>OU898280.1:77289517-78502017 GCA_918026665.1 Diabrotica balteata | reverse complement strand
GTACAAATCTCACATTGTCTGAATTTTAAATTAAATTTACAAAACAATCTTCATTAAATACACCCATAAAGTTTAGGCAAACAGTTTCAATTACAACAAAGTTATTACACAAAAAAAATTGAAGCATTATACCATGGTCCTCATTAGTAAACAGCTTTTCTTATTTTTCCGAAAGTTGAGAAACGTGGAAAATGTGAATTTTGCATCTATACAATTCTACGATAAATATACTAAATAGACGATTTACATGAAAACCAAATATAGTAGAGTACCTAACAGAGTGTATCAGTTTATAACCCAAACCTTATTTACCAAAATAAAAGTTATTATGTCACAAATACAGTCCTTTCTCTCTATAATGATATGCAAGGGACCAGGAATTTTCATCGTTATACAGAGAGAGACAAAATTCGGTACTGTAATATTAATAAACGAATTTATCAAAACGAATATAAATGAATTAACACTGTATTGTACACCACATAGATTTATTAAAGAATAATATAAGCAATACAGTATAAAAAAATGACTATACAATTAAAACATCTGTACTGTACAATAACAAAATAATACACTACTGTAAAAGCTTTTTAGCTCTTTATTATCCCACTTTATTATCGTTTCTTCAAAAATTTCCGCAGTCATCCACACGCTGGTGTTTGCTTTATAGGTCACCCGTAGATTTTTTATGTTTTTAAAATAACGTGGGTTTGTGTGTGTTTTATGTCATTTTAAAAAAGAAACCAGTCTCATCGGCATTGAAAATGTCGTCTGACGCATATTGTGCCTTTAGTCCAGGCCACACGTTTTCTAGCCAATCATCCGTTACCATCGAGAGCTTCTCCGCAGATTTGCCCGTAGTTGTATATCTTGTGCCGCAGCTTCCACTGACTCAGCCAACCCTCAGATGCCTTGAAATTCTTAATTCCAAGCTCAGTTGCAAAGAACTCAGCTTTTAATTACTATTAAACTGGGAATAAGCCACAATTAAAGATAAAAATACGTTTATTGACGTTTTTATATTTATTTATTTAAATTTACTGTTTGTATTTTGAGAACGATTTCCGAAGTGGAAATTGAAACGTCAATAAACGTATTTTTATCTTTAATTGTGGCCTCTTCCCAGTTTAATAGTAATTAATTTACAATACCACAAGAAAATAGCTTCAGAACAATATTAAGAACTCAGCTTTTGTCCAGCCCAGAAAGTGGAATATGGTGCATACGCTGCTACTGAGGTTTCCGCAACTTCTTCCTGCTATCGCCCTTCATCTCCGCTTCAAGCCACTTTTTTCTGTCCTTCCATATCGGAGCACAGTTAACTGAGAGAGCTCCAATTGATCGATAACTTTTCCTGCACCGAGAGCACTTTAGGATTTTTCGAAAACATATTGACTGACTAAGACACAACTCGCAAAAGTAAACAACCGCTGGACAATGACCTTGCCACTCGTGACTGACGTAGTCTGAACTTTAAATAAAATAACACATTTTTGTCATCGACTATTGAACGCTGAAAATCATCGCTATAAAGAGAGAACGATATCGGTATAGAGAAAGAATTAATACATTGTTCTTATGAGGGACCAACCAACGTTTATAACCCCCTTTGTGGCTCAGTGGTAAGATCGCCTGCCTTTAAGCCTAAAGGTCGTGAGTTCGAATCTCACCTGGGTGGAAATTTTCGTTTATTAAAAAATTATTAAATGATAATAATTTCTATCCTTGTGTGATCGGTACTCACCAGAGGGACCGCAGACGTTCGGATACAATTAGCGTCTCTTAGCAAAGACAATGACGTCGACTTTGCTAAGTATCAAGACAATTACTCTACACACACAAACACACACACTCACTACATTAATAAACTTATCTTGATTGAGACTGGCTGACTGACAATTGTCCAAGCCAAAACACACACAAAAAAAAACAACGTTTACTATTTTCATCGTTATAGAGGAATTATCGTTATATAGAGAATCGTTATAAAGAGAGACTATTGTATTAATATTCTTGTATAATGGAGACCACTGCTAACAGCTTAATAAAATCTATCTCAATAAAAGAAAAAAATTAAAATAACATTGGAGTCAAAGGCTCAGATCTAACCTACGGCAATTACCGATAATCACTCACAGTCAAAATAAAATCATAGATATCATCCATGACGAATATCTATTTTTTGTCACGTGTAAAAAAATCTAATTGTATGTTTATGTAAACGTATGATTCTTTGAAACGATTCAGTAGATTTGAATACACATGGCTCAATTTATAAATCCACCTCTAATTCGGTGCAGGTTTCTTACGGTAGTTAAAATACAGCAGCGTAAGTTTTTGTTGTAATTGGCGAGCGGGCAATTAACGTGTCTCGACTTTTGGGTAATTTTGGTGGCATTTTAGGTCACCTGCCATACTACCAGTGGCGGCTAAAATATCAAAGTACTCGATTATTGGCGATTATTTGGAGAATAAATATGAAGTTAAAACTAAGCGGAAAACCTTAAAAATAAAATATGTTTTATTATATTTACGGTTTATTTAAAAAATATGATAGTATACCTTAAATGGATAATATAACATAAACTTTTATATATAAAAAATTAAGACTATAAACTGCAATACAAAATGTGTTTAGTGGAACAAGTTTGTAACATTACTGAAATTCACCAAAATGCCTGATTACAAGCTGTACATGTATATATATATATATATATATATATATATATATATATATATATATATATATATATATATACACTGCGCTCCAAAATTAACGCATAATTTTAAAATTCTTATTTTGAGTTATAATGAAAAAAATTTTGTTTGTTCTTTTCTGCTTTATGGTTGTTTTAGAACACCTTAAATACAACTATTCTTTTTTTACAAAAAATGGATTGAAATTAACAATATAACATCCTAACATAAATCATAACATCTAAACGAACTGATCTAAACAAACTAACATCATAAATTAATGAAGAAAAAGTTTTTAAAGTTGAAGAAAATACTAGTACCGTGTACTAGCATCGAGTATTGCCTCCTCTGGCATTTATTACTGCTTGACAACGATCTCTCATACTGAGAATAATCGTTCTGATTTCTTCTTGATCAATTTGATCCCAAATTTCAACCAACCGCAAAAACAGTTTATCTAATGTGTTTGGTGCATTAGGTAGTTGTCGTAGTCATCTGCCTATGATGTCCCGAACATGTTCTATTGGGTTAAGGTCAGGACTTCACGGGTTCTATTGGGTTAACCTCACACGTCAATTTTAACCTAATTTTGTTTATTTATGTTTGAATAATAATTTTTTTTTCAATTCACTTCCAATATTATTACAATAAAAAAAGGACGGTTTTCACTTTTGGTCCCATGTATACCTATATATTTAAATATCGGGTGATCCAGTTTTATAGATCTCTTAAATCTATGGTATTTAATTATAATTTAGAGAATATTTTGATCGGGAGAGTCAATAATGTTACAGATCTAAGTATGGTTTTTCTGAGAAATTTGTCTTTTGTTGAAGGATATCAATTTATTACCCTTATCATATGTAAAAGTTCTCAAGAAATTAATATAAATCAGGTTCAGTTTTCAATGAAACAAAAATTTAATCTTTAACAGGATTGTTAAAATTGTTTTACCATGTAAAATATCTGCTTATTATGCTAATTAGTAATAAGAAAGTCAAATCGGCAAAAGCAGCTTATTCAAATTATATCTATAGTCTTTTGTTGAAGGATTTCAATTTTTTACCGTAAGCATTTGTGAAAGTTTTCAAGATATTTATATTTTCAGATTAGAAATTGTTATAGTTTATTTTTATGAACGAGAGAGATATTAGCATAATTTTAACTGGTACCTTCGACCACTCCATGGGCATGCTCAAGATTAATTGAAAAATTACTTTGAATAATTGTAAAAAATAAATGAATTATTTCAGTGTTATAAAGTGTTATGTGTATGTAAACAAAATTGACCTCTTTTATCACACACTATATTAGAACTGACTGGCCTACATTAAAAAGGGTTTTAAAAAATTCACATTTTTTTTAATTTTTAAAAATTACAAAAGAGAAAAAGAGTTTTTAAAACCATCTAAGGTATGTTAAATAGATGAATAAAAATATTAATATTAAACTTACAGCTACTTGTTACAAATCCAAATCAGATTCAGAAGATGAACTTTTAGAACCAAGATTTATAATAACTGGCTCGATCATTTTATCAGTAATATTGTCCAGCTTCCACATTTTTTCCTCTTCTTTAATAGTGTGATTTACTGCCTTTTCCCAGTTTTCAGGTTTTACATTATTTACGGCCTCCAAAAACAACATTTTTGACATCATGAATTTTAAAAGTGGTATTTTTTCTTGAAACTTCACTCTTTATCTGTGCCCATACCAGTTCAGTCGGGTTTAATTCACAATGATATGGTGGGGATGTAAGTACTGTCATTCGACGATTTTTGGTAATTTCATCAATTTCGTATTTTTTAAATTTTTCTTTATGAAGGGCACACAACGAATAAAGTTCCTTTCTTATAGATCCGGGATGCTACGTAATATTTTTTGAACTCAGCCAATTCTGCAAGTCTTTTTTTTAACCACTTAGTTGTGGGCAGTCCTTCTATAAGTCTGGAGTGATAACTTGCATTATCCATTACTATTACACAGTTCTTAGGAAGAAAATCTATCATTTGTTCGAACCATTCTTAAAAGACATCAGCGTTCATGTCTTCATGGTAGTCACCGGTACGAGTTGATTCAAAAGTTAATAAACCACCTTCAACAAAAACCGTCTGAACTGCCAATGTGTATATTATCAGCCTGCGTCATTTTCTGATGGTGGGTTTAAACCAGTAGATAAGTTATTTACAAAAGCGTGCCTTTGATTTGTAAGAGTTTCATCCTGCCAAAATTTATTTGGTGTATGACCTCGTTGATCCATGTTTCATCAAGATAAAATATTTTTTTTTTGGTTTCTCATTTCCTTTATGGTTCTTAGAAAATGTCTTCTCCATATGACAATATCGCTTCTTTCTAATAAAATAGACTTTCTGGGATTCTTTTTCCAGCGGAAGCCTATTTCTTTTAAAAGTTTTCATAACGTACTTCGACTCCTTTCTGGGTAATCCTTATCATCTCGAACTGAGACAAGAACTTTATCCAATGTTGGAAATTCTTGTCTAAAGAAGAATTCATGCACTTTCCGTCGAAGTCCTTCTTTAAAATAATATTCTATTTGAAATTTTGGTTTCCACATTTTTCTTCTTTAATAACTCCGTAAATCGTAGATTTCCCAACACCAAGTGTACTGCTAACTAACTCAACGGTCTCATCAACACTTTCGCATAAACGTTTGTCTGTAAATGATTTAAAACAATTAAATATTAATGTTTTTCATTAACTGTTAAAGGACCAATTTTTCGGCGTTTACACGGCACTTCCAAATTTTCCATAACACTAGTATACACAATAAACTGCACCTTGCAACTGAAGTACCTACTTTTAGTGAACTGTTAAGACTTTTGAATACGCCACTTGGACCTTCCTACAAAATGGAAAAATCCACTATCACATTTTCTGTGGAATAAGTTTAGAAGGTAATTATCTAGTCAATTACTGTCGTAGATTCCTGGAATTAAAGAGTTAAATGTTAGATTGTTGAAACCCTTACTTCGTGGAATGCACTCATTTCAGATAAAATAAAACGTTTTATTTTATCTAAAGAATTAAAATTTATTTTGCAAATAGGTAGGTACTTATTAAACTTTTATTGGTTATATATAACCAATAAAATAAACATCTTACATTTCTTGCAAATTCATTAGTACCTGTTAACCTCCATCACTCCGACACTGGCAACCTTATTTAGGCATTAGTAACCCTCACAACTATTGTATTCTATTCTGCTCCAACCTTTATACCTGGTGGTCATACGCAATTTAAAATTGTTTTCCTATATACTTCTGTAAACTTGTTGACAAATATCTGTTTTTCATTGAGTCACCCGTATCAACAGTTTAGGGATTTGCATACATAATTTATTGTTTTATTACTCTCTCATACATAAAAATACACTGTAGTGGGATATTAGGTAAAAATTAAAAGGTCTAGAAAATAAAATCATTATTTAAACTAATATACTGAAAACAGTCAATCTTTTCGTTGAATAGTATTTGCGAAAACAATCTCCTATGTATAGTCCAGGTTTTTCGTCACAATCAGCACACTCGTAAATTGTGTTTTTCCTAATTTTATGGATAGAACATATTCTACACAAATATTTGACATGGGCGTGGGCTGTGTTCAAAATGCGTTAGTATTGAAAAACGTGTACTTGGACTAGGTTGGACCATACGTGGGCTGCGCGTGGGATGTGCGTGGGCTGTGCTCAATTTGCGCCGGGCCTAATAATCTGCATGTTAGATACAACGAAAAAATCGTCAAGTACAGAAATATGGAAATATAAATTAGACAATGGAAAACAGCTGGGTCTTAATGATTAGCTGGGTCTTAACAAACATCTCAATAGGACCATGTAGAAGGTTGTACTAAACTATCAACATCCTGTTGCACAAAAAATTTTTTGGAGATATTTCGACGTTCTAAGTCACCTAGAGGTTAATAATACGAAAAGAGATCAATCATTTTGATACGTATGTATCTTCGTAAGATCGGAAAATTTATACTATATATTATAATATCGAATAATATTATTGTTCAAATCAAATCAAAACTAAACGCTTTTACAACTCGATAGTCCTTTTTTTCAGCAAGGTGACATGTCGCGTGATAGGTAAAAGCAGAAAAAAAAGAAAAACTTAGTTCATCTCGTACTAGTTGCTTACTGTAGAAAAATAGCATGTATTTTCGAAATATGACTTAAAACATATGCTTAATTTAGCTCTTATAAAGTTTTTATGGCTTACTAAAAAGCTATAAACATGTCAGATGCCCTCTTCCTTTAGTTATCATTTTAATAATTGTAATTATTAGGTACAAGTCAGCATTATTCTAGTCGACACAGATGGGAAACACAAATTACAAGGATGTATCTTGTTGAGATTAATCCTTAAGATGTATTAGTTTTATTGTATTATACATTTTAAACATAAATGCAAGATTTTGTGACAAACTGTTTTAGCTGCGCGTTGACAAATTTAATATATAGCTATTACTAATAGCTTTTCATGTCTGGACTGGAGACAGAAAGTGGGCACATGCACATTCGCACTCCTACAACTTTCTGGCGAATGCCTGTGAGAAGTCGACCGAATTAATATATTGTACGTATCTGCTTGAGTAAACGTTTTCATATTTTCTGAAAACTACGAATATATTTCATGTGTACATTAATTGCCCATTACGTGTCCCAAAAACCCGAGCCTAAGACACACATCATGTAAGTTTAATTTTGAGTTGCGACTGTATAAAAACTAAATTGTGGTTTTAACTTTGCACATATATTCTACTCTATTTATAAATATATGCATGGTTAACCGTGGTTAATATTACACATGACTATGATTATTAATTGTATCATTTATTTAAATTTACTGAAAACTTGTATTTTCAAAAAAAATGTTACCACACATATTAATAACTAATTTTTTTAAAAGGTGTGTCATATCAGTAGGTTATGATTACGGTCACGGGGCTCTAGGCACAATATATGGAGACTCGTTGTCAGTTGTCATTACTTGTCAGATAGAGAACATGGGTTTTGGACATGGTGGATTCTTGCAGACTTTGTTAAAAAGTATGTTTAAATAAATGTATTAAACACAATGAAATATTATTACTCGGCGCAGTCTAGTGGAAATTAAACGAAATTCATGGAAGCAAGGTTACCAAATCCATTATCATTTGAAGGCAATGTGGCCGAAAATTTTAAACGATTTAAGCATAGTTTTAAAATATATCTGATGGCATCAGGAAAGAGTGGTAAAAGTGATGAAGTTAAGGTAGCAATTTTACTCAATTTAATTGGAGAATAAGGCATTGAGATTTATAACAGTTTGGAATTAACAGAGGTCCAACAAGGAAAGCTAACAGATGTATTGGAAGCATTTGAGTCTTATGTTACCTCTAGAAAAAACGTGGTTTATGAAAGACGTTTTTTTTATAAGCGCATTTAAGAAGAAAGAAAGCCTTTTTGGCCAGTTTTTAACAGATTTAGATAATTAAAAAAAAAAATTTTAAAATATTAAAAAAAAAAGTAAGAAATTGTGAGTTTGGTGTTAAAGCATTTTCAATGGTAAGAGAAAGAATAGTATTAGGCACCAATAGTAAGGATGCACAACAAAGCATGTTAAAAACAATAAATTTAGATCTGCCTAGAGCTATTGAAATATGTAAAATGCATGAAGTATCCCAAGCTCAAATAAAAGAAGTTTAGAACAGCTTAGAGAAGGTGAAAATTGAATCAATTGGAAGTAAAGTCAAGCATAATTCAGTACAAACAGTCAGAGGTGCAAGTTCTTCTAGAGGTGAATATACCTGCAGAAACTGTGGGAGTGTCCATGGACCAAGTAGGTGTCCAGCATATGGAAAAAAGTGTAGAAAGTGTGGTAAATATGGGCATTTTGATGAATTGTGTTATCATGGTTGGCTAGTAAGAGGGGTACAAGTGGACGAAAGTGAAAATAATGAAGTAGACGATGTCATGATTTCTTCGATCACTGTTAATGAAATTAAAAATAAAAATAATAAAGACTGGGTGGAAAATTTAAAAATTAATAACATTGATATACGTTTTAAAATAGATACAGGGGCACAGGTTAACATTTTACCCAAGGTTCTTGTTGAAAAAGTTTGCAAAATTAATTAGTTAAAAGAAACTAAGGTCATACTTGAGACATATGGTGGTTTTAATTGGTGGTTGGTGGTCTTTGGATCCTAGGTGACATTTCATCTTAAGGTTTTTTTTACAAACCTAAAAGAGGTCTGTGGTCTGTCTCTATTTCAAAATCTATGCCATAAAGATAGAATTAAAATCTTTCACATACATACACTATACCAAGAAGCTCCTTTTCAATGTGGTTATATCTCCTTTGGGTTGGAGTTAATGACACTGATGCAAATTCAATTGGAAACCCATCTTGCGAGACCATGGCCCCCAAACCATATGGGCTGGCATCAATCGAGAGTATGGTCTTTTAATCAGGGTTAAAATAACGCAATGTAGTGGCTGACGCCATAAGATTCTTTAATTTATCAAAACATGCCTGTTCATTATGTCGCAAATGCCACTCTTTTTTACTAGAAAGTAAACATCTTAGAGGACTAATATGTTCTGATAGGTTTGGTATAAACTTTGCAAGATATACTATGGTTCCCAAAAAGCGTTGTAATTCTTTTCGATTACTTGGTGGTGTCATTTTTGACTTTAGTTTCTGTTTTATCATGATCAGGTGAAATGCCAACATTACTAATCTGATGAACTAAAAATTTCACTTTTGTTTGGCAAAATTTAGATTTTCCTAAATTTAAAGTTAATTTTTTACACATTTCAAATTTTTATCATGTTCATTTTTAGAACATCCAAAAACCAAAAAAATTATTAAAATATGTTATTGTTCCTAATACATTATCTTAAAGTCCAGACATATATTTTTGAAAAAGTTTCATTTGCACAGATAAGGCCAAATGGTAATCTCAGATATCTATAATGACCAAAAGGTTTAGTAAAAGCACATAAAAGTGAACTTTCATAATTCAAAGGCAACTGAAGAAAAGCAGATGATGCATCTAATAATGTGAAATAATTAGCTCCTGAAAGTTTAGCAAATAAAGTATCTTGAGTAGGAATTGGAAACCTTTCTCTTTTATCATATTTATTTAGATACACAGGATCCATACATATTCTAATATCAGATCCCTTATTTTTCGGACCAACTACAATAGGATTTTGCCGTTCTGTTTGTTCACTAACTGGTACGATAAGGTTTTTACATACCATATCATCAAGGTTATCTTTAACTTGGCTCCTTATAGCCAGTGGAATTTTTCGTGTCCCACTTATGAAGGGCACCGCATCACTCGATAAAGTTATATTAAAATACCTGTTGACCTTTCCTACAGCTGAAAAAATGCTCTTATAACTATTTAGAATATGATTTGTTTCATTATTTATCATACTAACACTAGGCTAATCACAAACAATTTGAAAGTCTCTTGCTGTCTTTAGGTCTAATAGAGATGTTTATTTATCATTATCTAAAATATAGAACAGACAATCTTTGAATATGTTCTTGAAATAAATTGTACATAAATTTTACCAACAACATTAATAACATGTCTAGTGTAGCTAGATAATGAACTATTAGGATTTCCAAGCATATTATAATCAATATTTAAATTTTAAAATCACTACTGTTCAATATGTTGACTTCACTTCCAGTACATCATCCAGCCTCAAGAGTCCACTGCTGAACATACGCCTCTTCCTCATGTTTCCAACCCCGTCTATCTTGCGCCGCTCTTATCCAGTTTTTATTGAGTCTTCGTAAATCGTCAGTCCATCTTGTAGGTGGTCGACCGACGCTTCTCTTGTCTTCCCTTGGCCTCCATTCCAATAACCTCTTTGTCCATCGCCCATCTGTCATTCTGGCTATGTGTCCTGCCCATCTCCATTTTAGTCTGGCTATCTTCTCGATGATGTCACTCACTCCGCTTCTCCTGATGTCTTCGTTTGTTATTCTGTCTCGGAGAGTTATTTCTAACATGGACCGCTCCATTCTTCTCTGCGTGACTCTCAGTTTGGTAGCTGCTGCTTTTGTTAAGGTGTGTGTTTCTGCTCCGTACGTCAAGACTGGGAGGACGCACTGATCAAATACCTTTCTTTTTAGGCATGTGGGCAGCTCACTTTTAAAAGTTTCCCTCAGTTTTCCAAATGCTGCCTACCCAAGGCCGACTCCTCTCTTCAGTTCATGAGTCTGGTTATCCCTGCCAATCATAATTTCATGTCCCAGGTATTTATATCTATCTACGAGTTCTATTTCTTTCCCACCAATACTGATGTTCTGGTTGGGCACCAAATTGGTCATGATTTTTGTTTTCGAGATATTTATATTTAAACCTACATTTTCTGTAGCCACAACGAGTTCCTGTACCATATCTC
Organism: Diabrotica balteata; assembly: GCA_918026665.1. Lineage (NCBI taxonomy): Eukaryota > Metazoa > Arthropoda > Insecta > Coleoptera > Chrysomelidae > Diabrotica > Diabrotica balteata. The sequence continues at coordinate 78,490,883 of OU898280.1, read as the reverse complement.
TTGCCATACCTAGATCTTCAGTGATTATAAGTATATCATCGGCGAAACGTAAGTTGTTTAGATATTCTATATCTATTTTTATTCCCTTTGTCATCCAATCCAAATTCTTAAAAGCATGTTCTAACACCGTATTAAAAAGTTTAGGTGACATTGGGTCTCCTTGTCTAACCCCCCGTTCTATTTTTATGCGATTACTGTTAGTATGTAATTTGACAGTGGTTGTTGCCTGCAGGTATATTTTGTATAATAATATAGTATATCTATAATCTAGCCTGCATTCTTTAACCGCCTGTAATATTTTGGTTGGCTCAACTGTGTCAAAGGCTTCGTGAAAATCGATAAATATTAGAACTAAAGGTTTATTGTATTCCACCGCTTTCTCTATTAGGGTTTTTATACTTTGTAGATGGTCATTTGTTCCGTAACTTTTTCGGAATCCTGCCTGTTCCCTTGATTGATAAGTCTCTAATTTTCTTTCCATTCTCTTAACTAGTATTCGCGTAAACAACTTATATATATATGGCTGAGGAGGCTAATCGGTCTGTAATTCTCTAAATTTGCTTTGTCTCCTGCTTTGTGTAATAAACTCATAGTAGCGTTGTTCCAGCCTGTTGGAATATTGGCGCTGTGAAGGCAGATATTGAAAAGTTGTTTAATTTTTTTAAGTAATACATCCCCTCCAATTTTTAGTGCTTCTGATAACATTCCATCTTCACCCGGGGTTCGATTATTTTTCATTTTCTTCAGGGCTTCTTTGATTTCTGATTTTGTTATATTGGGCATTAAATCTGATCCTTGGTTTAATACCCCAGTTTTTAGTGTAATTGGAGGTTCCGTATTGTTATCTTTTTTTCTTATTCTATATAATTGATGGATTCGACCGTTACTTGATGGAAATTCATTTTATGTAACAATAAAAAACTGAAAACTTTGTTTTCAAACTTCCACAAAATTTATTTTAACTATTATCACTACAGCTGTTTCGGCTGATAGCCTTTCTCAAGTGATCTATTTTTGGCTTGGGTTTACAAATTTATAGTCTCTAATGAAATAGGTTCAGGAGGGGAGAACTGTTTGTTTCAAGTTGGTCATTCAGAATTATATCTGTGTTTTTTAATTTGTTGATTTCCATAGATTCTAACAAAGATAGCTTAAGGCCTTTATTTTGAATGTGAAGTATTTTAAATTTGTCATTAAAAGAATGTCTGTTCGTTGTTTCTTCTTCAGTTCTGTTTTTCAGTTTGTTAATTTCTATTTTGCCCTCTTGTACGCTCCTCTTCAAAACTTTCATGTTCTTATTTTTCTCTATTGCCTGTTTTGTTTTTTTCTACATTGTAGTTTCTTATGTCTTTTCTTATTGCCTTTGTGATCGTCTTATTTATTTGATTTATCCTTTCTTTGCTTGCAGTGTTATCTCTTTTGCCTTAGTTCTATAAGGGTTTTCGTGGATTGACTCAGTTTTTCATCTTTTTTGCTTGTCGGACAATATTTAGTTTGAGCCTGTTGAATTGTGTTGACTATTTGTATGTTTAATATATTGATATCATCTGTTGTATCTTTCAATGAATTCCCAATATATTTTTCGAACTCCTGAATGTTAGTTGGTTTTGTCCATTTCTTTGGTTGTTTATTATTTATCATTTTGAGTCTTTCTTTTTCGGTTAATATCGTTATTTTAGCTCTTACTAACCTATGATCACTGCTTGTACTGAACTGGTTTAGCACATTTACGTCTTTAAATAATTCTTTTTTGTTTGTTAAGAACTTCCAGTACCAACTTTTAAAATACTCTACCATTAATAATAATTTTTTGAAACCATTCTGAAGAGTTCGGATTCATTTCATTAACGGTCCACACTAGCACCTGTTCATCAGTTAAATCAGTGTCAGAATTACTACGGCTACTATCGTTATCATCGATTTCATGGACTTTGTTGTTATTATTAGTACAAAATTTACCGTAGTGTCCTGTTTTGTTACACAAATAACAATATCTGAAAAATGCAGGACACTTACCCCTAATATGCTGAAGTCCACATTTATAACATGGTTACCTGTATTTTTATCAATAACTTTGTGGCTTGTAAACTGTTCCTTCTCATACCTTGAACCATACCTTGACTGTCCTGTAGATCCAGGTCTGTTTTCTTTATTTCTTTTCTTCACAAAACTAACACTTTCACTTTCTTTGGATATTTCACATTGAGTAACAGCACTATTTTCCATAGCCCTACAGATGTCTATAGCTTGTGCTAGTTTTAAATCAGCATATTGTAATAAGTTTTCTTGAATTCGTAGATCATGTGTACAAAAAAAATCCTGTCCAAAATTAAAGAATCCTTTTCTTTAAACTCACATGTTGATGCCTATTGTTTCAAGGCAGTTATGTAATGTAATACGAAGTGGGGATTACAAATGTAATACACATACTTTCTGGCTGTCACCAGATGTAATACTTTATAGATCCTCAAAGGATGCTAACCCTGCGAGCAGCTGCAAGGAATACTGGTCACACTAGTCTGGAGGGCTGGCTGGTCTTCGTGGATTTACGAGAAGATAAGGGATTTTCGGGATAGGGGTAAGGACTCCTAGGTCTCAGGTCCTGTCAAGAGCAGAGGTTATGGGCTTACTTTTGAAGCCGGAGATATGCATAAGCAGAATCTCGTATTCTCCTAGTCTCTAATGAGTCGGATGAAAGGAACATTAAAAAACCAATTTAGAGTCTACAATATATTGAATTTACCCTGAAGTTACAATACAATCGTTAACAAGTCATTCTGCGCGTCGGGAGACGAGAAGCAAGATAGTGAAGAGTTGACAGTTGTACTAATATAATTACTCAGGTTAGTATATAGAAATCTGTTACCTTATGTGTATTTAGGCTTTCAACCACGACACGTTTCGGTCCTCTGGAGCTAGGTCAGTTGAGGGGTCTCACTCCTGTGTTACGAACTTACGAGTTACCACAATAACCGGACTACACGAGATACTATGCCGGGTGTTAAGCACTGCCCGGAGAATTACCGACTGCCTGGCTGATCGCGTACTGGACGCTATCGCGTCTCACCCGGAGTCACGGTGCCCCGCTATCACTGACTGCCTTGGCTGACCAAGTTTTCTAGTTTTTATGTCCTGCAAACATTCTTCGTTTTGTTTTGTTATTTCTGCTGTACTATTCCACGTGTTGGAATTTAACATGCGATGGTGTGTCGCTTCGTTGTATTAGTTTTCATGAAGGGCTTCGGATTTCACAATTCTTAAACATTCGTGCTTGTACCAAACTAGGTCAAATTGTTATACTTTGTATAATTTAAATGTATGAGTTAACTGTATTAATTATCCCTTATTTAATTTGGAATATATAATAATTATCTCGAATAATTATTATATTTTCTATGGTACTTAGCCCTTACTTTTTTCTATTCTTCACTCACTTGCTATGTTTATATTACAGTTACAAACTGATCTATACTTTTATTTTGTAATTAATTTCTTTTAAAGAATTTAAAATGTTCATAAATTAAATTCTTAAGAGGGCTGCAGTATGTATCAAACTTGTACAAAACAACTTTATACATCTGATCATCTCCAACATTTTCATACTCGAAGGTATTACATATCTTTAGCCCTTCATATTCCAGCTGATTTAGGAGAATAGCGATTTTTATGTGGTCTTTGGTTGTCTATGGTTTTTATCTTTTACGGGAGGCTGTTAAAAATAACTGGAACTTTTGCTTCCAAAATTTCCACTCGTGTGAAATATTATTTCCTTGGAAACTAGACGGTTCTAAGCCTTTACTAGTATCTGTTATCTTGATTGGAGCACAGTATAGCTCCTTTACTTACGTATATTTTTTATAGGGTTTTTCACATCAACCGGCCTTTAACGCAACTTAACCTATCGTCACTTTTCCGCTGCCACCATATCATATATGCCTCTTTAGGATTGTGGGACATAATATAACATAAAGCTACTTACTTAGCTTAGGTTTTATTAAGCTTTATAAGGATATATAAATTAACATTATTCCTGTTCACATGAAGTCCGTAACCTGTGTTGTCATCTGTCATGTCTGGTCTGGTTGTCATGTCAGCGCTGTCACTTGTGGTTCCGTTTACCAAATGCAACGTTGCCAAGTATATGCATACATGAAAACCATACATAACAGTTACGTTTTTATTTAGTTTATAAATTATATTATTGTAAGAAAGAAATATTTACCATTGTTTTTATTTCTCTATTAAATTTTCTAGTGATTGTCCCACGTGCTATTACATTTCCTCAGATATTTTTTATTATAAAAATAGTTGAAGCAATGCGGAAATCAAAAGTTCAGCTTTAATAAGATATAAACTATTTTTGTTATTTTTTTGTTTCGTGACTATTACCGGGTAGAGTTATTAATTTTTAACTAATTGGGATCATAACTTCCAAATATGAGATACACGAAGCACCTCAATACACAAGAAGTACTTTGTGTCGTCTCCCTAGGAAGATTCAAAATTAGTTCGGACGATTGTTTTAATTTTTACATCCATTTCCATTTGAAGTTAATCCTAGTTGAGCTGGTAAAACCTAGAAACTTGTTTTTGTTCTTAAATTGTGTTATTGTGTGGTCTCAACCTCACTTAATTATCTCAATTATCTAATATCTATCTTTATTAAAATTTAGACATCGCCTAACAAACTAAATCAGGTGTTTACCTAATACGGTGAATAAAATAATAGCAAATTTAAAATATATTCAAAAGACTAAAGCATATAATCCTAGTGGTTTACCTTTGAGTTGACTAAGGAGTTCCATATAAGGGTTATTAAAAACGAAAGAAACTATTTAATACTTACTACTTTGTAATAATGCTTACAAAGAGCACACTTTACATGCTGTATAGAAAACGTTTATAATTTTAAAGTTTAATCTACCTTTTAGTCCTTAGAACTTTTTATATGGTGGATTTTTCTCTAAAGTTGCATAAAAATAAAAATTTTAAACCTATTTCGACAATTTACTTTGCAAAAAAACAAAAGAATATTTTTATATATAACATATAAAGTAAATTACTATTAAACTGGGAATAAGCCACAATTAAAGATAAAAATACATTTATTGACGTTTCAATTTCCACTTCGGAAATCGTTCTCAAAATACAAACAGTAAATTAAACAAATTTTGTTTTTTTGTTACATAGTGAAAAATTCTTCTAATAATTTAATTTTATCTGACTCATTTATATTGACAATTCAGACATACATTATGCATTTTAAAGTAGACGACTTTAAAATGATATTGCCAATATTGTTGAGTTGCGCTCCTGGGACGACTTTACTTATAAGATAGTTCATTCGATTACATGAAATCAACTTTAACTTGAGAATATCCGTCAGAAAAAATCATAGCATGTAATTCGTCTTTAAAAAGACAAACACATGACATGATGACAGTAAAATTCTCCTGTTAGTGATTCCATAGTAAATTATGAGGGAAAACCAGGAAAAAACCTCATAATACTATCCCGACATTGTAAGTATTTGTTCGTGAATTTAGTTTACCTTCAACAAACATCAAAATTCTGATTTTATATGTTACGTTATTTAAAAAACATAAATGATGTATCCTCTATATGTTACTGACTTACTAATACTGGTATTTTCTTATTAATAACTTCCTCTTTCAATATTGGTAACCAGATCCTACTACATTCTGCCGAAGAATTTGCGACACAATTGGCCTCATTTAACATAATTAGAGCCGCTTCTTTGATTTTTCTTTTTTTACCATCCGTTTCTTTTAGGACTACATTTGAATTACTCCATTGAACCCTATGTTCATTATCCCATGCGTGTTTACAGATTTGAGATCTATCAAATTCTTTATTTTTAATATAAGATTGATGTTCACTTATTCTAACATTTAATGGCCTTGATGATTCATCTAAATAAAACTGATCGCATTCACAAGGTATTTTATAAATGCAATTCTTTGTCCTTTCTTGTTCATTGTTAGGTTTGGTTTTGGACAAAATAGATCTCAACGTGTTTGTTGTTTTGAATGTTGTTGAAATGTTGAATTTATTTCCTATCCTTTTAAGTTTTTCTGATAGTCCTTTTATATACGGTATTGTTATTTTCCTCATATTATTCCTTGTGTATGCTGTAGGATCTCGTTCTAAGTTGTTCTGTTCTATTCGATCGATTGTTGAAAATTCCTTATTTATAAACTATAAAGGATAATCATTTTTTAATAAAACAGATGTTAACAAATGTTTCTCCTCCAAGAACGAATTTTCATTAGAACAAGTAATTTTGGCTCTATCGTATAAGGATTTAATTATTCCCTTTTTTACATTAATATTGTGATTTGATTTGAAATTTAAATATCTATTGGTGTGTGTTGGTTTTCTATACACCTGAGTCTCATATCTAGTATCGTTCTTAGAGATTAAAACATCCAGGAAAGGTAGCGTGTTATTATATTCCTTTTCCATGGTAAATGTTATTGTCTCTTCTTTATCGTTTATATCATTTAGGAATGTGTCCAACAACTCTGATCCATGAGGCCATATTGAGAATACATCATCTACATACCTCCACCATACTGTGGCTTTGAAATTTTGTTTAGAAATGATATTTGTTTCAAAATCTTCCATAAATATATCGGCTAAGAATGGAGATAAACTAGAGCCCATTGCTAGACCAAAATTTTGTTTATAGAATTCATTATTTAGTTGAAAATATGTATTATTAGTACATAATGTTAATAACTCCATTATAGCCGATATGTTTAGTCTTGTTCTAGTTGCCAATGAATCATCACTCTCTAATTTTGTCTTGACTATATTTAAAGTCTTATTTAATGGCACATTCGTAAATAAACTATTTATGTCAAAACTTACCAAAGTATGATTTGAATTAAATTCAATATTTAATAATTTATTTAAAAAATGTTGTGTATTTTTTATGAATGTGTCATTTTTATTTGTAAATGGTTTTAAAATATTTAATAAAAATTTTGATAGTTCACTACAAGGAGAATTCATGGTACTACAAATGGGTCTAAGTGGTATATTCGTTTTATGAATTTTCGGTACTCCATAAAAATGAGGAGTCTTACTGTAATGAGGTGTAATTAATCCTCTCTGATAATTTGTTAAAACACCTTTAAACTTGAATAAAGTTCTATATATTTTGTTTTCCAAAGGCTTTGTTGGATCTTTTGTTAATTTTGTATAAGGTCCGTTTATTAATAGATCTTTAATTTTATTTTCGTATTGAATTTTATCCATTATCACAGTTGCATTCCCCTTGTCTGCTGGTAGTATGATTATGGAGTCGTCATTTTTTAAAGTTCTTATAGCCTTTAGTTCCTCTTTGCTAATGTTTTGTTCAATTTTAGTAGATTTTTCCAATTCAAGTTTACATAACACTCTGTATTCTTCCTTTTCGTGGGTTGTTAAGCATTGAGATATTTTCTCCACTGAGCTTATTATGTCTAATTTTGGAACGGATAGCTGAGTAATAATATAATAATACATAATAAGCTCAGTGGAGAAAATATCTCAATGCTTACCAACCCACGAAAAGGAAGAATACAGAGTGTTATGTAAACTTGAATTGGAAAAATCTACTAAAATTGAACAAAACATTAGCAAAGAGGAACTAAAGGCTATAAGAACTTTAAAAAATAACGACTCCATAATCATACTACCAGCAGACAAGGGGAATGCAACTGTGATAATGGATAAAATTCAATACGAAAATAAAATTAAAGATCTATTAATAAACGGACCTTATACAAAATTAACAAAAGATCCAACAAAGCCTTTGGAAAACAAAATATATAGAACTTTATTCAAGTTTAAAGATGTTTTAACAAATTATCAGAGAGGATTAATTACACCTCATTACAGTAAGACTCCTCATTTTTATGGAGTACCGAAAATTCATAAAACGAATATACCACTTAGACCCATTTGTAGTACCATGAATTCTCCTTGTAGTGAACTATCAAAATTTTTATTAAATATTTTAAAACCATTTACAAATAAAAATGACACATTCATAAAAAATACACAACATTTTTTAAATAAATTATTAAATATTGAATTTAATTCAAATCATACTTTGGTAAGTTTTGACATAAATAGTTTATTTACGAATGTGCCATTAAATAAGACTTTAAATATAGTCAAGACAAAATTAGAGAGTGATGATTCATTGGCAACTAGAACAAGACTAAACATATCGGCTATAATGGAGTTATTAACATTATGTACTAATAATACATATTTTCAACTAAATAATGAATTCTATAAACAAAATTTTGGTCTAGCAATGGGCTCTAGTTTATCTCCATTCTTAGCCGATATATTTATGGAAGATTTTGAAACAAATATCATTTCTAAACAAAATTTCAAACCCACAGTATGGTGGAGGTATGTAGATGATGTATTCTCAATATGGCCTCATGGATCAGAGTTGTTGGACACATTCCTAAATGATATAAACGATAAAGAAGAGACAATAACATTTACCATGGAAAAGGAATATAATAACACGCTACCTTTCCTGGATGTTTTAATCTCTAAGAACGATACTAGATATGAGACTCAGGTGTATAGAAAACCAACACACACCAATAGATATTTAAATTTCAAATCAAATCACAATATTAATGTAAAAAAGGGAATAATTAAATCCTTATACGATAGAGCCAAAATTACTTGTTCTAATGAAAATTCGTTCTTGGAGGAGAAACATTTGTTAACATCTGTTTTATTAAAAAATGATTATCCTTTATCGTTTATAAATAAGGAATTTTCAACAATCGATCGAATAGAACAGAACAACTTAGAACGAGATCCTACAGCATACACAAGGAATAATATGAGGAAAATAACAATACCGTATATAAAAGGACTATCAGAAAAACTTAAAAGGATAGGAAATAAATTCAACATTTCAACAACATTCAAAACAACAAACACGTTGAGATCTATTTTGTCCAAAACCAAACCTAACAATGAACAAGAAAGGACAAAGAATTGCATTTATAAAATACCTTGTGAATGCGATCAGTTTTATTTAGGTGAATCATCAAGGCCATTAAATGTTAGAATAAGTGAACATCAATCTTATATTAAAAATAAAGAATTTGATAGATCTCAAATCTGTAAACACGCATGGGATAATGGACATAGGGTTCAATGGAGTAATTCAAATGTAGTCCTAAAAGAAACGGATGGTAAAAAAAGAAAAATCAAAGAAGCGGCTCTAATTATGTTAAATGAGGCCAATTGTGTCGCAAATTCTTCGGCAGAATGTAGTAGGATCTGGTTACCAATATTGAAAGAGGAAGTTATTAATAAGAAAATACCAGTATTAGTAAGTCAGTAACATATAGAGGATACATCATTTATGTTTTTTAAATAACGTAACATATAAAATCAGAATTTTGATGTTTGTTGAAGGTAAACTAAATTCACGAACAAATACTTACAATGTCGGGATAGTATTATGAGGTTTTTTCCTGGTTTTCCCTCATAATTTACTATGGAATCACTAACAGGAGAATTTTACTGTCATCATGTCATGTGTTTGTCTTTTTAAAGACGAATTACATGCTATGATTTTTTCTGACGGATATTCTCAAGTTAAAGTTGATTTCATGTAATCGAATGAACTATCTTATAAGTAAAGTCGTCCCAGGAGCGCAACTCAACAATATTGGCAATATCATTTTAAAGTCGTCTACTTTAAAATGCATAATGTATGTCTGAATTGTCAATATAAATGAGTCAGATAAAATTAAATTATTAGAAGAATTTTTCACTATGTAACAAAAAAACAAAATTTGTTTAATTTACTGTTTGTATTTTGAGAACGATTTCCGAAGTGGAAATTGAAACGTCAATAAATGTATTTTTATCTTTAATTGTGGCTTATTCCCAGTTTAATAGTAATTAATTTACAATGCCACAAGAAAATAGCTTCAGAACAACATATAAAGTATTTCAATTGTATTTTAAGCCGTACTTAAAAGTAAAATATTCAAATTAAAAAATGCCTAAAAAAATTGTTTATAAAAATTGGTACCACTTTTTGTGAGATGGAAAAGCTACATACTCGTACCCAGCGAAAAATTTTACTTCTTCTTTTAGTTCCATGATCGTTGGATATCATATTGGCTACCATATTCGTTATCGTGACTTTTGTGACAGCAGCACTAAATAACGATGTAGTTGATTTTCCATACCATTGCCTTAGATTTTTCAGCCATGATGTTCTTCTTCTACCAGGACAACGACTACCTTGGATCTTTCCCTCAATGATCAGATGTAAAAGATCATATTTTTCAGGGTGTCTCATAATATGACCGAAGTATTCCAGCTTGCATTTCTTTATTATATTGACCAGTTGTATTGTTTGGTTCAGCCGTCTAAGGACCTCCTCATTTCTAATTCTGTCGACCCAGCTTATTGTCAGTAGTCGTCTGTATACCCATATTTCAAAGGCTGTCAAGCGTTTAAGGATAGCCTTAGTTAGAGTCCACGCTTCCACTCCGTACAGCAGAACAGGAAAAATGTAGCAAAATGTCATTCGAACTCTAAGGTCAATGCTCAGATCGTGACTGCAAAGTACGTTTCTCGTTTATACAAAGCCAGCTCGGGAACGTTCTATTCGGCTTTAAATTTTTGCGGATGGAACTTAGCTCTCATTTATATTACTGTAGAGATACACGAGTTTGTCTACTCTATCCAGTGTGGCATCTCCGACTTACCTACCGTCTTATATACCGTCATCCTGTATATAATTTTGTTTGCTAACTATCATATATTTAGTTTTCTTAACGTTGAGTTTTAATCCATACTGACAAGTCTTTTATTTTGCTCATTAGATTTTGAAGGTCTTCTCCGCAATTAGTAAGCACTAAGGTATCGTCGGCATATCTAATATTGTTGACGGTTACTCCATTCACAATAATATCTTCGGTTGTCTCCATTAAAGCTTCCTTGAATATTTCCTCCGAATATAAGTTAAAAAGTAAAGGCGACAATATACATCCTTGTCTCACTCCTCTTTTTAGATTTATTTCATTCGACAGTTCTTGTTCAACCATTATTCTTGCCACTTGATGCCAGTATAGATTTGTAATTATTCGTAGATCTTTATCGTCCAATCCAGCTGTTTCCAATATTTCTAACATTTTGTTATGTCGGACTTTGTCAAAAGCCTTTTCAAAATCAATTGCACAAATGTACATATTTTGATTTATATCTCTGCATCTCTGTACTAGTACCTGTATACTAAACAAGGCTTCTCTTGTACCCAAGCCACTTCTAAACCCAAATTAAGTTTTGCTAATTATGTCCTCTAACAGCGTGTAAATTCTGCTGTGTATTACTCTCAGGAAGATCTTCAAAACGTGACTCATCAGATTTATTGTCCGATAATCACCGCATGTCTTTGGACGATGTTTCTTATTTATTGTGATAAATTTCTACTTTAACCAATCAGTTGGTAATATTCCAGTGTCATAAATTCTGTTTAAGAGATTTAGAGCTTTAATTCCATTTTCTTCCAAAAACTTTAGTATTTCAGCACTTACTTCATCGGGACCAAGTGCTTTTCCATTGTTTGCCGTTTTTATTGAACGTGTAAGCTTACTTTATGTTATAGATGAACCTGATATAGCAATCGGTGTATAGTGTTCTACTCTCTCATCTTCAAATAATTCAGAAATTGTAGTTTTCCCATTCTTTTAACTGTTCATTGATGTCTAATATTCTGTGTCCGTTTCTGTCTTCTACACTTTGGGATACTTGTTTCCGTTTGTTTCCAGTGACCTCTTTTAATTTCTTGTGCAGATGAAATGTATCGTGTTTCTTTTGATATTGTTTAATTTCATTACATTCTTTAATATGAAATTGTGTTTTCGCGTGTCTTATCTTTTGCCTGATTATTGCGTGGATCCTCTTGTATTCGTTTTTATCTTTATTTCTGACTTCTCTTCTGTGTTCCATAAGTCTCAGTATTCCTTCTGTCATGCACCCTTGTTTTTTTCTTGCTTTTTGCGAACTCAATTTTGTTTCTTGAACAGTCTTTAAGATGTGTTTAATTCTCTTACAGTTTTCCTCAGTACTTTCCTCTTTGCTTGATATTAACTTTATTTGTTGTTCTAATAAACTAGTTATTTCGTGTTTTACAGCATCATTTATCATCTTTTCTCTATTAATAGTAACTGTTTGCTTATTCGTCCTTGTAACTCTTTTTAATCTCAGTCTTATTTTTTCTACCAAAATATTGTGATCTGTTGCTACATCTGCGCATGGATATGTTTTTACTTCTAATACTGAATTTCTGTGTCTCTTATTTATACATATGAAGTCTATTTGGTTACGAACAACTCATTCAGTTGTATCTGCTGGTGATTTCCAGGTGTAAAGAATGCCAACATATCACCTCTTTCATTTCGTATTCCCAGACCATATTTTCCTATGATATCCTCCTGTTTACCATGTTCTTAAATTCCGCAGCCATGATATTCTCCTTCTACCGGGTCCTCGCCTACCTTTGACTTTACCTTGCAATATAGACTGTAGCAGGGAGTAACGGTGCTGATTTCTCATAACGTGTCCCAGATATTGCAATTTTATGCGTTTGATCGTAAACACAATCTGGTTCCTTCTTCATTTTTCCTAGAACTTCCTTCTTCGTGATCCTTGTTGTCCATGATATTCTCAGCATTCTTATATAAAGCCACATTTCAAATGCTTCAAGTTTTTTAATAGTGGTGTCTGTAAGCGTCCATGCCTCAGCTCCGTACAACAACACAGAGAAAACATAGCATCTCAAATGTCTCATTTTTGTATTAAGGGATATGTTGTGACTTTTGAAGATGGCGCTCATTTTGTTAAAGACCGTTCTTGCCTTTCCTATGCGGCACTTTATTTCCTGTACATTGCTCCACTGTTCGTTAATAATAGTTCCCAGGTAACAATACTGTTTTACTCGCTCTATCTGTGTCCCATTAATGTAGAGATGAGCCCCGTTTATATTCTCCTTGCTGATAATCATTTGTTTCGTTTTGTGGGTATTAATGTTTAGTCCGTACTGTTGACTGTACTCGTTTATTCTGTCCATTAGCCTCTGAAGTCCCTCTAAACTATCTGCTATCACCATGGTGTCGTCGGCATATCTAACATTGTTTACTCTTTCACCATTTAGAAGGATGCCTTCGTCTATTCCGTAAAGAACCTCGTTAAAAATTTTCTCTGAGTACATATTAAATATCAACGGCGATAGGATACATCCCTGTCTAACTCCACGTAGTATTTTTATGTGATCTGTTTCTTCTCCGTTAATTTTCATGTATGCGGTCTGATTCCAGTAGAGTTCTTGTAGAAAGTAAGACATGAAAAACTAATATCAATACTTATGAACAAGCGCATTGACAGTAAAATCATAAATATACCTAGTGCAAACATTATATTGGAACCAAAGTGCTATAGTTTAAATTGATGGGCAACACTCAGACGAACTGAGGATCTGTAGATGAGTTAGACAGGGATGTGTTTTATCACCACTTTTGTTTAACTTACATTCTAAAGAAATTTTCCAAAAAACGCTCAATAATATCGAAGCAGGAGTCAGCGTTAACGGAAAATTAATTAACAACTTAAGATATGCAGACGACACTGTGATCATAGCAACGAGAATAGAGGATCTACAACATCTTATCGAAAGCTTGAGTATGAATAGTGCTGAGATGGGAATTACTATAAACGCTAAAAAAACGAAGTACATGATGATTACAAAAAGACTACAAAATATACATCACCTATTGACAATCAATGGTAACGTGATAGAACAAGTAGACAAATATCAGTATTTGGGAACGTTGATCAATGAAACCAATGATCATACTGTAGAAATAAACAGGCGAATAGAGATTGTCAGATTAACATTTATACGAATGAAGCTACTCCTAACGTGGAAAAATCTAAATTTGGAGATCAGACTACGTACCATTCGCTATTATATATTTTCAATATTATTATATGGATTTGAGACTTGGACATTAAAAAAATGTAATTTAAAAATAATCGAATCCTTCGAACTCTGATTATACCGCAGAGTATTGAAAATATCATGGACTGATAGAATTACAAATAAAGAAGTACTGAAGAGGGTTGGTAAAGAAACAGAACTAATCACCACTATACAAACCAGAAAACTGCAATACTGGAATACACGTGATGAGGGGACCAAAATATGAAATTTTGAGACTCATAATACAGGGAAAGATTCAAGGAAGAAGATCTGTTGACCGAAGGCAGAACTCATGGTTAAAGAATCTACGTGATTGGTATCAATGCAGATCGATTGATTTGTTTAGAGAACCAAGTTCAAAAATAAAAATAGCCATTATAATTGCCAACCTCCGTAGGGAGACGGCACTCTAAGAAGAAGAATAACAAATAACGTCGTATCAGTTGGTGTTGTTATGAAAAAAAAATTTGATTGAATAAGCAATCAAAAACATTAGATAAAGTTGTATTTGTTTATATATTCTGAAAAATTTTACATGAAACTATAGTAAAAATTACATAAAAGCATCCAATCCAAAAGTGTCCAATATTTTATAAATAAAAAATTTTTAAACTCCTTTACTAATATCTCCAGCATCCTACAGTGCAAAATTTATTAGCTAAAAAGGCATCTTTCGATATCGGTCTAAGCGGGGTATATTTAAATCGACGAGCTTCATAAATATCTCTCGGCCATGCGTGCCAACTTTACAAAGTAGTTGCTACACCTGCAGAGATCGGGAAATCTCAAAGACATGTTTTGGTGCTAAAAAATTTTTTTAATAAAAAAAAGTGGCAAACCGTAATTTTTAAAGTTTAAAGAAGTTAATTTTCAGTTTTTTTATTTTATTTAATATTAGAAAGGCAAAGGTTATAAATAATATTGTTACGTTCTCGTGTATATTCGGAAAATAAACGGGAATCAGAGCAGAAAGGCGACTCAGCTGAACTCAAAAATCTGAACAAAGATATCTCAAAAGGAATTTCGTAAAGATCAGAGGAAGTATACTTAATACTGAGAAAATACAAAATGTGATTGAGCAAAATGGACATATGAAAATACTCAGAAGAACGCCTTGTGATGGTAAAAAGGAAATTGTTAAACTAAAGGACAAGGAAGGTAATATAACAACAAATAGAGAGAGAATAGTAGAGATAGCAAAAAGCTTGCTCTATGAAAGCTCTATAAAGAATTATACAAAAGCCAGTTAACAGAAGAAGACAAAACACAAATTAGAGAACGCAGAGTAATGAACCAAGGATCCGAACTTCTGCCTACCATAACGATAGAAGAAGTGAAACGAACTCTAAAGGAAATAAAAAACAACAAGGCTCCGGGAGATGACCAAATATTAATAGAAGCTGTTAACTAGAAGGCAAGAAACTACTGGAAGTAGTAACTGAACTATTCAACCTATGTCTTAACCAAGGTATTGTCCCTACAAAATGGAACAATGCAATTACTATCATAATACACAAAAAAGGAGATATATCAGACCTAGAGAATTATAGACCGATAAGTCTGTTGTCACATCTCTACAAATGGTTTACCAAGATCATCACAAAACGATTAGAATGAAAATTAGATTTCTATCAGTCTAAGGAGCAAGCTGGGTTTAGGAAAGGTTATGGAACAAATGACCACCTACAAGCACTTAAAATACTAATTGAGAAATGTGTTGAATATAATAAACCACTCAGGTTGATTTTCATAGACTTCAAGAAAGCTTTTGATACCGTGGAATTACCGGCAGTATTAGGAGCATTAGAACAAAGCCGAGTAGACTATAGATATACAAATTTGATAAAACATATATACAACAACGCAACAGCATCTGCTAAACTCCATGCCTTTACTGATAAATATAGAATTGAGCAAGGAATTAGACAGGGCGACACCATCTCCTCCCAACTATTCACTGCAGCTCTAGAATATGCCTTTAAAAAACTAGATTGGGATAAAAGGGGAATAAATATTGATGGTGAATACTTAAGCCACTTGCGTTTTGCAGATAGTATTGCCCTTATAACCGAGAGTTTAAATGAAGCTCACAAAATGATAGAAGAACTAAAACAGGCAATAGAACAAATAGGCCTGAACATAAACTTTGAAAAAACAAAATACATGACCAATTTAGTTCCAAGTGATGTTATGAGGGTAGATGGGAACGAAGTACATCAGGTCTTTAGCTATATCTATTTAAGGCATGAAATTAGAATAAAAAAAGACAATCAAACTTGTGAGATCCAGCGTCGCATAGGCTTGGGATGGGCAGCATTTGGCAAGATGCGAGATATTCTAAAAGGAACGCTACCGATTTGCTTGAAGAAAAAGTTTTACAACCAATGCATACTGCCAGTAATAACATATGGTTCCGAAACAATAACTTTAACCAAACATTCTGCAAATAAATTGAGAGTAACCCAAAGAAAAATGGAAAGAGCAATGTTGGGAATAACTAGAAGAGATATGGTACCAAATAGGATAGTGAGAGAGAGGACTAAAGTGACAGATGTCATAGAAAAAATTGCACAAGCCAAATGGAGATGGGCTGGACATATAGCACGTTTAAATGATAATAGGTGGACCAAAAGACTCATAAAATGGGGACCTAGAGAAGACAAAAGACACCGAGGCAGACCATCAAAAAGATGGATGGACGAATTGAGAAAAACAGTCGGAAATTGGATACAGAAGGCGCAAGATAGAGAACAGTGAAAGAACATGGAGGAGACCTATATCCAACAGCTGATGCAAGAGGTTGAGGAACGATGATGATGATGATGAACTGAAATAAAGTTTAACTGATTTTATTTAACTTACTTAACTACAAAAAACTCACTAAATGAAAAATGGCACACTAATAACTATAAACGCAGTAATAGTTGAGGAGGTTTCCGGACAAGGGGCAAATAGGCCTATGTGCCCTTTTTCCGATAATCGTTTTAAATCAGCGGCCATGCTTTAAAGAGTAACTCTACAAAGTTTAGTTACTGTATCTTTGTTCTATAATGTGTGGGAGATTTTTGAATGCAAGTTTGTACACCTGTTTTGGGCAATATCATGTTGACGGTCGCAACGAATTCTATAAACAAAAATTTTAGTCTAGCAATGGGCTCTAGTTTATCTCCATTCTTAGCCGATATATTTATGGAAGATTTTAAAACAAATATCATTTCTAAACAAAATTTCAAACCCACAGTATGGTGGAGGTATGTAGATGATGTATTCTCAATATGGCCTCATGGATCAGAGTTGTTGGACACATTCCTAAACGATATAAACGATAAAGAAGAGACAATAACATTTACCATGGAAAAGGAATATAATATGGTGTATAGAAAACCAACACACACCAATAGATATTTAAATTTCAAATCAAATCACAACATTAATGTAAAAAAGGGAATAATTAAATCCTTATACGATAGAGCCAAAATTACTTGTTCTAACGAAAATTCGTTCTTGGAGGAGAAACATTTGTTAATATCTGTTTTATTAAAAAATGATTATCCTTTATCGTTGATAAATAAGGAATTTTCAACAATCGATCGAATAGAACAGAACAACTTAGAACGAGATCCTATAGCATACACAAGGAACAGTGCGAGGAAAATAACAATACCGTTCATAAAAGGATTATCAGAAAAACTTAAAAAGAGAGGAAATAAATTCAACATGTCAACAACATTCAAAACAAAAAACACGTTGAGATCTATTTTGTCTAAAACCAGACCTAACAATGAACAAGAAAGGACAAAGAATTGCCTTTATAAAATACCTTGTGAATGCGATCAGTTTTATTTAGCTGAAATATAAAGGCCATTAAATGTTAGAATAAGTGAACATCAATCTTAAATTAAAAAAGAGAATTTGACAGATCTCAAATATGTAAACACGCATGGGATAAAGAACATAGGGTTCAATGGAATAACTCAATTGTAGTCCTAACAGAAACGGATGGTAAAAAAAGAAAAATCAAAGAAGCGGCTCTAATTATGCTAAATGAGATCAATTTAGTCGCAAATTCCTCGACAGAATGTAGTAGGATCTGGTTACCAATATTGAAAGAGGAAGTTATTAATAAAAAAATACCAGTAATAGTAAGTCAGAACCATATAGAGGATACATCATTTATATTTTTTAAATAACGAAACATATAAAATCAGAGTTTGGTGTTTATTGAAGGTAAACTAAATACACGACCAAATACTTACCATGTCGGGATAGTATTATGAGGTTTGTTTCCGGTTTTTCCCTCATAATTTACTATGGAATCACTAACAGAAGAATTTTACTATCATCATCATTTTTAAAGACGAATTACATGCTATGATTTTTTTCTGACGGATATTCTCAAGGTAAAGTTGATTTCATGTAATTCAGCGCAACTCAACAATATTGGCAATATCATTTTAAAGACGTATACTTTAAAATGCATAACGCATGTCTGAATTGTCAATATCAATGAGTCAGATAAAATTAAATTATTTGAAGAATTTTTCACTAAGTAACGAAAAACAAAATTTGTTTAATTTACTGTTTGTATTTTGAGAACGATTTCCGAAGTGGAAATTGAAACGTCAATAAACGTATTTTTATCTTTAATTGTAATAAACTGGTTTTACCTATTTTGCTTTTGTACGTTTTTTTAGGTAGCCTGTAATTATTGAAATATAAAAATGTAAAAAACACTTATTTTCTAGCAGTGAATTTTTTAAAGAAGGTCGGCACAATATGCTCATTTACTCTGATCCATATATATGTGGTTTAGACTATTATTGCAGAACACTATCCAGAAAAGTAGATTTTAGACAATCGTGGGCAGACATGAAGAACGAATATACCTATAAGGGAGGCTACACTGTAATCGGTAGAATATGCTGGGATTGATGATAATGATTATGATTTTATCAACAATTATTTAATTTTAATCTAAACAACAGGTATTGTTAAATTACCAACAAAAGGAAATAGGGGAGGTAGCATGATCTTAAAAAAATTAGCAGATTTAGAAGGACATAGGGTATAGTCAACGTAATTTTTGTAATTGTATAAGTTAATATTGTCGCTTCTCTCTCTCTTTCATAGAAGAGATTTCTAATTACAAAATAATCACAGGAAATTAATTCTTTTGTTTTTAGTACATTGAAATTTCTTAGCCATTTTAGTATATTCTTTTATGTCGGTCCATTTAGTACGTCGGATTTACTCAAAAGCTTTACCTATAACATTTCCTTAATTAAGTCAAAAGAACGCTGACATCAAGAAGTGAAATATGATTTATGCCTCAGTAAAAATTTCTTCATTAGTTATCTCGACATCATTAAACTTAAGACAAAAAAGTGTATTCTCTGCACTGGTAATTGCGAACGCAGACATGTGCAATGACATGCTGTTAAACACAATGCCGATACCGTATACTGATGACGCGGACTGTGGCTGGAACGGGTTGCGTAGGTGTTTGGCAGCATCCTCACTGACACAAGAGTGACAAATCAACCAGCCATTTTAAATGAATAGAAACTACATTTTAAATGTGTTTGGGGTACAAAAGCTTTCTTTGGGTTTGGGTTAGCTTTCTTACAAACAATTGCTTCATATGCTAACATATAAAAATAAAAATATTCAAGTTATTATTGTAGAAATAAAATAAGTGAATATGATTTGAATAAAGCTTAAAATTACATTTTATTGTTATATTTACAAGATAATCTATAAGAACTGTTAAAAAAACAATTTGTTTAAGAAATATATACAAAAACCAAAGTTATTCGTAAATTATTATTAAATAAGTAAAGATTTTAGTGTGCTTATGGGGATTTCTGAGTAAAACCAGTGTTGAAAACCCTTCCTTGCACTTATAGGTCCTAACAAAAAAAAAAATAAAAAACTTCGCTTTTCCTGCTAAAACTGGGCACTACTTTCGACAAGACAGCCAAAAAACTTCATATAAGTTGCGTTAGCCATTGCTCAAGATTGTGCATCAGGGCGGCTGGGCTTCTTTGCGAAGGGCATCTGAAATCACAAAAGGGGAATAAGATTAGCATTGTTGTTATTCTTAAACAAGCTGGAAAAACTGAACACTGAAACAGGTAGCTAACTTACTTGCTAATAAATAATGATTCCAGGCTTTAAATCTATTTTGAAATAATGCTTTCCTCTTTGGATTACAGGGCTTTCCAGAACTTGCTCAATGTCGCTTAGTTTTACATCAGCCTTGTCTTGAACGTCAGGGTACGCAAAATATAATTGTTCCTTTCTTAGCAATTCCACCTCAAATGTATTTTCCTCTACATTTAACCCTTTAATTGGCAAGGGTATAAATACTTACTGAAAAATTAAAATTTGTTCAAATATGTAGCATAAAACAATCATCTTGAAATAATTTCTAGTTTTTTTTTGTTTTCCATTTCATACTTTTTTTTTACAGATTGTATCCTATAGGATACATTGCCAAAAAGTCAAGATATAACGTTTAGTTAATTTTGAATGTTTAAAATACTTTGCTTGAATTATATAACATCAATAGGGTTAAAAAATAAAAGATTACTACTAATAAATGCTTTAATAAAAATAATTACAATTTAGTTTTATGGTAAGTCATAAAACAGTTCCTTTCAGAGATAATACACAGTCGTGTATTACACTTCTGACACATAAATGTAGTTTGTCCTTTAGGGCACAAACGACACCGACCTTTAGTTGTTGTTAAGGGAAAATGATCAATGTTATCTAGCCTAGTATCGTCGGTCGGCCTAGTAACTACCGGACTTCGGATTTGTTTGTTAGGAAATGACCAAGCAGCTGGGCGACCTATTTTTGCTTTATTTGATTTTAGTAGACTTTGAATAATGTCGTTGCGGAACGTTTTCAATGGAATGATTTTTTTAATGTTCAGTGCATTGCAGTGTCTTCTATAAAGCAGCCATCCATTATTTACACTTATATCGAGCATTTGGGCTAGCAACTTCAGGTACCATCGATGTGACTTTAGGCCAGTTCGATATAAAGACACAAGCATGTCAGCAAGGTCTACGCCTCCCATATGCTTATTATATTCTAAAACTACCTGGGGACATAATACGTTAATTTTTTTCTTTTGTTCCTTACAGTATCTTTGAACATGAGATGTTGTTGTAGTATCAGAAAATGATGATACTAAATTAACACATTTATTATCTGCCCATTTGGTAATACTAATTTTCATTTCGTTGTCGCTAACACTTTCGAAGCTACCTCGTCCTCTTTTAAGTAACACCTTGTCAGAAACCATAGTACAATTTCTTATTCTATTTTTTTGAACTGTCCCTAGGCTGAATATGCCTAACTCACTTCTTAGATATGTAACTAATTCAAGTGAAGTAAACCAATTATCAAAATATACAATTTTACATGGTTTCTCATGAATACTTCTACATAAGGCTACTACCACTTTCTGCGGTATTCCAAAGTATTTTTCCTCATAATTTGTAAAAATGTGATTCAAAAAGGTATTTTCACCAGCATAAGGAAAAAAATCATATACAATACCGCTCACTCCACATCTAACAAATAATTTAAACCCCCATTTTTTCGGCTTGTTTTTTATATATTGTCGTCTAGTTCCTGCTCGTGTTCCCTTATATGGGACCATCATTTCATCTATCGAAAAACGCTGTTCTTCTGGAATCGCTAAGCAGTTTTGGCGTACATGTTCCAACAATGGACGGACTTTAAAGTACCTGTCGGTGCCATTATCATCTTCATTGTTTGCGAAATGAATGTTTCTTCTGAGACTTTGATAACGTTTCAGAGGCATCACGTCAGCTACTTGATCATAACGGAATAATTGAGACCAAAAATCGCAATAGGAAGGCATGCTGACTATACCCATCAACAGCTCAATGCCAACGAAAGATTTTATTTCCTTAATATCAGTGGCTACGGATTTACCTGTTCTCTGGGTTGAATACAGATTTGTATTTTCTGCAATTATCGAAAACAGATCGTCCTTGAAAAACATTTGGAAATAAGTCAATGGTGATGAAATATCAGTTATACTACTGCAAATAGGTTCTGGAATTTCTACTGGATAACAAAACTCTGGAGAGTTAAAATTAAAATCCATTTTCTGCCGTTGAATGTTAACCTTCTTAGGTACAGGTGGTAAAGGATCCGGTATATTTGGTTCTAATGAAGTCAAAGAATTGTTTAAAGCTCTTTCTGATCTTCGAACAGATTCTGTGGCAACATCATTTTCACTCTGAAATGGTTCTAAATACATATTATCATCAAATATAATTTCAATGTCCATATTATTTTGGTCATAATTTGTTTCCAAAACATCCTCTGTGTCTGAAACATCCGAATCGTCAGAGTCTATTGGTGGTAACATTGCGATTATATTCATTGTTCGTTTAGAATAAACTCCAAATTCGCGACTTGCCATCTGAAAACAAAAAATAACAAGTTAATTTATCTAATTATTCATACCACATTGTTAGGCAATGTATCTTTTAAGATACCACTAAAATCCGTTCGTTATAACTGAGAACCCGGCAATGTTTCTTTAAAGATACATAGTTTTAAATGAGACTTCATACAAAAATTATAAAATAATATGGAACAAACAACTTAATATTACATCTCAGTAGACTTACCTTTACCAAAATAAACAGTTATCAGCATAAAATCTCTAAAAACTTTTCAATAAACGCTGTTTACATGGGATCAGTTAGTTCACTAACCTAAAAATTGCAACATGGTAAATTTACGTCACCTGTAGAACGTTTGTAATAGATCCTATAGATGGCGACTCACAACTAGTTATAAAAGAAAGGGTGTATTTAAAGATACATTACCAAAGACTGGCATATTTTTAAAGAAAATACGTTGATACAAATTTTTCCTTGATATGTATCTTTAAAGATACATTATCAATTAAAGGGTTAAAACTTTACCAACGTAACAGATAATGTCCTTTTTGTTATAATATTTGACAAGAATCCAAGCTCCGGTCAAAATCAATGGCTGATCCATATTTATACTGGGAACTGTACTTCTAGTATTCTTATCTGAAACAGCTTCTATTTCTGTAGAAGAATCACATTCTAGTAAATCTGCTTCTGCTTCCAAATCTGGTCCCCTTTCCAAATCTGCTTCTTCTTCCATATCTGCTTCTTCTTCTTCCTCACGAACCACATCATTATCGCTTTCTAAATGAACGCTAATAGCACTCTCTGGCAAGCTAGAAACATCTCTCTTCGTTCTTTTTGTTTGTGTTCTTGTTTTCTTTGTACTCGCTTTCTTTTTTTCTGCTTTGTTTTGTTTTTCATGTTTCTTTTTTGCTAGTTTTTCTCTCCCTTCTAAATCTGTCAAGCTTTCAGCAAACTTTCGTGTCACTCGACTGCGTTTATTAAAAGTCATTTTCCGGTCATTGTTCTTTTTCAATACCGACATCATGGCTAGTTCAAGTCCTTGTTTTACATTCTCACATGACGGTGTGCTAGTCAGGTCGGAAGATGTTGACGGAGTATCGTCATTATCATCAATTGGAAGGTTTTCTAACGCTACTGGGCGAGAACTAGCGCCTGCTTCAACCACCTTTGCCGTAACAATTTTCTTCATCATATTGTCTTTGCAAAGCGGATAAATCCCAGACCCACTAAACCCACCGATCGCATTAGCTCTTGACAGACATCCAGAATTTTTTAGCTTTTTAATAAGCGAAGGAAAAACCAATTTGTCAACATTCTTGTAACTAGTCTCTTGATAGTATTCTCGTAGAACTCCCCTCCAGAACTGTTTAACTGCGTTGTATACACCAACATCCAAAGGCTGCACAAGGTGTGACGTGTGAGCTGGCAAGAAGAATATTTCTACGTTATTCTCAACAGCTGCTTCTACAAGTTCTAAAGATCTGTGCTAGTTACGACCTTCGAGAATTAGTAATTTCGTTCCTTCGTATTTTGAAGTTTCCGGTACAAAACAGTTTATGAACTAATCAAAAATTTGAGCCGATTCCATCCAGCCAGATGGGAAACAGTTGTAACGAGCATTGGCGGGACGTCAAAAGTATACGGTTGTAAATTCACCATTGAAGTTTTTGTTTGAATTTGAAGATTTTATATTGTGTTACTAAATTTAAACATACAGCTCTTACAATAAAATTGCAGGTAATTTTGTGTATGTTGCCTTAATGTAGGTCTAGTTGTCACTATTTTAAAATATTTAACCTAACTTATTTCCGTAACTACTCCATGAAATTGAATGATTTCTTATCCGGGGTCACTGTGATACATTTTTCGGGGTGACTTTGATACTTTATTTCTTTTTAGAGTTTGCTTAATGAAACTTCAAACCGTTAATTATTTTCAGGATTTCGTCATTATCTGCATGAAAAGAAAAAATGCCGCGAGTTTATAAACGAAAGTTGGGATCAAGAAGCTACAAGAACTTCTCTGACGAAACTTTTGAACATGCTCTGCTTCAAATAGTAAACGGAAACTTGTCTGTTAAAGCCGCTTCAGAAAGATTTAAAATTCCGTATGGTACTTTATATAATAAATACAAAGGGAAGCATGTGAAGAATCCAGGGGGCCAAACTGCGTTGACGGAGCTGGAGGAAAAATCAATCGTGTCATGCATTTTCAAATGTGCAGATTGGGGATTTCCATTATCGACGCTAGATATACAACTTTTCACTAAGAGTTATTTAGAAAGAACTGGAAGAATTATCTCTAAATTTAAAAACGGGGTAAGTCCTGATAACGACTGGGTAAAACTTTTTTTAGAGAGACATAGTCAGCAAATCTCTGAACGACTTGCGTCTAACATTACTAGAGCTCGGGCAGGTGTCACAAAAGAAACGATAGAATCATATTTCAATAATTTAAGAACAACTCTCTCAAATTGCCCTCCATCACACGTTTTCAATTACGAACCAACGTTAGTGATGATCCGGGGAAAAGAAGATTGCTTTATAGAAGAGGGACCAAATATCCAGAACAAATCACTAATCATAGTAAAGCCGCCACATCAATTATGATGTGCGGTGCTTCTGATGGTACACTACTCCCTCCTTATATAATATATCGCAGCGAACATATGTGGGATGCATGGACATTAGGAGGTCCACAGGGCTCTCCTTGTTGTAGTAGTGGATGTTGTGCAAGAGGAGCTAGATACAACCGAACAAAAAATGGGTGGATGGAGGTAACTTGTTTTACAGACTAGTTTGGGACCATATTATTACACCACGCAAGACGGCTGGAAGGTAAAAAAGTTATGATCGGCGACAACTTGGCGTCTCACTTTTCAGATCATGTTTTAGAATTGTGTGAATTGCACAATATTGAATTTGCGTGCCTTCCCAGTAATTCAACACACATATGCCAGCCTTTGGATGAGTCTTTTTTTAAACCCATGAAATTCTCTTGGCGAAAAGTTTTGACGAAATTTAAATTGCGACACCCAAAAATTACTGGTGTACCTAAAGATCAATTTCCGTCGCTATTAAAAAAATGCTTGGAATTAATAGATCAGACAATTGCAAAAACTGAGTACAAATGTGGAGATTGTGGAAAAAGTGCAATTAAGAGAGTTTTGAAGAATGGGTTCGAGGCTTGTGGCATGGTCCCTTTCGATCCAAATAAAGTCTTGAGTAAGATTACACCAATCAACCATGATGTTGATTATGTAGAACCTCTGATTACCGACAGCCTCGCAGACTATCTGATGAATAAGAAGTACGAGATAGAAGTTACTAAACGGCAAAGTAAAAAGAAACTTCATATCCAACCTGGTAAAAGTGTAAGTCGACATATAACGGCAGACGACAGCTCCTCCGATAGCGAGTTAAACAGCTATAATAGTGAAAGCGAAAATGAAATTGAAAATGAAGATTCTGTGGAGGACCAATCATATGAAGATGAGATGAATACAAAACCCTCCCTTGCTGAATTGAATGTTGGAACTTACGTGGTTGTAAAAATTATGTCAGGTAAACAAAAATGTAAAAATTACGTATATGCCGGAAGGATACAAGAGAAATTACCTTTTGACGAATACGAACTCATTGGACTTAAATCACTGGATGAGACCCATAAACATTTTAAAGTTGTGGAGACCGACGTTTTTAACGCTCCTTAAGATGATATCTTAGCAATTCTGAAGACCCCATCGGTTGAAACAAATGAAACAGCAACTACATGTACATTTCCTGGCAAAGTTGATGTTAAAGAAAAATAACTTTGATTTTGTTTCCGTTCAAAATATATTGGCTTTTTTTACTATTTTATACTGTTTTACTAATTTGCTGAAATGCTTTTTACCTGAATAAAGTATTAGCTACCTGTAAAATTATTTATTATATACTAATTATTGTGCCTATAGCAGCTGTCAAAGTCACCTCAAAAATTAAAATTGAAATATCTAAAAATTGGCTTGATCGATTTAAAAATGGGTTGACATTGACACCATTACAGCTTTTATGCATCTTCCAAGCTATTTTAAAATAGGGTATCAAAGTGACCCCACATCAATGGGTGATTTTGATATACCATTACTTATTTTTTTTTTGAGAAAATCCTCAATTTAAAGATACATAGATATATACTAACAGTATAAATTACATAAACATAAGATGAATCCCAATGGACATTTTTCCACATTTTTGGGATCACCCATTCAAAAGTTACGTAAGAAAATATAAAAAAAAATTAACAAAGTCACCCCGTTCTACGGTATATATATATATATATATAGTAAACTCTTAAATATTGGAGAAATCTGCAAATTTGCAGAGTTCCCCAATATTTAAGAGTTTACTATTTAACTTATCTGCAAAGATTAAATTTCTTTTCTCTCTCTCTCTCTCTCTCTATATAATATATATATATATATATATATATATATATATAATATATATATATATATATATATATATATATATAAATTATACCTCACAAAACCAATATAATGTATATTTCGCGCGTCACTATGTTATATTTATATTCTTTAATTGGTTTTCTCTTACGTTGAAGTTATATATTGGCTTATAGCATTCCAAGGAAAATTTTCATATCAGATAAATTATTTTGAGATTAAATGTGTCTTAAATGTCCGATTATAAATAGTACACATTCTATAGCCGGTTGTTTGCAGCTTATTGTGATTTACATAATTACTTATTAAGCTAATTTCACAATGTCATGAATACGGTCAAAAATAACCTTTTAATTAGCTTAATTTTGCACTCGTGCCAGACGCCAAACTACAAATCTTGATGGAAACACCAAAAACTAATAATTCACTTTTATAATAAGTAATGTGTGTTTGTTTTAAGCAAATGTTCCTGGTTGGATTATATTATATATAAAACTTCTCAAAAGATATCATTGTGCTCACATACGTCGAGTCAAAAAAAAATTGATGCAATGCAAACTGAATGGTTAGTTTATAAATAAAACTGTAGACGTTGATAAAAACATATATATATATATATATATATATATATATATATATATATATATATATATATAAAATATTCAATAGTTGAATAGCAGAGGTTGTATCGGTCAATAATAGGCAAATGAAAGTCGTCAACTACTTCATTGATTTAATCGAATACGTTTCGCTTTTTAGTTTTCAAAAGCATCATCAGTTCAAAAAACAATTTGTAGGTTTTGTAAAAGATGTTAAACACACTCTACGATAACTTAACATTAAAAAATTAAAAAACTAAACGATAGAATCGAAACAAAAAACACACAGGAAAAAACTGAAACAGCACTATTGTTTATTTAATTTTTACCGATGGCTTCATCTCAATGTGGGTGTAAGCTCTTTCGAAGACCCAACACAATAATGGGTCCAACCATTATTGTGTTGGGTCTTCGAAAGAGCTTACACCCACATTGAGATGAAGCCATCGGTAAAAATTAAATAAACAATAGTGCTGTTTCAGTTTTTTCCTGTGTGTTTTTTGTTTCGATTCTATCGTTTAGTTTTTAAATTTTTTAATGTTAAGTTATCGTAGAGTGTGTTTAACATCTTTTACAAAACCTACAAATTGTTTTTTGAACTGATGATGCTTTTGAAAACTAAAAAGCGAAACGTATTCGATTAAATCAATGAAGTAGTTGACGACTTTCATTTGCCTATTATTGACCGATACAACCTCTGCTATTCAACTATTGAATATTTTATATATATATATATATATATATATATATATATATATATATATATATATATATATATATATATATCCCGTTTATAGCGTAATCCGCCTTTGGGTTCCCGTTCGCCAAGCCTGTCTATTCTGCCAGTCTTCTTCAAATAGATTTCTTGCTGACATGGCTTTTGAAATTCCTTGCATCCATGTTGTTGGTGGTCGTCCTCGTTTTCTTTTCTCTGGTGGTACCCATTCTAATATTTTTTTTGGTAGTCTTTCTTCCCCCATACGTCTAACATGTCCGTACCATGTCAGTTGTTGTTTTTCGATGTCTTCTATAATTGATCTTTGTACATTCATTTGATTTCTTATGTCCTCATTTCTCACATGTTCTAATCGAGACTTTCCCGCTGCTCTCCTCCAAAAATCTATTTCAACTGCCAAGAGGTTACCTTTAAGTTTTTGTGATAACTGCCATACTTCTGAGCCATACACGATTACTGGTTTCAATATTGTGTTATATATTCTTTTTTTCGTTTCCGGTCTTATATTTTTCTGCCATAGTACTGAATTCAATGCACCTATAACTCGTTTCCCTTTGGTTATTCTGTCTTTTATGGCTTCATCAGTTCTTCCTGTCTTTGTTAGTTTTACCCCCAAATATATACATTGATCGCATTTCTTAATTTTCCCGTCTTCTAAGTCGAGGTCATCTGCAGTATTTTCTCCTCCTATGCAAAGATATTGCGTTTTTTGTAAATTTACTTCGAGGCCCCATTTTTTCTACTCTTCCATTAGTTTTCTAGCCATATACTCTAGGTCTTCCTTGTCTTGGGCAATAACTACCTGGTCATCTGCATAATGCAGCGTGTATAACGTTTCATCCCCAATAGACAGCCCCATCCCTTTACACTTCTTTTTCCATTGCCTGAGTGCTTCGTCGATATATATATTAAATAGTATGGGAGATAAACAACAACCTTGCTTCAGTCCTTTTGTTACCTGAAAACCATTAGTAACCTTATTTCCTATTTTAACTTTTGATATTGTGTTGTTATATAGATCTTTAATAGCGTCGATTAGTGAAACGCTGATACTGGTTTTCTTCAATACTTCCCACAATTTCGCAACAGGCACGGTGTCATATGCTTTTGTTAAATCGACTAAAAGTAAATGCACTTCTCGAGATCTCAGTGTTCTTTTCTCGAGTATTTGGGATAAGCAAAAAATACTATCTATTGTGGATCGTCCCGCTCTGAATCCGTTTTGTTCTTCTGATTCAAAAGGACGGTATTCTTCGCATATGCGTTCTTTTATAATTCTCCCATATAATCTGCTAAGCGTACTCGTAACAGTTATACCCCGATAGTTATTGCAATCTTCCTTATTTCCTTTTTTATGGATAGATGTAATCCATCCTTCTTTCCAACTTTGTGGCACTGGTTCTCCGTGCAAGTGCCTATTGAAAACTTCTGTTAGTATCTCGAATAGTTTGTTGGTTCCATTTTTTATTAACTCTGCATATATCCCCTCTGGGCCCGGAGCACGTCCATTTTTCAACAATGATATAGCTTTTTTAGTTTCTTCGATGTTAATTGTTGGAGGCTCTCCTTGAATCAGGATTTCATGTTGTTCTATGTTTTTGAATTCCGGTCTTTCTTCTACTAACAGTGTTTTATAGTGTTGTTCCCATTTTTCGGGCTCTATGGAGTGTATGGCTATTTGTTCTGTTCTGTTGGATCTGATGTTTTTTATAAATCTCCAGGATTCTCTTGATTTGCGGCCGCCAATATACGTATCTAATTCCTGACATTTTCTCTCCCAGCTTTGATTTTTTGACTCTATTATCGTGGATTTAAATTTATTTACCATTTCTCTATATTCTCTTTTGTGTTCTTGATCCTTTGTTCCCAACCATCTGTGATATAATTTTTGCTTTTGATCTTTCATTTCCTGTAGTTCATCATTCCACCAATTATTTGTCTTTCTGAGTTTGTTTACTCTTATTCCTAATGCTTCTTTGGCCGCTTGATGTATTCCTTTTCTTATTATGCTATGTAACTCTTCTGTTGTTTTATGTTTAAATTCCTGTGGTAGTTGTTGCTCCAATCTTTTTTTATACAATTATCTAGTACTATCGTTGTCTAAACTTGTAAGATTATACTGTAGTTGTTCACCTTCTGCTGAGTGATTTTCATTTAGATTTTTGTTTTGTTGGTGTTTACCGTTTCCGCTTAGCGGTAGTATCATTTTAGCTTTTACTAGATGGTGGTCACTTCCACATTCGGCTCCTCGAAATACTCTTACGTCATGCACTTTTATTTTAGATTTTTGTTTCATTATTAGGTAATCAATTACTGATCTTAAGTTTCTTGTAGGCTGAGTCCATGTATATGTATGTATTTCCTTATGTTTGAAATACCCATTCATGATCCTTAGTGAGTTGTGTCTACACATTTCTATTAAGTTATTGCCATTATCGTTTGTAGTGTTTTCTCCATATGGTCCTATTGTTTTATCTTTTATTCTTCTACCAGTTCTTGCGTTGAGGTCACCTAGTATAATAGATAAAAACATAAAGTAGTAAATCTGGAATATATTGCCTGTGTTAGTCCATTTCAAATAGGTAAAAGCAATAGGAATAAGACTTACTCACAATGAATTTATTCTACCACCAACAACCAGTTTCGCATATAGTTTATTTCACGAAAAATGGTTGAGTGCTTAATGATTGCAATAAAACCCGACCGCAAGTACCCTAGCTTAGTCAACATTAGTTGAGCAGGTAAGTATTTAGGTAAAATTGAAGCTACTGGAGTGTCGTTATCTTGTTTGTATCATAAATTCCTGGTACTATAAAAATGATTAAAAAATCGTATAAAATTATAAAAACGGTTAGAATACATTGTATTTCATAAAGTTGTAAACATTTTAACAGTGAGTTTCACTATCAATGGTTGATCTTTTAATGACCACAATAAATTTGTTGATCGTTGAGTATTTCCTGGAATAATTATACAGGTCTATAAATTATCCCTCTATTTTGTATACCTTTTAAAAGTATATAAAACCGTTGAGACATTTTTAAACATACATTTTGTTTCATTTAGTTGAAAGTGTTAAAAGTGTTACCAGTGTTATACCTATTTATACCTATAAAACAGCATTATGTGGCGTACGTGGAAAAACATTGATGGTGCTTCTTCCAGTGTTCCAGCAAAGGAAAAGCATTTATGTGCTGACGCTAGAGAAATCGTAAAAACAATATATAGTTCTTTACTTACAAGATAACTTACTGTTAATACTGCTGCCAGTGAAATATATGATTTAACGAAAATACCTCTAACCACAGTGAAAAGAATTACACCAAATACCAATAAGTCAAAAACGAAGGGTAAGGATGCCGGTTCTACCAAATGTATTGACGAAAGTGATAAGGACTTAATAAGACGAAAAATTTACACAATGTACGAAGAGCAACGGATACCTACATTAGATGCTTTAAAACAACGGCTTACTAATGACGATACACAAATAAACTGTAGCCTCATTAGTCTTTGGAGGATTTTGTCTAAAATGGGCTTCAGATATTGTACAATTGACAAAAGGCAAGTGCTTATGGAGTCCCATCGTTTACAAAAGTAGCGTACTGAATATATAACTTTCATAAGAAAGTACCGTACACAAGATCGACCAAAAATTTATCTGGACGAGACATGGTTTCACACTCATGAAACACCATCCAAAGGATGGTCCGATTCTTCCAACAGGTGTCAAACAAAAGCTCCAACAAACAAAGGGAAAAGAAAAACAATTTTACATGCAGGATCAGAAAATAGTTGGGTGCCAAATGCTTTATGGCTTTCTGCAAAGAACATTAAAGACTCCTGCGTGGACTACCATGAGGATACAACGGCAGAGCTTTTTGTGCAATGGTTTAAGAATTGTCTTATACCTAACCTTCCACAAAATAGTGTGATAGTAATGGACAATGCAAGTTACCACAGTCGTCAATTACATAAGTATCCAAGTGCAAATAACACGAAAATTGAAATTCAAAACTACCTGTTAGAAAACGATATATATTTTGAAGAAAGTTATTTAAAAAATGAACTGTTAGAAGTGTTAAAATCATTTTCTATTAAAAAAGTATATGTTTGTGATTGCATTGGCCGAGGACATGGGTCATACAGTGTTACGGCTTCCACCCTACTATTGTTTATTTAATCCCATACAGCATATGTAGCACCAACTAAAGTCAAATGTTAGTTCACAAAATGTTTCTCCGACTTTAAGTGGTAGTGTAGTCGAATTAATAAGGAAATGTGTTGATGATATCTCCCTAGAAAGTTGGAAAAACTTAGTGCGCCATGTAAAAAAACGTAGAAAATTCATATGTTTTTTTGAATCACATAATTAAACCAATTGTTATTAATCTTGAAGAGGATAACTATAGCGAAACAGAATGAGGTATTTAGGAATTCATAAATATATTTTGGTTATTTTGGGTTTTTTGTAAATATTAACTTATATATATTTTGCTATATTTTTTTTCAATTCATCTATTTTTTGTACATTATATATTCGTTTGTATGTATATACTGTAAATAGAACTATTATTACTGTACATTTTCAATGATATCCGATTAGGAAACTAATCTAAAAGGAAACTTTTAAACACGTCAGTTTTTTGCTGACAGTCCTAAGCCTGTAAAAAGTGTGAAGGAAAGTACCTTTCTGAATTTAGATCCATATACTACAATTATTCACGTATAACAAAAAAACTGCTTTCGTCATGTTAAAAATTGTTCAATTATCATGTATATTCACTTGAACAACCTAAAAATACCATATGAAATGATTTAATAAATTTTTATAATCGTGTATTACACAGCTACCAATGAAATATATTAAATAACAAACTTTCAGAAGTGCGACCCTGTGTACTTCGGTAGTTTATTGGGAGACTCTTGTATACACAATAGGATAAACTAAGGTAACCATTACGTACTCAACCATTTTTCGTGAAACAAACTTTAACTGGTGACAGGTGATCATTGGTTTTACTGCAACTATATAATGAGTAAAGAAATAAGTTCTTGAGGGAAAATTAATATTAACAACTAAAATAGAAATGTAGGTATTTTAATTTGTTAAAAATTAAATGTGATGTTATAATGTTGTATCATTAGCTTTGGCGTCTTTTAATAATGAATTAAAAATAACGTATGGTCCTAAAATTTTGGGAAAAAATTTCACCTGGTCTGATTGAGAAGCAAAATGCATTTAACAAAGAAGGCCATGGAATTAAAATGTCATCAGTTATTGATATTTAATAAACAAAGCAGAATATTTTGGTTTGTGCTCTGCAAAATATCTTATAAAATTGATATTCGTCGAGGAGTTTATAATATGGTTGGGCGAATGTCGAAACGAGATATTGTTAATATTTATGGAGATCAAAACATAAGCAAATCGATAATTTACCGTACAATCAGAGAATGTGAAGAAGCGATATCATGTGTTAACTTACGCAGGCAAGAGAGGCAAGACTGATTGAAGCAGCTAAGAACAAAATATTTTTCATCGTCCATCACGATCAACTTGTTGACGAAATGCAGTCGCCTTAACGCGCGGCAACATCTCGAAATTCTCTCTAATTGATCCTCTGTGTATTTCGGAGCTTTCCTTCTTTTCCGGTAGATAATATTGTTACTCGATAGGGTCCTGTATACTGTAGTCTTTCCAACATGAAATCTTCTGGCCAGTTTTCGCTGTGAGACCGCAATTTTGTTCTTAGCTGCTTCAATCAGTCTTGCCTCTCTTATATGGTTCAAAATCCTCGGTCGGCCACTTTTACGCAAGTTGACGCATGGTATCCCTTCTTCACATTCTCTGATTGTGCGATAAATTGTCGATTTGCTTATGTTTAATCTCGATAAATATTAACAATATCTCGTTTCGACATTCGCCCAACCATATTATAAACTCCTCGACGAATATCAATTTTATAATAGAATAGAATAGAATATTCTTTATTAATCCCATCAGATCACATTGTGATATAGGACAAGTCATATAGTACATAAAGCATGATGAACAAGTTTTATAGGACAATTACATAAAACAAAATCAATAAAATATAGATTAATATAAAAATATCAAAACAAAGAATATTTCTCTGAACCCGTCGGTCCTTATTCTCTGTAGTCTTTTATTAAATCAAAATATTCATTTAGGTCGTAAACGCATAATTGGATCAAGCATGCTTTTAATTTATTTTTGAATTTTTGAATATTGTTTTCATTTCTTATATTAAGTGGCAAACAATTATAAAGTTTAGATCCTGCAAAATCAGGACTAGTTTCAAAGAGAGTTGTGGAGTGTTTACACACGCTTATCAACCACCCGTATCTTGTCGGGTAATTATGAAAGTCAGAGTTGAGGGTAAAATTTTGAAATTTAGTTTTGACGTGAATAATACACTTATAAGTATATAAAGCATGAAAAGTCAACAGCCTGTGTTTAATAAAATATTTACGACATGATTGTCTATTATTAATATTGAATATCAATCTAAGAATCCTCTTTTGAGTTATAAAAACTCTAGAAGAGTTTCTAGAGTTTCCCCACAAGATAACATTATAGGCCATATATGAATAAACCAATGCATAATACACACTTATAAATTGATTGGTGCTAAATAGAGTTTTCAACTGAAGGATCGCATAGTAACCCTTATTCAATGTTTTGCAGACTTTAATGACATTTTCATCCCATGTCATATTACTTTCTAGAATGCTACTGAGTTCCTTTTACACCAGGTTGTAAATTCCTGTGCTACTAGGTTCATTTTTGATATGAGTTCGACTTCATTTGACTCGTCAACTACAATTGTTGAATCATCTGCATACAGAACTATATGGTCTGCAGTTAAAAAATGTGTCAAATCATTGACATATAAAAGAAATATTAGGGGTCCCAATACGGAGCCTTGCGGTACACCTCGATCAAGATTAAAAACAGGTGACTTCTTATTATCGACTTTTACTAGGAATTTACGATGTTGTAAGTATGACCTTAACCAGTTCAAGAAATAACCCCGAAAACCAAGGGCTTCTAATTTATGCAGTATAATTTCAATGTCAATAGAGTCAAAAGCCTTAGTTAAATCAAAACAGAGTGCACCCACATACCTTTTTTGATCCAAAGCAGCGTGGATATAATTAATTAATGAAATAGAATTTAGGGTGGCAGTGAAGAAAATTAAAATAGCTATGATGGTAACCAACGTTCTGAAAGGACATGGTACATGAAGAAGAAGAATGAAATAGAAGCACTCTCTGTAGATTTATTAGAAAGAAACCCATGCTGGCATTTATTTAAGATATCATATTTATTCAGAAAATTTAACATTTTACTATAAATACACTTTTCGATAATCTTAGAGAGTTCACTTGTTACGGTGATTGGCCTGTAATTATCAACCAAACACGGATCTCCCTTTTTGAAAATTGGACTGACTACTCCCGTTTTAAGGTCACTTGGAAACTTGCCATCCTTGACAGATAGGTTGATGATGTGAGACAAAACAGGAGATATATATGAAGAAATATATTTAATTATTTTAGTGGGGATTTGATCAATACCTACTGAGCTGGTATAGTTTAAAGAAGATATAGCATTCTCAATATCAAATGGTGAGACTTTAGAAAAAAGAATGTGTTGTTAATTGTCATAGTTGTGAAATCGTTAAAGATATAGTTATTGAAATGTTTTAATAATGTAAAAACTGACTGCACAAGTTTCTAGTATAGTGAATAAAAAACGAAAAGCTACAACAATAACCATAAAAGAAAAATACTACCTAATAATATTTTTGTATAACAGAGGCGCGTAATAGAGGGTAAGTAATTTTATGATAATTTTTTGGAAAATAGAATGCATTGTTATTTCTCCGTTTTTTATGTAAGCTGGTCTCAGTTTTCATAACTTCTTGCATTAGGGTCGAAATAAATGCTCCTTACTTCTCGATTACAGAAGAATTACAAAGATTACTTACAGACATAAATATTGCTTGCAACAATTATGGTATAAATATCAATATTAAAAAAAACCAAGTATATGGTCTTCAGTAAAAACATGACACAACCAGCGTATATTAGTATAAACGGCACTCAAGTTGAAAAAGTATCAAGTTACAAATACTTGGGAACTTTAATAAACGAAACTGGAGACCAAAACAGTGAAATAAAAAGACGTATCGAAATTGCTAGGGCCACCTTCATAAAGATGAGAAAATTCTTCTGTAACAGAAATATAAGCATCCCTCTACGATTAAGAATGCTGAGAGGCTATGTATTTAACACTCTATTATACGGTGTAGAGGCCTGGACTCTCAAACAGAACAACATGAAAAATATTGAAAGTTTCGAGATGTGGTGCTACCGTCGAATGCTGAAGATTAGTTGGGTTGAAAGAATAACAAACTGTGAAGTAATACGAAGAATAGGAAAAGACCCAGAGATTTTGTTAACGCTAAAGCAAAGAAAACTCGAATATTTTGGTCACCTGATGAGAGGACATAAATACGCATTACTTCAAAATATAATGCAGGGAAAAATAGAAGGAAAACGGAATCCAGGCCGTAGAAGAATGTCATGGTTGCGGAATTTGAGAGAGTGGTATGGCTGCACCACTAATGAACTCTTTAGGTCAGCCGTAAACAAGGTCAGAATAGCCTTGATGATTTCCAATCTCCGATAGGAGCGGCACAAAAAGAAGAAGACTTCTCGATATTGCTCAAACCCCACTATTTGCTAAATATCTGTTCTCCTTTTTCCTTAAAAAATGTAGTCGCACACTTAAATCTGCAACGTTCTCCAAATGGTGGTTTAATTTTTCTGGTCGCTATTTGTTGACCTTTATTAAGTGCCTGATCTAGCTTGCCGCTTTTTCTTAAAGTTTTGGCTTGGTTTCTCTTCAAATTTTCAGATATCCTTTTTCTCTTCCTACTTTTCTTCTTCGCCTCAGGTTCTTCTTCCACATTTTTTCTTTTAAAACTCCTTATGGTATATTTTCCTCGCTGCTTGAAGATGTGTCTGTGTCGTTTTTATAATTTGAATCAGTAATAAAGTCATCTGAACAACCGGCACCTTAATATTCTTCGAAAGGGGTGTTTATATTTACCAAAGAAAAAATTGGGTTTTCTATTGAATTTTCTTTTTGAGATGTGTGCAGATCTTTTATTCCTTCAACTTCTTTCAACAAAATATTTTCTACTTCCATTATTACAGCATTTGGTAACTGAACATCGTTACTTATTTCAAATGACTTGTTTTCTAATGTTTCAACATGGAGGGTCTCAATATCAATAACACTCCCACAAGAATTTATATTTTTATTCTCGACATCACTTGGCTCTGAAACGAGTGGTGCAATCTTCCAAAATTACTAAAATTTTGCTAAAAGGTATTTAAATTTCATTGTCAATAGTGGCACAATTTATAAATTTCTACTTAGTAAACAGTAGGTCTCTAAAGTATTAGCATTAATGGCACAATTATTGAAGATGCTTCACAAATAAACAATTATTAATATAAATATACACATGCAATAGCGGCACTTTTAAAAGTGCCATTATTGTCACAATAAAATTATAATATTTGTTAAAACTTACCCAACTAAATCAATATGCCACAATTGCACGCTCTTGTGGCAGAATGTGGCAAAAATTTGCAAAAGTCAATAACGTCATTTGCGCTATATACCGGGGAATGAGAGAGCTATTTATATGCCAGTATTGTTAGAAGGTAGAGCTTCAAAAGCTAGGTTTTTTAAGTATTAAAACTCAAAACAACAAATATTTGAGATGTGCCACTATTGCTTCCAGTGAGCTTCCAGTAAAGTACACATCAAGTTGGTCAGGAGGAGACACATATAAGTTAAAGTACAACTTTTTTCAACGAAGTATTAGAGAAAATGAATCGCTTATTTATGAAAGGCCTCTTGTCACAAAATGTAAATTTTGGAAAACAAGAAAGAACTGTTTAGTTTTATAAAAAACGATTTTATACTTTCCTGATTTTTCGAAACATTTTAAGAACCTTAAAACTCAAAAATAAATCATGTTAGTTACACTTTTTAAAATCAATATTATTTTTTTTATTATTGAAAATAGCTGACAAAAGACCTTTCATAAACAAAAGTGTTGTTTTACGGGAAAAGTTTTGATTGGTGGATGAATTTACACCGTGTTTATTTATAATTAATGTTACTTTATTAAAACAGTTCTAAGACAATACAATTAGCTACAACTAATTGCCATTTTATACATTTTGGCTCATTTTTTCGTTGCAATTCTAGGCCATTGGGCAAGCTGCAAAATTTTCTTCAGGTCATTAATTTTTTCTTAATGAATTAGTACCTTTAATTCATGAGTTTTTCTTGCTAATGAGGAAGGGAAGAGAAGGGGAAATCTTTCGCAAGTAAATTCATGGTAGGAAGAAATAGTAAACATTTACTTTTTTTGTTTGTCTCAATTTTACTTTCTTCTAAAACAGTATTTTATTGTAAAATTTGAGCCAATAGCTTTGAAAGTCCAAAACATTTGCATTTTCCACTAAATCCACAGTAAATTTTCTCTGTTTTGTAAATGAAAGTACTATTTCTGTTTTATCTTTCAAAGTGTAGAATTTATCATGTTTTCTTAGGTTTCGTTTTACAAGGCCGAAGACCTTGTCACACGGTAAATACGAGTGACCCCTTATTGGAAGTCTATAGACAACTTTTTTGAATCTTCCACTATCTGTAAGTTACATTAAAAACCTAATCATCGTATGATTTTTATTTTGTCCTATACAGTTGTCATTGATAATTACAATTCATCTACATTAGCTGGAACATTCTCGTCAATATACTTCTCCAAGAAAGAGTAAACTTCATTACTTTCCTTTCCAGCAACTCCCTGGTGGTATAAATAAAATGTTGCAGTGTCATTATTACTGTAGTGTATGCCAAACGGATAGACGGACAATTGTCTAAGGTAGTATGTTTCCTGCACTTTAATTGTGAGAAGCGATATGTTTGCCATACAATCAAACATCGATTCTTTCGTCTGTCGAAGGGATGAATAAAACTTTTTGCTATACTTCACGTTTAAGTCGTTATATTTCTCTTGGAACAAATTGAACATTTTTTTATGTCCAGCTTAGCATCTAGAGATTCTATTTCATTAGAAGAATAGTGACTTGTTTTCAGTGGAAATGACTGAATCTGTTCTTTTACAAGATCCGTATTATCACGTGGAAGGGTTCTCCGATTATTCTGTTGGCTTCTTAAATCTCTAGGAGATTTACCTTTTACAAAATGATCTTGCAGTCTTCTTACGCTTTTTTTACCAATACCGTGCAGACTTAAAAAAGCCTTTTTGCAGATGTTGATTTTTTTCTCACGAAGCAAGGCATAGAATTTAAAAGAACTTTTGGGCATATAACAAAATGTTTGGGCTTAAAAAAAACATCTTCAGCTTCATCTTCGGAAGTGTTTTGTTTAAATCTTGACCTCCTCTTCCGTACGGGCCCTACTTCTATTAAGGACTGGTAAAAAAGGTCTTGCTCATTTTTGTTTGCAAAGTTTACCCCTCTGCATAAAATTTCAACTTCGTCCTATTCACATAACTTCTCGAAACATCTCAATCTGCATCTGCAACATTTGAAAAAGGTAACTATT
Source organism: Diabrotica balteata (assembly GCA_918026665.1). Lineage (NCBI taxonomy): Eukaryota > Metazoa > Arthropoda > Insecta > Coleoptera > Chrysomelidae > Diabrotica > Diabrotica balteata. The sequence goes on along the minus strand of OU898280.1, from coordinate 78,450,906 downwards.
GTCAAACTTAGCAAGGTTTTAAAACTGACTTTGAAACTTACGAGCATGGTAATCCTGTTTTGCGTGGTTCAACATTTCCTCTGTAATTTAGATATTCTTTACCACGACATCTAGCTTTCTTAATTCGATTAAATTTATATTCTTCATGGTAACGAACACCCCTCTTTCGCTTCTTGCTATCTGCTTCAATTTCAACGAGATTTTCACTCTCTGACATTATTTCAAAATATAAGGTAAATCACTTTAACAATAACTGAAGAGAAATATTTTACTTTATTATTTAACAGTTGATTATAAAATAAAACAACAAGAGGTTAATTATTAATGTACAAACACTGAATATCTGTCAACAATCAGCCGACAGCGCAATGTTGCCAATAGTGCTTTTATTTATGAAAAGCCCCTTGTCACTGACACGAGGCTTTTCATAAATAAACAATAATTTTAAACTAATACATCTGATAAAGGAATAACAAGCCATGAGGCTTTTCATAAGCAAACGATGTGTGAACATATGAGTTATCATTTTCTAAGTTAAACGAAAATTTGAAAAAAAGTGACATGAGGCCTTTCATAAATAACCGATTCAAATATTGAGAATTAAACTATGCCATTAATATTGACGTGTGTGCAATTTTTTACTGAATTTGCCTGTGTTAAAATCTGAAAATAGGTCTAACTTGAGTAACTTGATTGATGGAGGAGTTGATGTATGTTTGTAAATTAACTTTTGACATTCCTATATTTATATGATTTAGAAAACTCAGTGAGAATATTGAACCCTTTTGACAAAACTTCGATTGTATTTAAAAAACTACTTTGAGTGCCTTTCTCTAGTCTGGGGGGGGGGTACATAGTATCTCCAAAATAGTGTGCGTAATGTCTGAATAAATATAATGAGATACCAGACGTGTTATCTACGCTTAATTTATGACCACATTAACAGTTCTTTTCCTGTACAGTATAAAACAATAACTCATCATAAATGCTACAAATCTTTACCTTGATTTCAACTCGTTAAGATGTATGATATGACTTAGGTGTGACAGCTCCCTTGCCATAACATTCCCGAGACACAGAAACATCTAACTTTCGCAAAACAAATAAGATCCAACACGATTTCGTTGTAGCATGGGCAGAACATTCATTAGTCTGGGAATTATATATTTTCGGGTCGGAATTCCGCGACTAACGATGTAATCTTGCAGTTACAAGGCGTTTATATTTCCCAGACAAAATGCAACCAATTTGTAGAAATTAAAACGCCTAAGCCGTCTGGATCTAACAGCTGGTTATTTTTTGTGGGTTTCAATACTACTATTACGTTTTACGTACTAAAGCAAATGTGAAATACAATTCAATTAAGGATTCTCCAGGTGCAGTTATTTTAACTATAATATTTGTCAAAGACATTAAATCATTATAAAATTTATTAAAAGTAATTCCCAAAAAATACATAAATTGATTTTTTGCTAGCAGGGTATTTATGCAATTATTATATACTACTCTCCATAATTAACGCACCACCTAAAATGGACCATTATTTTAAAACAATATTTCTCCTGAACCTTTAAATGGATTTCCATGATTTATATTTCACGTTGTAGGTATATTTCTAATTAATTATTATAATAATGTTTTTTGAGAAATGTCAACGTTTTAGTTATATACGGGGTGTAAAAGTAAAGTTGTGTTTTTTCATCTAATTTTGTAACACCTTGTGGAATGTATTATAGTTTATTTTTATGAACGAGAGAGTAATTAGCATAATTTTAACTGATACTTCCGACCACTCCATGGGCGTGCTCAAGATTAATTGAAAAATTACTTTAAATAATTGTAAAAAATAAATGAATTATTTCAGTGTTATAAAGTGTTATGTGTATGTAAACAAAAGTGTCCTCTTTTATCACACACTATATTAGAACTGACTGGCCTACATTAAAAAGGGTTTTAAAAAATTCACATTTTTTTTAATTTTTAAAAATTACAAAAGAGAAAAAGAGTTTTTAAAACCGTCTAAGGTATGTTAAATAGATGAATAAAAATATTAATATAAAACTTACAGCTACTTGTTACAAATCCAAATCAGATTCAGAAGATGAACTTTCAGAACCAAGATTTATAATAACTGGCTCGATCATTTTATCAGTAATATTGTCCAGCTTCCACATTTTTTCCTCTTCTTTAATAGTGTGATTTACTGCCTTTTCTTAGTTTTCAGGTTTTACATTATTTACGGCCTCCAAAAACAACTGTTTAACATCATAAGTGGTATTTTTTCTTGAAACTTCACTCTTTATCTGTGCCCATACCAGTTCAATCGGGTTTAATTCACAATGATATGGTGGGGATCTAAGTACTGTCATTCCACGACTTTTGGCAATTTCATCAATTTCGTATTTTTTAAATTTTTTTTATGAAGGGCACACAACGAATAATGTTCCTTTCTTATAGATCCGGGATGGTACGTAATATTTTTTGAACTCAGCCAATTCTGCAAGTCTTTTTTTAACCACTTGGTTGTGGGCAGTCCTTCTATAAGTCTGGAGTGATAACTTGCATTATCCATTACTATTACACAGTTCTTAGGAAGAAGATCTATCATTTGTTCGAACCATTCTTGAAAGACATCAGCGTTCATGTCTTCATGGTAGTCACCGGTACGAGTTGATTCAAAAGTTAATAAACCACCTTCAACAAAACCATCTGAACTGCCAATGTGTACTATTATCAGCCTGCGTCCCTTTCCTGATGGTGGGTTTAAACCAGTAGATAAGTTATTTACAAAAGCGTGCCTTTGACTTGTAACAGTTTCATCCTGCCAAAATTTATTTGTTGTATGGCCCTCGTTGATCCATGTTTCATCAAGATAAAATATTTTTCTTTTTTGGTTTCTCATTTCCTTTATGGTTCTTAGAAAATGTCTTCTCCATATGACAATATCGCTTCTTTCTAATAAAATAGACTTTCTGGGATTCTTTTTCCAGCGGAAGCCTATTTCTTTTAAAAGTTTCCATAACGTACTTCGACTCATTTCTGGGTAATCCTTATCATCTCGAACTGAGACAAGAACTTTATCCAATGTTGGAAATTTTTGTCTAAAGAAGAATTCATGCACTTTCCGTCGAAGTCCTTCTTTAAAATGATATTCTATTTGAAATTTTGGTTTCCCTGGAGCATTACGTGGCATTTGAAAACTCCCACATTTCTCTTCTTTAATAACTCTGTAAATCGTAGATTTCCCAACACCAAGTGTACTGCTAACTAACTCAACGGTCTCATCAACACTTTCACATAAACGTTTGTCTGTAAATGATTTAAAACAATTAAATATTAATGATTTTTCATTAACTGTTAAAGGACCAATTTTTCGGCGTTTACACGGCACTTCAAAATTTTCCATAACACTAGTATACACAATAAACTGCACCTTGCAACTGAAGTACCTACTTTTAGTGAACTGTTAAGAATTTTGAATACGCCACTTGAACCTTCCTACAAAATGGAAAAACTCACTATCACATTTTCTATGGAATAAGTTTAGAAGGTAATTATCTAGTCAATTACTGTCGTAGATTCCTGGAATTAAAGAATTAAATGTTTGATTGTTGAAACCCCTTCTTCGTGGAATGCACTCATTTCAAATAAAATAAAACGTTTTATTTTATCTAAAGAATTAAACTTTATTTTGCAAATAGGTAGGTACTTATTAAACTTTTATTGGTTATATATAACCAATAAAATAAACATCTTACATTTCTTGCAAATTCATTAGTACCTGTTAACCTCCATCACTCCGACACTGGCAAACTTATTTAGGGATTAGTAACCCTCACAACTATTGTATTCTATTCTGCTCCAACCTTTATACCTGGTGGTCATACTCAATTTAAAATTGTTTTCCTATATACTTCTGTAAACTTGTTGACAAATATCTGTTTTTCATTGAGTCACCCGTATCAACAGTTTAGGGATTTGCATACATAATTTATTGTTTTATTACTCTCTCATACATAAAAATACACTATAGAAACAAACGTTACATGTTATTAATATTTTAAGATCGCTTCAGTCTTTCTGTATATTTTCGTAAGAAAATCATCACAATACCTATATTATCAACACAGAAAAGTATGTTCAAAGCATTACGTGATTTTTTACTCTCCGAAATTAACGCCTCACCTCAACTCCGCTATAATTTTTAAGTTATTTTTCTTGTGTATCCTTGATTGGATTTCGATAATTTTTTTGCTCATTGCAGACCTATTTCTAAGTAATTACTGTATTAGTTATTTCGGGAAGTGTCAATGTTTCACCTATATACGTTAGTAATGTTAGTAATAGTTAGTGTTAGTTAGTTGACATAAACCTTATTTCAAGAAATCTGAGCCGAGATGAATGTGTTCAGGCAATTACTTTAGCTGATGTAGGGTTAAGTTATCGTGAAATAGGTTTGCGGTTAAAGGTATCTCATACTACAATATAACTAGTTATTCAACGTTTTCGAGAAACAAACAAATATACAAAACGGCGTGGATAAAGAAGAGCAAGACTTACAACACCACGATAAGATCAGTTTTTTAGGCTTGGTGCTATAAAAGAACGTTTTCTCACAATGAAACATTTACAAATACAAGTGAAAAATATTCATAATATTTAAATTAGTAGAAATACTATACAAAGGCGTCTCGCTGAACAAGATCTTCATATATGATTACAATTTGCCAGAGAGCAACTTGACTAGAATGTTGATGACTGGGAGTACGTGTTGTTTACTGATGAATCGAGGTATTGCTTGTATGACTCAGAATGTAATATACGACCTATTACCTTTATTCAATGGAGGACCTGTAATGGTTTGAGGAGGAATATCTCTTACAATGCGAACGGATCTTGTTGCTTTACGAAGAGGTTTTTTAACAAGTGAAAGATATATTATAGATATTTTGTCTAACCATATAGTTCCATTTGTACTTTTATATATGAAATAATTTTCTTTTGCATGATAACGATCGACCACATGTTGCATATGTGGTTCGCGAATTATGGACAATGTTAGAATACAAACCATGAACTGGCCACCCTGCAGACCTGATCTCAATCCCATAGAGAATTTGTGGAATATTATTGATCGTCAACTCAAGAGCCGACAACCACCACCTGTCTCTCTTGACGACATAGATGTTTGGGGTGCAATTCTTCTTATTCGGCTGCCATATCAGATTTATTTGACGTTGGCGATCACCATTGCGAAGACTTCTCGATCTTCTGCAATATACAATAATTGTCCTGCATTTGGTATCTGAGTCCATTCACGAATGTTTTTTAACCAAGCTACGGCCCTCTATTTTGCCTTTAAGCATCAGTTGTAAAATTTTGTATCGACTTCCCCTTACTATATGTCCCAGATAAGACATTTTTCGATGTTTAACAGTCTTTAGCAGTTCTCTGTCTTTGTTGACGCTCCTTAGTACTTCATTAATTTTTCTTGATGTCCTAGGTATTTTCAGCATTCGTCTATGAACCTACATTTTCAATGCTTCAATTTTGTTCATGATCGATACTTTTAGCGTCCACACTTCTGCACTATACAAAAGTACATACCAAACATAGCACTTAACCATTCTTTGCTTTAGTTTTAAACTGAGATGGTTATTGCAAAGAAATGACTTCATTTTCATAAACGTAGTTTTAGTCATTGCTATTCTACGTCTTATTTCTATGTCTGGATCTAGTTGGTCCGTTATCACAGTTCCCAAATATGTCATTTTGTAAACTTTCCCAACTTGGACTGCGTTCAATTGAAGCTTTGCATCGGGATGTAGGTCACGACTAAACACTAAAAATTTGGTTTTGTTTGAGTTTATTTTAATGAAGACCTTTAATATTATCTGATAGAATTACTGTATCGTCTGCATATCTAATCACATTAAGTAGTTCCCCGTTGATTTTTATTTCATATGGTTGTCTCTAAAGTGCCTTTTAAATAACTGGTCCGAGTAAACTTTGAACAATGTTGGCGACAAAATGCAACCTTGTCTGACTCCTCGTTGTATGGGGATTATCGGTGTAGTTATCTCCAATTTTTACGATAGCAGTTTGATTCCAGTACAAATTTTTAATGATAGAAATATCCTTGTCATCTGTTCCGATATTTTTCAGTATTTGCATTAATTTTACATGCTGTACTTTATCGAATGCCTTTTCGAAGTCCACGAAACATGCAAATACATATTTTCTTTGGTCACGGCATTTTTGGAATTGGATGTTAAGCGCAAAAAGTGTCTCCCTAGTTCCCATAGCATTTCTAAAACCAAATTAAGTATCTTCAAAATCTTCTTCGCATTTGCGTCTTATTCTGTTGTGAAGTATTCTAAGGAAAATTTTTAGAGTGTGGCTCATTAGGCTAATTATTCGATATTCTGAGCATTTTCTCGCATTGTGTTTTTTATCCATTGCGATAAAGATGGATTTGGGCCAATCTGCGGGAATCACTCCTGTGTTATATATGGAATTAAAAAGTCTTATTACTACTTTTATGTATCATTCTCTATCAGTTTCAGCAACTCAGTTGGTGTATCATCTGGACCACAAGCTTTTCTAATGTTAGCATTATTTATAGCATGTTCTACTTCGCATTTCATAATTTCTGGGCCGTCAGTACAGATTTAGTAGAATTCGGCAATATTATTCCTGTCATCTTCAAACAACTATGTTATATACAGCTGCCATTCTTTTCTTATTTCTTGCTTATTTACAATAATTTGACTAAAAAAATAAGACCAAATACACAGCTTGATATTAAGTATGCGTCGCCGCTGTGAAGAAGTAATTATATGTATAGGTAGAAATATTCGTTTTACAAATCATAAAAGGTTTTACAAAATCCAGGAATATGTTTTAAAACCAACTGTTTCAAATCTTTTAGCTTGTTACCACCTAAATGTTTAAAGAGTATGCCTTACGCAATTGGCATTTTGGTGAAAACAGTTTGGATGAACTTCGACCCCTTCTTTTTTGACAAATATCAACTTTTCGCCACGTTGGTTGTTTATAACTTTTTTTATTTTTCCCTTTTAAGATTTTAAGTAACATTACTTCAGTTATTTTAAAGTCCCCGCCTTCCTCGTGTTTGGCAAAATCTAGTCCCATTTCATTGTAAAGTGCTTTTGCATCGTCAAATCCATTTCTTTAACGGTTAAAGGAGCTCCTGTTTTGTTAGCATTCCTAATTAATTCAACATATTGCTCGGGAATGTATGAAGTCCCTTATTTGCTTGTCTTCTTTACTGCTTTTTCTATTATACTTTGGACTGAGTCACCTTCATTTTGGGTGTGACCGCAAACAAGGTACATGTTAGTAACAGAAGTGATGTCCAAAGTATTGACAGCAAACAGGTACATGACTATTAGAATTTTTTTTGGCTCATACAGTTATCGAAATAAATAATTACATTAACTTTGGGGCTGGTTATTGATAATTTTTTTAGATATTAATAAACGCAAGATCCGATTTCTATTGCCCCTCTATTTTCCATCACTTCATTCCAAAAGTTAGCTTTATTCATTTCACAAGTGCTATCTCTGTCGGTGACTTGGCCTTTTTTCGCCTTTCCATGTACTACTGTAAAGTTATATCAGTTTAAGCGAGATATTATCTATTGGTACAGGTAACACTACTGGTAAGTCATAAGTATAAGTCATGTATAATTGTTATCAGAATTTTTTGTGGTCGGTTTATCGTTAGTTTTTTCTTTACGACTTAGATCAACTTTCAATAGTTGTTTGCTTATTCTCTTTTTCTTCTGCTCCAGCATTTTTAAAAGATTCTCATTGGCCACAAAGATCTTTTTTTTGGATAAAAAACCCTGTATTAAATGCGTTGTTGAAAATACGAGAATCACAATCGTAGGCTGTTGACTCTGTTTCTTTTGCTTCTTTTCGTTTTTTTATAATATAGTTCCTGTGAAGTTCTGCAATAGTTAAACTACCTCTATGTATTGCCTCGAAGAATCAGTTCGAAGATAGTGACTTTCATTTAGTGGTATTAAATTTATATGGCTACGAGCAGCATCCAAAATTTTGTCTTTTATTTTCTTGTAACTCTCTTGCTTCCCACGTTTATCTTCTGGTATAAGAGTAGTTTTTTTTACTTGAAACTGCTTTAGTTATAGAGCAAATAGCTCTTTCAGTTCTTCCAAAAGTAGTAGTCAGAAACGTTTTACATAACGTTCTTGTTTTCCCTTGCCTATAATGAAAAATGCACAATTTGTATTTCTGGGTAGCTCAACTCAAGTGGCTGAATACAAGAAACCAAAAAATCTCACTGTCTTTGCAAGCAACCTAATGCCTAATACTCTTTAAACTGTCTCTCTCTCTCTCTCTCTCTCTCTCTCTCTCTTCAGATACGCTATTTGGACATTTCAAATAGCAACATTAGATCAATATTGCCTCAGAATAAGGAGAAATCCAAATGAAAAATGACACAGAATACACTTACATTAATGTTTTCGCGTACAATTGCGTCAATGTAGCGCCATGTATCATTTTGACCAAACGTTCCTGATAAACTGAACTTGACTTGGTGTTGTGAGTCTTCCTGTTCCTTGTCTATGCCGTCTCGTATTGTCTTTTTTTTCTGGAAAACGTTGAACGACTCCTGGTATTGTAGTATGAGATACTCTTAACCTTAAATCTATTCTACGATAACTTATTTAACCGTAGTTAACGTAGTTAACCCTACATCAGCTAAAGTAATTGCCTGAAGACCTTCATTACGGCTCAATTTTTTTTAAATACGGTCCATGTCAACTAACTTACATACGCAAAGCAGCCAAACAATTTGTCAGTCTAAATCTATCAAATTGTTTAATTTTTTATAGCCAACTATCTGCTCCATTAATGAGTATTATAATTTGTGCTGTTCAGTTAGCTGGATTTGTTTATTGAGAATAATAACAAATAGTTGCAATCTAGTTGATCTTATTGAACTGGATGTTTTTACACTTACACCTCATGAAAATTATATCACAAGTTTACAGTTTAAGATTCTTGGGTAGAAGGGTTGAGTATGCACAATTTATTCCTTTAAATGATTATTATCTTCTAAACTATTAGTAATATTTCATTTTATCAAAATGAAAATTGTTCCTTTTGAGAAAATGAACAAACTGAAGATTGGTAAACTCTAATATGATTGTTAGAACCGGAGTTATAACAGATTTCGTAAAAAACAATTGCAAAATAGAAATTTGATAGGGCTTTTCCAAGTATAACTTAGCTTTCATAAGTCCGATTAACATCCAAAACCCCCTCATTTTAACCCTTAACTAGTCGCTACATGGTCAAAACGACCGCACCTATTAAAAATTGCTAATATTTCGGAAAACAATTTCATTTGGCAACAATTTCAACAAATTCATGCATTTAATTTCAATTTCATGCGCTCCCTAACTTTCGCGTGATTGGTTGATGGGTGGGTCCCAATTTAAAAATTGGCGGGTTTCATGTTTATTAAAATGACAATAAAATTGAGGTATTGTGGCACAGTATATCGCTAAACAATTTATTAGCAATATATTGTGGTATTTGTACAAAGCGGATGATATTCACATTTTAGGATTAAGCTGACTAGTACAGTTTTATTAGAAATTAAAATTTATTTTTCTTTTGACATTATATAGGTGAAATTAAATTCAGACATTGTGTTTATTTAATTTTGATATGCTAGTGATGATTTTTTTATTAGATATATAGACATTGTTTTAATTTTTTTGTTTAGGTAATTTTTTATTAAGATGCTTTTATTAAGATTATTAAGATAGAGGTTCCTCTTATTATTTTTATTTCTAGAACATTCATTACATTATTATTCTCATTAGCTTTCTCTATGTGGAATCGGCTTATCTAAATATTTTCCTCTAAACTTTTTTGTTCTCTTCCAGGGACTAAGTACCTCTCCGCTTTTTGTATGAGATTATGGTTTTTCAGAAACATGTAATTTCTGTTCATCCCCTTTTTTACTGCCCTACATTCAGTACCATACATCATATCTGGTCTAAAGGCAGTCCTATACAATTTACCTTTTAGTTTTCTTGATACCTTTTTTATCATACATCACTCAATTTGCCTCTTTCCTTTACCTTTAATTGAAATATTAGAAATAAAACGGTAATACCAATCCTAAAAGCCGAACATTATCATATTTTATGAGTTCTTGTCTATCCAAGCCAACTACTCCATCTGATCTTGAAATTTCATCTTTAAAAGAATATTCTAAATATTTTGTTTGTATCTAACTTAATTTTAATCATTTTTCTTCAAGGACCTGTCTCCGCTACTGTTTTCTACTAGTACCCAGGAGGTTCAGTTGTTATCTAATCCAGCACAAATGAGAATAAATATGGGCGAAACCCTGATTTTCACCCATTTTTGAACAAAATTTGCCAGTTTCACCTGTAATCGTTCTAACACTATAATAGTTGAACTTTGAAAATAAGGCTGTTATCGAGCACAAGTTAATTAAATCTAGCCCAAGTACTTTCGCTTAAAATAGCATCTTCAGGGGCATTTCGTCAAAATGTAAACTATCCGGCAAGCGTAGAATGTGGAAACATTAAAAATAACATAAAATTGTACAAAACACTACACTAAAACGAGGACAAACAGTTTAAAATTACTTAAAGATTCTACGCTACCTTCTCTGTCAGTATCTGGAGGGATATTGCCTGTCCCCTGAAGATGCTCTGTCCCCTGAAGATGCTATTTTAAGCGAAGGTGCTTGGGCTAGATTTAATTAACTTGTGCTCGATAATAGCCTTATTTTCAAAGTTCATTTATTCGAGCATTCAAACTCATTTCATTTACTATTATAGTTGTTTTAACACTATTATAGTTGTTACTTGCTCATACTCCACTCACATATTCAGCCGGCACTCCTTTCCTACTTAATCTCTGCCACAGTAGGTTTCTGATATCTTCATCATGTGCTTTCTCAAGTTTAATAATACAATGTAAATTCACTTTAAATTGTTAAATTAGCTCTTTTAATAAAAATTGCTTGTTGTAGACATGCCTTTGCATTGTCAACAAAATGAAGCAGAGGTTTACTGGAAATAACGATTGCAAACCAAATAAAACACTAAATAGCTATATCTAAAATATCTTTATTCTTTATTAAAAATCTGGGAAATCAAAGGAGGGGGGGCCGTTATTGGTGCAATGGCGAAGGAAAACCCCTCTAAAGCTCTCCTAAATTGTATAGGACTGCCTTTAGACCAGCTATGATGTATGGTACTGAATATAGGGCAGTAAAAAAGAGGATGAACAGAAATTACATGTTTCTGAAAAACCATATTCTCATACAAGAGAGAGAGAGAGAGAGAGAGAGAGAGAGAGAGAGAGAGAGAGAGAGAGAGAGAGAGAGAGAGAGAGAGGGAGGGAGAGAGAGAGGGAGAGAGAGAGAGAGAGAGAGAGATACTTAGTCCCTGGAAGAGAACCGAAAAGTTTAGAGGAAAATACTTAGAGAAGCCGATTCCACACAGAGAAAGCTAATGAGAATAATAATGGTAACGAATATTCTAGAAATCAAAATAAAAAGAGGAACCTCTATTTTAATAATCTTAATAAAAGAATCTTAATAAAAAATTAGTCAAAAAAAAAAAAAAATTTAATTTCTAATAAAACTGTACTAGTCAGCTTAATCCTAAAATGTGAATATCATCCGCTTTGTACCAATACCACAATATATTGCTAATAAATTGTTTAGCGATATACTGTGCCACAATACCTCAATTTTATTGTCATTTTAATAAACATGAAACCCGAAAATTTTTAAATTGGAACCCACCCATCAACCAATCACGCGAAAGTTAGGGAGCGCATTATAATGTAGTCTAGGTTTGTTGATTAGGAGTTACAGCGCAAAGGTCATAATTTCCGTGCGCGTCTAGTCGGCTTAAAAGTTTTTATAAATCGTTTTATTGTGTTTCTTATCACCTTAAGGTCTGTATAAACGCTAGTTTTTTTAAATAATATACTATTATACTTTTGTCTTATTGTTTTGACAATACCTCTCTTTCTTTTACTATATAATTAGTAATCAAATTTTAAATTACTTTGCAGCAAATTACTATTACGATATTTCATAATTTTCTTTGTTCTATTATGGAGAATCAAAGATTAATTTTTTTTAAATTTTAAGCTACAGCAAAAGTTTTATATATAACTTGTTTGGCTTTATTTTTAGAATAGACTATGAGAAGGAACAAAGGAGACTTCAAGCCCCCATGGAGAAAGAACCGCTTGATATAGAATATGACGACGACGATGACGAGAATGAAGTAAATCCGGAAGTTATTGATGAGAGGTCGGAACATTCGGAAAGCGAACAAGAACAGATTTAGAGGAAATAGAAGTTTTACTGAATAATGTACAAGAAGAAAGTGTTTTTAGAGGAAAAGATGGTACAGTGTGGAGAAGGCACCAAAGAAAAAAACAAATGGGTATGTATGAGGGCCTAATAGATTTACGAAAAAGTTGAAAGACATTTATAAAATATGGAGTTATTTCATTGATGAGGACATGATTTACATAATTGTAGAATCCACTAATAAATGCATTAAAAGTATAGCAAGCAATTTCTCTAGGGAGAGGAATGCAAAGCTTACAAACCCATCTGAAATTTGCGCTCTTATAGGCCTTTTATATTTGGCAGGGACATATAAAGCCCATCACCTGAATACAGAAGAAATCTGGCAAACTAATGTCGAAGGTATCGAAATATTTAGACTAGTTATGTCCTTATCCCGATTTCGGTTTCTTCTAAGATGCATTAGATTTGATGATAAGATCGATCGTGAAGAACGTAGGAGACTAGATAAGATGGCCGCCATCCGAGTATTTTTTGACAAATTCGTAGAAAAGTGTAAATCGGGATATAACTCTTCGCAAAATTTAACATGCGATGAAATGGGTCCTTGATTTTTAGGGAATTGCTCTTGGTTACAATATATTCCAAGCAAACCCTCAAAGTATGGACTCAAAATTTTTAGTTGATGTGGTGCTGAAATGTATTATACCATAATTATGGAGGTTTTTGTGGGTCGTCAACCAGATGGCCCTTGTACTGTAGACTAGAGGTGTGCTTATTAGTTCTTTTAGACGAATTAGTTCAACAGAACTATTTCACTAAATTGAACTAGTTCAGTGAACTAGTTCGCAAAAGAACTATTTGTAACAGTTCTTTTTTAAAGAGTTCAACTTGAACTTTTTTCAAAAAGAACAATTTTTTTTACAACAAGTTTTAGAACAATTGTTAATAATAAATTATCTGGCGGTTTTTAGCCTAGTACCCTCGAAAAATCGATTCTACACACCAAAATACATAGAACAACGTCAAGGTACTGAGGGGTATAAAAGTGCATAGTCATACTCCTCTTGGCTCGAAGAGTAAAAATGAATCAGATACAATTTTAGTTGGTACCATAATATGTAACAAGTAACAGTCCAAAAGTTTTTTTGTTTGAATTACATTTTATCAATTATTTTATAAATATTCATTATTAATTGAAACCGTATATCGAAGGAATTTCATTAGAGGCACGTAAAAGTTCCGAAAAAATTTAATCAAAACAGTAGTTGTAACTTAATTGCTTGGCCTGATGCAAGAAAGAAGTTTAATTTTAGTCTATATAATTAAAGGATGCTTTTGATTGGAGCAACATCAGAAGCGTACGTACTGGAAGGGTGTAAATAGTAAATCTTATGATTATGTCACTGCTTAGATCTATATGAAATTAAATATTACGGTTTTAATATTTTTTGGTGAGTATGTATCATGGACTCGATATTTTTTTATTGTTCAAAGACGGAATAAAATATTCAGATTCTTGATCACCTTCTTGATCAGGCTAGATCATTTCTGTTTGGATTTACTTTAGCCAAGTAATGTAACAAGATATTTTGTTATGGAATTTCTATTGTATTTATTATTGGTAATGATCTATTTCCATTTTAACCTCGATATTTTAAGAAATACGATACGAAGGATAAGGAGGGACATATACTTAATACAAAAGAAGAAGTATTGAAAAGGTGGGTGGAATACTATAAAAAACTACTTACTATCGAAGTAGAAAATTCAAGTCAACCACTCCAAGAGCAAGCAACAATACACCATTGGAGCCTCCATCAATTCAAGAAGTGCGGGATGCAATCAAACACCTAAAAAATAATAAATCTCCAGGAAGTGATGGTATATCCGCGGAACTTATTCAATGTGGAGGTGCTACTCTTACTAACCATATATATATAAAATCCTACTGAGAGCCTGGAATGAGGAACAAATCCCGAAAGAGTGGTGTATTGGGATCGTTTGCCCGCTACACAAAAAGGGTGATCAATTGGAATGTAGAAACTATAGGGGAATAACCCTCCTTAATACAGCATACAAAATATTTTCGAGTATTTTATATAGTCGCCTGAGTGCATATTCAGAGGAGCTTCTTAGCGAATATCAAAGTGGTTTTAGGCTATGATAGTGTCCGAAGAAATAAATTGTATGAAGCCATGGATGAATTTCACATCCCCGATAAACTGATAAGATTGGTTAAGGCTACAATGCGTACAGTTGTTTGCAAAGTCGAAATACAGGGCGAAGAAACACAGGCATTTGAAACGCATGTTGGGCTGCCACAGGGAGATGCGCTGAAGTGTCTACAACATAGCTGTGGAAAAGGCGGTCAGGGATGCCCAAATAGACAACAGAGGAAACATTTTTAATAAGTCATCCCAAATTTTGGCATATTAATTTACCTGATGTAGTTTGGGTTAACAGTCTTTATGGTACCACGGTACAGGCTAGCCAAAACTCACCAGCTAACGATATATGTAATATCATTAATATTTCGGTCAATACGATATCCAACCGGAGAAATGTTTTTCTTGATTTAATTTTTTCTAGCTTTACTGATATATCTGTTTCTGTACCTCTGGATCCGTTATTTGAGGAGGGATTTTATCATACACCAGTCAATTTTGACGTAATTGTTGATATAAAAGAATCTGTCCTTAATTATGAAGAATACTATTTTGACTTTAAAAATGGTGATTATGTTGCTTTAAATTATTATTTAGCAGAAGTTGACTGGAATTTATTATTTCTTAACAAAAGCATTAATGACGCAGTTAAAGATTTTTATGATATTTTATTTTATTTTATCGAATTGTTTATACCATTAAAAAAATTTAAAACATCTACATATCCCACATGGTTTACATCATAGTTTAAACATTTACTTTATGAGAAGAAAAAAGCACATAAAAAATTTAAAATGACTGGTGGTGATGAGAACTATTGTCTTTTTTCCGATCTCAGGGAACAATGTAAAGAGCTTAGTAACTATTTACAAAGGCGTCATGTGAATGAAATTGAGGCTAGCATTTTTCATAATTCTAGTTCTTTCTGGAAATATATTAATATTAAACGCAAATCTCATATTCTACCATCGAGTATGAGTTATGGTAATGAAAGTAGTGAAAATGGTTCAGATATTGTGAATTTATTTGCTGGGTTCTTTTCGACGGTCTATAATAAAGAAAAAATAAATCAGATTCCTAATTTTAAGTACGAAAATTATGTTAATGCTAATAATTATTTAATTAATGTTAAGGATATTATTGATAAGATACAGAATAATCCGTGAAAACTGACAGCGGGTCCAGATGGTATACCAATGTATTTTATTAAAAAATGTGTATTCACTCTTGCTAAACCTATTCAGTTATTATTCAATAAGTCCTTAACTTCTTCTACATTTCCTGATTTTTGGAAAGTGAGTTTTTTAAAACCCATTTTTAAATCTGGTCAAAATAATAATGTTAAAAATTACAGGGCTGTTTGTTTGCAGTCTGAACTACCAAAGTTGCTTGATTTTTTTGTCAACCATATGTTAACCTACGATTGTAAAAATTTAATTCTCGGTCAACAACATGGTTTCTATCAAAAGAAATCTACTTGTTCAAATCTTATTTTGTATTCAAACTTCATTGTTGATTCTACGGAATCGGGAAACCAAGTTGACTCCATATATGCTGATTTTGCCAAAGCATTTGACAGAGTAAATCACGAAATATTAATTGCTAAACTTCGTGGATACGGAATTGGAGATAATTTATTGGGTTGGATCACGAGTTATTTAACAGATCGTTCACAAATAGTAAAATATGGTAATTTTGTTTCTGAAGCGATTAATGTTACTTCGGGTGTACCTCAAGGTTCTCACTTAGGCCCACTTCTATTTAATCTGTTTGTGAATGATATATCATCAGTAATTAATAATAGTGAATTTCTATTATTTGCTGATGACATAAAGATCTTTAAAGCAATTAAAAATACCTCTGATATGGATGCTCTTTAGTCTGACTTAAATAATTTATCTCGTTGGTGTGACATTAATGCCTTATATTTAAATATAAAAAAGTGCTATAAAATTACGTTTTCCAGAAATACTAAACTTCAGTTATATAGAACATACATACTTAAGGGAGTATGGATTACAGAAGTAAATCAAATTAGAGACCTTGGAATTACATTTGACCAAAGACTAATGTTTGATAGGCATATTAATAATATTACATCGCGGGCTTATAGAATGCTCGGCTTTGTTCAAAGGAACTCACGAGAATTTTCAATATTTACTTTCAAAATGTTGTATTGTTCTCTAGTTCGGTCCATTTTGGAATATTGTAATATTATTTGGTATCCATATTATAATATGTATATTGATCAGTTGGAACGAGTTCAAAATAAATTCCTAAGAATTTGCAGGTATAAAATGGGTTTTAATAGAACTAACTGTGATTATAACTATATTCTTTGTCAACTTAATATGAAAACTTTAGAAAATAGAGAATGTGAGTGTGAATTGCGTTTTTTGCATAAAATTCTTAATGGTTATGTTGATTGTCCGGAACTGCTGGAATTAATTGTTTTTAATGTAAATTCTAGAAGGACACGCTCTCCTGACCTGTTTAGACTAAAGTTTCATCACACTGATTATGGTAAAAGTGAGTCAATCACAAGGATGTTGAGAACTGCCAATAATTTGCAAGATAGTGTTTTATTGTTTAATTTATCCGTGTCCTAGTTCAAGAATAGTTTAAAGAAATTGAGGCATTAATGTTATTAATACTTTTTAAAATTGTAATATATGACAACAGTTTATATGTTAATTATATGTGTATATTGTAATTTTTGTAAGGAAAAAGGGTTCATCCCGTTAAATAAACAAACAAACAAACAAACAAACATTTTTGTGAGTAATAGCACACGTATTTAGACTGAATAATTTTTTACAATAAGTTGAAACCGTTTTATTTTTACGATAAATTTCTACACCGACGTACCTTTTATGGTTCCTATTTTTATCTAGCTTTAGCAAATTTAATTAAAGAAACGCATAAGGGAAATATAGAGAACAATGAACTGAATATGAACACCCAAATTTAAAATAATTTACCATGCTACAATAAAAAATTCCAGTTCAAAGAAAATAAAAAGTGTCGTAAATGGTTTTCAAATTATTTTAAATAATTTTTTGATTGTCTATAGTGAAAATGGGGATTCAGCATTAACTGTTAATACTTTTGTTGTTCTAGACCAACGTAAAGAAAAACCTAGGAATGAGATAACTGATTCTGACTCTGACTACTCTGATCGTGATATGGATTATATACCTAACAATGAGGATACGCAGAACTCATCTTCGGGTAGGTAATATTGTTCAGTTAAAATATGAAACTAAAATACCTGTCGATATTTTAGGAAGTAACGACATCATGAATGATGAAAATAGTAATATTGAGAATATAAACGAAATTATTTCTAATTCCCAAGCGATTAAGACCAATATTGACAGAGAACGAAAAAACCCAAAACAAAGACCACCAAAATTTTGGAAAAAAAAAACATTCGCAAAATGGAAAGAAACTGTGGAAACCCGTATATTAGTAGCAAGGGTAACTATGTACCAGGAAAATCAATGTGTAAACCTTGCAATGACAGTTGTAGGTAATGTATATATTACTCTTTTTACAAATTTAATCTTCATATTTTACAATTTTAGGCTCAAATACAATGCAAAAATAGACAAGGAACAGCAACTTCTTATTTTTACATCTTACTGGAAACTTGGAAGCATTGATAGACAACGCGATTTTATAAATAGTTTAGTAGAAGTTGGAGATTGCAAAAGAAGGATCGTAACAGAGGAAAATTCAAGACGACCAAGGACTTTAAACTTTCATTTTATGATTGAAAATATTCGTCAAAGAGTACGTAAGACAATGTTTTTACAAACTCTAGGCATAAAAAAAGGAGTACTAAATTTTGCAATTAAAAAACGTTTCCCCAATAGTACTACTACTGAACATGATAGAAGGTACGGCCATGGAACATCAAAAATATCTGATGAATCACTAACATTTTTGAAAGAACATAAATAGTTTCCCAACATGGCATCTCATTATTGCTGCAAAGACTCAAAAAGATTTTACTTAGATCCAAAATTGAATATTTCTACCATGTTCAAACTTTATTAATCAAAGTGCATGGAAAACAATGAAACTTGTCTCAAAGAATAATACTATCGACAAGTATTTAATAATCATTTTAATTTATCTTTTCACACACCAAAGAAAGACCAGTGTGTGACATGTACTACTTATGAAAAAGCAAATGCTACAGACAAGACCACGCTACAGCAGAATTACGATTGCCACATACAATTAAAGAACAGAGCAAGAGATGAAAAAAATTCTGATAAAATCGCCGCTGCCTTAAATGATTCAACCATACACTCCTGTAATTTTGACCTGCAACAGGGTCTGTATGTTCCAACAGATCCGACAAATCCGGTTCTATTTTATAAAACCAAACTTGCTACTTATAATTTTACGATTTTCAATACTGGAAATAATACTGGTAAATGTTTCATGTGGAGTGAGGTTCAGGGTGGACGTGGGCCCTCAGAAGTAGCGTCTTGCTTGTTAGCAATTATAAGTGTTAGACTATTCAGTGACACTTGCGGTGGTCAAAACAAAAATCAATTTGTTGCTGCCATGTTTCTGTATACTGTTCAGGTTTTACCTATTGAAGTAATCGATCAAAAATGTCTTGTCTCTGATCACAGTCAAATGGAATGCGACTTAATTCATGCTAGAATAGAAACCGCGGCCAAAAATGTCCCCGTATACTTGTCGCATGAATGGGTAACTATTGCAAAGAACGCAAAACGAAATGCTCCAAAATATGAAGTTTATACAACACCTGAACTTACTTTTATTGACTGGAAACCCCTTGCAAAACTTATAATGGTTATTCGAAACAAAGCTGAAGATGGAACTGTGATTAATTGGCGTGACATCAAGTGGATTCCTTATGAAAAAGCTAATCCTTTTGTAATGCAGGTTAAAACCCATTTAGGTGAAGAAATATTTCACAAAATATTGATTGTTCTCCGTAAAGGTCGAAGAGTTACAGTGTCCACCATGGAAAAATGTTTAAAACCTTTGTATCAAGAAAAAAGAAAAATATCGGCTGCAAAATAAAAAATTTAAAAGAAATTAGTAGTGTCGCAAATTTTCCCGACGATTGCAGAGCCTTTTATAGAGAGCTAATTGGAGATCCGAATATTGAGGAAGAGACGGTATTACCCGATATAAATGACCAGGAAGAAGAAGATTTTTTTTGAAATATTTATTTTACAAGAAGTTTACGCCGTTGTTTATTTATTAGATATGTCTATAAAGTTTACAGTAGTTTCAATATTGTGGAAAACCAGTATTCATTTTTCAATTTAAAGTAAAGTTAAGTTCCAAATGCAGCTACGTGCATTTTATTTCGAAAAACCCTCCCCAGACCAATAATTTAAAGAATTACTTATTATTGTTGTATCTAAAGTGTTTGTCAGTATGATTACCTAATATTTTATAAGGAAACGATAATTCTATTTGAAAGACCTGATTCGATCGACAGGGTTAAACTTAAAATTTCGTTTTGTTCGCCGAAAACGACGATTTTGTAGTTAGCCACTATTGGAACCAAGCCATCGATATAGACACAAACTTAGGGACAATCAGATAATATAGAATTTGGTACTAATTATTAAATAATCTTACAAAATGGAACTGCTAATGAGTAGTCATTTAAAATAAAATATTTATTCCCTTACGACCTGTAGGTGTTGATCGTACGCCCATGGTGGCGAGGGTGGGTGTGTAGGCGAGTCTTAACTACCGGCCCGGTTAGAGCCTGCCTCGCCTCCGGCTGAAAACCACCAGCTCCCTGTACTTAACTGTTTTTATTCTTGTTTTTAACTTATACCTTCAACATATATATAACGATAGGTACTTTGAGTTGGTTCTTTGATGCGTTGCTTACGGCGATCATTGTGAAGCTACCTCAAAAATTATGATGCACGGCAACAACAAGAACACGACGATCAATTCTCGGTACGAAATATTAAGTGGAATTAAGATTGGGATCGCCGGCCTCTGATCTCATGCGAGAAGCTACAGCAAAGACGGCAGGTACATATTTACACAAAATATTCTGGCAGCAAAATTTTAAAAATATTCAAACATTTAAAGAAAACAGAACGATTTGTAAATTTCAAGAAAAAAGAAAAGAAAAACTACTACATTGATTTGTTTATCAGTTTCTAAATCGGAAGCGTTATTACACAATACAATAAAAAACACAACTTGTTGTTTGTTTGTTTTTAAATGACTGCGGACACTAAATCCATTCGCCAATCTTACAATTTGTACTCATTTTTTCATTAGTCATTGTTTCCTATACAATCTTATACTAAATTCCTACTAATACTAATCCTACTATTACTAGTATTGATCCCTAATATATAGTCATTTTTTCCTATTAATTGTTTTTTAGTTATTTATATATAAGTATAATAAGTGATGAGGTCCTTAGAGTTCCACAGTAAACTTTTCTGCAGCTATCTACTTAATTCAATAGCGACTTTACTGTGGACTGTCCAAGTTCCTCAATTTTCCTTTTTTTTTTATTTGTATTTTTTTAAATTTTTTTTTATTTGTTTCTTAGTTTTTTTTATTTTTTTTATTTTTTTTATTTTTTTTATTTGTTTCTTTAATTTTTTTTTTATTATTTTTTTATTTGTTTCTTTAATTTTTTTTTTATTTTTTTTTTATTTTCTTTTTTTATTATTTTTTTTTTATTTTTTTTTCTTTTTTTTTTTTTTTTTTTTCTAACAAATTACAAAGAAATACTTACTCTATATTTACAATTACAATTTGAGTTTAATATCTAAAACATGTTTATACAGTAATCTATATAGAAATTCATTGTTTTCTAATGTTAATAAATAACTTAAATTAATGGGATGGTGGACATCGGTCAAAGAATATAGCGAATTTAAAAAATTATTAACCTTATTGGAAATAAGAGAACAGTCTAAAATTTTATGTTGTAGGTTACCCATCTGACCACAAGTACATTGTGGACTATCATCTAGATTCATTTTAAACATATATGATGGTGTAAGACAGTGGTTAAATCTCATTCTGCATATAGTTCTTGTCATATCCTTTGTCGACTCCATTTTAGCAAACCAAGATTTATCCGTAATATGGTTTCTGATTGCTCTGTAATGCTTTCCTGTATTTATATTTTCATTAATATACCTTTCTTTCCATTCCTTCTTAAGCTCTTTGAACGTGTCTGATTCTATGTCTCTAGACGTACAAAGATAATCAGTTAATACTCCTTGTGTCACAGCATTTTTTGCCAATTCATCTACTATCTCATTTCCAGTGATTCCACAATGGCTTTTAATCCAAGCCAACTTAACAGTTTTGCCTTGTTGCTGAAGTTCTATAATTTTATTTATTATAATTCAACGTAATTTACTTTTGATTTAGGATTTATAGCACTAATTTTACTTACAGCACTTTTGCTGTCACTATAAATTATAAACTTTGAATGATCTATATTAGATAAATATTTTAGTGCTTCCACTATCGCTATTAATTCAGCTGTGTATATACTCATGATGGAATTGAGTTTAAACATTTTACTGTTTTTATTATTGTCATCCCAGTATGCACATCCCACACCTTCGATACTTTTGGATGCATCTGTATATAGTATATAATAATCTTTGAACAATTGTGAACTGTCAGATATAAACATTAATTTTCTTAAAGATAAAGGTAAATTGCTGTAGTCCCTTAAGAAGTATACCTGAACTTGTTCTAGAGTATTAAAGTCAATATTGTAATTTGGGTTTATGTCATATTTATATAGTTGTTTATCATATATTGTCATTTTTGAATATAAATCTACTAGATTTAGAGTTTTCTTTTTTATCCAATATTTTTCTGTTAAGTCTGCTAAGAACAGCTGGTGTATTTTAAATATTAAACTTGACTTTTTCTCGTACAATCTTACTAAAAGTCTGATGCCAAGTTTTTTTCGTCTTATATTATTTATTAACGATTTTGTCTATTTTGTTTAAATGACACTGTGATGCGTCACTGTATAATATTGATCCATAGTCGATTATAGCTCTTATATTATTTTTAAATAATAACAAAGAAATATTTGGATCTGCTCCCCATCGTAAGTGTGACACGAATCGAAGAAGATTTATTCCCTTTTCTGTTTTTTTAACTATATTGTCTATATGTTCTTTCCAGAGAAGCTGTCTATCAAGAGTAATGCCCAAATATTTAACATATTTTTGCACTGGATAGGAGACATTGTTTATTAAGATGTAGTTGGGTATCTCTTTTCGTTTTCTTGAAAAAATACATAATTTAGTTTTCGAATCAGAGATATTTAGTCCATGTAAATCACTCCATGTTTTAATATGATTGACTCCTTCTTCAATGGATTTGACTGCATTTTCTATTTTAATGTGTTCTTGATAAATGACTATATCATCGGCAAATTGTAAAATTCTTATGGAATTTAAATTTTTTACTAGATCAGCAGTGTAAATTAAATATAACAATGGGCTTAATATTCTCCTTGAGGTAAACCATCCATCGCTAGCCTTGGGCCAATTGTGTTAGAATTTACCGATATATAAATTTTTCGACAGTCATATAGTTTTATTATTTTTTGACAGAAACATTCGGGAAGACCTATTTGTGTCATTTTGTTGTACAGTATAATTAAATTAACGTTGTCGTATGCTGATTCCACATCTAATAAAAGAGCTGTTACTGAAGAATTTGACGTAAACGCTAAATTTATATCTGCTACCAAGTGGCTCACTGCTTCCACAGTAGAATGATTTTTACGAAATCCAAATTGTGTTTGTGATAGTTTATTATTTTTTTCCAACCATCTTTCGAGCCTAAGTTTTATCATTCTTTCCAGTGTTTTTGTTATGCAGGAGCTTAATGAAATACCTCTATAAGATTCTGCCGAATCAGAATTTCGATTTGCTTTAAGTATGGGAATCACCCGGTACTCTCTCCAACTATCTGGAATATCTTCTGATTGCCATTGCCATTTGATTAAAAAATAATTTTTACTGGTCTAGACCAGTACTAATCGAGTAACGACGAGAAGTAGTTCCACCAGGCTTGAGAATGGCAAGTGAGACCTTGCCGAAACGTCGCCAAAACAATGGTTTTCGAGAAAACCAGCACTTTACAACGCGGAGTCAAACCCGGAAAAATAGTGACAGCACATATAGCTCCCGCGGAAACCTCAAAACAAACATATATATATATATATATATATATATATATATTATATATATATATATATATATATATATATATATATATATATATTAATGAAATAAAATGTATACATTAAAACATCGAGGAATTACCGTCCTTTAAGTTTATGCGAAATTTCCCCCACAATCTGTCAAACAGTTTAAAAGTTATTTAATTTGTTTATCCCTGAGACTAATGATTTAAACTATTGAACTTGCCCTATGAATAACGTTAGACACATTTAGCAAATTTCATAGGATTGCCTAATACTTAAACCATCTACGAAGTTAAATGCATATTGCGTTTTCATTAAAATTATTTATAAAACAAACGTTTGAAAAAGGGGCATGTTTTTACTTATAAACAATTGTAATAACTTCTATACCGTAGAACGGGGTGACTTTGTTAATTTTTTTTTATATTTTCTTACGTAACTTTTGAATGGGTGATCCCAAAAATGTGAAAAAATGTCCATTGGGATTCATCTTTTGTTTATGTAATTTATACTGTTAGAATATATATCTTTAAATTGAGGATTTTCTCAAAAAAAAATAAGTAATGGGATTGAGGATTTTCTCAAAAAAAAAATCACCCATTGATGTGGGGTCACTTTGATACCCTATTTTAAAATAGCTTGGACGATGCATAAAAGCTGTAATGGTGTCAATGTCAACCCATTTTTAAATCGATCAAGCCAATTTTTAGATATTTCAATTTTAATTTTTGGGGTGACTTTGACAGCTGCTATAGGCACAATAATTAGTATATAATAAATAATTTTACAGGTAGCTAATACTTTATTCAGGTAAAAAACATTTTAGCAAATTAGTAAAACAGTATAAAATAGTAAAAAACGCCAAAAGAAGGTATTTTGAACGGAAACAAAATCAAAGTTATTTTTCTTTAACATCAACTCTGCCAGGAGCGTTAAAAACGTCGGTCTCCACAACTTTAAAATGTTTATGGGTCTCATCCAGTGATTTAAGTCCAATGAGTTCGTATTCGTCAAAAGGTAATTTCTCTTGTATCCTTCCGGCATATACGTAATTATATACGTAATTTTTACATTTTTGTTTACCTGACATAATTTTTACAACCACGTAAGTTCCAACATTCAATTCAGCAAGGGAGGGTTTTGTATTCATCTCATCTTCATATGATTGGTCCTCCACAGAATCTTCATTTTCAATTTCATTTTCGCTTTCACTATTATAGCTGTTTAACTCGCTATCGGAGGAGCTGTCATCTGCCGGTATATGTCGACACTTTTACCAGGTTGGATAAGTTTCTTTTTACTTTGCCGTTTAGTAACTTCTATCTCGGACTTCTTATTCATCAGATAGTCTGTGAGGCTGTCGTTAATCAGAGGTTCTACATAATCAACATCATGGTTGATTGGTGTAATCTTACTCAAGACTTTATTTGGATCGAAAGAGACCATGCCACAAGCCTCGAACCCATTCTTCAAAACTCTCTTAATTGCACTTTTTTCACAATCTCCACATTTGTACTCAGTTTTTGCAATTGTCTGATCCGTTAATTCCAAGCATTTTTTTAATAACGACGGAAATTGATTTTTAGGTACACCAGTAATTTTTGGGTGTCGCAATTTAAATTCCGTCAAAACTTTTCGCCAAAAGAGACTTTCATGGGTTTAAAAAAAGACACATCCACACATATATGTGTTGAATTACTGGAAATGCACGCAAATTCAATATTGTACAATTCACACAATTCTAAAACATGATCTGAAAAGTGAGACGCCAAGTTCAAACTTTTGACACTCCAATGGGCAGTAAAATATCCCCCATACTATGTAATTCTGTTTTGGATGAACTTATAACAACATGTAAAGAAAACATACCTTTTCACATACCATTTATTAAACGTTATGTAGATGATTTGATTCTATCGGTCCCTGAAAACAAGGTAACTGATGTTTTAAACACTTTTAATGCCCAATGTGAACACCTAAAGTTTACGGTTGAGAGAGAGGCTGATAATATGATTCCTTTTTTAGACATGCTAATACATCGTGGCAATGATGGCATGCTAAAGACGGAGTGGTATCGTAAACCTTGTTTCAGTAACTGTTTCATAAACTTTTATTCTCAACATCCATCTAAGATGAAAACAAATTTGGTTTTGGCTTTAAAAACTAGGGTTATCAATTTGTCACACATAGAATTCAGAGACAAGGGACTAAAACAGTTGAGATCCATACTACAAGAGAATTCTTATCCCATAGGGCTATTAAATAAACTCATTTTCGGTTTTCCTTTTCCTTCACAAGTTTCTGTCAACCAAAATTTTCATAACAATGAGATCCGACAATTGACATTGACACATAACGCAGCAATATTACCATCTAAAATAACTTATGGTTGCCTACCCTATATCCAACTTTTGACACCTAAGCTAATGAACATCTTTAAAAATGTTAGTGGCTTAAAAATTACAACCAAAAATGTGAAAACAGTATCGAAGCTTTACACAAAGACAAAAGATCCTTTCACAATACAGGAGTCATCGAATGTTGTTTATTCTATACCGTGTAGTAACTGCAATAAAATTTACATAGGAGAATCATCTCGTAATTTTCACAGCAGGGTCATATCACATCGCAGTGACATAAAAACCAAAAAAATTAATGCAGGTGCATTGACAGAACATGCACTAACTCTAAAACATGAGTTCAAGTTCGATGATTCCTGTATTTTGGCAAAAGAAAAGAACCATTTAAAACGTGTTTTTTTGGAAATATGTTTCATAAAATCTAGCACATCTTGTATCAATAAAAAGTCCGATATAGACAAATTAAGTTATTTTATTGTTATTTACTAGAAAAACACCAAAAATAAAAATAAAATAAATATTTACCTGTACAAAAATTACACCTCTGTATAATATGTTGCATACCATTAAGACAGGTTAAAAATTATAGACACCTAAGAAAGGCCTCTAGTATTTCTTGTTAAGAAAGATAACATAAATTTACACCTAATTACATATTAATTACACTGTTTTTTCTTTCCATTCTCTGTATGAGTTAATATACACCAGTAAAACATGCCATCAATCAAGTTTTACTATTTTTACAACAAATTTTAAAAATTTTATGATGTATTATGTCCATAATTGTATATTTTAATGTGTGGTATAAATGTTGAGTGTTCAATGCTGACAAAAATAATCTCAACGACTAGTAAGTTACACTGAAGAATTGTGATATTTTTTTAAATATTTACATAATTGTCTTTTACAGTGTCTTGAAAAAGGAATAAAAATATTCCGAAAGCTCGACAAAAAGTCAAAAGAGTGTTTTTTTAACATCCCGGCCAATATTTCTGACTGCAACCCCAATAAACTGTGTTTATTGGGGTTGCAGTTGCAATTTATATATATATATATATATATATATATATATATATATATGTGTGTGTGTATATATATACATATATATATATATATATATATATATATATATATATATATATATATATTAATCAAGAGCAAGCAAAACATGTACGCATTTGTAGGATTTTTTGTGACCTTTTTCAAGTTAAGCTTTAACATAAAAAGGCTCTTCTAACACTTACGAGATTTGTTTTTTTTTAACCTGATCTAATGTGCGATCTAACACCAATACACATTTTCTACATATTTCAGACCTCTTTAAGCCGAAAATTTCCAATTTTTCATTTGTAAACAAAAAGTTTCAAATAAAACCATTTTTTTGATAAGAGATAATGAATATTATATGTTTATTCTGAAAATTTAAGCAATAGCTGCGCGTTTTCCCCAATTTCATACGTTATTACCAGATAAATAGCTATTTATCTAATCCTCGAAATCGTTTCTACATACTTTTATTCAGCTACAATATGGTTTATATTTGATTCCATATTCGGTATAAAAAAACTACCAATTTTATCTTTTAAATGTACGTTTTCACAGCAAGGTTTTTATTTAGGCTCGGATATCTTGAGGGAAGAAATCTAAAGTGATTATAGCGCACGTGATCCACTAAAAGCTTAATTGTAGGTGGAGAATCAGACCGAAAATTGTAGAGAATAAAAATGCCCTAAATACTAGGTTGGCGTTAATATTATCAGAAAATAAATGATTGCTCCTTTATGCTTTCGACGTAGGGATGATTTATATTTAATATTGAGGGTTTCTTAAATGTTCAATGTTTACAATTATTTTAGTTAAAACGTATTTAAAATATATTATTTATTTTTAAAATATTTTGTACTAGTAATGCTATATAATTTAAAAAATTATCTTGCCTATCAAATCGGAAACCATCCTAAGAAGAATCATATAATATATGATATTATCTCATATATCTAGGCTAGTTTATTGTATTGAAATACATATAATTAATTATATCTTTTTTGATGTAACGGATCCTGCACTAAAAGTAGTGCCATAATGTCGTTATGGCAATTCCACAATTTTCAAAATTCATCTGAGATAGCCTTCCAATGTGCTTCAGTTGGGATCGGAATCACTTCTTTCATTAGCGTTTGAACTATTGCTCGGCAGGTTTCATGTACTATTTGAGATATAGTAGAGTGGCCAATTCGGTAACTATAAGAAATAGTTTTTAAAAAATCTCCGGTCGCCAAATATCTGTAAGAGAAAATAGTGCACTTTAAGTTCCATAGTGCATCCTGTAAATAAACATTTTATTTAAAATACTAGCCTTTCAATTTTTTTTGTAATAGGGTTTTTTATTGTTGCAGATGCTGTATGCAAAAAGAGGTGGGTCAACATCCGGGACCAATTTAAAAAATGTTTGAAGAAAAGGAAAACAAAAAGTGGACAGGCAGCTGAGCCATATCAAAAAAATACAAATATGAGGAAACATTGCAATTTTTGACGCCATACATAGAGGAGAGGAACACAATTTCAAATGTCGACTCGCCCAAGGAAAACTACGGAGATTCAATAACAGAATCTTGTCCTCAAGGTCCTGTAAAAGATATAAATATTGATAGCGATAATGGTGAATTCCACGAGCCTATCGCCCCAAAAAAGAGAAAGAGGAAGGAAACTGAAAGTGCAGCTGCTGTGCTTAGATAGATAGATAGGTTTATTGACAATTTTTACATAGTAAACACTACATATCATGTCACAATAAAAATAATTTACTTTTGTATACTAAGAACTAAAAAATAATACAAGAACATATAATAAAACATATACAGTGAAAATTAGATATATAAAATTATAACAAATAAGAAAGAAACATTTCAGTAAGGCGTAATATAGTTTTCATTAAAAACGACCACACTAGGAGCTCAAACAAACAAATTCCTGTATACTATAGAAACAGTGTTCCAGCAGGAAGTGTTTTGCTAGTTTATAAAATTGTTTAGAATTCATTGCCTTAATATCAATATTTTTGTTTAAGTTTAAAAAACAATTATACAGATTATATTCTATTGTATTAAGTTGTGTAACACACAATCTGGAATATGGTATAATGATATGACTTTTATTTCTTGTATTGTAATGATGTTGATCAGCATGTGATTTTACATCTTTTATATTATTATGAATAGTTAACAAAGTTTCAAATATATATATTGAAGGTAAAGGAAGAATGCTATACTTCTTAAATAAGTGTTTACAGCTGGCGCGATATTCTGCCGAGTCAATAATTCGGATTGCTGCTTTTTGAAAAGTGAAAACTTTATATGCATAGGACGAGTTTCCCCAAAGAAGTATGCAATATGTCAGGATACTATGAACCATTCCAAAATAAACTGACCTAAGAATATCTCGACTCACAGAAGTAGCCAATCTGCGCATAGCAAAAATCTGTAAGGCGAGCCCCCTACACAAGAGCCCCTTATGAAGTATGTAGTTTAGGAAAATAATTTAAAGAAAAAAAGTGACGAAAAACATGACATAGATGCATTCTTGGATGGTCTGGCTCCTACTTTGAAAAATCTTCCAAAGTATTATCAACATATTGCTAAAGGAAAAATATTTTCTGTTGTGCAAGATTTGGAACGTCGGGCCTTTTACAGTTCATCTTCTTCTTCTACTTTGCCAGTAGAGTCGCCTGAAAATCCTACCATTCCCCCATCATCACAACTTACCAATTTTTATGAAAATGTTAACTCTCAATTTAATTTTTAGCAGTAGGTTACATAATGTAATAATAGTATAAAAATAAATAAAGTATAATAAATTTGTTTTCTGTCTATACCTATAACATTTTGTACTACTGTTTTTGACTTACCTTAAGGTTACAGCTAATCTTTCTTTTGGTGAAATAGGTTTCTGAAATTTAGTTTCTTTTTCATCAAGAAATGTTCTACTTGGTCGAATAGCACAGAAAAACATTCTTTACTCATTCGAAAATAACCATAAAATTTTTGTTCGTCATCTAATAATTCTTTATAGAGAGTTACGAACTCTCCCTCCGATTTCCTTTTTACCCATGCTGGGTGGACTGCCCATCGCCTTTTCCTTTTTTCATCTTCATCGAAAGCTACTGCTATCGCTAGCAATTCCATGTTTGTAAAATTCATTTTTTAAACGCACTCAAGACACTAGCAAATTAAAACTAGTTTAGAAAAACCCGTGCAGAAGCCTGAAGCGACCCCTCGTAGCATAAATCAAAACCCCGTGCGGGACCCGTTTGGTCCACGTCCCGTGTCGTACACGTCCCGTCCAAACATAAATCAGCCTTTAGGCATTCTAAGGAGTTCCTACCCTCTAAGAAATCTAATAAAAATTAATGTTCAATGTGTATGGACTGTTGATCATACAGAATGTTTATCAAAAATAACAAACTTAATAGCTAAAATACCTACTTTCCAGATCTTTGAAAAAAAATTACCAATAGAAGTTTAAACGGATGCTAGTCAAAATGGTATTGGTGGTTGTTTGTTGCAGAATGGAAAACCGTTAGTATTCTGTTCACGTAGCTTGACAGAATCAGAGATGGCGAGAGAAGTGAACACAGATAGAAAAAGAATATCTTGCAATATATTTCTGTCTAAGTACAGTGGGTGATCAAACTATTATGATCATTTTGATTATGATCACAAAAAACTTTATATTTTACTGTTTAATAAAGAATAAAACTACATATGAGTGTCTAATAATGTGAATATAATATAAAAATAGATCATAAACACGTTCTTTTACAAAAATTTTAAAATATTTTTTTCTTTGACCGTAAATAACATTTTTTTTTTAATATTTTGTGTGACCTCCTTTAGCTTCGATGACAGCTTTGATCCTCCTTGGCATGCTTTGAATGTTTCTCAGGCAGTTTTCTTTTATTTTATCGTTTCTGTGCCAATGAGTCTCTCAATTAACTGCTGCTTATTTGTGACAATTTCCTGGGCAACCCCCCTCTTCATAAGCTCCCATAGATTTTCGATCGGATTGAGGTCTGGGGAATTACCTGGCCACTTCAGTACTTTAATTTTCTTTTTTTCCAGGTACGATGTTACTCTTTTTGCCTTATGGCACGGTGCTGAATCGTGCATAAAGGTAAAATCCTCCGATTCGCCAAACCAGTCTTTGATTTGTGGCATGAGATTTTTTTCCAGAACTTCAATATACTGATGTTGATTCATCATTCCATTTACAATGTACAGCCTTCCTGTGCCCTTACTGCTGATCACAGACCATACCATAATCTTGAGAGGATGCTTTTCTCGCTCCACTATGCAATCATTATGCAAATATGCAAATATGCAAATATTTTTCACCCACTCGCCTTCGGACGAAGGCTGACTTATCCAATAGTATCTCCACTGTAGACTCAACCGAAAAAACAAACCTGTGAATAAAAAAAACTATAAGATATTTTTTTTATGATAAAAACAGTGGTTATAGTGATTTAAACTTTAGTAGTGACGTAATTTACCTTATTCCAATCCTCAATTGTCCAATTTTGGTGTTCTTTGGCGCATTCCAGTCTCTTTTTCATCATTACGATGGTCAACTTTGGTTTTTTGGTAGGGCGACATGATTTGAAACCTTGCTCAGTAAGCCTTCTGCGGACTGTCATATCAGAAACTGGCATACCAGCTTCACGAATAAGTCCCTTGAGGATTCTTCTTGGCTTCTTTCTATTGTTTACGAATATATCCCTCATTTTTCTTTCGTCTCTGGGTGTAGTGACACGCTTTCGACCACATTTTTGGGCACGCTGGTGAATCAGGGGTTTGTTGGTTTCAATTTTTTTCTTGATATTGCTCACTGTTGCTTGCTCTACTTGGCATTGTTGAGCTATCTGACGTTGGGAAAGCTTTGTATTCAATAAAAGTGTCTTTATTTCCACCATTTTAGACACAGGGACGTCTTTAGCCTTCACCTTACCCATTATGATTTTCTTCTCAAAAATCGAAATGTTTTGAAAATGTCTTTAAAATTAAAACTGATATTCTTTTTTCACTCACAATCACCACTAATAAATTATTAAAACATACTACAAAGATAAAACGATACTAATCTTTCAAAAACATTACAAAAACATACAAATTCAGTTGTAAACTCCAAGCGTAAATTCACCACAATGTGTATGTTGTCACGTAATTTGACACAAATGACAGTTCTAGAGCGGTAAACGTCAAAAAGGTAAGGTTATCAGTGACAAAATATATTGGAATACTTCAAAATATATTGGAATATAATCGTATATCAGCATATAATTTTATTATAAAATTTCTGAACAAATATGAAAAACTTAAATTTTTGTGACTGATCATAATAATTTGATCACCCACTGTATAAGTTGCATCATTTCATATATGGAAATAGAATTTGTGTAAAAAGTGACCATAAGCCACTTGTAAATATAGACACCAAAGATATTTGTAAACTTACCAATAGATTACAAAGACTAAAATTAAAATTGCTCAAATATAACTACACAATAATCTACTTGCCTGGAAAATAAAAGTATATTCCAGATTTACTGTCCAGATCTTTTATTGTCAAGAAAGTAAAATAAGATCCAGAGATGTTAGATATTTGATGGAAATATCTAACATATATATCTAAATCTAACATCTAACATAAATATCTAAATACTTGATGGAAATTCATTTTATGTAACAATAAAACACTGAAAACTTTGATTTTAAAATAGCAGTAAACAACGGATACAACGGACAAACAGTTAATAAAATGTTAAATCAAAAACTACACAAGACAGCCCTGAAATTAGTATTTCCACCACAGAGAAAAAACCCAGTACCTTCTGCTCGATTACATATACAGGCAAAATATTAACTAAAATAGCCAAACACATAAAAAAGAAAAGAGTAACACCTTCTGATTTTCTTTTTTTGGAGCGTGACTGGATACCTGAACACGATGGAAGAGGTAAAATGTCAAGTGGACGAATACCAGCATTAATTGAAGAACAACCTTCAAGTGAGTTTGGTCTAGGTGTAGAAACCGGTTTGTTTCATTGATCTGGAAAATCTTGATGTCGCAAAACATTATCATTCTCTTCTTTTGACTCTGTTAGGGGTTGAATTGCAACTTCTTCTTGAATATCTGTTATTTTGGAAGGATTAAATAAATAATCAGGAAGTATGTCGGGATTAAGGGGCCAAATTTCAGTCTTTAAAAATCCACTAACGGCATTTTGGTGTGTAGCTGCTTTTCCATACGCTGTAGCAAATAATCATCCAACTTGGTATTGCGAAACTGTTCTGCCTGGATGACACTTCATCCACTTGGTAACTTCTTGATCATAGTAGCTCTTTAATGGACCAAAGAAACATACATCTAACGGCTGTAGACGATAGGTACAGTGCGGCGGAAAACACAATATCACTATTTCATGTTCTTTGGCAAAAGTTAAAAAATTTTTGTTTTTGTGGCTCGCATGCCCATCAAGCAACAGCATAACCTTGTCTTCTATAGAAGGATTAGAATATTCTTTAAAATGTTTCATCTATGTTAGGAACACTTGGATTGTCATCCATCCTGTTTCCTGTGCTATTCCTAAAGGCGCTTCATCTATTAATTCTTTTTTCCAACTTTTCCTGGGGAATATAAGTGTTGGTGGAACATAATCCCCCACTGAGCTAATGCAAGCAACCATCGTTATGTGCTGCCCTCTTTCCGCACTTGTAATTAGGCCCACTTGCTTCCGACCCTTGGTTGCAAATATTTTGCCGGGTTTTTGAACCGTGGATAGGCCTGATTCATCCACATTCCATATGCGTGTAGGATTAATTTTGTTATTTGCAATAGTATCCTCTAAAAGTTTAACTAAAATAGCCAAACACATAAAAAAGAAAAGAATAACACTAGCTTTCCGAACAAATATCAACCTAGGCAAATATATCAAAAACAACAAGAGCCAAAATAAAAAACACTTACACAGTGGTGTGTACAAACTTAAATGTGGCGACTGTCCAAAAACTTACATCGATCAAACTGTTAGAAACTTTAATAAACGAATAGCAGAACATAAAGGGGCTTTCAATAATAAAAAAACAGATTCTACTTACGCACTTCATCTTTTAGATCACAATCATTCTTTTAATGACGAATTTAAAATTCTTTACATTTAAAATAAAGGCCTTAAGCTAACCTTGTTAGAATCTATTGAAATTAACAAATTAAATTCTGAATTATCAACTTGAGACAAACAGTTCTCCCCTCCTTAACCTATTTCATTAGAGACTATAAAATGTAAACGCATGCCAAAAATAGATTACTTGAGAAAGGCAATCGGCCGAAACAGGTGTATTGATAAGATTTAAAATAAATTTTGTGGAGGTTTGAAAACAAAGTTTTCAGTGTTTTATTGTTACATGTTAGATATTGTTCACTCGGTAGAAATTGAATTACCTATTTCCCAAGCGAGGATAAGTGAACTAAAGGCCCGTTTTCACGCTACGTCTTATTGTACGTTTTGTTGGTCATATAAAACGTACGACAAAACGTACGTTTTGTCCAGTGTATACACACTATGTGTTTCCTTCCGACAAGACGTACGTTTTGCTGTTTACATGCAACGTTTTATTGTATAGGATTTTCCCTATCCAACAAAACGTACAAAAAGACGTAGCGTGAAAACGGGCCTTAAAAGACGCAACAGGTGAAGACGGGATTTTAAAGCAAGTAATAGCTTATTGTGAAAATGGATAGTAAGAAAAGGTCAAAATAAGTCCACAATATTCCAACCTTTTGAAACACTTAAAAATTACAGGATACTTTAGACTCAAGGAGTTTTTCTCATTCCAACGATATGATACTATGTCACTTTTGACAAACCAACCGTCCATCTTTTTTTCCTGTACACTACACTCACAAACTGGACTCTCCCTTTCGATTCAATCAGACTTATTGAGATTCAACATCTCAATAATGTTTATGGCAACAGGTAGATAGGACGTGCAGGTCCTATTTCGTGGCCTTCAAGATCCCCTGATTTCAATCCCGTTGATTACCATATTTGGGGACGATTGAAGCAACTTGTTTGCGCAGTGAATATTAATAACCGACAACAATTAATTGATAGAATTATACATTGTTGTAATACTATTAGAAACGATCCATAGAGTATCCGTAATTCAATTCGTCAATTAACAATTCGGCAACAAAAATGTGTACAGGCTGCAGGGTTCCATTTCGAAAATCTATTTTGAATTATTTTTATTTTGTTACCATTATTGTATCTTTTTCAGTTCTAATTTATGGGTTTATCATAACTATGTACATATTTTTAGTTTCTTTTAATTGTTCTTCGTTATTGTTAGTAGTTACTGTTTTTTGTTGTGCAGTGACTCAGTTTATCATTTTAATTAAAATGTTTGAAATTTATAACATTTGTTTAAAGTAATTACCTTATAATTTGATACTTCATTATGGTTAATTATTATTTATAACTGGGAATAAGCCACAATTAAAGATAAAAATACGTTTATTGACATTTCAATTTCCAATTCGGAAATCGTTCTCAAAATACAAACATTAAATTAAACAAATTTTGTTTAATTTAATGTTTGTATTTTGAGAACGATTTCCGAATTGGAAATTGAAACGTCAATAAACGTATTTTTATCTTTAATTGTGGCTTATTCCCAGTTATAAATAATAATTAATTTACAATGCCACAAGAAAATAGCTTCAGAACAATATTCATTATGGTTGTTCTATTTTTGGTAAGATTTGATCGTTCACTTAAAATTTAATAAAAGTGCGACAACATTGTCGCATATGTCGTTTTCATTGGCTATTTATGTAGTTTGAAAATCACTTATTGCATTTTAAAAAAATATATATATATATATATATATATATATATATATATATATATACAGGGTGTAATATTTAATACGAATCCCTAAATTAATTTTTCCAAAGCCAGTCCTGGAATTTTTTAGTTTAGCTAATACCAGTTGAATGCTTGATAGTAGTAGACTGTATCATGCAAACATTAAAAAAATCAAATGAGTTGTATAAACACTACAGTTAAATGAAATAAATGGTCAATAACACAAATCACCCTGTTAATTAATAAAGAAGAGGAGTTGACATTTTTTAGTGGCCACATGATATGCTCCCTGGGGGACTCTACATATGGTAGAAGTATGTAAAGTTCCTCATGACTCACCCTGTATATATCATAAAAAATAGTAACTTGATTATTAATTTAGAAAACACCCATACTGGTACCGTATAAATTTAGTTTTGCTATAAAATATAACTAAAATTGTATGTATGTATGATATGTTAGTCCGTAAATATCTAAAAGTCGTTAGTGTTTTCAATGTTCGTCCTAATGGTAATAACCCCGAGAAGTGTTGTCGCTAAGCAATATCCTTAGAAATTTATGGACAACATCGATACCTGTAACCCGTGTATACAAATAATGTAAGTGATTCTTGAAATATCTTACATGAGTTTCTCTTATTCTATGATTTTTAGACTCCATTGTCGGCCTCCTACTTCAAATACCGAATGCATAATGTATCAGTCGGCCCAGTGCCGTAGAATACCTTTTAATAAAATTACGGTAATGAAAAGTACAAAATAATACAAGGAAAAGGATCTATTATCCGTTCAGAAATTGTTGATAGCACGAAATATGCCTCAGTCATAAAACGGTCGTCAAATTTGTATCATCATAGACGTTCCTGAGGTGTTTATTCATTAAAATTAATGCGTTTTACATTTAGTTTCCTTTCCAAAATGTTTATCCATATTAATAATGTTTTAACACTAATGTATTTAGCAAAAAACAATTAAAACTTTCACGGCTAATGTTGGTTATTATATTATATTAATAAAAATAAGAAATTAACCATTAACAATTTTGTAAATAAGAATACCTTATCTCTTTGGATATTTCAATATTAATCTTCGCGTTAAATCACTTTACTAGAGAACCTGGAATTCATATCCGAAGGTAGTATTCGTTGCAAGATAATTAGGATGGGATTCCCCAGATTTTCAATAATATAATTGGTATAAAGATGCCGGCTTTGGCCACGTGCCTCGTCTGTTTTTAGTTTATATTCGAAACTTCACTTAAAAGGGTGAAGTTATTACGAACGAAAACAATTTTTTTCTTTAGTACGTTTTTAACTACATGTAATTTACGGCGTGAGTGATTTTTTATTCCATATACCTAGGAGCATATACGTACCTTTCGCTCGTACTCGTTTTGTTAGATTGTTTGTGATGGCTTTATCATCAACATCATCAAGTTTTACACCGGCACTGTTGCGTACAGTCAGTAAGTTTGTCCATTCACCAAGAGAAAAGACTATTCTCCTAAATGTGCACGATGCTCTGGTTTCGTAGAATCCCACAAACACTGTTCCCAACATAGTCGAAAGTTGTGCCAACATGACTGGCGTAAACTATGTATAGGTTTCTATCATAAAGAAAAAAACACGGTATAGCTAACCCAAACACAAACGAAATCTTAAAGAGAGGGAAAAAGCCTATTGAAATTAATGAATTTGTCAAAAATGGTATACATGGATTTTTTTTTAAAGAAATACCAAACCTAAACAAAATTTTACAAGAAGTTAAAAACGATCCGGATTTGCCTCATATCGGACGAACTAAACTGTGGCAAGTCTTAAAAGCATTAAATAAAATCACTTTTGATTGACCGGTAGGAGATAATATATTGGAGAAGAAATTATCTAAGATCGATACAAAAATTCTGAAGCTGGCTGAAGGAAGGCCAATATTCTACCAGGATGAAACGTGGGTAAACTCAGGTCATACTCTAAAAAAAATTTTGGTCAGTTAAAAGTATATTAAGCTCCAGGCAAGCCTTTATGAAAGATTGGTCTACTGGTATCTGCCCACCTTCTGGTAAAGGCAGTAGATTAATAATTTCTCACATTGGCAATGAAAAATGAAAAAGGACTTGTTAGGCATGGTTTGTTGGAATTTCAGTCCAAAGGCACAAAAGACTGTCACGAAGAGATCACAGCTGATGTTTTCGAAGAGTATTTTGAGCAATGATTGAACTTCTTCTTCTTAAGGTGCCGTGCATTTCTGCGTAGGCGTCCACCGTACATCGTCTTGTCAGGTGAGATGTTAAATATTCTGGTTTAAATAATTCTGTTTTTAGCAGCATTGCGAAGCATTTCATAGCTGTGGATTCCTGTCCATTGTCGAATATTGCGCAGCCATGACATTTTTTTACGTTCGAGACCTCTCCTACCCTCTATTTTCCCTTCGAGAATCAGTTGCTGAAAAGTGTATCGTTCTCCTTGTATAATGTGCCCCAAGTATGCAGTCTTCTTACTTTTTACATAATTAAAAAGTTCCCTATCCTGTAAGCCCGCTCTTCTGAGTACTTCCTCATTTCTGACCCTGTCCGTCCATGATATTCTGAGCATTCGACGCAGGCACCACATTTCAAACACTTCAAGTTTGTTAATGGAACTGGCCTTTAACGTCCATGCTTCCATTCCGTACAGGAGAACAGGCCACACGTAACATTTAAGCATCTTGTATCGGAGATTGAAGTCCAATTTGCGATCAGTCAGAAACTTACGAAGCTTCAAAAAAGCATTTCTGGCTTGTTCAACTCTGCTCTTTATTTCATTCTCGGGGTCCCAACCCTCATTCAGCAAACATCCCAAGTATTTGAATTGCCTGACTTGTTCGATTTCTTCTCCAGAGACATATATCTTTGCGTTGGGGTAATCATTTCTACTTATAATCATTGATTTTGTCTTCTTGATATTTATTTTCAAACCCCGAGCTTCACTTGCAAGAGTTAGATCATTTAAAAGGCATTGAAGATCTTCGATGTTATCTGCTACTATGGCTGTATCGTCGGCATACCTGATGTTATTAATAAATATGCCGTTAACTTTAATACCCTTATTAGTGTCCTCCACTGCTTCTGCGAAGGCTTTTTCTACGTATAAATTGAACAGCATTGGGGACAGTATACAACCTTGCCTTACTCCTTTGTTAATGGAGAAATCTTCTGTTTCGTTAAAATTTTGAAGACGTACTGTTGCTGTCTGATTCCAATACAGATTGGCGATGATTCTTATATCCTTTGCATCCAATCCCAACTCTTGTAGGTATTTTATCATCAATTCATGTTTTACATTATCGAATGCTTTCTCGTAATCGATGAAACAGATAAAAACATCCTTTCTCTGATCTAAACATGATGATTGAACACATACCACCAAATTCAATTATAGTATTAGATAATGCACCTTATCATTCACGACTAGTAAAAAGACTTCCAACAACTGCGTGGGAGAAACAGGATATTCTTGACTGGCTGCGGAATAAGTATTTGCCTTATGAAGATGGAATGGTAAAAGCAGAACTTTTAAAAATTGCCCGGCAACACAAATCTAAGTTCAAGAAATACGTAGTTGAAAAAATGGCGAAAAGACAACACATCACAATTCTTAGACTTCCACCCTACTACTGCGAAATAAATCCAATTGAACTCATTTGGGCACAAATGAAAAGTTATGTGGCTAGAAAAAATACGTCATATAAAATACAAGCTGTACGTGAATTGTTATACGAGTCTTCACAACATATTACAAAACAAAACTGGAAAGATGCAGTACGACATGTAATAGAAGATAAACAAAAAATGTGGGATGTTGATAACATAATGGATGCGATCGTAGAGACACAAACGATAATTAATAACCCTCAAAACGACTCTGATTCCGAAGTTGATCCTATTTATTTTGAATTTGAATAGTTTTCTAATCGTAATTATATAAGAATTCTTAGAAATGGTACATATCAGCAAGAGTGATAACAACAATCTGAATAAAAGATCTGAGATCCAGAATCTTAGCAAAATTTACAATTTTATTTTGACTTTTGACTGAGCTCTTCTGCATCTCAGAGTATTCTTGTCTTGTTTCTTAAATTCCTTTATTAATTGCTATAATTATCATGATTAACTTCAGTTATTATTCATAGTTCATTTTGTTTTAGGTTGTTTGTTTTTTTCTAAACCTACTTACTAAATACTATTTTCTTTTTATTGTTTGATATAATGAACTTTTTTAAATTTCACTCTCAATTTAAAGTTGGTGATATGGTTGGTAGTAAAATAAATTACTATTTATAACTGGGAATAAGCCACAATTAAAGATAAAAATACGTTTATTGACGTTTCAATTTCCAATTCGGAAATCGTTCTCAAAATACAAATAGTAAATTAAACAAATTTTGTTTTTTTGTTACATAGTGAAAAAATTAATATTCTCAAGTTAAAGTTGATTTCATGTAATCGAATGAACTATCTTATAGGTAAAGTCGTCCCAGGAGCGCAACTCAACAATATTGGCAATATAATTTTAAAGTCGTCTACTTTAAAATGCATAATGTATGTCTGAATTGTGAATATAAATGAGTCAGATAAAATTAAATTATTAGAAGAATTTTTTCACTATGTAACAAAAAAAACAAAATTTGTTTAATTTACTGTTTGTATTTTGAGAACGATTTCCGAATTGGAAATTGAAAAGTCAATAAACGTATTTTTATCTTTAATTGTGGCTTATTCCCAGTTATAAATAGTAATTAATTTACAATGCCACAAGAAAATAGCTTCAGAACAATATGGTTGGTAGTACTTAAAATCACAAACGGTATTTTGTTAGACATCAGTTTGAAAGTTTATTTTTTGTAGTTACATCGAACTATTTAAACAACAATAGTTCTTGCTACTGCCTCTTTCTGTTCGTGAGATGTGACTAAATTCAAACCTGCAAAGACGACTATTTTTTTGTCAAACATGTCGTTTTACTTTTTGCATTTTAAACTTTGTAAC
This sequence comes from Diabrotica balteata, assembly GCA_918026665.1. Lineage (NCBI taxonomy): Eukaryota > Metazoa > Arthropoda > Insecta > Coleoptera > Chrysomelidae > Diabrotica > Diabrotica balteata. The sequence continues at coordinate 78,409,827 of OU898280.1, read as the reverse complement.
GTATTCATTAACTTTTAAGTTATTTTTAAATTTTAACAGTTTTAATGCCTTCAGCAATTCATGTCATATTATGTTATTTAACGTTGTATTTATACGAATCTTACTTTCTGGTAAGTTTTTATAACTTTTATATTGTATCAGTCAAAGTTTATAACACAGTAATTTTCATTGTATACCTTGATAAAGGTGGCAAACAACCACCGAAAGCTCGGATTCAGAATAAATAGTACGCCTTAGCAAAGCTCTATTTTGTATTGACTACCACACCCAAAAAGAAAAAAGTATTTACATATATATATATATATATATATATATATATATATATATATATATATATATATATATATATGTAAATATAAGAAATATATAATAGAAATTGCCTCTAAAAGAAAAATATGTTGAAAGGAGGCATTTTTCCGCAAGATCTGCCAAAACCAACGACTTGTTATCATTGGTCAAGTGATCTCACAGAACAACTAGAGAGTCATGTATGGGGATATTGGTAAATAGGGATCATACATCGAAACTGACGAGAATGTCTTGGGGATCGACCGTGAGGGAGGAGATTAAGGTGATGAAATGTGTGGAATTTCGGACATAAGAAGAGGTACGACCAGTATAGGTCTTAAACTGATTCGACAAGTACTTTGCGAGTTTGTAGGTAGGAGAGTTAATCGTAGTCACAATGGGACGAAGAGGTACGTTATCTTTATGGATTTTGGGAAGACCGTAAATTCTGGGGCAGATGGAGTTTTTCGGAACTATGGACTTCTTATGGACCAAATGCCAGGACAGGGATTCACGTCCAACAGCTCAGAACACTAACGCGTCGAGAGGCGTGGAGTATTGGCATTTGGTAAAAACCTCTGGCTGCGTTGAGTAGTTGAGTTACTATGACACGGTCCAAACCCGGAAGACGAATAAACTATAAAAATAAGAGTATACAAAACTATAATTGGTCCCAGAATGCTATACGTTGCCGAGATATAGACTATAAAAAAAAACCATACAGAATACATTGGAAGCATGGGAAAGAAAGATACTTTAGAGAATATTTGGTGGAAAAGTAGTAGAGGGAGAATGGAGAAGACGAACTAATGCAGAAGTGTACCATTTGTATGCTAACCCTACAATAACCAAAGTGGTGAAAAAACGTAGAGTAGAATGGCTCGGTCATCTAGAAAGAATGCAAGGTAATAGACTAGTCAAGAATATTGCTTGTAGAGTACCTGACGACAACAAAAGAGAGGAAGACCAAGAAATAAATGGAGAGATGTAGTGATGGAAGATGTCAGAGAGATGGGATTCAGAGATTGAAAGCTATTAGCTAAAAATAGAAAACGAAGGCAATTATCCATCCAGCAATGGGCCTAAAAGGCCTTTTAACGCTGTACATACATACTTACAAGAGAAAGAAATGATCTTTAGAGAGTATTTGAGTTGGTGATAGAGATGGTAGAGAATACGGTGATGGATGAGCTATGGCAGAAAATCCACAATTATGTGAGGAAGGTGTTGTTATAAGGATATCTAAAATATTGCACCTAATAATTATTTGCTTAAATTATTTGCCGCTGAAAACTTTATATTACCTATAATTGGTAATTGAAGGCTTAATTATGTACGAAATATGGGTATTTTCCATACATAGGCATTCTAAAAATTACCGAAATTTGAGGAGACCGCTTTAAAAAGGTGGCGGGTAATAACGAGTTGACTGTATATTAATTTAACTTCAGTACTCTCCACAGATAATGTAAAAAAAAAGTGTTTTAATCGATACTATAAAATGTGTTTAGAATAATCTGGAACACATAAACTTCTGTCACGACCATGTCGAAGAACATACTATTCAAATTGCGGCTTGTAACTTTGTGTTCGTACAAATTATCGACTAAATGCAGATTTATAAATTATATCTCTTTTCAATACATTTATTGAAGTTTAACCGCCGCTATGATTTTCTAATAAATAGCGGTTCGCGTACGATGGATAAAATTAAATTTTACTGGGAAACGTCACTGCCTAAAATTAATGTTTTTACTAATAATAAATTGTCAATAATCCCCTCTGTGGCTCAGCGGTAAGAGCGCCTACCTTTAAACCTAAAGGTCGTGAGTTCGAATCTCATCTGGGTGGAGAAATTTTCGTTTATTAAAAATTAATGAATAAAAATAATTTCTATCCTTATGCGATCGGTACTCACCGGAGAGACCACAGACGTTCGGATACAATTAGCGTCTCTTAGCAAAGACAATGACATCGACTTTGCTAAGTATCAAGACAATATTACTCTACACACACACTCACACACTACACTAGGTACCTGACTGTACCATGCCAATGATCTTAGTTGTCGAGTCATTAACTCAATAATAAAAAAAATTGTCAATAGATCATTACTATTTCTTCAAATAACAAAAAGAATATTATTCTCTGTTTACAAATTGTTTATAGCACGAAATATGCCTCAAAATCATCAAACGGTCGTAAAATTTGTATCATCATAGGCGTTCCTGAGGTGTTTATTCATTAAAATTAATATTAATATTAATAATGTTTTAATACTGATATATTTAGTAAAAAGCAATTAAAACTTTCACGGCTAATGTTGGTTATTATATTATATTAATAAAAATAATAATTTAACCATTCACAATTTTGTATAGAATAAAGAATATAAGAAAGAAATAAAGAATACCTTATCTCTTTGGATATTTCAATACTAATCTTTGCGTTTAATCACTTTACTAGAAAACCTGGTATTTATATCCGAAGGTACTATCGGTTGCAAGATAATTAGGATGGAATTCCCCAGATTTTTAATAATATAATGGGTATAGATGCCGGATTTGGCCACGTACCTCGTCTGTTTAGTTTATATTCGAAACTTAACTTAAAAGGGTGAAGTTATTACGAACGAAAATAATTTGTTTGTTTAGTACGTTTTTGATCGCATGTAATTTACGGCTCGTCGGTGTTTCCGCTTCTACGGCAGTAATTAGCGTCTCGAATATTTCTTTTGCGAATTATATGCAGTGCGTTAGTGATTTTTTATTCCATATACCTACGAACATATACGTACTTTCGCTCATGCTCGTTTTGTTGAATTGTTTGTGATGGCTTCATCATCAACATCATTAAGTTTTACACCGGTACTGTTGCGTACAGTCAGTAAGTCTGTCTATTCACCAAGAGAGAAGACTATTGTCCTGAATGTTCACGATGTTCTGGTTTCTCAGAATCCCACAAACACTGTTCGTAACATAGTCGAAAGTTGTGCCAACACGACTGGCGTAGGGGAGTCAACTATATGTATATATATATATATATATATATATATATATATATATATATATATATATATATAGGTTCCTATCAGAAAGAAAAAAACACGGTATAGCTAACCCAAACACAAACGAACACTTAAAGAGAGGGAAAAAGCCTATTGAACTTGATGAATTTGCCAAAAATGGTATTCGAAGGAAAATTCATGGATTTTTTTTCAAAAAAGAAATACCAAACCTAAATAAAATTTTACAAGAAGTTAGGGATGATCCAGATTTGCCTCATATCGGACGAACTAAATTGTGGCAAGTTTTAAAAGAATTAAATTTCCGGTGGGAGAAATCAGACCGAAAATCACTTTTGATTGACCGGGAGGAGATAATATGTTGAAGAAGAAATTATCTAAGATCCATACGAAAATTCCGGGCTGAAGGAAGGCCAATCTTCTACGAGGATGAATCGTGGGTAAACTCAGGTCATACTCTAAAAAAAGTTTGGTCAGATAAAAATATATTAAGCTCCAGGCAAGCCTTTATGGAAGGTTGGTCCCCACCTTCTGGTAAAGGCAGTAGATTAATAATTTCTCACATTGGCAGTGAAAAAGGATTTGTTAAGCATGGTTTGTTGGAATTTCAGTCCAAAAGCACAAAATACTATCACGAGGAGATGACAGCTGATGTTTCCGAAGAGTATTTTGTGCAGATGATTGAACACATACCACCAAATTCAATTATAGTATTAGATAATGCACCTTATCATTCACGACTAGTAGAAAGACTTCCAACGACTGCGTGGAAAAAACAGGATATTCTTGACTGGCTGCGGAATAAGTACCTGCCTTACAAAGATGGAATGGTAAAAGCAGAACTTTTAAAAATTGCCCGGCAACACAAATCTAAGTTCAAGAAATACGTAGTTGACAAAATGGCGGAAAGGAGAAACATCACAGTCCTTAGACCTCCACCCTCATCATCATCATCATCATCCAGCCTCTATTTATCACGTCCACTGCTGGACATAGGCCTCCCTTAAACTCCTCCATTCCTCACGATTTTGTGCTCTTTGTTGCCAATTTTTAGTGATACGCCTGATGTCGTCGGCCCAACGTGTAGGTGGTCTTCCTCTACTGCGTTTGTCTGCTCTTGGCCTCCAATTTGTAATTTTGCTCGTCCATCGTGAATCGTGCATTCTCGCTACATGGCCTGCCCAGTTCCATTTTAGTTCCGCTATGCGTTCCACAACATCAGCAATACTCGTCCTTCTTCGCAGATCTTCGTTTCTTATTCGGTCCCTCAACGTCACTCCCAGCATAGACCGTTCCATTCGTCTCTGTGCCACTCTCAGTTTCGAAGCCGTGGTCTTGGTTAAAGTCATAGTTTCCGCCCCATAGGTCATGACCGGTAATACGCATTGGTCAAACACTTTTCTTTTGAGGCTGATTGGTATGTTGGCCCTAAGTGTGTCTCGCAGTTTTCCAAAGACTGCCCATGTTAAAGCAATTCGTCTTTGGATCTCACATGTTTGGTTATCCCTGCTGATTCTTATTTCATGACCCAAATACCACCCTACACCACTGCTCTACCACTGCGAAATAAATCCAATTGAACTCATTTGGGCACAAATGAAAAGTTATGTGGCTAGAAAAAATACGTCATATAAAATACAAGCTGTACGTGAATTGTTATACGAGTCTTTACAACACATTACAGAACAAAACTGGAAAGATACAGTAAGACATGTAATAGGAGAAGAACAAAAAATGTGGGATCTTGATAACATAATTGATGCGACCGTAGAGACACAACCGCTAATTATTAACCCTCAAGACGACTCGGATTCCGATGTTGATCCTTTTTATTTTGAATTTGAATAGTTTTCTAATCGTAATTATATAAGGTAAGTGATAGTAGTTGTAATCGTAAGGTATTAAAGGGGAAAGGCGCAAAACGTCGCCTGTCAAAATGTTCAATGTGTTTTAAATGTATCGATTTTTTTTCAAATCCTGAGAAAACTAAAAAGCCTTTTTGGAAAAATTTAAAGGCAGAATAAAATATTTATTAGAATAAATAAAAAGTTTCTTTTGCACGCAATATTTTCAATTAAAAATTATACTATATTCTCTCTTTTATTTTCACCCCTGTTGCATAACGTAATAAAATAAACATTGTAGAAGTTTTCAGGGACTTTCTGTAATATACATCAGTATACACATATATAATACCCTCAGTAATAATGAAGTCTTTCATTCTGCTTTTAAATTTTTCAAAAATATTTATTAGTTTTCTCCGAATTCGAAAATAATGGATACATTTAAAACACATTTGGTTCCTTTCCCCTTAATTAAATAAATGTATCTTTTACAAATGGCAAAAAACTTTATTTTTGAATAAAACATTTTATTTTATTATAAGTTTTATTAAAACAAAAATACAATTTAAAAAATATATTTATTTAGTTCAAATAAATGTTTCAATCATATACTCTACGACACTGGTCGGCCAAAATACGTTCCTAATCGGATTATAAGCTTGACCGCTGTATTGTATTCCGGCAGATACAAGGTGGGTTAGTCGAAAACATCTTAAATCGTCAGTTTCAGGTTGGTTTTTACTATTATATCGTATTACCTATCCTCTCTGTATTTCAGTTCTCTAATTAGGATTAAACTTGTAGTGAGCTATCAACAAATTGTGAACCGAGTATAAATAGAACGAAGGACGGTATTTCTCAAAATAAACTGTGCAAAAATGTGAGAGTTTTCAAGAATTTTTCACGCAAGTTTTATTTATTATATAACGTATTTTTCATTAGTTATCAACCTGGTCTTTTTAATGATTAAAATTTTTCTTAAATAAATAAATAATAACTTTATTACCGAACAGTTTCTCATTTCTAGGGTAAAAATTTAAGATACATTTTTAATTAGTATAGAATCATCAGTAGGTGATACAAAAATATCAAGTAAAAAATAAGTGCAAAAATAAATAGGTGAAAAACAAAACAAAGAGTGAGTTATAAGAATTTTCAGACAAATTTATATGTGTGTGTGTGAGTGTGTACATATCTGATAACTTTTTGAATAATTAATTTAACTGAAAGCCGCCTTATCGGAAACTGTAAAAGGTCCTACTTTCCACACCTCATACGTTACGATAGTAGTGATTAGTGAGAAGAGACCAAGGTATACACCGCTTAATTAAAAACAGCTTGATCAAATGAACCGTGTATGGTTTATGAGGTGCATTACCTCAACTAAAGTGTACTTTTACACTTTCAGTGATAAACTGGGTAATCTGGTATATCGACGGGTAATTGCTGCCGAATACAGGCCTGTAGTCAAGGATTTAAGTTAATAAACACATTGTATAAGAGAATTCTTAGTGCAATTTACTATTTTTGTTGGAAATAATCAACAATTTCACTTTAAAATAAGTTTTGATTTGACATTTCGATTTTAGTTTAGAAATCGGTCCTAAAACACAAAACGAAACGTCAAATAAACTTATTTTACAGTCCAGCAGTATTTTAACCCGTAACCACAACTTACAAGTAAGGTATAAGTATTAATATTTAATATAATTATAGATAGGGTACTAGGGAGGCTCTGTTTGCAATGAACGTTCTCTCACAGAGATGCTTAGACATAAACCAAGAAATTTACGCCTGCTTTATTGATTTCGAAAAGGCCTTTGACAAAGTACAACATGAACCACTAAGACAAGTTCTAATAAAGAAAAATATAGACAGCCGAGATATTCGAATTATATGCAATCTATATTGGAATCAAACAGCAAATGTCAAGGTTGAGGGCAGACTAACAGAAGAAATTCAAATCCGTCGAGGAGTCCGGCAGGGATGTATCTTATCGCCACTTTTATTTAATCTGTATAGTGAAGCTATCTGTAAACAAGCACTCGAGGAAGAAGATCTTGGTCTGATAATAAATGGTGAGACGATCAACAATATAAGGTATGCTGACGATACAGTTCTCCTAACGGGAACGCTAGCAGAACTACAACATCTCGTTCAAAGTCTCAATATATACTGTAACAGTTACGGCTTGAAAATTAATTTGAAAAAAACTAAATTTATGGTAATCACGAAATCAAAGAACATCAGAGCTAATCTTGTAATAGACAATACAACGATTGAGCTTGTGCCCTGTTATAAATATCTAGGTGCTTGGATCACAGACGATACTGATCAAACAAAAGAGATTAGATGTAGAATAGAAATCGCTAGATCAGTCTTTAATAGAATGCGCAAACTCTTTTGCAATCGTGATATCAATATAAAGTTACGAATACGAATGCTGCGGTGTTATGTCTTTTCTACCCTGTTATATGGAGTTGAGGCTTGGACACTAAAACAGTTGACAATAAAAAACATCGAAGCTTTCGAGATGTGGTGCTATAGGCGCATTCTCAGAATATCATGGATGGACCGCGTCACTAACACGCAAGTGCTCCAGACTTTGAACAAAAGATGCGAAATTCTAAATGAGATTAAAACTAGAAAGATGGAATACTTGGGGCACATTGTGAGAGGTGAAAAGTACGAACTTTTAAGAAACATCATGCAGGGCAAAATTAAGGGCAAAAGAAGTGTGGGAAGAAGAAAAATATCGTGGCTTCGTAATCTACGTGAATGGTTCGGATGTAGTTCGATTGAACTTTTCAGGAGCGCTGCTAACAAAGTCGCAGTGGCCATGATGATTTCCAATCTCCGCTAGGAGTGGCACGAGAAGATAATTATAGATGTATTTTAGTAAAACGCAAGTTGTAGAGAAATAAATGTAATGCATACAATTTTTGAAAAATTTTGATACATTATTGTTCGCAATATTTTTAACTAAAAAAAAACTTGCTAAGCAGTTTTAATTCAAAATTTGTGTAAAACATACAACATAACAATTACATTAATTAGAAATTAACATAAAAAAACGGGTGTGGCAATCCAGTGGGACTGCCGATAGAAGTTATACTTCTATACACGCGTTCGCCGTTAAAAATTTATATGGGAGTCAATATGCACAATCATTACATAAGAGAGAGCAGAAAGAGAAAAATAATTAGTTATATAGGTATATGGTGTATCGTTTGCTGTATATAAACATTTGACCTGTAATACGAGTATAGTAAATGAAGGATTGTGTCAATATTTTAATGAACATATATATTTTTATTTTCATATATGTATAAAAGGAGTTGAATGCAAAAACATTTTTTTACACATACTCTACAGTAAAATTCATTTTTTTATTTTGTTATTAATATAAAAATTACAATACAATAAATACAATGCAACATAATTCAATATAATAATACAATATAAATTAAAATGCAATATTCATAAGTATTTAAAACAGCCAATATATATATATATATATATATATATATATATATATATATATATATATATATATATATAACTTACTTTACTTACTTACTTACTTACTTACTCCGTGGCGTTACAACCCTTCGTGGGTTTTAGCCGACTCGACAACATGCCTCCACTGTTTTCTGTCTTGAGCAACCTCCATCCAATTCTCCACGCCCATAGTGCTTAGGTCTCCTGCTATATTATCTCGCCACCGGAGACGAGGGCGTCCGCGTGGTCTCCTTCCAGTTGGGACTTCCTGCCACACCAGTCTTACTGTTCGTTCGTCAGAATGTCTTCTGAGGTGTCCTGCCCATTGGAGTCTTCTGGACTTTATTTCTTTTATGATGTTGGCGTCTGGGCAAAGTTCTTCAAGCTCTTTATTAGTTCTTATCCTATATTGTCCTGATGTTTCATCAAGCACCGGACCAAAGATCTTCCTTAGGATTTTTCTTTCCCAAACACGTAGTCTCTCTTCATTTGCCTTTGTCATCGTCCACGTTTCGCTTCCATACATCACAACGGGTCGTATGATTGTTTTATAGACCTGTATCTTCGTACGTCGTGTTAGTTGTTTTGATTTTATAAGGTTTTGGAGGGCAAAAATACATCTGTTGCCGGCCTGAATCCTGTTGTTTATTTCTTGTGATCCGTTATTGTCTTCAGTTATTGTTGTTCCAAGATACTTGAATTCCCTAACGCGCTCAAAGTTAAAATCATCGATGGTAATGTTCTGACCGATTCTGTCTCTGCTTTGGTTATTGCGGCTCATATACATATATTTCGTCTTGTTTTCGTTGATTTGGAGCTCCATCTTCTCTGCTTCCTTCTCAAACCCCAAGAAAGTCTCCTTCATCCTTAATCGCGTGTTTCCTATTAGATCTATATCATCTGCAAATGCCAGTAGTAAGTTTGGTCCTTCTCGATGAAATACTGTATTCGGTTTTTCGATTCTTGCACTTCTGATTATGTGCTCCAGAGCTAAGTTGAAGAGTTGTGGTGAAAGTGCATCTCCCTGTTTTAGTCCATTGTTTATTTCAAATGTCTCCGAGTATTGTTGTCCAACTCTCACCTTACATCGTAACCGTTCCATACACATCCGTATCAACCGGACTAGTTTTTTTGGAAAGCCTAGTTCCTGCATCGCTGTCCACAGTCTGTCCCTACATACTCTATCAAATGCTTGTTTAAAATCTATGAACATCTGATGAAGCTCACGATCAAACTCCCAGCATTTTTCCATTATCTGTTTTATTGTGAATATCTGGTCAATTGTAAAGCGGCCCGATCTAAATCCGCATTGATAATCTCCAACAATTTCTTCTGTGTATGTTTTGGTTCTTTCTAGCAGGATGTTTGCAAGGATTTTGTAGGTGGTGTTTAGGAGTGTTATTCCCCTGTAGTTAATACATTGCTTTTTGTTTCCTTTTTTGTGTATTGGTACAATAACCCCTTCTTTCCATTCATCTGGCATTGTTTCTTCTTGCCAAATGTCTTGATATAACTTACTTTACGAAGATAAAAATAAAAAACCAACAACTCGGATTATGTTGTAAATTTTCATTTTATTTTAAAATTTAGCATTTTTGCATAAATTATTTTTATATGGGCGTATCGTTGATGTTTTTGGAAAAGGTAAGGTGGAGATAATATCTCCACCTTACCTTTTCCAAAAACATCAACGATACGCCCATATAAATTATGTTATGATTTTAAGAGCTTTTTATGGTGTTATATTATTATTGTTTAAATCAGATTGAAATATATTTTATTTAGGTTTTGTGTCTCTTTTTTGTCATTTATTGTGTTGGTGGTTCTTTTTATTTCTATTGATTCGTATATCTCCCTCTTCTTTTTGTTTTTTTCTGTTTTTAAAATTTTGATGTTTTCAAAGTCAAATTTATGCTTCTTCCCGCTTTCATGTTTTGTGAGCGCAGTGACGTTGTTCTTGTCGTATTTGTGAGAACGAATTCTGGATTGAAGCAGTTGACTGGTTTGACCGATATAGACACCTTCACAGTTTGTACATGGTATCTCGTAAACAACATGTGATTTTTTAAGTTTTGGAGTTTGTGTTTTTAGTTTTGTGAAATATTTATTTAAGTGGTTGTTGCCTTTGTGGGCCACTGTTATATTATGTTTGGCTAAAAGATTTGTTAGTTGTTAGGATAAACCTTTTATATATGGAAGAGTTGTATAAGTGGTTTTGATACTGTTCGGTTTGTTGTTAGTTGTATTGTTATAAAATTTATTGAGCCTTGATTTGAAAATATTTTCGATTAGATGTTCGGGATATGCATTCTTTAGAAGGGCATTTTTTGCTTTTTTTATTGTAGTTGGTCTGTATTCTGGATCTGTTAGTTTTATAGATTTATCAGCGAGACTCATAATTACAGACTTCTTATGGGAAAATGGATGATGGGAATTGTAGTTAAGATATCGTGAAGACCGTGTTTCTTTTGTAAACCACATGGTTTTAACTGTATTGTTAATGCGATGTAAGGTGATATCTAGAAAGTTTATTTTATTATTTTGTTCAATTTCTATAGTGAACTTTAATTTTGGATGGTAACTGTTGAAAATTTTTAAAATTTCGGTTGTTTTATTTGCTGAAATAGCACAGACACAGTCATCGATATAGCGGTAGAAGAATGGTACATTAAAATCTAAATGACTCATGACAGATTCTTCTAAGTCTTCCAGAACCAGTTGGGCAATGACACTAGAAATACTTGCGCCCATTGCGCATCCATCCATTTGTTGGTATATTTCGTCCTTATATAAAAAGTATGTAGAGTTTAACGTTAACTCTACAGATGATTGGAATTCTTGCAATGGGATGTTAGTGTATTCTTTTATGTCATTCTACTTCTTTTGAATTATGTCAGTGGCAAGTTTTATTGGGATGTTAGTGTATAGTGAACTGACATTTAAAGAGATTAATTTATAGTTATCCGGTACGTAAATGTTTTTAATTTTAGAAATAAGATTACTGGAATCTTTAATATAATAAGGATTTTTATTTATGACATTAGAGATAATGCTTTTCAAGAACTTTGAAAGATTTTCGAAATAAATGCAGGAAACGATAGGACGTAGAGGTATGTTCTCCTTGTGTGTTTTAGGTAAACCATAAATTTTTGGTGGAATAGCGTTGTGTATCTTAAGTGATTTTGCTGTATTTGGTGATATATATCCACTTTTGTTTGGAAGATATTGGCAGGATCGTTTCTAAGTTTATGATATATGGTGTCATCTTTTAAAAGATCATTCATTTTATTTTCGTAATCATTAGATTTCATAATAACAGTTTTGTTAGTTTTATCAGGCTTTAATATAACTACATTAGGATTTTCCCTCAAAAAGGCTTTTGTCTTTTGAATTTTTTTATGTAATTCTTTATTTTCAAATGAATATTTATTTTTGTTTCTAAAATTGGATAAGATATTACAGCACTTTGTTCTTATTCGATGTTGTGAAGTTTCATTTAAATTAGAAATTGAATTTTCATAAACATAATATAACAGTGGCCCACAAAGGCAACAACCTCTTAAATAAATATTTCACAAAACTAAAAACACAAACTCCAAAACTTAAAAAATCGCATGTTGTTTACGAGATACCATGTACTAACTGTGAAGGTGTCTATATCGGTCAAACCAGTCAACTGCTTCAATCCAGAATTCGTTCTCACAAATACGACAAAACATGAAAGCGGGAAGAAGCATAAATTTCATTTTGAAAACATCAAAATTTTAAAAACAGAAAAAAACAAAAAGAAGAGGGAGATATATGAATCAATAGAAATTAAAAGAAACACCAACGCAATAAATGACAAAAAAGATACACAAAATCTAAATAAAATATATTTCAATCTGATTTAAACAATAATAATATCTATAACATCATAAAAAGCTCTTAAAGTCATAACATATCTCCACCTTACCTTTTTCGAAAACATCAACGATACGCCCATATAAAAATAATTATATACTAATGACAGTAAACAAAGAGATATCAGATATCAACTTTTATATGTCAACTTTTATATGTTTTGTATGTTCGTTAATGTCTGTGTCACGTTTTACGTTTTGGTATATATACATATTTTACAATATCTGTTTTTCCTTATATATATACACATTTTAGAATCTTGACAAAGGCAAGGGTTTCCTGCCGAAACGTTGATTGATTGCAATGGAAAATAAAATCTAGTTCCACATATAACATATCTTTATTGAACCTAAACCCAAGAAACATTAATTTTATAACATATATATATATATATATATATATATATATATATATATATATATATATATATATATATATATATATATAAATTATATTTTTCGGAAACTACACGCTACGGGCTGAAAACGCGAAGTGCATGATAATATGCCACGACCTTAAATCACATAATTTCATTGGCTACTCACCATGTTGCCAAATCCTAAATTATAACTTATGGATTCTAGGGTTCAAAAGAACTATAGCTTCAAAATCATGGTCCATTTTAGGTGGTGTGTTAATTTTGAAGAGTGGTATATATAGTTTAAAAACAAATAAAAAATTTGAAAATATTCGTTTTATGGGTATTTCCCTATGACGGATTTTAATTAAGTATCGACTTCGAAAATATAGTTACCGCAATATACCAAGAAACAAATTTCAATTTTGTTTGCCGCACGATATACACCTACCTATCTATTTATTTTTTCGATCGCTTCCTCTATTAAAAATAATGAATGAAGAGAACGAAATCTTATTTGTTACCATTATTAATCATTTGATTTCTAACCGCTCCTTTAAAAGAACTGTGGTATGTCATAATACAGCTACAAGTGTAAAGTGATATTAATCGACACATAGATACACTTGCCCATGACTAAATCTTACAGGTTTTTATGTCTTTATAATTTGGAATCGAAGCCAAACAGTGGCGTAAATATATTATTAAATATGTTTTATATACAGGGTGTGCCAGACCTCTGGCTTTCTTTTATTACGGATAAATGATGGAGTGTATAAAAAATGTACAATGAAACCGATCGGAGACATCTATAATTTAAAATTATTTTCGATTATACGGACGGAATAAAGGAATCAACCAAAGTGGTGTTTTTTAGAATAGAACACTCTATATATTAAGCATAATAAATGTATTTTTTAAAAATAGAATAGAATAGAATAGATTATTCTTTATTAATCCCATCAGATCACATTGTGATAATAGGACAAGTCATATAGTACATAAAGCATGATCAACAAGTTATATAAGACAATTACATAAAACAAAATTATTAAAATATAGATTAATATAAAAATAAAAAAAAGATATGCAATATAGAGCGTCTCTGAACCCGTCGGTCCTTATTCCCTGTAGTCTTTTATTAAGTCAAAATGATCATTTAGGTTGTAGACGCATAATTGGATCAAGCATGCTTTTAATTAATTTTTGAATTTTTGAATATTATTTTCATTTCTAATATTAAATGGCAAACAATTGTAAAATGTAGATCCTGCAAAATCAGGACTAGTTTCAAAGAGAGTTATGGAGTGATTACACACGCTTATCAACCTCCCGTGTTTTGTCGAGTAATTACGAAAGTCAGAGTTGAGGGTAAAATTTTGAAATTTTTTTTTGACGTGAATAATACACTTATAAATATATAAAGCATGAAAGTCAACAGTTTATGTTCAATAAAATATTTAAGACATGATTGTCTATTATTAATATTGAATATCAATCTAAGAATTCTCTTTTGAGTTATAAAAACTCTAGAAGAGTTTTTAGAGTTTCCCCAAAATACTACATTATAGGCCATATATGAATAAACCAATGCATAATACACAATTATCAATTGATTAGTGTTAAATAGAGTTTTTAACTGAAGAATCGCATAGTAACCCTTATTCATTGTTTTGCAGACTTAAGTGATATTTTCATCCCATGTCATATTACTTTCTAGAATGCTACCAAGAAATAATGTGTCACTAAAAGGTATTTCCTCAGAACTAACTGTGATTTTGTAACCATGGGATGGCTTACAGCGCAAGTAAAATTGCATACAAATAGTTTCCTTTGCATTTACCAGTAAAGAGTTTCTTTTACACCAGGTTGTAAATTCTTGTGCTACCAAGTTCATTTTTGATATTCGACTTCAGTTGACTCGTCAACTCCAATTGTTGAACCATCTGCATAAAGAACTGTATGGTCTGCAGTTAAAAAATTTGTCAAATCATTGACATATAAAAGAAATATTACGGATCCCAATACGGATTCCAAAACAGATGACTTATTATCGACTTTAACTAGAAATTTACGATGTTGTAAGTATGACATTAACCAGTTCAAGAAATGACTCCGAAAATCAAGGGCTTCTAATTTATGCAGTATAATTTCAATGTCAATAGAGTCAAAAGCCTTAGTTAAGTCAAAAAAGAGTGCATCCACATACCTTTTTCTATCCAAAGCAGCGTGGATATAATTAAATAATAAAATAGAAGCACTTTCTGTAGATATCAAAGGTATGAAACTTTGAAACTATCCTGGTACTCGGTAACCTTTATTTTTTTGCAGTAGAAACTGCTATTTGGAGCATTTACCTTTAGATAATTAGTCAAGTCTTCGGTTGTCGCGTCAGGATGAAGTTGATAAACACTTAAAAATCCAAGTTTTGCAACTGTCTTCACTTCTGTAGATGAATTAAAGTTAGAAGATGTTCCAGTAATGGGTTTGTTATACTTCTTCGCTGCTTCAACTGCACCTCGCAGTTGTTCATTAGTGATTATTAGACTTCGGCAAATATGCATATTGCACAGTTTGCATATTGTGCATATTTTATGCAAATATTTTTTATTTTGGCATATTTGTATAAAAGTTTGCATAAAGTGCATAAAAGTTCAGATTTTTATACTGTATTTGAAAATTTCTAAACATACCAATTTATTTCAATTCTTGTATAAAATTTTGTAGTCATTTTAATCAAGAAATAATCTAAGTACGTAATCTCTACAGGTACAAAACATTTAAAATTTCAAAGAAGATCAATATAAGTAGCCCTCAACATTCTTAGAAAGTCTCGGTCACTGAGGCATTCAGTGATTGGATAATCGCTAAGGGTTCGCTCATTTGCATTTTAAGATCTATTTCCCAAATCTATCTACAATTTATTGTATCTTAACAGCAGGTAAACGGCTAATAGTTTTGTTCCTAATTTAGGGATTTTCCAAAATCTCCCAGTTTATTGAATTATGTACCTAAACATTTCTAATTTGATGCTCAGATTTGTAAATCATTTTTGTTTGGATATTCAAAGCGTAAACACTCGTTGTGCGTAACAAAAAGGAAGATTGTGATTTTATAATGCCTAAAACAACCAGTGCTTCAACTTGGATTAAACCTTATAAAGAGCTGTCTATGGATATGGGAAAAATCTACTGTTCAGTCTGTGGCAAAATTAAGTATCTAATATTTTCTATTAAATATCTAATATTTCATACATACAGGGTGTTTCCAAATGACACTTACAACGTTTGACTGTAGATACTTCTCGAAAAATTGAACAAAACGATATAGTTATTGAGGGGTCAAACTTATTTACTTTTCGAGATACAGGGTGTTAAAATTAAAAAAAATTAAATTCTTTTAGTTAATAACAACAACAACTTTAAAACCAATAAACGTATTTACTTGAAATTTAGTACTCGTAGGTTGTTTTTAAATGAAAAATAGCTTCCTTTAGTGAGAAAAAATTGTCCATGGTACAATACAATGGTGTGTATTTAGAAAAATTTTTCACTTTTACTTTTTTTTATGAAGTCAGCTATTCTAAAACACAATTATTTTTATTGTAATTGAATTAACAAAAAAAAACTTGTGTTGAATTTTAAAATAAGTTATATGATGTACTAATGGTTAGTAACAAAAACTAATTTGTGGACTAATACTGCATTTAAAACACTTAGCGAATGTTTTTTTTTCCAAACCAGTTATTTGATTAACCAAAAACACCTTGTATATTTTTATATTTTAAAGGTTGGGTTAAAATAAAGGTTTTTATTTTTATTTATAGATAGCATGTGAGAAGAAATTTCAGATAGACCAACAAGTGAGAACTGCTTCACACATTGCAAAAAAAAGAAAAATAGGAGGAAAACATCAAACTTCCATGGCTAAATATTTCCAATCTACTTCAAAAAAATTAGATGAGCAAGAAACTTTTAATGAAGACTTGTGTCGCGCATTAGTGTCTGCAAACATACCGCTTTGAAAATTAGCAAATGTAAATTTTAGTTCGTTTCTAAAAAAATATTGCAAACGTAATGTTCCAAGTGATCGGTCTCTAAAAAGAAATAATGTGAACGGGCTATATTCGTCGGTGTTAATTAATATTAAGGAAGAAATTGCAGATAATTATTTTTACATATCTGTAGACGAAATAACTGATTCATCAGGAAAATATATTGCTCATTTATTGATTGGTGTTCTTAAAGAAGATACCTAACCAAAATCTCATCTTATTTCATGCCAGCAACTTGAGAAAACAAATGCTTTAACAATTTCGCGTTTTATACAAGAAACATTAGCAACTTTTTTTCTTCCGAAAACTATTCCTTCTAATAAATTACTGCTTATTTTATCGGATGCTGCTCCTTATATGGTGAAAGCAGGACAAAATTTAAAAATATTTTCCCAGATTTAATACATGTTACTTGTATAGCGCATGGATTAAACAGAGTTGCAGAGGAAATACGAAAAAAGTTTCCTCTTGTAAATACCATGATATCCAGTGTCAAAAAAGTATTTCTTAAATCTCCTATAAGAATTCAACTTTATAAAGAAATGCTACCTAACATTCCTCTTCCACCACAACCTATTTTAACGCGATGGGGAACATGATTAGAAGCAGCTAATTTTTATGCAGATCATTTTGTTAAAATAAAGAACATAATTGATACGTTAACAGATGAAAGTTCCCAATCTCTTTTGGATTCTAAACAAACTTTTCAGAGTAACTTGCTTCAACAAGAACTTTCATTTATAAAATCAAATTTTAGTTTTGTTCAAAAAACAATTACTCAGTTAGAATCACCAAAACTGTCATTGTTCGAAAGTACAGCAATAGTAAAAGAATTTGCGTCATGTTGTCGGAACGTTAGAGGTAATATTGGAAAAGATATTTAAAAAAAATTTGAAGCTACTATGGCAAAAATAAAGGTTACCATATTCTTTCTGCAGTAGTCAGTGTTCTAGCTGGAAATATTTCGGAAACAATTAATTTAGAACCAAATCAAAAACAAAAATAAGTACGTGGAACGTCAAAAGCATGTATCAATTTGGTAAAATGCATAACATCTTTTAGGAAATGGAAATACTGAATATAAATATACGTAATATAGGCGAACTTGGTGACCTAACTCAGGATATCTTTCAACAAAAACTGGTACCTTATATTATTCGGGAAACACCGATAACCAGCATAGACACGGAGTAGCAATTATTGTCGATACAGGGGTCAACAAGTCAATAGAGGGCTTTGTCCCAATTTCAGAAAGAGTAATGCAACTACAAATAAGGACATCACACACAAAACTAAATCTGATCCAAGTTTATGCGCCAACGACGGATGCAACAGAAGATGAAGTAGAAACATTCTACCAACAAATTGAAGATGCACTGAAAATAACAAAGAACAGGGAAATGACGGTAGTTATGGGCGATTCCAATGCAAAAGTCGGCAAGGGAAGAGCTGGAACAGTAATGGAAGACCAAGGACTAGGGGAACGTAACGATAAAGGCGATCGTCTAATACAATTCTGCCAAGAACAAAGTCTAATAATCACAAACACGTTCTTTAAATTACCAATGAGACGGTTATATACATACCAGTAGATAAACCGGAAAAAGTTGAAAGAAACCAAATCTACTATATAATGATTAAAGAGAGATATCGTAACACCATCAAATCAGTTAAAACATATCCAGGAGCAGATGGTGCATCAGACCATAACCCACTAATCGCAAAATCACGCTTAAGCTTAAACGTATTAGAAAACTACAAAGAAATCCAAAATTAGATGTTAGAAAACTGAAAAAAGATGATATAAAAATCAAACGTCAACAGAAATATACGAAAACTTTCATAAATTAGATACTAACACTTACGGGAAAAAACTGCCTCCTCGCTGCATGCAAAGAGATATTAAGAGAACCGACACGAAAGAAAGACAATTGGATGACCGACGAGATACTCGGCATGATGGAATAACAAAGACAAGCCTAGAACAAAGACAGTCACAAGATAGACAAAACAAACTTACTATGAGGAAAAATGTAAAGAGATAAAGGATCTTTAGAAAAAATACGACCTATTCAACTTACATAAAAAGATTAAATAAATGACAGGACTGCAAAAAATAAACCACAACATAACTCTTTTAGATAAAAATAGAAATACTATGATAACGACTGACGAAAAACTAAAACGATGGGAAGAGTATATGGAAGAGCTCTTCGACGACGAAAGAGAAAACCTACAAGACTTGTCTTTTGAGGACAGAGAAATTAGTGTAGAAATTACAAAAGAACAAATACTGTATGCACTAAAGAACACCAGAAACGGAAAAAGCCCGGGGCTAGATCAACTACCTATTGATATCCTTAAAATAATAGAAAATGAGTACATTGATGTTCTCTTAAAGTTTTTTAATAAAATTTATCAATCGGGTGAAATACCCAACGAATGGTTGACCTCAACATTCATTTGTTTCGCAAAAAAGAAAAATGCTAGAGAAGGCACCGACCATCATACCATAAGCCTGATGTCTCACACACTTAAATTGTTTTTAAAGATAATTCATATACGCATTTACAAAACACTTGATATGGATATTGAAGAAACTCAATATAATCAAATCATATAATCAATATGATCAATATATAAAGTGAAAGCCTGACAATTAACGGTAGTGCTTTAGAACAAGTTGAAAACTACCACTATCTTGACACAATAATTAATCACACAAACAATTAATCCAAAGAAATCAAAGTTCGAATAGAGAAAGCACGTACAAACTTCAATAAAATGAGAAAGGTACGTTGTGCAAGAGAACTAAAATTGGACTTGAGAGTTAGGCTGGCAAGGTGTTATATTTTCTCGACTCTGCTTTATGGGATGGAAGCATGGACACTTAACGCGTCGACTTCTAAAAAGTTGGAAGCATTTGAAATGTGGGTGTATAGAAGAATCTTGAAGATATCATCGACCGAACATGTAACAAACAACGAAGTCATGAGAAGAATCAACAAAAGAATGGAAGTATTGGAAACCATCAAGACACGAAAGCTGCAATACTTGGGGCATGATATGCGTAATGAGAGATAAAACCTACTTCAATTGATTATACAAGGGAAAATCCAGGGCAAGAGAAGTGTAGGAAGAAGAAGAAACTCATGGTTGCGTAACTTGAGGGAATGGTACGGATGCACATCAATTGAACTATTCAGAGCAGCAGCATGTAAGATCAGAATAGCCATGATGATTGCCAACCTCTGTCTCGGAGACGGCAAGTGAAGAAGAAGAAGAACAAAAAAGTAAAGCAAAAAATAGAGATATGCATTCGGAATTTGTGGACCTGAGAAAGGCGTATGACTCTGTACCAAGGTCACAACTATGTGAGGCAGAGACGTAACTCATAGAAGCTACAAAAGCTTTGTATAAAGAAAGTAAAGTGTCCATTAAAGTGGGAGCAAAAATCATAGGAGACTTCACCACAACAAAAGGGCTCCTGCAGGGTTGTTCCACATCTTCAACCCTATTCAAAATAAACTTGACTACATGGAAAAGAAAATGCGAAAGCATGGGAGTACCAGTACGGAACGAATACCTATATATGTTAAACTTTGCAGACGATCAAGTAGTGATTGCACAAGACCAAGACGACGTCAGCTGCATGATAGAGAAACTACAACAAGAATATAGCAAGGCTGGCCTAGATATTAACCTCGCGATAACAAAGTACCTATCTACAAGTGAAGAAAACATAGAAGATCTACAAATTAATGACAACGTAACAATCAACGGCAGGATTCAGGTCAGGCTTCGGCACAAACGACCATCTACAAGTTATTAAAAGCCTCATTGAAAAATGTATAGAGTACAATAAACCCCTCGTCCCAATATTTGTGGATTATGAGAAAGCATTCGACACAGTAAACCACCAGAAAATGCTAGAAGCTTTAAAAGAGTGCCGAATAGATCACCGCTACACCACTGTCATCAAAAATATCTATGATAATGCCACGGCATGCGTCAGACTCCATGAAGATACACACAAGTTCAACATTCAACGTGGAGTTTGAAAACCATTTTACCAAAACTGTTTACAACATTATTGAAATACATGTGTAAGCGTGCAAACCTAGACGAAAAGGGCATAAACATAAATGGAGAGCAGCTTAGTCACCTCAGGTTCGCGGACGATATAGTCCTGATAACAGACCGCATAGATCATGCCATCGAAATGTGCGAAAGACTCATGTACCATGCCTCTACACAAGTGGGTTTAAAGATCAATAACTCAAAAACACAAGTGATGACAAACCTTGTTCTGAGTGAGAACATCAACATAGCTGGAACAAGTATAGAACAAACATCAGCATACAAATATCTGGGACACGAAATTCGCTTAACTAGAGATAACCAGACCAATGAACTAATACGTAGAATAGGGTTGACATGGGCAGCTTATGGAAAGCTAAGAGATGTTTTCCAATCAGCTCTTCCCATCTGCTTGAAAAGAAAAGTCTTCGATCAATGCGTGCTGCCGGTTCTAACCTATGGTGCGGAGACGCTAACACTTACTTAGACGTCCTTAAACAAAATTCGAACAACACAGAGGGCAATGGAACGGTCCATGTTGGGATTAACCCTGAGACCGAATACCCAACACAGAATTGCGCCGTAGATCGGGAGTAACCGACGCAATCAAAAGAATATCAACCTTAAAATGGAACTGGGCAGGGCACGTCGCGAGAACGAAGGACGGCAGATGGACAAAACGCATTCTTGAGTGGAGACCCAGACAAGATGCCTTTAGGAATAGAGGACGACCACCAACAAGATGGACGGATGACCTGAAACGGACACATCAAAATTGAATGCAGGCGGCTCAGGACAGAAATTTGTGGGGTGAACTACGGGAGGCCTATGTTCAGCAGTGGACGAGTATGGGCTGAATGATGATGATGATGATGATGAACAATCAACGGAAAGGATAAATTCAATTACTTGGGGTTTATAATCACGACAAAGACAACAACAGAGGAAGAACTTACGCAAAGATTAGGACAAACAGAACAGCAATCCGACAACTTAACTCAGTATGGTAGGAATATAAAGGAGGAAGAAGGAAAAAGCATAAGGAAACTAAAAAATAGAATACAGAACGAACTCTTAAAGTACGGAGGACCAGATCTGACCAAGCAACTAATAAAACTAATCTAAAAAATATTATAACAAAGCAGAATTCCTCAAAATGGAGATCAAGCATCCTAATACGTCTCTTCAAAAAAGAAATCGGACCCGGTAAATTACAGACGAACTAATTCATTAAACACAACAAAAAAATAAACAACCAAAGTAATAACAAATAAATTGAATTAAATTATAACACGAGAAGAACAACAACAAGGTTTTAGGTGAAGATCATGCAACGACGCTATATTTATAATGAGGCAAGTGCAAGAGAAATCCCTAAAATACACGATATATCTATGTTTCATGAACCTTAAGAAGGCATTTGATAGGGTCACATTAAAGAACGTTATCCACTTATTGTAATATTCATGTTATATTGAAAATATCTAGCAAAATAACACGATTAAAGTAAAAGTAGGAGAAGAACTAAGTGACCCTATTGAAGCTGGCAATGGGATAAGATAGGCATCATTCATCATCATCATCATTCCTCAACCTCTTGCATCCACTGTTGGATATAGGTCTCCTCCATGTTCTTCCACTGTTCTCTATCTTGCGCCTTCTGTATCCAATTTTCGACTGTTTTTCTCAAGTCGTCCATCCATCTTTTTAGTGGTCTGCCTCGGTGTCTTTTGTCTTCTCTAGGTCTCCATTCTATGAGTCTTTTATTCTACCTATTATCATTTAAACGTGCTATATGTCCAGCCCATATCGATTTGGCTTGTGCAATTTTTTCTATGACATCTGTCACGTTAGTCCTCTCTCTCACTATCCTATTTGGTACCATATCTCTTCTAGTTATTCCCAACATTGCTCTTTCCATTTTTCTTTGGGTTACTCTCAATTTATTTGCAGAATGTTTGGTTAAAGTTATTGTTTCGGAACCATATGTTATTACTGGCAGTATGCATTGGTTGTAAACCTTTTTCTTCAAGCAAATCGGTAGCGTTCCTTTTAGAATATCTCGCATCTTGCCAAATGCTGCCCATCCCAAGCCTATGCGACGCTGGATCTCACAAGATTGATTGTCTTTTCCTATTCTAATTTCATGCCCTAAATAGATATAGCTAAAGACCTGATGTACTTCGTTCCCATCTACCCTCATAACATCAGTTGGAACTAAATTGGTCATGTATTTTGTTTTTTCAAAGTTTATGTTCAGGCCTATTTTTTCTATTGCCTGTTTTAGTTCTTCCATCATTTTGTGAGCTTCATTTAAACTCTCGGCTATAATGACAATATCATCTGCAAAACGCAAGTCGCTTAAGTATTCACCATCGATATTTATTTTTAGCCCAATCTAGTTTTTTAAAGGCATATTCCAGAGCTGCAGTGAATAGTTGGGGGGAGATGGTGTCGCCCTGTCTAATTCCTCGCTCAATTCTATATTTATCGGTAAAGTCATGGAGTTTAACAGATGCTGTTGCGTTGTTGTATATATGTTTTATCAAATTTGTATATCTATAGTCTACTCGGCTTTGTTCTAATGCTCCTAATACTGCCGGTAATTCTACGGTAGCAAAAGCTTCCTTAAAGTCTATCCCTTGAAGATAGGCATATTCCCCAGAAAATTAAAACTAAAAAAGGATAATAAATGGAAAAAAAACAGCATAAAAAGTGCTATGTAGACGACGCAATACTTACTCTCTTAGAATAAAGATGATTTACAAAGTGTGTGGCACCAATTTAGTATAATCGCAGGTAATAATGTTAATTTCTCCAAAAAAGACAAAATGGATGTTTTTAACAGCAAATTTACTAAAATGTAAATTAAAGCTAGAAGTTCAAATAATAGAACACGTGGTAGAGTTAAAATACCTTCTTCTTCTTAAAGTGCCTATCCGTTTCGGATGTTATCGATCATCACGGCTATCTTTACTTTGTTTACTGCAGCGCGGAACAGTTCAGTAGTAGTCGTGTTATACAACTTTCGTAAATTTTGAAGACAGGAAATGCGTCTTCTTCCCGGTCCTATCTTACCATTTACCTTCCCTTGGAGAATCAGCTGGAGAAGGCCGTAACGTTCTTGATTTCTCATTACATGTCCTAGATATTCCAACATTTTAGTTTTGACGCTCATGAGAATTTCACATTCTTCACATTCTAGTACCTATAAAATACCTAGTCATCAGATTATCTAGGTACGGAAAGCTGGAAACAGAAGTAAAAGATCAAGTAAGGAGAGCAAACACAGGCGCAGGTTGCCCGAATAAAACAATATGGGAAAATAAAAATTGGAAAAGAAATAAAATTTACACAACTGTCATCGGGCCAATTATGACATTACCACAAAAAAACTACCTGACAAAGGGAGGACACAAAAGATGTTAGAAACAGCAGAGATAAAACCACTTGATAGTAAAACACTACGGGACAGAGCTAGAAATACAGATACACGACGTAGTTGCAAGGTGGAGGACATCAAGAACTGGGTAAAAAATAGAAGAGTAGAATGGAACAAATATAAGCCGAATGACAACGGATAAAGTAGTAAAGATGACAAAAGAGGGTTCCCAAAAGCAAACGACAACTTATTGGAGGCACATTGAAAAACACACAGAGTCACATCTACATAAAAAAGAAAAAGAGGAAGAGAGAAGAAATTAAAAAAAAAATAGGTATGCTAAATTAAATTTCGCTTGGCTGAATCATGTTAGTTTTTCAAACTGATGGCGACAACAACTTTTTTTTTTTTTTTGTTTAATAAAACTCCAACAGGAATCTTATGACTATTGCTATCTGATCATTCACTATGATCAATAAGCAAGTTAGTTCTATATATAAATGGCGACAACAACTGAAAAATATAAAGAGAAAGTGTATAAAAGTATAACACATTCTTCTTCTTTGCGTGCCATATCAGAAATATACGAAGATCGCGACCACCATTGTGAGGGCTTCTTGATCTTCTGCAATATGGGATAATTGCACTGCATTTGGAGTCCATTCACGAATGTTTTTTATCCTAGAAACTTGTTTTCTTTATACACCTCTACGGCCCTCTATTTTGCCTTTAAGGAGCAGTTGTAAAATTTTGTATCGACTTCCCCTTACTATATGCCCCAGGTAAGACATTTTTCGATGTTTAACAGTCTTTAGTAGTTCTCTATCTTTGTTGACGCTCCTTAGTACTTCTTCAGCAGTTTTTTTTGCTGTCCAAGTTATCTTCAGCATTCGTGTATGAACCTACATTTTCAATGCTTCAATTTTGTTCATGATCGATACTTTTAGCGTCCACACTTGTGCACTATACAAAAGTACAGACCAAACATAGCACTTAACCATTCGTTGCCTAAGTTCTAAACTGAGATGGTTATTGCAAAGGAATGACTTCATTTTCCTAAAATTCGTTGTAGTCATTGCTATTCTACGTTTTATTTCTATGTCTGGATCTAGTTGGTCTGTTATCACAGTTCCCAAATATGTCATTTTGTGAACTTTCTCAACTTGGACTCCGTTCAATTGAAGCTTTGCATCGGGATGTGGGTCACGACTAAACACTAAAAATTTGCTTTTGTTTGAGTTTATTTTAATGCCCATTTTCTCTCCCACCTCGTGAATACGATTAAGCAGGATTTGAAGACCTTTAATATTATCTGATACAATTACTGTATCGTCTGCATATCTAATCACATTAAGTAATTCTTCGTTGATTTGTATTCCATATGGTTGTCTCTCAAGTACCTTTTTAAATAACTGTAAAATACAACCTTGTCTGACTCCTCGTTGTATGGGAATTTCATTGATGTAGCTATCTCCAATTTTTACGATAACAGTTTGATTCCAGTACAAATTTTTAATGACACGAATATCCTTGTCATCTATTCCGATATTTTTCAGTATTTGCAATTAATTTTACATGCTGTACTTTATCGAATGCCTTTTCGAAGTCCACGAAACATGCAAATACATCTTTTCTTTGGTCATGGCGTTTTTGTAATAGGATGTAAAGCACAAAAAGTGCCTCCCTGGTTCCCATACCATTTCTAAAACCAAATTGGGTATCTTCAAGATTTTCTTCGCATTTGGGTTTAATTCTGTTGTAAAGTATTCTAAGGAAAATTTTAAGAGTGTGGCTCATTAGGCTAATTAATCGATATTCTGAGCGTTTTCTCGCATTGTGTTTTTTAGGTATTGCGATAAAGATGGATTTGAGAAAATCTGCGGGAATCACTCCGGTGTTATATATTAAACTAAAAGTCTTACTACTACTTTTATGTTATAATTCTCTATTAGTTTCAGCAACTCAGTTGGTGTATCATCTGGACCACAAGCTTTTCTAATTTTAGCATTATTTATAGCATGTTCTACTTCGCATTTCATAATTTCTGGGTCGTCAGTACAGTTTTGGTAGAATTCGGCAATATTATTCCTGTGATCTTCAAACAACTCTGATGTATTCAGCTGCCATTCTTTTCTTATTTCGTGCTCATTTATAATAATTTTGGTATTGGTGTCAACAAGTACAAAGGAAATTCGTTTTTTAAATATATTACTCATTTTTTTCAGTTTTTTGTGCACATTAAATACGTCGTGTTTAAATATTACATCCTCCATTTCGTCGCATCTTTCTCTCATCCATTTTTCTTTGGCTAAATTGATCTCTTTTTTTATTCTTCTGTGCAGATGTCTATATTCTGTTACATTATCAGTCGACGTTGTTCCATTAATTTCAAGATATAATCATCATAATCATTGTTTGTGGAGATTTCGTTAACTTGGTTTTTAAATTCACTTCATAGTTCTTCTGGATCTTCTAGTTGTTCAACGATGTTTTTTATTCTATGTTTTAACCTGAGTTTAACATTTGCTACAAGTGATTGATGATCAGATCCAATATCCGCCCCAGGATATGTAGTGACTTTTTGACGGCATTTTGGAAACGTTCATTTAAGTATATAGTCTATTTGATTTCTTGAAGACTCAGGGTTATTGCCATCATCAAATGGGGATTTCCAAGTGTATAGTCGTCGCTTGGGTAGTTTATACCAGGTGTTTGCAATTATCACATCGTTTTCTTTACAGAATTCATACAATCTCTGTCCTCGATCGTTTAGGTTGTCCTAAACCATAAAGACCTACAGTCTGACCTCGTCGACCTTCCCTAATTTTTGCATTGAAGTCGCCTATAATATATAAAATTTCTGTAAGATGTCTTGGATCTGATCATACAACTTCTCGACTTCATCTTCATATTTTCTATCTGAGTCGGGGCATAGATTTGAAGTATATTAGTTTAAAATAGTTGAGTATTAATTTGGAGTAATATTATTCTATCCGAGACTGGTACGAAATTGGTCACATATTTACTCAGTTCTGATGTTACTAATATACCTACACCATTTTTGTGATGCAGGTCTTCTGTACTGTTACCGGAATAATATAATATACTTCCGTCCTTTTTACATGATCCTGACTCTGGCCATCTCATTTTGACGATTCCTAGTAGGTCTATTTTCATTCTTTTTATTTCTTGAATTGCATTGTCAAGTTTCCCAGCCGCATATAGACTTCTAACATTCCATGTGCACATTCTAAAATTGGATTTCTTTTTTTTTAGGATTTCTTCACGAGGTTTTCGCATGTTTACGACCTATGAGGCCTCGTGGTAAAAATATGTTTCTCCTCTCCTGTCGAATATTGGCCTCCGCTTTCCATGATTAGTAACGGTTTGAAATTGCAGTGTCAATTCTATGGTGAGAACACATACTAAAGAACAATATACATATTTGCTTGTTTATGCCTGTCTGTCTATTCGCTGACTTTTCATAAAATGTTTTTTATTTTAAAAATTCAAACTTTCTTCTTCTTATTTCTGTTTCATCGTGTATAAAAAAGGATTTAAGGGCATATTCATAAAGCTAAATTTTTCTACTTTTAATTTAAGTATTAACCGCATCAACTAATTCAAAATTTAATAATATAGAGGGTACAAAAAAATTTGATCCATAATTATTGAACTTTTCTGCTTATTGCCCACCGTGTAGAAATGAAAATTGAATGTAAGATTTTTGATTATTATATCACTAGGTTTAATGGCATGATTTTTGCTAAAAGTTATATAATTATGTAAACGATGGCAAATTTAATTTTAAATTAACATTTTAACAAACATAAACTGTAAGACGTTTAAAAGCACATCAGATAACATTTAAATATATATTATGGTTAATTCTTAGCTTTTGAAAATTATGAGAATTTGGTAGGTACATTGCAATTTAAATATTATAAAAATAACAAGAAGTTTTTACTTGAGGATATTTTGAATAATATATATTTAAAAATAATCGTACGATTCTCTGCGAATTTCTTATTATAATTTAGCGGCATTTATATTATAAAAATTAACATTTTGGATAAATACAAAAGGATAACTGTATGTCTAAATGGCATAAGTGCTTCTTAATTATACAGTAGAGCCTGCTTATTGGAATACCGGATATAGGAACATCCCTCAAAATTTAAGGTCCCAAAACATTTTTCATTTACTCTTTAATAAATTTATTCGTTTATCGGCATAAGATCATGCCGCATATTAAAATATTTTTCAAAAAAACCAATAACGTTTTGTGGACAATTTCCTAAGGGAATGTTATGACTACATCCTTTCGTTGATCCATGCAGTTTTGTACAAGCGTATTCAAGCAGATAGCTGCTTCACGTGTACCTATAAAAAAATAGTTATAGTCCGCTCTTGAAACCAAATTGTGTCTCACCGCTTAGATCAGCGGTCGGGGAACTTTTTTAATCATTACCCCAAAACATTTTTATGTAAGTTGATATTACCCAAAGCAAAAAACAAAAAAGCAAAAAAAAAGCCTCTTTTTAGCATCATTCATATTATAGCCCCCATGATAATTTTGAACAGCAAACAATAACTAAAACATAAAATAAACATCATTTATTCAATTTCTATGATACCTAGAAATACATAACATAATAATAGATAACAATAATAAGATATAAAAAATTAAAACCCATTGCGGTACTGTAACAAATTATAATAATAATAATGGTTGTACTACCGAAATTAGAATTAAAAAAATTATAAAAAAAAATAATTGAAAACATTCTTCCTTCACGTTTTGGAAAAATGATGTTGTTTCATGTTCAATACAATTGCTTCAAAATTGGGACTTTTTGATGTAAGAGGGATTTGAATACAGTCTTCGGCGTTTAATCGATTTCTGTTCTTCGTTTTTATGTTCACTAGAGTGGAAAAGCCTTGTTCGCACAAATATGTTGTTCCAAATGGCAGCAATTTTTTAACCGCCTCTTCATGTGCAATCTTGAAAGCCTTTGCAGCTTTTGATATCCAAAAAGACGACAGATTTGGTTTACTCTAAAATTGAATACGTGCTTCAGTATTAGATCGAAGTTCAAGAATTGCTTCTGCCAAACCTGAAGGTTCTTCTGGTATCATATCAATTTCACATTTAAAAGGATCTACAATCCAACTGACAGTACGTATATCAAGATCTGGAAAGTAATCTGAAATCCGCTTTCTGAGTTTGATAAGATGTCTTACAATTGTATCCTTGATGTCAGCAAAAGTAATGTTTTCGCAATCTTTCAAAAACAAAGCTAATCTTGAAAAAGAAGTTTTGTTCT
This sequence comes from Diabrotica balteata, assembly GCA_918026665.1. Classification (NCBI taxonomy): domain Eukaryota; kingdom Metazoa; phylum Arthropoda; class Insecta; order Coleoptera; family Chrysomelidae; genus Diabrotica; species Diabrotica balteata. The sequence continues at coordinate 78,380,065 of OU898280.1, read as the reverse complement.
GTTCTACTTTCTGACTCCAATATTGCAGCTTTAATCCAAACGCTGACACTATTTCTCTCGCTGAAATGATATTAATATTCTTTCCTTGCAATTCTTTGTTTAATATATTTATACTCTTAAAAATGTCAGCTAAATATGCGAGATATGCAACCCAGGAAGAGTTTTTAAACTTATCTGCGAGAATATTTTTTTGATCAACCATAAAAATTTCCACTTCAGTTTTGAGAGTCCATACTCGATTTAGTACATTTCCGCGAGAGAGCCACCTTACTTCTGTATTATAAAGTAGGTCCGTATATTCGGCTTCACCGTCCTGACATAATTCACGAAATAGCCGCGTGTTTAGTGCATGTCCTTTAATAAAATTTATAATCTTGATGACATCATGCATGACGGCTTCCAGTGTAGGTTCTAAATATTTGACCATAAGGGCCTGGCGATGGATCATACAGTGAATAACTTCAATATTTGGGTTATTTTTTTTACGAAAGCCGAAAAACCATTAATATGGCCCAGCATAGCTGGAGCTCTATCCAAAGATACAGAAATACAGTTTTCCCATTTTAAACTTTGCGCATTGAAGTATTCATTTACTTTATTGTAGACATCAATTCCACGAGATCTTAACTCGGGAGGAGAACAAAACAGCAATTCCTCTTCAAAATTATCTGCACCTTTGTAGCGAACATACACCATTAGCTGTGAATTGTTACTAAAATAAGTTGTCTCATCAAGCTGAATAGCAAAATATTTAGCCTGTTTTAATGAGAAAATAACTTTTCTTCACATTTTTTGCTAATACAGAAATTCGTTTTTTCACAATTCTTGCAGACAAGGGCACTGAATTCAGTTTGTTCGCTTCTTTTCGACCACACATAATCTCTGTAATTTTTACAGCAGCTGGTTTAACCAAATCTTCACCAATAGTGTATGGTTTCTTATTTCGAGCAATCAACCAGGCTACTTCAAAGCTAGCCCTTGATGCTGAACGCTGATCAAATGTACCAAACAAGTTGCTATTCAAATATTTGTCTTTTAACAGATATTTCTAAATTTGCAAAGTATTCTCGCGGTTTGGAAGACAGGTGTGAATGCAAATTATCTAAATGTTTCTTCAGTTGACTTTTTTTGAAAGATTCTGAAGTCAATACCTTCATACATACAACACACTGTGCTTTCATTGTACCATACTTAAATTAAATTTTCAAATAATCTTTCACAAATAATACAAAAAAATTTCGGTGCATGCAAAACAGGTTTATAAAAAATCATATTAAAATATATACTTTTTACTCACAAGTTTCGTTTTTACCCCCAAAAATTTCATTTTTGCCCCATTAGGGTTAATTTACCCCGGTTCCCCGACCGCTCGCTTAGATCTTTCAGCTTCATGAACATTCTTGTGTAAACGATGCGAAGAAACTCATTAAACATAGTACATACCCCCCTAGTAAGGTAACTCCCATATAAAGTTTTGGAAGAGAGTTTCTAGCGCCAAATACGGACGGGCCGAAACTAATTTCATTTGGCGGCAAATTCAAAACGTAAATTCAGAATTTTAGGCGGCAAATTCAAAAAATATGCTCTGAATTTTAGGCGCCAAAATTCAAAAAGTATGTTTTTAATGGAAAGTAAATATAGTCATAAAATAAGAAATAAAAACTTATTCTATGCCAGAAAATATATCCTCTCTGTCCAAAAATATAGTATACACCTACACATTTATATATATATATATATATATATATATATATATATATATAAATGTATAACATAATATCTGATACAGAGAGAGTATATATTATGGTACAAGAAAGTTTTTATTTAATATTTTATGATTATATCTGTTTTCCATTACATTAACAAACCAAAGTCCCAAAAATAACAAAATAAAACACAAACATCCTGACACTTGTTTATTTGTATAATTTTCTTTGGTAAAGTATTGGCAACATATCCTCCTCCTCCTCCTTACTTAAGCCCTTGTTAAGGTGTGGGTGGAGACACTCTAAATATTGTTAACTTGCTGTCTCCATTGGCTGCAATTCTGTACCAGATGAACAACTTCGTGAAGGGATTTTTCCACCAATCTTCATTTAATCTTCCCATCATGTTGTGGGATCGTCATTTTGATATACAAATATAGATACCTCTATATTTATTGGCAATGGTTTGTAGTAAGTTCCATACCTTCTAAAATACTTTTCCTTAAAGTACCATATGTAGATAATAAAGTGTAAACCCTAGCATGTCTGCGATCTTGCTCTTCACAATGATCACAAATTGGCATGTGACTCAATGTAACTGTTACTCAGAAGTAGAAGATCCATGAAAATCTAAAATAATGAAATATTATTAAAATTAAGAATGTATTGACTTTTTTTTATAAAATAAGGCCAATTTTAGGATGCAATTAAAAGAGTCATAAGAGTTTTTTTTATAAAATAAGGCAATGTTTAGGAATGCAGTGATAAGAGTTAAGAGTTTTAATGAGTTTAAAATCTATACAGTATATAAATATAAGATTAATGATAGTTAAGATTGAAAGGTAAATCTTAACGATTTACTGAAAGTTTGTATTTACGAAAATTTGGTATAATTAGGTGCTGTTCTTACCTGGTGCTTGTAAAAATAAACTCCTAATCCTCAGAATGTTTAATAGCCGTTGGTCCAATAACTTTCACCCATCCACAAAAAATATTCTTTGGAAATACTATACCATTTTGGTAATGTACCTTCTTCTTTAGCAGGTCTATTAGATATATAAAATTTGATGTATACTGTTTTTATCGTCTATTTCTAAAATTTGTGATACGACTATTGTAAACAGTGTGGTGTAGAATTGTTTATTTTCCTCATAATAAATGTCAACCATTATGAAAACAAGTCCATTTCATTTTTTGGGTTTGGAAAACGAAATCGACTGTTTGTGTAGTCTGTGCAACCATGAACATAACATTCTTTTACCTTTTATTCTATTTTGTTCCATTTCAATGATGGTAAAACACAATTTTTACAATTAAGATGATAATAACCAAAACCAAACACAAATCTGAATTTGCAATATGGCGTCCCAATCTAAATTAAATTTCGCCACAGCACATGCGTCTCCCTCCCACCTAACGTGACTAGTAGCGCCGCCGCCATTAAGAACGGATGGGCCCATGCAAAACACTATCCCCTCCCGTCCTATTCTACTTACACTACTATTGGGGTATGTATTGTGCTCATTAAACTTATCAGTCTGTGGTCTTTGCATTTTGTCGCTCTTTGTGATTTAGGGATCATAAGGTAGTTCCACCCAAACGTAATAAAATTGACGACCATTTCATATCCCAGTTTCCTGATTTTTCATTGTGTTGTGTTGGATTTATGGATAATACTTTTGTAGTTATTAATTTTATAAAATGAGTTCGCATCGAGACAGCAAGGTGAATAGACGTATTTAATACGAGTTCCAAAGCTATCGAGTTTAAAAAAGTAAAACACATTAAGCATTTAGTTAATTAGTTTTCATTCAACAAAAACAGTGTTATAATCAAATTTATCTAAGATCAACGGTTGAATCTGCAAAAACCAGTAAGTAAACAAAGTTTGTTTACATATATTTAAGCATTTATTGTCAATCGAAAAACACCCATCATTTTTCGAAATTTTGATAAGTTGAAATATCAAAACAAGTTCTTCAGGTGAACAGGGCCGCACTCACTCACAATTTAAATTATTAATGTAGCGTAATAATGGATAACAAAAATCCAGGGGACCATGTCCCTAACCCTCCTCTGAACCTTCCCATACCTAGTAATTCAACTCAATACAATTCCCAATCATATGCATCAATTACAACAAAAAATCAAACATTGTTTTATCCAATGTATTCCCCAGCATACCACATTCTGTTTTAGAAGCAGAGCTAATAAAGCTAGGTCTAAATCTATTATCGCCTATCAACTTTCTTAAAATAAACTAGTCTCGCCCAGAATTTAGTCATAAGTATTCTCAGTTTTCGCCGACAAACGTATATTACTCCTTTAGAAAACAATGCAACATTACCAGCGTTTTTCATAATAAATTTCGACAATACATCATACAGAATTTTCTTAGCAACCGACAACCTTGAATGTTTTTCTTGTAAACAATCAGGTCACTTAGCTGTAGTATGCCGACTTCTACCACGAGCAACCTTCATTAGAGAATTTCGCCCAATGCACAGAAGCCGCCAACACTCTAGCGTCTAATGATGAATCTTGCCAAAACATAAGCGCATCTTCAGTTAATCAAAATGTCAATGTAAATACCAAAGAACGAAATAAACAGAATACGGAACCAATGAAAACATCTGAAACGGTAGCCCAAGCAACTTCAACGATTTCCATTAAACGATAAATATCAGAGTCTACACCACCGCTTGAAGACCTCCACAAACAACCCACGTTTTAAAAACCCAAACCTAAGAAAATAAAACCGGAAAAATTCATTCACGATGAAATGCAACCATTTCAACAAATGTTTGAATACAATAAAAACAATTTTACACTGAACTATAACCAAACTTTAAATTTCATGGAATCAGCCCCACACAACGCTGACATGATGGATCTTCTTAAAACCTATACAGACAATGTACCAGGTTTTCTTAAGGATCTGGGCACTATGTACACTCAAAGCTCAAAAAAGTTGAAAACAAAAATCACAAACGTTAAAAGAAAATTACAGCATCAACTCTTCAGAACATCTGCATCAATGGACAGCGAACTCCCATCCTCTCAAAAAAACTTAAGTACTTAACATTTAGATGTATAATATACTGGAATCTCAACAGGTACAACACCCGTTGCGAAATGTTACAAAAGTTAATTGCTCAACAAACACCATCAGTTATTTGCCTTCAAGAAACTCATTTCAAAGATTCTTACCATGCAAGGTTAAAGGGTTTTAAATGCTTTTATAAAAACAGGACCAATAGAGATAAAGCAAGTGGTGGAGTAGCAATCTATATCAACCAGATGTACGAAGCAGAACTAATACCTTTAAATACATCCTTAGAAGCTGTTGCAATCACAATTAATAGTGATATAAAGATCTCAATATGCAACATTTATATTCCACCGAGTGAAAATTTTTCAACTGCCGTAATTGAGGAACTACTTCAACAGATTCCATCTCCCCGTATACTCTTAGGAGATTTTAATAGTCATAGCCCCTACTGGGGATCCAAATTTCGATCATTAAAAGGAAAAGTACTAGAACAATTACTTGACAGTAACAATATAAACATCTTGAATACAGGAGAACCCACAAGATTTAATATACAAACAGGAGAATCCTCAGTTATCGACCTGAGCATGTGCGATCCAGTTCTACAAACATCTTTAAATTGGGAAGTCCATCCCTACTTATACAAGAGTGATCACTTTCCTATTCTTATAACCCGTCCTATTAAAACCGCCTTAACTACTCCTCTCTCAAAATGAAAATTAGACCAGGCAAATTGGACACTTTTCTCAGACCAAATAGACCAAAAACTCCCATATCTCCCTGATGCTAGTACCTCAAATATATCTTCAACTTATCTAAAATTCTCTGAGTTAATATTAGAAGCAGGCCACAAAGCAGTCGGAAAACCGAAAACTCTAAAAACTCACACGCCAGTACCGTGGTAGAATACTAAATGTGACGAATCTATCAAAAAATACAAGTGAGCTTTTAACAAATTCAGACAATGTCCTACTACACAAAATCAAATAGAATATAAAAAACTAAGAGCTGAATCTCAATATCAAATTAAGCAAACTAAAAAACAAAACTGGAAATCTTTCGTGGCATCCATTAACAACTTTACTTCCCTGTCTGCATTATGGAGGAAAATTCGTCAACTATCTGGAAAACAGCAAAACGCCCAAATTAGTTTCTTAAAACATAATGATTAATTCATTACCTTAACACAAGAAATCACAGAAATTTTTGCAGACCTTTACGAACAAAATTCCAGCACTAACAACTACTCTCCAAATTGTCTTCAATTTAAATTTAGAAATGAAAAGAAGGAGATAATGATCACAGAAAACACGGAAGACTACATGAACTCGCCAATTTTACTGGAAGAAATGGACGATGCATTGTTTGGCATAAAAAACTCTTCTCCAGGTCCAGATGATATACCAATAATTTTTCTCTAAAAACTAAGCACAAACGCTAGAATATACCTCCTTAATGTTTTGAACCAAATGTGGATTCAGCACTACTTTCCAAAGTCTTGGACAGAATCATATATTATCCCAACCTGTAAACCCCAAAAACCGAAAACAGATCCCCAGTCCGATAGACCAATATCCCTAACCTCGTCAACCTGTAAGCTATTTGAAAAGATTATAAACCGTCGTCTTACATGGTTTCTGGAAGATAAAAATTACTTATCCCATAGCAAAACGGCTTTCGTCAAAATAGATCAACGACGGATAACCTAGTTGATCTTGAATCCGAAGTTCACGAAGCATTAACAAACAACACAGTCTAGCTATTTTCCGCGATATAACAAAAGCCTACGATTGCACGTGGAGATATGGTATAGTAGAAAAGCTTCACTCGTGGAGTATTAATGGACAATTCCTAAAATTTATTCAAAATTTTCTTCAACTTAAGAACATTTAAAGTACGATCAAATGGAACACTATCATCAACTCGAATCCAGGAAAATGGAGTCCCCCAGGGATCGGTGTTAAGTGTAACTTTATTTCCTGTTGCAATTAAGGATATCTTGGAACAATGTCAACATTCAGTAAGAGCAAAACTATACGCAGACGATGTGGTTATCCTACTAAGAGGAACAAATCTAGAATCCACCCAAAGAATCCTGCAAAGCGCATTTAATAATCTCCAGAAATGGTCTGACAAAACAGGACTCAGTTTCTCTAACGAAAAAACAAAATGCATGCTCTTCTCAAAAAAGCGAAAAGAGGATAATTCAATTTTAACATTGAATGGTAAAAATCTGATCTTCGTAAAAGAAATAAAGTTCCTCGGTCTTACATTTGACAAAACATTGAATTGGAAAAGTCACATTAAACATCTAAAAGGTATTTGCCAGCAAAGCAATAATATTTTGAAGACACTGTCGAAGATCAACTGGGGCAGCGATACGGCAACTCTTCTACGAATCTTTTCATCATTATTTCGATCAAAAATTGACTATGGCTCAGTGGTATATAACTCAGCCAAGAAATCTGTTCTTAAAGAACTAGATGTAATCGATAATACGTGACTGCGAGTCGCTTTGGGTGCCTTTCGAACAAGCCCCATACTAAGTATATGTAGTGGATCAGGGCAAATCCCTTTAGAATTTAGAAGAGACTTTTTAAGTTTGTCGTTTGCTTGTAAAATTCTATCCTCTCTAGATAACCCAGTCTACCATAACGTTCACAGCACTCGTTTCAGCCACTACTTCTCATCTCATCGTCAGTGTAATCCGCCTTTCTATGAACGAATTAACCGATTACTTTATAAATATAGCATACAATTCCCGTCAATATACCATCCTTCCGAAAACCCTCCTCCTCCATGGACTGTAAATAAACCACCAGTAATAACTGATCTATCAAAATTTAATAAACATGAATCCCCATCAGCCATATTAATAAACAACTTCAAAGATATTATGGATAGATTTAGCGACTACCAACAGATCTACGCAGATGCATCAAAAACAACGGACGGAGTCGGCGCAGCCATTTTCTGTAATACTTATATTGCTAAATTTAAGTTGCATAACAACTGGCCTATCTCCAACGCAGAACTATACGCAATCCTTGAAACTCTAAAATTCAATGAATGCCCTTTCAATCAAAAACATATACTCCAGCAATCCTATTCATAAAGACATTTACAAAGAACTTCAAAATGCTGCAAAGGAAAACAAACATGTGGTCAGAGAACTACGAACACACTACGAACTGCGTTCGTAGTTCTCTGATGTGGTATTAATCTGGGTTCCATCTCATATTGGAATACACAATAACGAGGTTGTGGACCGTCTAACTCACGAAGCAGCGACAAGTGATGGTCAAGTGCAATTAAATAAAATAGTGCCAAGTGATCTCATATTGTGCTTAAAAAACATAGTTGTGCGTTTCAAAACAAATGGTCGCAGTGTTCCGAAAAACTAAGGCAAATTAAAGACAATGTTTTACAAAAACAAGCCTTTGTGTTACCTAGGAAAAAACAAGTCATCTTTTCTCGACTTCGAATTGGTCACACCCGTCATACACATATTTACCGAATTACAAGAGACAATCCTCCATACTGCAACCAGTGTCAAACCAACAATACAGTTAAACATATTTTAACCGAATGTCAAATTTTCCAGGAAACCAGAAGTAAACTCAACCTTCCCAGCAACATAGGCGAGCTTCTTAGAGACAATATTCATCTACACAATATTATAAAGTTTTTAACGGCTAAAGGCATAAAAGATATTTATTTATAGGTAAATTACTATCTAGTCTGTACTTATATTACATATATCAATCTTCTTTAATGTTAGTACGTAATTAATAATAACCTTTCTTTGTTATAATATGTATTTTCCATTGTTGTCGTCTATAACTCCAGTGGTTCGGACGACATTAAATAAATTAATAAAAAAAAATTATAAAATGTTATCCACGCTCATTATTACTTTTTAGTTTATCGGGTATCAACGCAAGCTATTCCTCACTTTGGACTGTAAACAATGTATGATTATCTGTAAAGCGAAGATTGGATATTTAGAAATAAATGTCTCTTTCCCACTACTACAAGACAGGTCTTTGTATGTATTTACTAAAAATACTTAGGTTAAATAACCTTGATAAAAATTGACATGTCTTTTAATTTATAATATAAGGAAAATAATTAATTTGGTTAATTTGTTTGGTAAAATACGCTAAATATTGATTTCATCAATTCTTTCACTATTTCAGATAGTTATTATTCGTTGTTATTATTACTAAAGCTTGTCAAATAAATCTGCGTTCCTTATGAAAATCGTAATATTATTATGTCTTAGTTTTACTCTGAATAATTATTATTTTAAATGTTTAGAACATTAATAAACTGTATTGATTAGTCAATAATTTTTTTTGATTATTTTAAAACATTTTAAATAATTTCTATCATCCCAAAAATATTAAATTTCTTTATATTAGGCATTAGTTTTAGACTGGTGGCGTCACCTTTTGATGAAAAGCGTAAACGCTTACGTTCGTATATTTATATTTCTACTTTAAAGACAAGGAATCTTTTTGTGAAAATGTGAATAGCAGAGGGACTGAAGGACATCATATCAAAGAATACAGAGAGAGGCATACTATGTATATTCTTTGATAATATCAAAGATAGCTTCTCAATTAATTCAGAATGTAGGCTTTTTAAACGTTGTTTAAAAACTAAAAAAATGTTCTAATTGGTTCTAAATAAATATATTAACATCTTTTAGAATTACACAGCTATTCCTATATTGATCATATCATTGAATAACCCCAATCAACGTCATAACAAAGTACTATAAATCAACGTCGGGCTATATTAGAAAACTTTTTTTATACAGTTAAGATAGAAAATAACATTATAAATGTTCCAATATGTATACTGTACTAAGGTCTATTAAAAAATAATACATTGATTTGAAATCTGAAAGGAAAAGATATTAAAGTAGCCTCATTTACTATTTCTCGTTAAGCATACACTCAAGCCATTCAGCACTATCTATGTCCAAATGTTTATACAAACTTCTCACATCCTTAATCTTTGCCTCACTGACTTCTGGAAAAGGAACTGTCAAAGGTTGAACTTCTTCTAATTTTTCAATGCTCACTCTGTTCATATACTGGAAGGGAGTGAATGTTGGGTGGTAGTTTTTAGAAGTGAGGATTGTTCCATTTGGATTGAACTTTTTCATCACATACTTCATGATGGTAAATTTTTCATGAATAGAAACTGGAATTTTTTTGAAACAAGAAGACAAGGCTGTCTCCCAGTCTTTTATAATGGATTGGTCCATTAACCTCTCGAAGTTGAAAGGGTTCTGTCTTGATGTTACAATGGCTTCTAGCCAAGGTTTTGCAGTTCCAATCTTTTTTGTTTTCTTAATACTAGAACGCGCTATCCCAAAGTTCTTGTCGCACTGTGAAAATGAATGACCTCTAACAGGATAAAGGGTGTTATTGTAACCTTACGAATTTTTGAAAGCCAAGAACAAAACTTAAGTAAAGTTGCATTCCTGTTTTGGCCACCTGTTGCGTCTGATAATAGAACTATATTTTTTTGCACCAGGATACTTAACAAAAATTTTGTTTAAACAGTGGAACAAAAATGACACAACAGAATTGGCATTTTTATTTGCCTGTGTTTCCATAAAACAATAGAAATAGGATGAATCATCTTTGTGATTGTGAATATTAAAAGCATATAGCTACAACATTCTTTTGTAAAATTGGCTGTTTACGTTGAGTTTGAGGATAGGATAGTTTTGGCCATAGTCAAATTCTAAGACTACCAGAGTAGGATCTGTCTTTGACTGTTCAATGTAATGTTTCTTCCAGTACTGCCGTCTCTTTATTTTTCTTTTGTGTAGTTCGAACTGGACTCTACACTCCTCTTAGGGGTTTCGCTTCAATTTCTTCACACTTTCAGAACAGAAATCACAAACATCTGTCTTAGCGGCGCTAAATCCATAGTTGAAATAAGATTTAAAAGTTCTAAAATAATGCACATAGGACATTTAAGTTTCCGCCCGGTCTTGTCTTGATAATATTCTTAAAAAGGTCTTTCACGCCCAATTCTGGGTTTTCAAAATACAAAATGGATGTTTTCTCTGCACAATAATGGCTTTTGTCATGTGGAATAGATGATAAATGAGATCCTATAAAGTCAATGCCATCCTCAGTCAGTTTATGAGGGCGATTTTTTATGTAAGCCAAGTCTAAGCCCTCTAACATTTCTGACTGAAGAACTCTGACAGATTTCACTGAAATTTGAAATAATAATTAAATAAACTTTAGGCACACTTTTAGTTGTAGAACATTGAGATCTTTGAGGAATTCATGGGTGCCTATGGAGGTACTGGTAAAGCAAGACATGGTGTTATCACTGAAGAAAGGCAAGATCCACTTGCGCTTCCCGATGACTACTCATTGGCCCTTACTATCCCGGCCAGTATCAAAGACGCACCAGGGTTGGCATCCGTCTTTCGAATGAAGTTCGGTCGCGTTGCAGAACTTCAATGCCAAGTGCCAGCTCCCGGAAAAGCCTTGAAACTCCAAGATGCAGCACGTTACCTTTTCTACCTGGTAACAAAAGACATTGCCCATGACCAATCTATCTACCGAGATGTATGGGAAGCCTTACTTCAATTAAGAGAGTACGTACTAGAGTCACAAGTGCAAAAGTTAGCCATGCCAAAATTGAGTGCCGTCAATTAGATTGGAGGGTTATCCCAAATTTTGTGGAGGAGCTCTTTAAAGACACCGAAGTCCAGGTGTTAGTCTGTTGCAATCCGCATAGTTACTTGGGCGGAGAGAAAACCGTTCCTGTCATTTTTATACATCTGGAAGTTGTAAAAGAGGGTCCAGTTGCCGATATCATCATACCGTTCCAGTTCCAGTCCCGACAAGGTTTCAAGAGGAAACATCTTTTAAGAAGGGGGCAAAAATACAATAAATATGTCTCATAAATATTCTTTCTAATTCCGATATGTTCTAGATTTTACCTGTTGGCAGAAATTCCAGGTAATACCTACCTGAAACGATGGGTCCCCCACCGATATAAAAAAAACCTGCTTTTGATGGAATTTCTTCGATGGAAAATCATCGATTCTTCGCGGTGATTCCAGAATAACTGTATTTATATTTAAATAGAAATTTTATGTAAACAGTTAGTCAGTCGAAAATAAATTGTTGTATCGAATAAATGATTTAATAAATTGATAAAAATTATTGTGTTTTGGTGAATTAGAATAAGGGAAATAAAGTAAATAAATTAGACTTATTAAAATAGTTTAATATAAATAATATTGTTTATGTAAAATATAAGCGAAAATACTTACCAAGACAAAAAATCAAATTGTGACCATAAATTACTATTTAGGTAAAAATACTGGTACTTTTTCATATATTCGTCGTTTAGTAAACTCCATCCATGTCTTAAAAGCTTCAGATATCTGCGAAAAATTTTGCCGCGAAATCGATGATTTTTGCATAACCAGACTGGGCTATCATAACTTTAAAATAAATCGAGACATAAAGAGAAAATAGCGTAAAAAGGGAAATGAACCAAGCTTGCATACTGGGTAGTTTTAAGTAACCACTACAAAAGACATTAGAATGTTGTAAACCTTTTTTTTTCGTCTTCGTCTTGGGGGGGGGGGGTCTGGAATCTTCAAAAAACATCTCAATCCAGGACGCCGCCTGACTAACCTTAGTTCAGGATTCGTTCTTCGTACTCCCGGCGATAGCTCCCGAGGTACTTTAAAATGCCCTCTCGTCGCCGAATCTACGAAGAATGCCTAACTGCTAAACCAGAACCTCTTCTGACATCCAACGATCCGGAAGCGGAATGGCCACTGTAAGGACAGAATCACTTCCAAAGCACTACCTTTATTCATTTATTCTTCATTCATACACATCCACACTCTATTCATCAGCAAGGAGGCTCCCTGTCTCATTCCAGGTAGCGCGTAGAAGACACTCCTAGTTCAGCATCATTCCAATATGGGCATTTGCTCCTTCCCCACAGTCTGACTCAAGCAATTTTAACTCAACCAGTCTGACCCACTTTTCTAGCTTCACCTTTCAACATCATTCACTCTTACCTTTGCCCTTGGTCCAGCTGTCTTTCTTCCTCTTCCTTTTTTTTTGATCACTGCACGGATATAACTGTGTATGTTAATGCAACCTAATTTATTTTCAATCATTCTTTCAATAATTTCTCTCACTGTAACAGTATAGGCATTCATCTGTATCAGCCTTTCAGATCCTATAGAGGTAGGCCCTAAAACACCCATGTCCTGTGAGCACCTGCATCAGAAAATAATCCAGTCACCTGTGACCACAGTCCATCCAATCTCTTATGTTCGGGATCAGCATTTTCTTCCACTGTGCCACATCCTCCGTGTTGTTCCACTCTTCTTGCTATCTTTCAACTGACCTTTCCCTTTCCTGTCTTCTCTGAGCCACAGTAAGATTTGAACCTCTTTTCTCATGAAGCTCTTTTCTTTCCACCATCGCCAAAATATGCAACGAAACACATCCAGTGATGGTTCATAAGGCTGCCGCAGACACAGTCCTGTAGGCGCATGCCACTCGCAACAGATTTGTTCTGTCCACTTGTGTCATGAGACTCTTATAGGCCGTTATCTCTACCGCCTCGCTCCAGACTGGTGTCGCGTAGAGGACGATAAACTGTACAACACCGTCTAAAATCCTCCTTCTTTTGGATTTGGGTCCACCAATGTTAGGCATTACCCTTCCCAACGCAGCCGCACTATTCGCAGCCTTCCTGACTAATGAATGTTGTAAACCTAGATGACAAAAATATATATTTTTTTGTTTTTCGTATAATGTGTATAAATCCGATCTCTTTTGGAACTCTGAATAATGTGGATTAATATAATATGAGATAGTTTATTGTACTTATCAAAAAATACACAAAATGAAGTTTTGAAGGATCAAAATTTACATTTTAGTCCTTTACATCATTTTAAAGCAGCTGTTTTTAATACACCTAAGTTTAATTTAGGATTTTTTAATGTATAATTTCAATTTAAATTAAAGTCTATTAAAATCATGAATGTGTTGCTTGTGTGAGTCCATATCAAATAGGTAAAGAAATAATAATAAGACTTACTCACAATCAATTTAATTTAACAATCAGACGACCGGTTTCGCTTTCTACAATTTGCAAAGCATCTTCAGGTCTAGATACCTTCTTCTTGTATCTAGACCTGAAGATGCTTTGCAAATTGCAGAAAGCGAAACCGGTCGTCTGATTGTTAAATTAAATTGATTGTGAGTAAGTCTTATTATTATTTCTTTACCTATTTAAAGTCTATTAATATGTTTTACAAATTTCTTCAGGAGTTTACTGTGTTTGTTTTTACCAGTAAATCCATGTTTTTTTATAAAACCCAAGAAGTAAGCAAATTAAATTTGCTAAACTTTGTATTTTAAATAACTTATTTAACTAAAAGTGATAATGGCTTTTAAATAACTAAACCCGCAAATTCCTGGAAGTCGCAACTAAAAAGATACTGTTATCACACTTGACAATTAATTATCATTACATTATTACGTACATAGGTTGTTACCTATAAACCAGTATCGAGTAGGCCAGATATATATATATATATATATATATATATATATATATATATATATATATATATATATATATATATATATATTTATCAAATTATTCTCGACCGTACTGTGTTAAATATTATTTGTAGTCTCAGCAATTGGTCTGTGTGAAATAAAACTCTATTTGTTATTTCTCAATATTTCGTCACGATTTTGTGACTTCTTTAGGAGAAAACTGTAAATTTATTATAATTATTATATGTAAACAAAATGAATATTTCAATACTTACAACTTAAGATTAAAAATTTTAAATTTTGATAACATATCCAATTAGATAAATGACATTTTTTTGATTTAATTTATTTGGGAGTTATGGTAACCGCAATATTTTATAGAGTGAATTCCCATTGTACAATTTTTAGCGAATAAGTTTTAATAAACAATTACATATTGTGACAGTATTATCCATATAATAAGGTGCAAAAGTAGAATATTGAGAAAGAATCAGGAACATGGTAAATTGATCTATAAAATGTAATTGATGGTACGTAGTCAGTTATTGGTCTGATGTTGTTAGATATGAAGATATGAAGATCTATCATATTATATATTGTTTAGTATATTACAGTAGATATTACTTAAATGGTTGGTGTCTGTCTTATAATTGATAGATTCTGGAGTTTTATTAATGTGTACCATTTCAAGGAAAAGTCGATTTTTATAATTATCAATTTGTTCTAATATTTTTACATTATTAAAGTCAAAGTTATGTCCTGTCTTTAAGTGGTGGTCTACTAAGGCACAAGAGTTTTTTCGTAAGTTAAAGTCACTTTTGTGTTGAGTGACACGTTGTTTAAGCCACTGTTGACTTTGTCCAATATAACAACTTTGACATTGACTGCAATTTATTCTATAAATTATATTACTCATTAGTGAATTTGGAGTTTTAACTTTTATTTTTGAGAACAAAATATTCATTTTGTTTACATATAATAATTATAATAAATTTACAGTTTTCTCCTGAAGAAGTCACAAAATCGTGACGAAATATTGAGAAATAACAAATAGAGTTTTATTTCACACAGACCAATTGCTGAGACTACAAATAATATATATATATATATATATATATATATATATATATATATATATATATATAAATATTTATATTTATATAAGGATCACTCATGGTGGGTTCTTATATCGGTCTAAAGCTGGAGAAATAAAAGACAAAGTTGATAGGCTACTTTATCTATTTTGAAGACGTTTCGCTTTCGTATTCTAAAAGCATCATCAGTTCATCTAAAAAGTACAATATGAGAACCACACAATCATGGAGAAGATGTTATAAGTGTTACCTTAAAAAGACATATAGCAGTCAATGATATTATCAGATATGTGAGTAAACTCAAGTAAATGGACATTATACGGTAATATTGTAACACAATGTAACAATCAGTTAACTAACAACATTTAGCAACTTATTAAAAAATTAGCACAGCAACAGAACATGTGGTCTAAAGTATATGTAATATTTTATTTTAATATTAAGCAGTGAAAAAGAACTAAGAATATCATAGATTTACTTCCAACTATATGAAAATTATTTAGGCTTTGATTTTAATTTTAGGTAGCATTATTAAAGTGATTTGAATAAAGAATGAAGTTAAAAATTAAGTTTGAGTGTAAAATGAAGTTACCACTCAAAGCCTCACAACTGCTGACGGGAAAATGACGTTAATTGAAACAGACCGAGCCAAAACCGTGAAAAGACAGCCAACCTTGAGGTCAAAAATTTGAGAGAGCAGCAAGGTTGAAATACCAACCTAAATAATTGGGCGATGTATTTAAAAAGTTCAAATGAGTCTGGATGACAACCCGCTTGTAAGAGATCAACTAATGAAATTGGTATTAATAACAGCAATTCCTCGCATTAACCAGTCTAGAACGAACAAACAGGCGAAATTCATTCAACCTCATATAAAAATAATAAACGTCAACATTATGGCTGGATATTCCGCCATAGGTGATCAACGAAAAAATAATTTCCACAGTCCAAGGTTCATACACTTGGAACTGTAGGTAATTAGTAGAAGATTCTATGAATCAATTACCTACTTATCAAAAGTTTAATACAGTCATTTCAATGAAGAATATAAAGAAATTAAACATCTTTCAAAATAATAAATACCCAAAACATATCCTTAAAAAATTGATATTTAACTCTGACATTTTTGACGGTCCCACTGATATTGGAGCAGTACAAGCAATACAATATAAAAAACTACCATTAATAAAACAATTAACCACTTCTGTGACTAGTTTATTTAAACAATTTACTAACATTAAAATTGTCCAATATAATTTATTAGAAAACTGACAACTGTTTTCTAAAATTAAAGACAAGACACCAACTGTAAATAAAACTAATGTTATCTACAAACTGCCTTGTTTGGATTGCCAGAGCTGTTATGTTGGCCAAACTTCTCAATGGCTAAAACAAAGGGTCACCCAACACAAAAGTGACTGCACAAAACGGAAGAATACATGTGCTGCAGTTGACCATCACTTAAAAACTGGCCATCAATTTGAATACTTAAATGTCAGGGTTCTACAGCAAGAAAATAATTACAAAAAAAAATTGTTTTTGGAAATGTGTCATATAAATAGAGAAAACTATGCAGTAAATTACAAGGCAGACACGGGACAGTTGAGCTATATCTGTCAGTACTGTTTTGAACAAATTATGGTTAACAACTTGTTTAAATACTTTCCACTCTAAATCTGTAAGTAAGTCATTGTGTATTCTAAACTGATTCTTATATAACTTTTAATCATATTTTAGTTGTCTCCTGATGAAGCTGGCAAAAAATCAGCGAAATATAGAGGATTAAAAGAAAAAAGAGTTTTTTTTTTAATAATAACAGACCGCATACCCGATATTCCAACACAATAAATTGTATATATATATATATATATATATATATATATATATATATATATATATATATGCTGAAAAATAATAAATAGTACGTTAAATGTAGCGTTATTTAAACATAAGAAGAAAGTATGAATTTGAAGAAACTTAATAGAAACAGCCTTAATAGGTTATCATTTTACTTCATCACAAATATAAATATTTCATATATCTTTTAATGAATTTATTTTTATAGTTTTTTTATGAACCATCTTACGTTGTTGATGAGTACCCAGTTCAATTTTATTTTAGCCATACCATCAAGTTCCAATGATGATACATTATGAGTTCAAACTAAACTTACAATGGTCATTTAGCTAATGTTTTTAGTTCTCTATAAGATGGTATATGAAATTATCGTAGGAAAATATACTGTTCATCATTTAATTATTTACATAAACATATAAATAACTATGTCTGATTAGATTTACTTTCAAAAATTTAAATCACAAGAAATCTTACCAACTAAATGTGGTTAAAGTTTCCACTTCCGTCCTTAGCTCTGTATATATTTGGTTAATAATAATAATTTCAATTGTTATAACATTAAATTAAAAATTAAATATTAACAGGTATCGCGACTGAAGTAACGGAAAAATTCATAACATATTCTTGATCAATGGCATGTATTGTCAAAGTGCCGACAGTTTAATATAGAAGAAATAATAACAATTAAACTTCATTACTTTAATAAAAAATATTTAAATGTATATTAATATGTTAGTTAATTTACAGTTTGTTTTCTTATTGTTAATATGTCGGCATTATTGTAGTGCGCAACCATCTACAGATACTCCCGATGTTTGTATCACAAAGGTATGTATTCGTAAATGTTTTCTAGTTTTTTTTAGATTACTCCAGGACAGTAAGTTTTTTTTTATTTCTAAACCTATTAAAAAACCTACATGTTTCTAGGGACTGTGTTTTTTTTTAATTAACAAATAATAGCGAAAAATTCAATTTTCTAAATTTTTACTTACCACGAATTTTCAAAATTTGTCTTCTATTCTAAAAGTTTTTGCTTCAAAAAGTGTAAAATAAGACAAAATCCTTATTATTTGTGTATAGGCCTATAAAAATCAATCTGCGCCATTGATATTGCAACCAAAGTTAGGACTTGTCATGCTTCTTAAGCCCATTAGATCGATATATCGGTTATTTTAAAATTGAATTAATTGAAGAATTTTTATTGCAATTATTACCCATAAAATGATGAAAATACTGTAATACTTGGCGCACCATATGAAAGAGGGACAGTTGTACCATCAATACTGCCCTGTTAAGAATAGAAGTCGTAACTAACAAAATTAGTATTTTGAAATATTCGATGTTTTAAATTTGATTAATTGGCATCAACTGTGATGATTCATTAAAAATATTGTTAGAACATAGCAATATATTTTTTGAGTACAAACTTAATGAGTGCGTGCAATTTTCTTTCAGAGTATTTGAAATTAGACTTTTGGTAGATACGACATTTAATCCTAACAAATCATAAAACTACCCTAATAGCACATGTACGTCCAGTGGACGTCCATAGTACGTCCCTCGCGGACTTTAGGGACGTCCCTCGAACGTCCGCTTTGGTCCTATTTACGTCCGTTTTACGTCGTATATTGGTCCGAATGTCGCTGCGCCAAACGTCCTATGGACGTCCATTTTACGTCCCGAGCGGACGTAAAATGGACGTACCGGGACGTTAATTGGACCTTAATCGGACGTCCATAATACGTCCAGAGAACTTACTTGACGGACTTTTGTGATATTTTCGGATATCTATTTTAGCGCTCAGGATGTAAATTAGACGTCAACGCCATTGCATAAAGTACTAAAAGTGGTGTCATCCTGTGCATATTAAGAATGTATTTTGGGAAATAAAACTTAAATGTTTAAAGAAACTTACATTTATTATTACATTTATTTATATTTATTTATTATTAACAAACGGGACAAATTCACTGTCAAAATTATGCAAAAATGCAACATTATAGAAATATAAAATAATTTTGTGTAATAAAACATAAATGTTTAAAGGAACTAACATTTATTATTACATAATATTGATTTATTATTAACAAATGGAACAAATTCACTGTCAAAATTATACAAAAATGCAACATTATAGAAATATAGACAAAATTACAGATAAAATAAAATATACATGAATAAAATAAATAAGTACACATTTTATAATGAGTTTCATTTAGCATTTAAGTGCTTCAAATAGTACCTAAAGCTATTGATATGAAAGTTTTAGACCATCTCTATGTGTGAAACATAATTAGTTCTGTGGTAAGGAACATGGAAATGTAAATTCTGCCACAGTGAATGGGAAGGAATATGAAAACAAACTAGCTGAAGCAATTCAGTAGATTGGTTATTTTATAAAGTTGAAAAATAAAGATTAAAAGGTAACACTTTTGATAAGAGAATCCAGATTCAAGAAATTGATCATATTAGAATAAGAATATGGTCTACACAAATTACAAGAACAGTTGATGCTTGTAGATGAGTCAGTATAAATCTAACCAACATAAAAATGGTTTTTAACGCAATTATAACATAATCAGTATAAATTAGTTGAAGTTGAACGACTAGACAGTAAGTAAACCACGCTGACCAGTATGAAGCTGATTCTTCAAATTTACTGTCAAAAAATCAGTCAGTAAAGCCTCGACAATTTTAGGAATAGCAGAAAGAATTATAATGGAACGATAATTAGGAATCAATGAGTTAAGTATAAAATCAATAAATAAATTGTGATGAAAAGTGACCCTCATTCAGAGATTTATAAAAAATAAGCCATAGATGCCTACATAAAAAGATATGAAAAAGATCAATATCTAATATGGAACTTTGTCTGTTTTCTTTCAACAGTAGATTAATTTTTAGGTATTTATTTTTAATATATAAAAGTCTCAAACATTGGACTGTTCCTTTGTGTCCATGAACTACACAATTTAATCATTACAAAATTAATCATATTTGCTAATGCAACATGCAAGTTAAATTTTATCTGCCCTCTCTTTAAATATTTCCTCAGATATTTCATTATCAAGTTTCAACTTCCTTCCCCATGGCAACGCTGGTTTTGGAGTTTTTCCAAGCAACATCTGAAAACAAAATTAATGTACATTCATAAATTGAATAAACTATTTTCAGATTTAGTTCATTATACTTTGCTTTTTGTGAATAAATCATAATTCAAAGTAAAATTAAACACACGAATTTCAAGTGCTGTAGTTTTAACGAATCTCACCTGAATTAGAAGAATACCAACCCAACCATTTTTATTTATTTCTAATGACCAAATGAGCAGTAATTACACTTTTATATGTAAAAAATAAAAATAACTGTATAAATAAAATATATGGCCAACAACAAACCTTTATCTCATAAGCTAGCTGTAGTTCTTAAAGCAATCTCATAGCCAGACCTGAACATTTATGAATTGGTAAAATTTGCCATCTAAATTACATATAAGACACAGTTAACAATATGCTTAATCAGCTGTATGTGGCCACTTAAGTGATAGTGTAAATTCTTAAATGCACCTTAAATTGATTTATGTTTATAAGTTACAAACCTTTTAAAATCAGAGCTATATGTGTGTCCTCAAAAACTTTATATTGCTTTTTCCCTAGCCAACTATCTTTTCCTTGAATTTTATTCCAGATCAGCTTCTTATGGCTTCTCCTAACAAATTCATTTATGGTCTCCTCGCCAATTTTGGAAAGCTCATTATCCTAAAATATAAATCAACATGTAACAGTAATCTAACTACCCCACAAACTTGATCATCCATGCTTAATTATTTTAGCTTAAACTATCTAATAAAAAAACAGCCTCTGTTACAAAATCAATCAAACATTCATTTGCAAATTTTGTTTTCTCATAACCATGGTAAATGCCTATTAAATCTACAATTTTAGGATATATAAACAAGATAGGATATGACTGACTACTAGAAACTCTTTTTTTAGTGGGATTCCATCAAAATGTACACAAATTTCTATAACATTGTTTTTTTGTGAAGATAAAAATACCATTGAAATTTGAATCATATGGATCAGAGTATTTGTTCTCTGGGTGAACCGAAGCAAGAAGGGTTCTAGCATTTGAACTCAAATGAGAAAGGTCAGGAACTTCTTTATGAATTTTTAATAAATCACCTTTACATAAGGGATAGGACAAACCTCGATGCCACATGCACTTTTTAGAGCCACACAATATCGAGAGGAGTATGCCATAATTGTTGTTAACATCCACTAATTAGATAGGGCACCATAAGAAGAAGAATAAATCACCTAGTATTAAAGGACAAAGTCCAGTTGAATAAGTTATTAGAAAAATTAAAAACATCTCGATAATGTTCTCCAGAATTCTCATTACAACCATGCTTAGACATTTCTTCAGTTTCATTGAAAGAAGAGTTTTGTAAAGGATCAGCTGAATGGTCGTCCACGTGGTAATTTGCATTATTTTAGGTACTTAACATGTTAATAAAAAGTTTAAATCGGAAGTATTGTAACCTGAACTATTTGAACTGAATGATCAGTCAGGGATTCCGAATAAAAGTTTGAAGGAGATGGAATATCGAGGTTATTAATATTTTCAACAATATTCTCTACGTTTTTCGTAACCTTCCTCTGTTGATGACGCTTAGAAACAAATCGTTTTCTTTTAAACATAATTAATAAGTAAAAATTACACTTACCTTTAAAATAAAACCAATTTCTGAAGTATAACCTAACACGTGGTACTAAACCTTTAACGATATACAATAACCACAACACAAAGCCAAGCATCAAAAACCAATACACTGTATACTGCTTAAATAGAATTCTTTTATTTCATTTATTAAAGCATTAATAATATCAAATATAATTAAACTGTGCCAGTTGTTTAAATAGGTATGATATGACAGACAATGACCAATGACATTATCTCAGCCAGAGTATATACTAACTTGTCCACTTGTTCATCTTTGAAAAATGATTTCAAGATTCATCTTGTTGATAAAAATCATATTTTTACTTATTAGAATTAGCAAACATATATCATCGTGATAACTAGAATAATAAAACTATTGTAACGAATTATCTAGAAATAAAATATTTTTACACTTTACCTTAAACAAAAACATGTTTTGGATATATTAAACTATACAATTTTTAATTAATCATGATTTAACCTTTTCGCTTTTAATTATTTTATTAACGCAAATAATTTTTTATTTTATTAAAATATTTGCTATTTGATCCCATAATTGGTAAATGTCAGATGTCCAGAAAACGTCCGAGTTTGGACGTCCAGGGGACGTCCGAGTATGGACGTCCATGGAACGTCCGGGTACGGACGTCCAGAGAACGTCCATATTTAGTCCACCCAAAGTACGTCCTACTTCGTACGTCCATAGTACGTCCATTTTACGTCCAGGGACGTCCGGACCAAAACTGGACGTATATTGGACGTCCACAGGACGTCGTGTGTTACTAGGGTAAGGTAAAGTAAAAGTCTTATCTTAATCAAAGTTATAGTTTATTAATATAAACAAAATATCATAAAGTCAAATCAGTTTAAAACGTTTGTCTGCTTTTAGGCAAGTGTCCACACAGTTTGGATATAATTAGTTGTTTTCTTTTAGTCGTTATGCCTCTAGGAATGGACTTGGGTGAAGGCTTTGTCATTCCCTGTTTTGCAATCTTTGCATTTAGAATATGTACTTCACTTTATGCCTCTGAGGTGAAGCTGGTTTTTACGAAAAAGTGTATTTACCACTAGAAAAATTTACTTGAACCATTTGATTTAGGCATGGCCTGGGATTAATTTTATTCAGTTTATATGCAGAAGTACTATCTTGCCATTCAAAAAAGTCGGCTAATTCCATAACAATTACTTTAGCATTACCTGCTGCATTTGCTACTGCATCCGAAAAGTCTTTAAAATCGTATATTTTACCCATTTGCTTCATGGAACGTTTTACTTAATGTTGGAATGAGTCCGAAGCCATTAAGGTATGGCCAGGCTCCAAATACTTAGTACTTAATTTTTCAAGTATTGATATCCTCAGAGTTTACAATAAACGTAAAGAAAGTAAACAAAGCTCAGTTTTTATTTTGAGCATAGCAATTGTCAAGCTACATTATAAAATTTTTAGCGTCTCAGTGAGACAAACAAAATTTATAGAATGTGCTGACCATATCCGACTTACTCCGTCCGGCTATTCCTTCGTGGCATAAAATTTCAGTTGGTACTGTTGACTTTCTAGCGGTGACGACAAAACTTTCATTAAACGCAATTATTCTAGGTGTAAAAATAATCTCCTAATAATTTATAATTAATCTTCTTCTTCAAGTGCCGTCTTCGTTCCGAAGTTTGGCTATCATCAAAGCTAGGCGTATTTTTGATGCTGCAGATCTAAACAGTTGGTAATTGGTGCGATTGTACCATTCTCTTAAGTTTTTCAACCATGAATGCCTTCTTCTTCCTATAGATCTCTTTCCCATTATCTTTCCCTGTATAATCAATTGCAGCAACTGGTATTTATCTCCCCTCATAACATGTCCCAAATATTGTAGTTTGCGCTTTTTAACAGTAAGTATCAGCTCTTTCTCTTTCCGAACTCTCCGCAAAACCTCCACATTTGTTACTTTCTCTGTCCAGGGTATTCTTAATATTTTACGATACATCCACAACTCACATGCTTCTATCTTTTTGGTATCGATCTTTTTCAATGTCCATGTTTCCATCCCGTAGAGGAGAACTGACATAACGTAACATCTCAAAAGGCGAATTTTAAGTTTTAGACTTAGATCTCTTCCGCAGAACACCTTTTTCAATTCAGTAAATGTGGCTCTAGCTTTCTCTATTCTGGTTCTGATTTCTTCAGAGCAATCATTATTTTCGTTGATAACAGTTCCCAGGTAATTATATCTTGTTACACGTTCGATTCTTTGATCATGCACGGTTATGTCAGGGAAGTTTTGTGTTTTGTGTTGAATATGTTAAAATATATACAACTTTAATGGATTTTTATATGAGTTTGTTGTTTATGAATTTCATGAAGCCATCACAATGTGGGTTCGACTCTGAAATAAAAGAGAGAAAAAGATTAGTAAATTGTTAAATAAATTAATTTTGACTTACCTGGTATAGTGTTAATAATTTCTGAATAGTATAGTTGCCTAGTGTATAGGTGAATCGTCTAAACCTTAAAAAGAACAAAAAAAGAAGAATTTTAAAAACATATTTAAACATAGAAATTTTAATAAACGTCAGAAAATAAACTGCTTGACAGTTTATTTGACAGTCTGTGGGAGCTAAATTAATAGGGGTTTTGTTAAATAAGAAATTACAATGATGTGGAGATGAAAAGAATAAATTAGTATTGTAATAGAATAAGTTTTATATCTAAACATTTTTTTTTGTAAATTCCCAAATTATATGTGATTAAAGTGATTATGAGAAAGTAATGTGGCTTGACAAATATGTCAAACAGGACAGTTTTATGGTTTAAAATATTTAAATAGAAGACAGAAAAAAAAAGAACGTTGGTTGCTGTTAGCAACGGATAATAATGAGAATTGGTTTTTGGAGAGGACGCCGACGAGGTTTTTTTGGACGAAGGAGAGCCCTGAAACTGTGGAATAGGTCGGGAGTGTTTTTTAACTCGTCTAATTAGAATTTAGTTTTTCCACAGTTTCCACAGCAGAGATATCCAGAAATTTGTTCCAGGGAGTAAGAGAAACAATTTCACTTATAAATTATATTGGAGTATAGAAATGTCATTTAAATTGAGAAAATTAAAATTCATGAATTAACATAATTGCGATAGGCCTTAAAAATTGAAATTATTAATGATCATTAAATTAAAAATAGAATAGTACGTACTTTAACTTCCGAAGAGAGGATTGATATTCCAGTTTCACCGTATATTTTTGAGTAGTTAGTTTCCTTTAAAGAAATCAGAACTGTTTTAAAGTGAGGTTGGACAATAATTTTGGGGATCATTTGAAATTTTGATTATATTTGAATAGTCAGCGGAATAAAGTGTTCATTTTCTTTTTCTTTATAGTTCATTTAAACACTTTATAAAGTTGCAATATTTATTTAGTTTTTAGGTACTTGTAGAGAGTCTCCACATTTTGTAATACATTTTTATTGTCACGTCACTAAACCACGTTAAGACTTAAACGATTCCTATTTTTGTAAATTTTTAAAGGCAACCGAAGTTGCAGACGAATTTTATTGTTTATATTAAATTTGTTCAATATTAATAAATAACGTGCTTCATTTGGGTTAATTTATCAAAGGTCTAAAGTAAATTTTGGTTTAATTTCTTTTTGAACTCTACCAGGAGACTACAGAGTCGACGTCACACAGTGACAGATTGCTTAGAACATATAATTGAGCTAGCTGAGGTATATATTAAATTAAACAACGAACCACATATTTTAAAAATTACATTTATTATAAATAAAAAATAAAATTAATAAAACACAACTTTATCAATATATATATATATATATATATATATATATATATATATATATATATATATATATATATATATATATATATATATATATATATATATATATATATATATATATATATATATATATATATATCTTGGTTTATATCTAGACATCTTTGGCATATGAAGTGCAAATAGTGTTTCTCTTGTTCCAAGCCCGTTCCGAAATCCGAATTGAGTATTACTAATATCTGCATCTAGTTTTCTGTTAATTCTTGAGTGGATTACTTTGACGAATACTTTTAATGTATGCCCCATTAAGCTTATAGTGCGGTAGTCAGTGCACTGTTTTGCATTTGCCTTTTTTGGTAAGGTTACAAAAGTTGAAAGTAGCCATTCCTTTGGTATTTCTCCTCTTTTGTAGATGCAGTTAAAAAGGTCGAGTAGAATATTCACTGATTCGCCTTCCACAAGCTTAAGAAGTTCTGATGTGAGCCCGTCTGGACCCGGTGATTTACCATTTTTCATTATTTTTATAGCGTATAATAGTTCTTCTTTAGTTATTTCTGGTCCTTCGTCGCCTTGCAAGTTATCTATATTAGGTTCTTGTCTTTCATCGTCGAACAATTCTTCTACATAGTTCTTCCAGGTCCTAAGCTTTTCTTGTAGATCGGCTATTATTTCACCATTTACGTTGCATAGGAGATTGGGATGTTTTCGTTTTTGTGTACCTGTCAGTTCCTTTATCTTTTTATGTAAGTTAAAAGTGTCATGTTTGAGATGTAGTTCTTCGATTTCCTCGCATTTTCTTGTATAAAAATTTTCCTTTGCAGTTCTTATTTCTTTTCTGATTTGTTTGTTTACTTCATTATATTTTTGGCTGCATTTTCCCTTTAACTGTCTTCGCTCTTCAATGAGACCTAAAATTTTTTCTGTTATCCATTCTTGTCCTTTTTTCTGTTTCTCTTTGGTAAGCATTTTCTGGGCAGGTTTTATTATGGCGTCTTTTAAATCTTGCCACTTGTCTTCTACATGCGTGTTCTCTGTCTTTGTAGAAAGCATTCGTAAGTTATCATTGATATGTTGTTTTAAATCTTCTTTAATTGTTGGATCTTGTAAGCGGCTGGTATCTATGTGATCTATTTTTGTTTTATTTGAAGGTCTTTTGAGTCTAATGTGTACCCGCGCCATCAGGGGGTTATGATCTGAAGAAACATCTGCGCCTGGATAAGGCTTAACTGATCTTATACAGTTTCTGTATCGCTCATTTATTAAAATATAATCTATCTGATTCCTAATTGTTTTTTCCCTAGTGTGTTGAGGGGACGTCCATGTGTACAGTCATCGTTTGGGTAGCTTAAAGAATGTATTTGAAATTATCATATCATTCTCTTGACAGAACTCTAAAAGTTTGTCTCCTCTGTCGTTTCTTGCCCCTCAACCATATTCTCCCACATTTTTTCCGCTTTTTCCTTTAATATATAATATTTTATTACCTTTTGCAAATCCGTTAAGACTACCATTGATGTATGGTCCCAGTTACTTTTTGCAGACGAGTCAGTTTGATATTCTGATCTGACAGCAGTATATTAATTTTGATGTACACCAAAGTTATGCATTCCTCATAATTATTCATCAATTCATCCTTTTTCTGAGACGTGGATTTTGAATGCAAGTCAAATGATTCACACAACCAACACTCTTCGTGTCCTAATTTTACAAATGAAATATTTAAGGCTGTTTTCGCAGCTTAAGCATATTGCGATTTGAAGTGGGCGTATCACTTACTTTTCTACACTGCTTACGTCAGACCCTACGTGACTTCCTAATGTGAAATCTGTAGTGAAGCGACAATGATGAGGAACACGTTTCACTATTAGATTTCAGTATTTTTTAGCAATTTTCTTCAAAGTTTGAATACGCTCTTCTCGATTATTACTGGACACAGAAAGGTGAAAAAAAATCAACGATTACAGAAAAAAAAACTCTTTCAACTGATGGGCGTAAAAAGTTTGGTTATAATAGAACGTTAAACAGTATAATCCAATTTTTCAACAGAAAATTCAAAAAAATAAAAAAAGTAAAACCATCAGTTTAAAGGCAACATAATTTCGTATAACATGTCCAAATTTCTAGACATTTCGTCGGTAAATAACAGAGAAAAAAATTTGGTGCACCGATAAAACAGCCTTAAAGTTGGACAACTTCTCGATATAAATAATACGAAAACTTGATATTTGGATATTTTTCAATAAAATTCTGGTACATCATTTTTATTGTGATGTCAGTGGGAAGATAACGTCGTTCTGGTAGTAAAGTAACCGTCTTGTTAAGATACAACTAAAAATGTTAACAAATGGAGATTCGACAAATTGGCTTAATATAAATAACAATATCAATGTAATGGCGTTATAACCTAAAAAAACTCAAAATTACAGATACGACTTCTATTCTTAACAGGGCAGAATATGTATGTATTAAAATAAATTATTTTTTAGGGAAAAAGGCTTTTATAATCTTTTTTTTTTACTAAGAATACAATCATTTTTAACGTATAAACTTTTAGATTACTAAAATAACTTTTAGATTACTTTAAATAAAAACTAGATAAAAATTTTTTTATAAAAAAGATGCCCCACGAAAATTTGGAGAAAAATTTACAAGCATGTTTATAATCATTACGAAATATAGGTAGCGCAATTTTAAACAAAAAGATTTTAGCGGTTCGTATACAAATTGTGAAAAATATTGCAAATTAAATGAAATTATCTGTGGATTTTTAAAAATTGGTCTCAAGTGAAGACTAATCAGAGTAAAGCTTGTTGCTCACTTATGCACTGCAACGCGAACTGCGCGTAACAGAATTTCTTCGCCTAGGATTTTACGGTTGCGATCCGTGTCCCTTCTGTTCGCTGTGCAGCGCGTTGCTTCGCACAGATACGCGCGAGTATATTTAACTACATGAAGAAAATTCATACAGAGACATACGATCAGAAATGATCAAACAGAGACAAACGATCAGAATTCATTGAGATTCAACATGAGATTCAAACAGAGACATACGATCAGAATTCATTGAATTGAACATGACAAATATCGTAGAAACGATAAGATCTTTTAAACTTAAAAAAGCGCCAAGCCCAGGAAACATCTCACCAGAATTTATTAAATACGGCTCAGCTAAACTGTGGGAGATGCTCAAAGATCTGTTCCAACGATGCCTGAATGGAGAAGAGACCCCGTTAGAATGGCGTGAGGCCTATATAACCCCAATATGCAAAAAAGGAGCACAAAACAATATCAGAAACTATAGAGGAATTGCTGTCATCTCCACTATAGGACGACCGTACTCCCGAATACTTAGAAACCTCATTGAAGAAGACATTCGTATGAAACAACAAGAACAACAATGCGGATTCAGAGCTGGAAGATCGACTATAGATAATCAATTTACACTTAAAATATTAATCGAAAAGCGACAACAAAGAAACACATATAGCGCTGATAGATCTTGAAAAGGCATATGATGACGTGCCGATAAATAATTTATGGAGTGAAATGCAAAACATGGAAATAAAACCTTCGTTAATAATAGCAACTTAAAAGTGGTATGTAAACAACACCGCATCAATTAAAATAGGGGGCAAACTTAGTGAGAAATTCAACACTACGAAAGGGCTACGACAGGGATGTTGTTTATCACCTACGCTGTTTAAAATATATCTGGATCGATCTCTACAAAAGTGGCAAAAACAATGCAGAAATATGGGAATACAAATAGATGAGGATATTCTCTATACACTATTCTTCCCTAATGACCAACTGGTGGCAGCAGAAGATATAGACGACCTCAACTATATGGTTAGGAAACTACAAACAGCGTACGAAGAATGTGGACTGACAATGAACTTACAAAATTGCGAATATCGCTCACTGGGGAAAAATACAGTCAAAGACCTGACATTGGAGAGTGACAAAATCAAAAGAACAAATAGAGTAAAATACCTAGGAGTAGTGTTTACAAAAGACGGAAATAGCCATGAAGAAATAAATACAAGAATAAACAAAGGCAGAAACATTACCAAATGCCTCAACTCCATTCTCTGGGATAAAAAAATCACAAGAACGACGAAAAAACGAATATATAAGACGATGGTTGAGCCGGTGGTAACATACGGAGCAGAGATATGAAACACTAGTAAAAGAAACAGGAAAAATTACAAGCTACCGAGATGGATTTTATAAAAAGAAGCTGTAGATTGACAAGGATCGACAGAATCCGCAATAAAGAAATAAAACGTAGAATGGAGCAAGAAAAAGACATTATAGATGAAGTCCAGAAAAAACAACTAACTTGGTTCGGTCCTGTAAACAGAATGGCAGACGAGAGGTGGCTAAAGAAAATATTAAAATGGATCCCAACCGAAAGAAGGAAAAGAGGGCGTCCAAGGAGAAGCTGGCGAAATGACGTGAATGAAGCCATGGAAGGAAGACAGCTAAATGAAGCCGACACCCGAGATAGGAAACGATGGAAACTAGGGACAGGAAAACAACGACAGTTGTAAACAACCTTTACTATATATATATATATATATATATATATATATATATATATATATATATATATATATATATATGGAAACTGTCCCTAGTTTCCATCGTTTCCTATCTCGGGTGTCGGATTCATTTAGCTGTCTTCTATATATAAGATGCTTATATATATATATATATATATATATATATATATATATATACATTATATATACATATATATACATACTCCATTCTCTGGGATAAAAAAATCACAAGAACGACGAAAAAACGAATATATAAGACGATGGTTGAGCCGGTGGTAACATACGGAGCAAAGATCTGAAACACTAGTAAAAGAAACAGGAAAAATTACAAGCTACCGAGATGGATTTTATAAAAAGAAGCTGTAGATTGACAAGGATCGACAGAATCCGCAATAAAGAAATAAAACGTAGAATGGAGCAAGAAAAAGACATTATAGATGAAATCCAGAAAAAACAACTAACTTGGTTGGGTCATGTAAACAAAATGGCTGACGAGAGGTGGCTAAAGAAAATATTAAAATGGATCCCAACCGAAAGAAGGAAAAGAGGGCGTCCAAGAAGAAGCTGGCGAGATGACGTGAATGAAGCCATGGAAGGAAGACAGCTAAATGAAGCCGACACCCGAGATAGGAAACGATGGCAACTAGGGACAGGAAAACAACGACAGTTGTAAACAACCTTTACTATATATATATATATATATATATATATATATATATATGGAAACTGTCCCTAGTTTCCATCGTTTCCTATCTCGGGTGTCGGCTTCATTTAGCTGTCTTCTATATATAAGATGCTTATATATATAATATATATATATATATATATATATATATATATATATATATATATATGTATATATAGATATATATATATATATATGTATATATATATATATATATATATATATATATATATAAGAAAATTCATAACAACCTTTTTATCCGAGCTTCGTTTCGCATTGCAGTGCATAAGTGAGCGACAAGCTTAAGTTGAGAAGTAACCCTACACGTACAAAAAATAATAATTAAGAAGAAACTACTGTAGTTTTCTAAATCTCCTGATTTTTTATGGATTTTGATATTTTTTTATTTCTATGTGCTTTTTGCGTGCTTTGCAAATATGTAATTGGTTGATAAATCTACTAACAATGCTTTTTTTCCGTTTTCATTCTTTATTACTTGACGAAACCTAAAAATTAAAAGGATTAGTGGTGCCATTCTTTTCAAGTGTCGATTGTCACTGGATTAATATTTTTCACAAGAAGTTTGTTTCTTATTACTGTTTTTCTAGTGTACACATTGACGCTTGGTTTATAATTATTATATTATAAATCCAACTATTAACCAACATATTCTTAAACAAGATCTTGACGCAATATTCAAATGGTCCTCAAAATGGTTACTTCCGCTTAACATTGAAAAATGCGTTGTTTTACATATCAGCAAAAATATCCCATCACTTCCGTACTTTATTAATGGACATCCTTTAAACTCTGTAACCTCACACAACGATCTCGGAGTGATAATTAATAGTGACTTAAATTGGTCTGATCACATAGTGTCGGTGTATAAACGTGCTAACTCGAAACTGTTTTTGATTCGTAAGTGTTTTGCACGCATATCTCTAA
Organism: Diabrotica balteata; assembly: GCA_918026665.1. Lineage (NCBI taxonomy): Eukaryota > Metazoa > Arthropoda > Insecta > Coleoptera > Chrysomelidae > Diabrotica > Diabrotica balteata. The sequence goes on along the minus strand of OU898280.1, from coordinate 78,348,071 downwards.
CCTCTGTTAGTAAACATTACTCAATATACGTTAGACCTATTCTTGAGTTTGCCGGACCAGTGTGGAATCCAGATCTTAGTCGCGATAAAATCCTACTTGAAAACGTTCAGCGTAAAGCCACAAGACTGGCATACGGCCGTGTAAGACCTAACTATGAAGATAGACTATTCATGGCTCATCTTACGACATTCGAGAAGCGACGTCTTCGAAGTGACTAATTATGTCCTTCTGTATTTTAAAACATAATTTTGGGAACCTAAACAACATATTCACTTTGAATGAAGACGATAGATTAAGAGGCCATCGATACAAATTAAAGAGGGAACAAACTACTGCAAGGTCCAGGGCGAACTTCTTGCCAAACAGAATCTTTAATATCTGGAACAATTTGGATCAAGACACCATATCGGCAGCTAGTGTTAACATCTTTAAAAATAAACTTGATAGCACTTTATTTTTTTTATAGGATAGGATATTTTTTCTCGGACAGCATTATTTATTTATTTATTGTGTCACAATTCAATTTTCGTTAACTGTTTAACTACTTAACTTTATAATTAGTATTAGTTTTATAAAGATCTATTTTATTTTTGTTTATTTTTGCTTTTTGGGCATAATAGGAGCTCGCTCTTCTGCCTTTATTTGTTATATAATAATAATAATAATAATAAGTATTTTCCTGTTTATCTTCTTGTAGCATTTCGTTTATTTCTTCGTAGATGTCTTTTGTCCTTAATCCGTGGTTTTGTCTATAGCAGTGTATTCTTCTTCTTTAAGTGCCGTCTACTAATCGGAGGTTGGATATCATCATTACTATCTTTGCTTTATCTACTGCTGCTCTGATGAGTTCTATAGAACTGCATTTAAACCAGTTCCTTAAATTCTTAAATTATGACACTCTCCTTCGTCCCATACTCCTTCCTTCTCCTATACTCCTTTCTTTCTTCCCATAATCCTTTCTTATTTTTATTGTGTTTATTATTTCGCATTATTTGCCCATTTCTCGCAATATGTCCGTGTTAGTTTTCTTCTGTGTCCACGCTATTCTAAGCACCCTCCTATAACACCATATTTCAAAGGACTGTAACGTATTTATGTGTTCTTGCTTTAATGTAAGTCCATATTGCAGTATGAAAAAGACGTAGCATCTCACTGCTCTTACTCTCAGTTTTAACTTAAGGGCTGTGTTGCAAAAAAATTGTTTTCATTTTTACCAAACGCATTTCTTGCTATTTTTATCCTAGCTCTTATTTCGGTTGTTTGATTGTTATTGTCTGAAATGCAGGTTCCTAGGTATTTGTATTTATCAACCCTTTCTATCGGTACATTTCCCAAATGTATGTTTGTTGATATATTTGTTTTCTTTATTATTAACATGTATTTGGTCTTTTTATATTTATGTTTAGTCCATATTTTTCACATAAACTGATTGTTCGTTTAGCAGAAATTGGAGTTGTTTAGCAGAGCTTGCCATAATCACGGTGTCATCTGCATTTCTTATGTTGTTACTAGATCTTCCGTTAATTATTATTCCTTCACTTCGAGATAGTAATGCTTTTTTAAAAATGGCATTACTATATACATTAAAGAGTAATGGATAAATATAAACATAATACATCCCTACCTGACTTCTCTCCTGATTTAAATTTCTGGACTGGGTTAGTTATCTATTACGATTTGTGCTTTTTGATTCCAGTAGAGGTTTGTTATTATTCGTAAGTCCGTATGGTCTATGTTTTTTCTCTTTAGAATTTAGACTAATTTTTCATGTCTTACTTTGTCAAATGCTTTTTCAAAATTAACGTAACAAACATGCACATCAACATTCATATCCATACATCTTTGAGCTACACGATACATTTCGCTGATGACCAAGCCATTCTAGCTGAAGACGAGAGTGATATAAGCTACATGCTTAGAAAACTGGAAGATGAGTACACCAAATGGGGCCTCACAATTAATATACAAAAAACTGAGTACTTAGTTGTAGGAGAACAACCAGAAAGCCTACAAATAGAAATGGGAACTATAAAACCAACAGACAATTTTAAGTACTTGGGAGTCCAAATAACATCAAAAGCAGGAAGTAGCGAAGAAATACATTCCAGGATTGTCCAAGCTAGATCAGCCACAAGACAGCTACACGGACTATTATGGAATAAAAAAAAAAAAAAAGAAAATAAAAGAAGAATTTATAAAACAATAATAGAAAGTATTGGACTGTATGGCGCCGAACTCTGGGAAATAAACCAAAGAAACAAATCAAAAATTAAGGCCATGGAAATGAACTACTGGAGACGATGTTGCCAGCTCACTAGACTAGATAGGGTGAGAAACGAAGATATTCGGAGAGAAATGGAAATCGATCTTGACATAATAGACACAATCGAAGCCAAAAGACCCAACTGGTATGGACACCTTCAGAGAATGCCGGAAAATAGATGGCCAAAAAAAAAATAGAAGAATGGACTCCGCCAACTAGAAGAAAACGAGGTAGACCAAGACGATCCTGGAGAGACGATGTCGAGGATGCAATGACCGCCAGAGATCTAACAACTGAAGATTGCTTCGACAGAAAACGCTGTTATATATATATATATATATATATATATATATATATATATATATATCTTTGAGCTAAAATATTAAAAGAAAATGACGCTTCTCTGGTTCCTAATCCGTTTCTAAACCCAAACTGACTATCATCTCTTCCTTCTTCCAGTTTTTTATTTATACGACCATGTATTATTTCCAGGAATAATTTAAAAATGTGACTTATTAGTGATGTTGTTCTAAATTCACTGCAATATTTAGCGTTTGTATTTTTTAGGGATAGCACAAAAGGTGAAGAGTAACCATTGTTTCGGTATATGTCATATTTGTATACTGAGGTAAATAAGTTTACTATAATGTCTAAGGTTTCATCATTCATGAATTTTAAGATTTCTATAGGGATTTTGTCTGAACCTAATGCTTTACCATTTTTGCTGTTTTTAATGCTATTTTAATTTTCTCTTTTAATAACTTTAAAACCATATCTTCTACTTCTATCTCCATCTGTTCTATTTTATTGTCTTTGAACAGTTCATTGGACATCACGTTAGTATTCAAAACAAGTTTCCCATTTGCACCCTTCAGTATTCCCGGTTTTCTTGTTCTATCGTTGGGAGTTAATTCTTTAATTTCTTATGTGTATTAAAACTATCATGTCTTTTCTGGTATTCTTCTATTTCTACGCATTGTTCTTTTAACCATTGTTCTTTCGCTTTCTTAATTCTGTATTTTATTTGTTTATCTACTTTTTTGTACATCTGATTATCTTATATTGACGTCTTTCTTCCATTAAATCTAAAGTTGCTTTCGTCATCCATTGCTTCTTTTATATCTGGTTGGTATTCGAATTTTTTCTTGACTTTTATCTATTTCTGTCTGTATTAATAACCATTTTTTCTCCGTCTCAGTATTTTGCAAAATTTGTTCTTCAACATTCATTAATCCGTTGTTGATTTCATCTGCCAGAAGTTGCCTTATGAGTGGGTTCCTTAATTTACTTGTATATATTTTTGCATTTGTTGTTCTTCGTTTTATTATTTTCATTTTGAGCCTAATTTGGTCACTACTGGGTTGTGATCTGATCCTATGTCGGCACTTGGATAGGTTTTTGCGGATATAATTGCGTTACTGTATCTTTGTCTAACTAATACATAGTCTATTTGGTTTCTTACAATTATCTCTTATTGATTTGCTGGTGACTTCTAGGTATTCTCTTTGGCATTTTGAACAATGTATTAGCTATAACAAAATTATTGTTTTGGCAAAATTCGATAAGCCTGTCCCCCCTTTCATTTCTGTTGCCCAGACCATATCCTCCTGTACATTCTTCTACTTTTTCTTCCCCAACTTTTGCGTTAAATTATTTAATAATCTCCCATTATCATTGTTACATTTTGCGTTTTATTGGATTTTAAAATGTTGTCTAGGCCTTCGTAGAAAGTTTCAATAGTGCTCTTTGGTTTATCTGCAGTAAACTTATAGGACTTGTAGGATGTTTATTGTGGGTTTATTCTGGTTTGATTGTAAGAGTATAATTCTGTTGGAGTATGGAGTGAAATTTATTACAGCTTCATCAATTTTTTTGTTTAATATTTTTTTATTGTTGATTTTTATCTTTCCCAAGTCGGGTCATTGGATATCGCTAATTTCTAAATTATCTATATTCAGTCGTTCCATTTCTTTAACAGCATTATGTACTTTTCCAGCTAGATGTAGACTTCTAACATCAACGCTACTTTGCAAGGTTTTCGCATGTTGACAACCGGAGAGGCCTTGCAGTCTTATGAGTTTTCTTCTCTGCTGGATCTTGTTTTACGAGTTTCATGATCAGTAGAGGGTTTGGTAAAAGAATATATGATAAATGTGAGTCAAATATTGATAGATCGCAGTTTGGTTTTCGGAGAGCATTGAAACTAGAGAAGCAATTTTCGCTCTCCAGGTGCTTATATAGCGGTGTATAGACGTTGATAAGGACGTGTATTTGTGCTTTGTGGATTTTAGAAAAGCATTTGACAATGTCAATCATGAACAATTGATAGATATTCTGCGAAAGACAGGTATTGACGACAAGGACATTTAAATTATGGCAAACCTATATTGGGGTCAAACAGCAAGAGCAAAAATTGGCAACGAACTCACTGAAAGTGTGTTGATCAAAAGAGGTGTCCGTTAGGGGTGTATATTATCCCCACCCCTATTTAATATTTATTCCGAGGAAATATTTAACAAATGTATGGAAAATGCAAATGAGGACAAAAAATAAACGGCGAGTTAACGAACAATATAAGATAAGCCGACGACACGGTGATCCTTGCCAGTACCATAGACGAATTACAGCAGGTAATGGAAAGAGTTTATTTAGTTAGTGAAGAATACGGCCTAAGCCTCAACTTCAAGAAGACAAAGTGGATGCTGATAAGCAAAAAGCAACAACCTGCTCGACGATTATGGATAAGTAACATACTAATTGACCATGTAGAATCTTATGTGTACCTTGGCACCAAGGTAAATGCAAAATGGAAACAGGCCATAGAAATTAAGGCGAGACTAGAACGAGCTAGAGCAGCATTAGCAAAAAGCTCCTCATGAGCAAGAATTTGTCTCTTCCCCTAAAACTACGTCTAGTTAAATGCTACATTTTTCCGATCTTACTGTATGGTGTGGAGGCCTGGACGCTGACAGTGACGCTCACGAGAAAACTAGAAGCATTCGAAATGTGGGTGTACCGACGATTTCTTCGTATATCCTGGTCCGAACATGTCACCAATATAGAGGTAATCCAATGAATCGGAAAGGGGAAAGAAATCGTGAATACAATTAAACAATGAAAGCTTGAATATCTAGGCCACATATTGAGACACCATAAGTACCGTGTACTGCAATTGATTGTCCAGGAAAAAATAAACAGTAAGCGAGGGCCAGACAGGAGAAGACACTCGTAGCTCCAAAATCTGCGGAAGTGGTTCGGGCTCACATCGGTCGAATTATTCAGAAGCGCCGTAAACAAGATCAGAATTAATATTACTCTTACAAGTCTTAAATAAAAGAGCGAATAGCTGTTACGATAGTTTTGTTTATCCTCCCAGTCGGGTTAATCTGGGGAAATATCTGGCATTGTACCAGATTTTCTGGATATTGTATCGTTTCATGAGGTCCTTAAATTCCTTGGAGATGAATTGAGGACCATTGTCAGCAGCAAAAATCTGCGGGACACCGAAGATTAGGAAGACCTGATTTTTAATAAATTTCACGATGCCAGCAGATGTCGCTGAGGACATAGGGTGAACTAAGATGAACTTGGTAAACCAATCTACAAGGACCAAAAGATATCGACTGCCCTTCTTAGACCGAGTGTAATGACCTAGAAGGTCGGCTGAATGGAACTGAAAGATGTAGTTTATATCCCTGTATTTACCCATCCAGCCTGCTGGGGGTAAATTTGATGATTTAAAGAAAGCGCAAACCTTACATTTAGAGACATATTTTGAAACAAAATGTCTCATTTTTGGCCAATAGTACAATTCAGAAGTTCTACCACTGGTTTTTGATACACCTAAATAACCTGCTGTAGGTTCATTGTGGTACATCTGGAGGATAAAATTTCGGTGTGGAGAGCGAACAAAAATTTTCCAATTAGGAGAGGAATCGTAGAGTCATTGGTACCTTCTTTATTAAGGTGTTATACCAATTGTCCCTAGTGAGATTAGACAAATTTAGAACTGAGACTTCTGGGATATTTTCTGTAATTATGGAGAGAGAATCGGCAACGACGTTAAGAGCACCACTACGATGTACAATGTCGAACTATTAAGATGATAACTTTACTATCCATCGTACTAGACGAGGAGAATGATTTTTTCATGGTAAAAAGCCACTGAAGTGAAGCGTGATTAGAAATTACACAAACAATTGTGCCTTCGATGTAACCTCTAAATTTCTCGACTGACAGGAGTATGGCCAAAAGTTCTTTTTCAGTCGTGCTGTACTTACGTTGGCACTTGTTAGGAGATTTACTAAAATAAATGATCGGATGGTTAAAGTTTTCTCTTTTTGGAATAGGACTGAGCCAACTAAAGAGTCATATGCGTTGCAAGCAATATAAAATTTCTTTAAGAAATCTGGACTAGAGAGAACAGGAGAACGAGTGAGAAGGTTTTTTATTGCATGGAAAGCTGAATCAGCCTCTTCAGTCCATGATATGGGCTGTCCTTTCTTATTTGCTTTTAATAAATCCGAAATGGGAGAACAAACAGAACTAAAGTTAGGGAGAAATTGAAAAACTTTAAAGCAAAATACTTCACGATTTTGGGATAGAAAAAGCGGTTTTAATCTTAGACTCGTCGTTGAGAGAAATTTGATAGAAAGCATGTAGTAAATCAATGGATGTTATATACCTAGCATCAAGAACCTTAGAGATAATAGAGTCGACAAGGGGCATTGGGTAACTGTCCGAAATAGTTATAGCATTCAGCTTTCTACCATCAAAACAAACGTGATGTGTGCCGTTTTATTTTATATTTATTGTCTCTGTTTTATTGGCTTTACATTTCCCGTGTCGATATGGTGAGCATAAAGAGTTGTTCGACCAATAGAGTTTTCTGTAGCTATTTCTTGAAATAGAAAAATGATCAAATCTAATTGAGTAAGTTGAGAAAGAGTCAAGATGCACCTATCAGAAATGGTGTTTATAACGCAAGTTGAAATATTACTAGTGCTATAGAAAAAGTCAAAAAATTGAGAGATAACCCAAAAAAATGAAATCTATTCCTAAGATGATTTTATGTTATATGGAGGAAACAAACAAAAATTTCAAGGAGTGTGTGATGTTCTGCAAAGTAACGGGAACGTGTCACCATCAGCAGTCGTTAGGTGTATCGCCATGTCATAACTAATCTGCAATTTATGTCTTTTCAATAGATAAAGGGCTTGAGAACCAAAAATTGACACATTAGAACCAGAGTCAATAAGAGCATAAATAGAGTAGTCAAAAATACTGATCGAAAGGTAGGGACGGTTATCATATTCACGAACATTTAACAGTGGATTTGTAGATAAAGGTCGACTAATGGGTGTAGTATGTGCCAAAGATACTGGGTTAATGGTAGAGACAGGTGGATTGACAACGAGAGAAGAGTGAGCAACAGATGATGGAGATATGTTTACATTAAAGTTTTTTGAGTAAAAAGGTAGGTCGTTAGACATAATAAATCAAGTGAAGGCTGTAAGTGAAGGTAGACAGTCACCTTTTAACGACGGGGTGCGCTGGGTCGATCTGCGGGTCTTCCATGCTCAGCGTTGGAAGGTTGTGCTGGTGGGTTAGTGGTGACGCCAGTGTCTGTGGTCGTTTTTTGAACATTTAGGACACCTTGCATTTGTAACACGCTGTTTTCCACAGCCGTAATAGAAAATAGTAGTCCCGGATTTTCAATCCTGCTATAATATATTTGCAGTATCTCCAAAGCAGTAGTTTAAGGTATTATTTTTAACATTCTAAAATCATTAAATTTCAGCAAATTAATTTAATAAGCCCCCTTTAGTCGAGTCACATTTTATATTATGCGAATGATCAGACTTTTTTGAACTTTTTCTATGTATCTAAAAGTTTTATTTTTTGTAAATGTGCTATAATTTTTTACGGAATAAAGTAATATTGCTACATTTTGTTGGTTTTAGTTTTGGTTTCGGTTGGTAAGCATATATAAAAATCACAGCAAGATTAAAAATCAGATCATAGGATAAAGCTAAAATTACTTGTTTAACCTTCAGCCGGGCGCGCCGCAGTAAGTTGCTGCGTAAATTCAATATTTCCAGGTAAAATGTTAACTGGATACGCTATGTACGTGATATTTTTAAAATTCCCTTATCGGTTAATCCTTAGTCAGTACCTATCATCGTCTTGTAAAATCCAAATCCAATTAGTTAGTTATCGTACTTTATTGTGAATAGTACATCGAGGCAGACAATTGCTGCAAGGCGCTTGGTAGTGAAATTCGCGCAATTTTTTTTCGAGAAATTGAAATTTTATTGGTAAGTAAAATTGTTAATAATATAATTATTTATAAGAATTAATAATATGTATGAAACATATTAGATTATTGTAGAATTAGAAGGAGTCCAATAAATAATGAACAACTAACTCTTGGTGGACAGCAAATAGAGAGAGTGACAAAATATAAATATCTGGGAGCTTACATCAACACAGAATTAGATCCAGACCAAGAGATCCGGGTACGAATAGAAATGGCAAGGGCAGCGTTCTTAAAATTCAAACAATTGTTCTGTGACAAAAATCTGAATATTGCGCTGAGACTGAGGTTTGTTGAATGTTACGTCTGGTCGCAATTATTGTACGGGGTAGAAACATGGACACTAAAAGCGCAAATAGTTAAAAAGATTGAAGCCTTTGAACTTTGGATATACCGGAGAATGTTGAGAATCCCATGGACTGCCAGGGTCACCAATGAGGAAGTGCTGAGAAGAATGGGTCGAGTCAAAAAATTGTTGAGAACGATAAAAGTACGCAAGACTGCATACCTTGGACACATACTAAGAAATAATAAATATAGTCTTCTGCAGGTCATCATGCAGGGTAGAGTCGATGGCAAAAAGGGAATAGGTAGAAAGAGGAAGTCATGGCTGCGAAATATTCGAGACTGGACAAACATGACTGTAGACGAATTATTCCACGTTGCAAAAGACAGAGAAGCTTTTAAAAATGTGGTCGCCAACCTCCGTTAATGGGGACGGCATAGGAAGAAGAGAAGCACGTTTATTGAGATTTGATGATAAAAATACAAGGAGTGATAGATGTAGAATAGACAAGCTGTCGGCCATTAGATCGTTTTTTGACAGATTTATAAAAAACTGTCAAAACTCATACAATTTGTCAGAGTATACAACAATTGATGAAATGCTTCATCCCTTTAGAGGTAGGTGTAGCTAGATACAATAAATACCCAACAAAATGTGATGCTCAAACATTTTATACCGCCAATTTAGAGATATATTACGATAAACAGTCAAGTGGCCCATACGACATATCAAATTCGGCCTTTGATGTTGTAAAACGTCTAATAGAGTCCGTAGAAATGACAGGAAGAAACATAACAACAGATCTCTGTATCTGTATCTGTAGAGGAGGGAGGGCGAGTTAGGTTTTACAGCACAATTGACCCATTGTGCATCCTCCCAGGGAGCTGTCACCCTTAGCTTATTGTCCATCCTGCCATTTCTAGGAAGATGGACAAGTCACCAGCAGACATCTCTCTTATGTGGGCAGGTGTGGGCCAGGACTCGCCGAACGTGTACTCTCGTATTAACGATAACTCTGGGCATTCACATAAGACATACTCTACAGTTTCGTCTTTTCGTTTACACTGCCTACATAAAGGTGTGTCTACTAGCCACAGTGTGTGGAGGTGTTTGCTTAGTTGACAATGACCAGTTAAAAAACCAACTGCCAAACGTAGATTTTTCCTGGTCATTCCCAAGTAATTCTTTGATGTTGACTCTTCAAGTTTACTTAGTGTTACCCTGGCAAGTTTACATCCTTTCCCTTCTTTCCATCTTTTTACGGTTTGCGTATGGGAGTGACATTTGAGAATTTCTGCGATTGTTGTAGTTGACCAACCAAAAAGATCCCCAGGTGGTAAGAGTCTTAGGCCTGCTGCCTTCCTAGATAATTGATCAGCAATGCGGTTGCCTTTATTCCTATTGTGTTCTATAAACCACTTCAGGATGATCGTATTACCATTCGAAGCTTGAGTTAGTGACTCATGACACTCCATTACTAAACCTAATGTGACACGTGGTCTATTCAAGGTTAGTAGCGCTTGTCTGCTAGATTAGATTAGATTAAGAGAGGTGGCCTTTTGGCCTATTCCACTGCGACCTTTTCAGATCTATTGTGACCCTCTAGTCCTAGACAACATTCTCTAGCTTGACCCTCTTTATAAAGTCTAGTAGCTTCGAGACTGTACCTTCCATGTAGCTGTTTGCCGGTGAATTTTCTTCTCCTAATGCAAAAAACCCCACATTTGCCAGACTGTCACACTGACAAAATGTGCTCTGCCGTTTCTTCTTCGAGGTGACAGAATCTGCACAGGTCATCATCTGATAATCCCATTAGCTTCAAGTGCTTATTCAGCTTACAGTGCCCTGTTAGAAGACCTACTATGGCTTTGACTGTTTTCCTATCTTTGCTAATTAGGTCTGCCGTAAATTTTGGCGAATGTTCTCTAATGAACTGTTTCGGCTGTCTTTGTCCTGGTGAATTCTTCCACCATTCCAGAGATTTGTGAGCTACCCACTCCTTTGTACCCGTTCTTGTTACTGACTTTGCAACGCCGCAGAAGGGTTCCGGTCCAATGAATGGCATTGATAAGCCTTGTTTGGCCATTTCATCTGCTTTTTCATTGCCCTTATGACCCTCGTGCCCCGGTACCCAGGCTACCGTAACCTTGCTACGGTCTCCTAGTTTATTTAGGGCACACACGCAATCCCATACTAGCTTAGAATTGACCTCTACAGAATTGAGTGCCTTAAGCGCTGCCTGACTATCTGTGAAGATAGCAACTGAACAGAACGTTCTTTCCTGCCTTTCTATTTCTTTCACACAGTGATGGATTGCAGTTATTTCCGCTTGAAAAACTGTCACATCCTTAGATAGACTTACCAGGAAATGTATCCGTTGATTTGTCCCTACGATGCCGGCTACAACACCCTCCGATATTTTTGAGCCGTCCATGTACCAGCAGCTTTTATGGGTACCCCTTTATCCCACTCTTCCCTCTCGTAGCTTGTCTGCTATCTGTGCAGATCATTATAGTTTTCTCTGCTATACCTTTTTGGGTTATCTCTTTTGCGGCTATGGAGATACCAGTCAGTTCTGTCTGAACTACGCTGGCATTTTTGCCCATACCCCACTTAATTCTTAGGTTCAGTGATCTGGAGTATATACCGCATCCTAAGCCTTCTTTCATTTTGGAGCCATCGGTGTATATGCAATAGGCATTTGCCACGTTTGTCTCCATAGACTGTCTTGTTTCAATTATGTAGGGTTTGTTAAACACGAACTTTGGTACAATTCAGTCGCAACCTGCCTGAAGTACTGGTAACGCATCCAGCTCTCCCCGCCAGAAACGAGTTCTCAATTGTCCCATTCCTACATCAAGGTTTGCACCAGCTGAGCGCAGTCGCATCATTGTCACTAGAGCCACCTCTTTGACATATATATCTAGAGGCGTGATGCCAATGATTAACTCCATTGCAGCAGTTGGTGTTGTTTTCATGACACCTGTTATATTTATGCAAGCCATCCGCTGAATATGGTTTAGTTTGTTAATCGCTGTTGCCTGTAGCACTTTTGGTACCCAAGCAATAGTTCCGTAAGTTAGCATTGGCCTAATGACAGCGGTGTAGACCCAGGCGATCACCCTGGGCGTGAGGCCCCAGGTGCGTCCGACCGTACGTCGACACTGTTCATAGGCAATATATGCTATTTTAGCTCTACCATCTAAGTGTGAGTTCCGTGTTAACTTCCTGTCGAGGGTAATACCAAGGTACTTCACCTCGTCAGAAAAATTTAGACTAGTTTAGAATCCTTGGGGGTATTAAGCCCGTGATTCTTCTTTTCCTGCTAAAGAGGATCATTCTTAGGATTTATAGATAATGAGTGTTCCTTGCACCATGTTTTTATTAGTCGAAGAGCAACTTGTGATCTCTCACATAGTGTGTTCTCAAACTTACCGCTTTGCAGGACAGCAATATCGTCTGCATAGGCTATTGTGTAGAAACCGTTGCTGTTGAGTTGGTCAACCAGGGTGTCTAGAACTATGTTCCATAGTAGTGGTGATAGCACCCCTCCCTGTGGACAGTGTCCACAGGGATGTGGACAGTGTCCATAGGACTAGGGGGTGTTCAGTGGACACCCCCTAGTAACCATACCTCTAACAGAAACGTCTTCTACATTTATGCTTAATCCTCTACTAGAGAGCATATTGAATATCCATTTGCTTATGGCCAGGGGAACATTCCTGACGTTGAGCTGTTGGGTGATAGTTGGGAATGTAGTTTTATCAAACGCTCCCACAATGTCTATGAATATACCTAGGCTGGATTCTTTATTATCCAGCGATCTTTCAATTCTTCTCACTACATGATGCAGTGCAGAATCGGTAGATCTTCCCGAAGTATATGCATGTTGATTTGGGTGAAGCGGGGTATGGACCAGAACTTCATCCCTTATGTACCTCTCGCATAGCCTCTCCATCGTTTTCATCAGAAAGGATGTTAGGCTAATTGGTCGCAAAGCCTTTGGTAGGGTGTAGTCCATCTTACCTGGTTTTGGTATGAAAACCACAAGTACCTCTCTCTATATCTCAGAACCAAAGAGGCTATGAATATTTCCACGAGGTGCGGCAGAAGGATATCCAGTCCGCACCGTAGTAGGGCTCGATATATGCCGTCAGGCCCTGGTGATTTGAAAAGAGTGAAGCACGATATGGCTCATTTTACCTTTTCCTCATTAATCATTGTTCTGGCGAGATGTCAGTCGTTTGTTGAGGGTATGATTGCTTCTTTCATAAGGTTTGGTGCTGTTGAGACACTAGAACCAGGAAAGTATGTTTTCATCAGGACCTCATCACTTTCGCGAAGGTTGGGAGTTTTGTTCCCATCTTCCTTCGCTAGTATGCCGACATGCCCATATGGGTCCTTTGAGAGCGCTTTTTGTAGCCTGGAGGCCTGCGGGAAATCTTCGATTTCCTCACAAAAGGTTCTCCAAAAGGTTCTCACAGAAGGTTCTTTGTCTTTGTCTGCAGACTTTTTTAAACTCTCTGAGATTTGATTGATAAGAATCCCAATCGTCTTTGAGTTTGGTGCGTTTCGCTCTGTTTAAAACTGTTCTTGCTATCTTTCTAAGATGTTTCAATTCAGTGCACCACCAAGACTTTCCTGGACCATCCTTATTGGACAGGATTTTTTATAAGCATAGTTTATTTTGTTTTGGATAGATACCGTATACCTTTCCAATTCTATATTAGTTTCTGGAGTTGAAGCCTTTTCATTCCGGAGAGCATCTTTTAAGAGTCGGTTGTAGAGTACTACATCCGTCCTCCTAGAGTCGCGCGATTTGATAAGGCTTTTTTCCAGACTAATATTATAGGTTAGCCAGCAGTGATCAGACATAGAAATATCCTTCGATACCTGCCAGTTCTAAAGAATTTTATTCGATATTTCAGCTGTTGCCAGCGTGATATCTATGACTGTTTGGCTACGAACATTAATAAAGGTAGGTTCGGTGCCCTTATTTAAGATACACAAATCTTTTATAATAATATAGTAATAAAGAGACTTACCTCGACCATTGTTGTCTCTGCTGCCCCAGCCTAAGTGGTGAGAGTTCGAATCGCAGCCAATAATAAGTTCTACCTTCTGACTGAGACAATGGTCTACCAGATCTTTCATTTTCCTCGTTGGTGGTAGGGTGGCTGCATCTGAGGGTAGGTAGATTGATGCTAGTATCAACTCTCTATTTTTGCTCTTTGCCCATGGGCACTTCATTTTAGCCGCAGTTACGTCTGAGGTACAAAACTGCACCATGGGCGAGTCTTTTTTCTGGGAACATATATTGCTGTTCTCGGTTGTTGATTGCTTGGTAAGCTTAAAAATATGACCGTTTAGGCTGCTAAGACCAGTTATTTTGGTCTTGGTTCTTAGATTAGTGCTATTGCATCCTCCGTTACATCCAGGCGGCGACATAGTGTCGCCGTTGCCATCTTTTTGTGTTGGAGGTTGCATTGAGATAACAACAGATAATTTGTATACTAGTATTCCGTTAGCTAGATATTTGCTGCAGAAGAAAGTTACTCTGCTTGGGACGCTGAAGAAAAACAAAAGAGAAATTCCTCAAGAATTTCTTCCACACAAATCAAGGGCAGTTCAATCTAGTATATTTGGATTTTAAAAAGATTACATGATTACCTCTTACGTGACGCGTAAAAATAAATCAGTCATATTATTATCGTCTATGCACAACGAAAGTACGGTTGACATGGATACTAAGAAACCACAGTTGATTTTAGATTACAATAAAACAAAAGGAGGAATTGATACTGTAGATAAATTATGTTCATCATACAGTGTTTCACAAATTACTAAAAGATGGCCGTATGTTATATTCTATAATTTAATGAATATTGGAGGCATAAATGCTTTTGTTCTACATTCCGCTGCAAATTCTGGAAAATCACTCAAAAGGAGACATTTTCTCAAAAACCTTGCAATGAACTTGATGAAAGAATACCTTCATAAACGATCACAAATTAAAACACTTTCTCGTAATATAACCGAGTTCCTATCCAGGATGTTTCCGAAACAACCAGTACCCCATCAAGCAGACGAAAATCCTACTAAACGTGGTAGATGCTGCAATTGTTACAGTGAAAAAATCAAGTCAAAATCAATCAAATCAATAATATTGTAGGTATTAATTGTAATGATCAAATAAATTAAAAGTTTTTTTTTGTACAATTTATTAAAATTAGTTAAATTAATAAAGCGTTCTTATTTTTTGACAAAATAAATAACGATACAGTTAACCGATAATTAAAAGTGTCGAAAACAATACGAAACTACATGGCAGCAAATTGCCGCGGCGCGCCTGATGATGTAATTATTTAGGGCGCGCCTGGCCGAAGGTTAATGAAACAAATAAAACACAATATAAATTTTTCTATAATGCAATTTTATTATTCTGATTTACCTTGCATTTCTCTATACCTCCCTTTCCTTATCATTTCCATATCAAATAGTTCTTCTATTAGTTCATTTATTCTAAATAGTTCTCTATTTACGTAGCAAATAGTTTTTTAATATAACTGGAACCTTATTATAGTTGTAACACAATTATTGCAGAAAATTTACAATTTATTTTTTTAGGATAACATAATGCAAAAATTTCCAAAATGTTGTATGAATAAAAACCAATATTGGGATATACCAGATAAATGCGTTAATATAACAGAAAAGGAAATGGAAGAAAGCAAAATGTATCATTATTTTTATGAAAGCAATGAAACTCACATTAATAGCAACAGTGTAGTTTTTGATCCCATTTTTGATAGCAAAAACCATATGCTCTCATGTGAACCGTAAGTTATAAAAGGGAATAATAAAACTAGAAATAATAAAATAAGTTACTAAATATGTTACAATTTTCGTCAT
The DNA here is from genome assembly GCA_918026665.1 of Diabrotica balteata. Lineage (NCBI taxonomy): Eukaryota > Metazoa > Arthropoda > Insecta > Coleoptera > Chrysomelidae > Diabrotica > Diabrotica balteata. Next base: position 78,332,294 of record OU898280.1, on the reverse strand, counting down.
TATCCCATTAACAGCCAAAATTGCATACACGCGCCCGTTTCATTTTTGTTTTTTTTTTACATACTGCTATACTACTTATTACTCTAACAAGTATTCAGATATATTCTAGCACGTTTGTTTCATCTTTATAACCACATGTACTTGATTTTAAATAAAAACAAACTGTTTTACAAATTGTGAAACTAGAACGGTTTTTCAATTGTTTCACAACGTCATGAAGAAAATAATTTTTTATCGGCTTTTTAACGCAACGAAGATATATTTTATATTGATACAGCTTCAAAATACTACCACGCTTCAATATTACATACTTTGATCAAATTCGGCTTGAAAATTTACAAAAATGATTTAAATATCGCTGGTGAGTCTACGCATCTTTGGCGAAAACAGTATCAGTACTCGCGCCATCAATCCTCCTCGAAAATGCCGGCAACTTGACATTCGTTTAGATGCGCCCTAAAGTGAAGTACAAAATCTTTTTTAATGTTAACTTTGTTATAACAACAGCTCTGTGCTAGTGTGTTTGGTCATTTTTTATTTTTATATCTACACTTTACTGTTATAAGTTTTTTTTTACGTGAAATATGATGGGTTTTTATAGTGCTTTGTAGTAGTTTTTATTCATTTCTTTCACTTTTAAATAAAACTTTTTCTCATTATTATATATGAATGCTACTACATATGAACATTTCAGCTACTATTTCAACACCAACATTTTATTATTTTGACCACGGTTACCAAGAGAATAGTGTGTTTGTTTTACACCCTATTATTCTTCACTCACCATTCATTGAACTGATGAAGCTTGTAAATTCAATAAGCGAAACGTCTTCAAATATAGGAATGGAACTGTGATTTCCTTTTATTATTTCTTCTTTGACCGATATCCTCGTGACCAAAAGATTTATTTTTTTTAAACTTACTCATTGTATATATATATATATACAGGGTGAGTCATGAGGAACTTTACATACTTCTACCATATGTAGAGTACCTCAGGGAGCATATCATGTGACCACTAAAAAATGTCAACTCCTCTTCTTTATTAATTAACAGGGTGATTTGTGTAATTGACCATTTATTTCATTTTACTGTAGTGTTTATACGGCTCATTTGATTTTTTAAATTTTTGCATGATATAGTACACTACTATCAAGCATTCGACTGGTATTAGCTAAACTAAAAAATTTCAGGACTGGCTTTGGAAAAATTAATTTAGGTATTCGTATTAAATATTACACCCTGTATATATTTTTTTAAAAATGCAATAAGTGATTTTTAAACTACATAAATAGCCAATGAAAACGACATATGCGACAATGTTGTCGCACTTTTATTAAATTTTTAGTGAACGATCAAATCTTACCAAAAATAGAACAACCATAATGAAGTATCAAATTATAAGGTAATTAATTTAAACAAATGTTATAAATTTCAAACATTTTAATTGAAATGATAAACTGAGTCACTGCACAACAAAAAACAGTAACTACTAACAATAACGAAGAACAATTAAAAAAAAAACTAAAAATATGTACATAGTTATGATAAACCCATAAATTAGAACTGAAAAAGATACAATAATGGTAACAAAATAAAAATAATTCAAAATAGATTTTCGAAATGGAACCCTGCAGCCTGTACACAGTTTTGTTGCCGAATTGTTAATTGACGTATTGAATTACGGATACTCTTAGGATCGTTTCTAATAGTATTACAACAATGTATAATTCTATCAGTTAATTGTTGTCGGTTATTAATATTCACTGCGTAAACTAGTTGCTTCAATCGTCCCCAAACATAGTAATCAATGGGATTGACATCAGGGGATCTTGAAGGCCACGAAATAGGACCTGCACGTCCTATCACCTGTTGCCATAAACATTATTAAGATGTTGTCTCACTGCCAGTAAAAAGTGTGGGGGTGCCCCATCATGCTGAAAATACATCCCTCGGATAGCAACGTTCGCGTTGGCAAGCAAATTCGGCAAAATAATTTGTAGAAAGTTCAAATAGACCTGCCCTGTTAAAGGACCATTAAAAAAGTGAGGACCTACTAATTGGTTATTTATGACACCAATCCACACGTTAACCGAAAACCTTAACTAAGAACGACGTTCTCGAATAGCATGGAGATTTTCTTCTGCCCACACATGTGAATTTCGTGAATTATTTATCCCGTCTCTGGTAAATTGGGCTTCATCCGTAAATAGTGTCCTGTATAGCGTTGGTTGATTATTGTTAATCCATCTACAAAATTCCAACCTATCGATCTCATCTCCAGCATGTAGTCACTCAACCATTTGAATGTGATATGGGTATAGATTATTTTTTTGTAAGACGCTACTTACTTTTGATTGAGTAACATTGAGTTCTCGACATACTTGTCTAGTGCTTATTGTAGAGTTCATAGTAACGGCCTCCATAATGTCATCTTCTTGCGCTTCATCTACATGTCGCTCTGTTGTTCCACTAGGAAAAGTGCCATTCTCTCGCAAATAATTAAAAACTGACCCAAATGTTGACTGACTGGGAGTTCGACGATTAGGAAATCTCCTGCGATATTCTCTACTAGCAGCCCTACCATTCCCATTACAGAATCCATAAACAAATATTATGTCTGCATATTCTGTGGTCGAAAACTGATGTGGCATTTTGAACGAAAGTAACAAAAGCTCTACCAAAACTAACACAATGTACTTCACGTAGATATGACAGAAGAAATATGTATTCTTGTACACATAATTAACAATTAATAATGACAATAATGGCAATGGGTATAAAATATCAAGAAACGTCAAACGGTCAACGCCAACCTTCATTTTAAACTTTTTTAGATTTATTTTTATTTAGTACAGTTGATGCAATGTATTATTATTAGACATAAATTTTAATCATTTACAATCAACATAAACTAACACATACAAGAGGTTTGACTTTTTAATCAATTTAATTTATTATTTATCGAAAATAATGCCCCAATACGATCTATGAGTAAAAATTTAAAATTGAAAAACAATTGATTCTATCGTAGAGATAATACAAAGTGACAGTAAAGATGTTAATTTTCTACGTATTAGATTATATTGTAGGAACTCATTTTAATTAAAATGTTTGAAATGTATAACATTTGTTTAAATTAATACGTCATAATTTAATACTTCATTATGGTTGTTCTATTTTTGGTAAGATTTGATCGTTCACTAAAAATTTAATAAAAGTGCGACAACATTGTCGCATATGTCGTTTTCATTGGCTATTTATATAGTTTGAAAATCACTTATTGCATTTTAAAAAATATATATACAGGGTGTAATATTTAATACGAATCCCTAAATTAATTTTTCCAAAGCCAGTCCTGGAATTTTTTAGTTTAGCTAATACCAGTCGAATGCTTGATAGTAGTGTACTATATCATGCAAAAATTTAAAAAATCAAATGAGCCGTATAAACACTACAGTAAAATGAAATAAATGGTCAATTACACAAATCACCCTGTTAATTAATAAAGAAGAGGAGTTGACATTTTTTAGTGGTCACATGATATGCTCCCTGAGGTACTCTACATATGGTGTAAGTATGTAAAGTTCCTCATGACTCACCCTGTATATATATATATATATATATATATTGTTATGCTATTTAAATTGTATTCTATTGCTTATTTAGAAAAGATCCTGTCTATATTTATTAAATGATCTAATCTCCAATTATTCACAATAAATCAGCATTAATTAATTACAATCTCAGGCTATTTAACTTGTACTATTTACCTTTGATCGTGGATTCAAAATATTTTATAACCCAGTTTATAACTTCAAATGTTTCCGGCTTCGTCTGATATTAATATTCTTATACCCTTTGGTTTTTCTATCTCTCTGTACCCCGTTCCTCACACTGATCAGCTTTTACACAGCAAATAAACACACCCGGTAAATTACGTCTTCGGGACTTCAAACAAACACAAACCACAAAGCTCCTTCCTTCTTGGGCGACGAAAACTGACTAACTAACTTTTTTTCTCTCTCCTATCTCATAGCCACAACCACTACCTCCTTGCATTCAAAAATTGACCAATCAAAATCATCCACCTCTGTGACGTATATCGTTACCAACCAACTCTCTTTATAAAACGTCATTCGGGTAATTCCAGAAAACAACATTCTTTAATTATTCTAACTAAATCTATCTGCTTTACAAATATTTCTTACTAATAGCTACAAACGATACATTTTTAACAAATAATACATTTTTAATAAACTATTGTTGTATCTTTATTAATTCTAATTTATTGTTTTCATTTTACTTATTTTAATTCACTAAAACACAATAATTCATTTCAATTTATTAAACCACTATACGACAATTTATTTTCGGCTAATAATTACATAATTTATTTAGAAAACGAGCGTTACATTTAAAACTAGGCGCGATATATCTTCTAACTGATTCCACAATAAAAGTTCCGTTATATTTATATGAAAACAGCTGTTGGATTAGAATTTTTTGAAGGATGTCGACCTTCCTGACCCTCGGCGAAAAGACTGGAAGGTCACGGGCTGGTTTTTTTCATTCTACCCGGTTCCTGAACGTTGTAATGGTAGGGGATCGGTTTTATTACCTGTAAAAATTCAAATATACGCATCACTAAGTATTAATAACAAATTTATATTTTAAATAAAAATATGATTAATGAACTAAAAATTATTATAAATAGCTTACAAATTGTTTAATAGTATCTTTATACAGGGTGAGTCATGAGGAACTTTACATACTTCTACCATATGTAGAGTCCCTCAGGGAGCATATCATGTGGCCACTAAAAAATGTCAATTCCTCTTCTTTATTAATTAACAGGGTGATTTGTGTAATTGACCATTTATTTCATTTTACTGTAGTGTTTATACGGCTCATTTGATTTTTTTAATTTTTGCATGATACAGCATACTATCAAGCATTCGACTGGTATTAGCTAAACTAAAAAATTCCAGGACTGGCTTTGGAAAAATTAATTTAGGGATTCGTATTAAATAATACACCCTGTATATATATATATATATATATATATATATATATATATATATATATATATATATTAAATGCAATAAGTGATTTTCAAACTACATAAATTGCCAATGAAAACGACATATATGCGACAATGTTGTCGCACTTTTATTAAATTTTTAGTAAATGATCAAATCTTACCAAAAATAGAACAACCATCATGAAGTATCAAATTATAAGGTATTAATTTAAACAAATGTTATAAATTTCAAATATTTTAATTAAAATGAGTTCCTACAACATAATCTAATACGTAGAAAATTAACATCTTTACTGTCACTTTGTATTATCTCTAGGATAGAATCAATTGTTTTTCAATTTTAAATTTTTATTGTAGTATACAAATATGTAAAGTAATGGCCCTTACTTGCCATTACTTTGTTTACATATTTGTATACTAACCTGTGGAACGTTATTCCTGAAGATTTTTTATACGTTGAGAACAAGAAACCATTATTATGCACTATCACAGTATAATATTACACTTTCTCTAAAAGTATTATAAAACTAAAAATATTCGAAAAACAACAAACGTAAACAAAACGAATATAAAAATATGACCGAAGTGAGGTGGTTTTTAGTCACGTGATCCTCTCTCCATAGAGTCTAACTCGATGTGCTGATGACAGTATTATATTGGCGTCATCGTCAGAAGAACTGGAACAAATTATGAATAGGCTAGGCACGGTGAGTACGGAGTATGGTTTGAAAATAAATATGCAGAAAATCAAAGTGATGATCATCGATAAAATCAGAAACTATCAGGCAGAGATAAGAATCATGGGAGGTTGCAAAGTGGTCAGGCAGTTTAATTACTTAGTCTCCGTTATTAGTAACAGTGGAGGATGCGAAGACGAGATCCGTCGACGCATCCCAATGGCCAGATCGGCAACAGCCAAACTCACAAAAATTTGGAAAAACACTGACATCACAAAAAACTTGGACTACAAAAAAAAGCTGATTCAAAGAGTATAATGGCATTTGAAATATGGGTCTATCGTAGAATGTTGCGCACACCATGGACCGCCCACCGCACAAATAACTCAATTCCAGCAGAACTTAACATAAAAACTAGACTATCAACCAAAATATACTAAGATATTTTGGACATATATCTAGTAGAAAAGAAGGCATGGAGCGAATGATAGTTAAAGGTAATGACGCGGGTAAAAGATCCAAACGAAGATCTCCGGTACGATAGATCTCCTGGACAGGAGAGAGATAATTCGACAGAAATAGTCAAACAAAATTATACGACGCCACTACATCCTTACGAAGGAGAAAAGATTGAGGAGGCGGATTGAGCATAAATAAAAAAATATAAATATTTTTCATATTTGACATTTTGGCTTTTAGATTGAAAATCAGTTTCAGTTTTGTGTACTTAATGAAATTGTCTTGTTTAGTTACTTAAAACCAAAATGTACTTTTATATCACATTAACTATCACCAATAATATTCAATTTTTCTTCTTTATTTTAGTTCTTCAGTATTGTTTAACGAGATTATTGGATTTACTAGTAACGGTTCAGCAATTATCAGAGAAAATAAGAGAGTTATATTTATTAATTTCGAAGATTATTGTTTAGATAGTTTATTGGGCAAGCTCGCCATGTTTGTTTGTAAAACAGCAATATTTAGCAGTTCAGCAGGAATGATTTTATTATCTAATGAGACATTAGATGCGCAGACTTATATACCAAGTAAGTTTTTATTATGTTTAAATCGTGATAGGATAAGCGGTACAATATAATAGATATGTTATAGTCAAACCTCGAAGCTTCGTTGTTTCTAGATTTGGCTAGTCAATCCCAGGGTCTTACTTAAGGTCTTAATCAAAACCTAAAAAACTAAAGAATTTTCTTCAAATCTAGGAGAGACTAATTTCGTCAGGCAAACGTAGAAAAAAGATCTAAAGCTTCAATATCGCTTTGTAAAATGGTACATTTAATCCATACTGGTATATGATGTAAAAACTTGGACCATAAATGCGCAAAAATAGAAGAATAGCAGAAAAGACATATAGATAGTTTTAACACACATAAAAAAATTAAAGAATGAACTCACAACAATAGAACAAGAAAACCGGGAATACTGGAAAAAGCAAATGGGAAAGTTGTGCTGAATACTAACGACAAATTAAAGAGATGGACAGAATACGAAGATAGATTGATATTAAACGAGCCTTTGATAGATAGCACTACTTGATACCGAATTGGTTTCGACGTTGACGTTTACCATTCATGATATGACGTCTGTCAAAATTTTAAGTTTTAAAAACAATTAGTTTGGTTTTTACAGCCGTCAAAAGCAAGCAAATTTTGTGTTTTCAGAGAAATGGAAAAAGTCGAGTATCGTTAGGTGATTAAGTTCCTCCACAAAGAGGGTACAACAAATGTGCAAATCAAAGCCGACCTAGACGAAGTTTATAGTGAGGTTGCACCTTCGTTAGCAACAGTAAAATTTTGGAAAGCTAAATTTGTTCGTGGTCGTACAAGTGTTTTTGATGATTAGCATGCCGGGAGGCCAAATGAAGTCCCCACGCCGGAAATGATCAACAAAGCCCATGACATTATTATGGCAGATCGTCGAATTAAGCTCCGCGAATTAATAGAGGTCCTAAACATTTCCTACGAACGCGTACACAACATCAGTCACCATCATTTGTACATGAAAAAGCTATCCGCTCAATGGGTGCCGCGTTTGCTGACAATAATTGATCAAACGCAAAAACGTGTGACCACTTCGGAAACACTTTTGGCGATAATACGGCGCGATCCGAAGGATTTTTTTCGCCCAATTCTCACCGTTAATGAAACCTTATTACATACCGGAAACCAAAGTACAGTCGAAACAGTGGCGCAAACGAGGCGAAGGGCCGCCGAAGAAGGCAAAGAGTGCACATTCGGCCGGCAAAGTGATGATGACTGTTTTCTGGGATGCGAAGGGCATCATCCACATAGACTACTTGGAAAAAGGAAAAACAATCAATGAGTACTATGCAGCATTATTGGATGGATTCGATGCCGAATTGCGTAGAAAACCAAAATGCCCCGGTTTGGAACGCAAAAAGTGCTCTTTCACCAAAACAATGCACCGGCTCGCCGATCGGCCGTCGCCATGGCAAAATTACACGAATTGGACTATGAATTGGTTAAACACCCACCGTATTCCCCAGATCTTGCCGTCAGCGATTGTTTTCTGTTTCCAAACCTAAAAAAATAGCTCGGGAGACGCCGTTTCGCAAAAAATCATGAAGTCGTTGCTGAAACTTCGGCCTATTTTGAAGTGCTCGAGCAAAAGTACTATTCGGATGGGATCAAAAAATTGGAACATCGTCTTACTAAGTGTATCAAGCTAAAAGGGGACTATGCTGAGAAATAAATCGATTTAATTCCAAAAAACTTGTTTTTTCTATTAAAGGCTAGTTTTAGATGGCTAACAGGATAGATGGATATCAAAGGCTAACAGATGGAGATAGAAGTAGAAGAGGATATGGTTTTAAAGTTATTAAAATAGGAAATTAAAATAGCATTAAAAAACAGCAAAAATGGTGAAGCATTATATCCAGACCAAATTCCTATATAAATCTTAAAATGCATGAATGATGAAACCTTAGATATTATAGTAGACTTATTTAACTCAGTATACAAAACAGGACACAAACCGAAACAATGGTTACTCTCCACCTTTTGTGCTATCCCTAAAAATACAAACGCTAAATATTGCAGTGAATACAGAACAATATCACTAATAAGTCACATTCTCAAATTATTCCTGAAAATAATACATGGAAGAAGGAATAGATGAGAGTTTGGGTTCAGAAACGGACTAGGAACCAGAGAAGCGTTATTTGCTTTTAATGTGTTAGCTCAAAGATGCATGGATATGAATGGATATGCATGTTTTTACGTCGATTTTGAAAAAGCATTTGACAAAGTAAGACATGAAAAATTAGTCCAAATTCTAAAGACAAAAAACATAGACCAAGTTTCTTACGAATAATAACAAACCTCTACTGGACTCAAAGAACACAAATCGTAATAGATAACGAACGAACCCAGTCCAGAAATTTAACTCAGGAGAGGAGTTAGGCAGGGATGTATTAAGTTCACATTACTATTTAATGTATATAGTGAAGCCATTTTTGAAGAAGCTTTACTGTCTCAAAGTGAAGAAATAATAATTAACGGAAGATCTATCAACAACATAAGATATGCAGACGACACCGTGATTATAGCAAGCTCTGCTGAACAACTCTAATTACTGCTAAACAAAACAAACAGTTTCTGTGAAAAATATGGACTAAAAATAAATATAAAAAAGACATGATAATAACAAAGAAAACAAATATACCAATAAACGTACATTTGGGAAATGTACCGACAGAAAGGGTTGATAAATACAAATACCTAGGAACCTGGATTTCAGACACTAATGATCAAATAACCGAAATAAGAGCTAGTATAAAAATAGCAAGAAGTGCGTTTGTAAAAATGAAAACAATTCTCTGCAACAAAGATCTTAGATTAGAGTGAGTGAGAGTAAGAGCAGTGAGATGCTACGTGTTTTCGATACTGAAATATGGACTTGAAAGCTGGACATTGAAGCAAGAACACATAAATAAGTTACATAAGTTACATAAATATGTTACAGCCAAAACTAACACGGAAGTATTGCGAGAAATGGGCAAAGAATGCGAAATAATAAACACAATAAAAATTAGAAAGTTACAATATCTGGGACGCCTACTGAGGGGACAGCTATATGAACTGCTAAGGCTGGTAATACAGGGAAAGATGAGAGGAGTAAGGAGTATAGGAAGGAGAGTGTCATGTTAGAAGAATTTAAGGGACTGGTTTACATGTAGTTCTATAGAACTCTTCAGAGCAGCAGTAGATAAAGTAAAGATAGTGATGATGATATCCAACTTCCGATTGGGAGGCGGCACTTAAAGAAAAAAAGACTTCTATACATGCTCACAACATTTCCTATATGTTCGTGAGCCATAGTAACACCTATTTTTAAGATTAAGTCGCTCATGGCGACATGAGCGATTTAAATGGCATGGTGCCCGACAGAATGCTCTGTGAATTTTAGGATGCTAAGTGGAAGAATTCATAGCTTGAAATAGCAAAAATGAAGTCTGCATTTTTATTTAATGAAATATCTTGAAGTCCTAAACATTTTCTGATAATATTTTCATTTTCAGCACATTGAATTGGTGTAAATTATTCATAAAGCTTTTTGTTTGCAGACCTGTGTTATTGTTATAATGGTCTTATTGGCGTAGATTATCCCATACTTAATAATTATTGCAACGTTAATACTTATTATAATTTTCTATTGTTTTAGGTATAGTAATTTCAACCTGTTGCTACTATATTGCTGCAATTATTTATCAATTTGTTTTGGAATCACATGAAGGACACAGAACATGCTTTACAGCTTACTCAATTAGTATGGGTACAACTTTTTTATGCTTAATTTTGCTCCAAAAAGTTAACCTTCACTGCACATGCTTGGGTAAGGACTAGATATAATCGAAATTTAATACCTTCTATATTGATACTATAAAATCAATAGATAATGTATATCGGCACCAATAGAATAAGTTTGGGACACTGTTAAAAACTAGACTTACTATATTTATTATAATGTAATTTTGTCTTCGCCTCCCAGCTAAGATCCTACTTGCATACCAGATTGTGTGCTACTTTGTTGTTTTCGTTTTAAACTAATTTTTGAAATGTTTTTTATAATACTTTTTTAAAAAATAATGGCTGTTTGAAAAATAGAAGTCATTATTAGTAAAATTACCAGTGCTTTGTGCAGAATTTTCTTCTGCTGAGAGAGCTACTTGTTTTTTAAGAGGATGCGTTCAGCATCATACTGGGGTACATTAACTGCTTCTCTAAGCCTGTTATTACAAGCTACTTGTATCCCCTTTTAGTTTCTGTTGCTTATGTATCCCCATACGAGAGATGTATTCAATCTTAATTTTAACTTTATTTACAGTGAGCTCTTATAGCAGCTCCGGCTATTGTTGCTTTTTGAATGGTTTTGTCCACATGCTGCGTGAATTTTAATCCTTGATCCATTGTGACTCCTAAGTATTTCACTTTTCTTCTTTATTCGATGGGATTATTTTGCACTGTCAGCTGCTAGTGTTGGTTTCTCTCTTTTTAGCCATAATCACTTATGTCTTCCCTGAATTAATGACTATTGTATACTTCATTTTTTATTCTATGTTATCCAATGCTTTAATTCAGTATTAGCAGTAAAAACATATCCAGGCGCAGATGTACCAACAGATTACAATATTTTAGTAGGAAAAATAAGACTGAGATTAAAAAGAGTTGCAAGGACGAATAAGCAAACAGTTACTATTGATAGAGAAAAAATGTTAAATGACACTGTAAAACAAGAAATAACCAATAAGTATATTAGAACAAAAAATGAACTTAACATCAAGCAAAGAGGAAAGTACTGAGGAAAACTGGACGAGAATTAAAGACTTCTTAAAGACTGTCCAAGAAACAAAATTGAGTGCGCTAAAAGCATGAAAGAAACAAGGTTAGATGAGAAAAGAAATACTGAGACTTATGGATCAAAGAAGAGAAGTCAGAAATAAAGATAAAAACGAATACAAGAGAATCCACGCAATAATCAGGCAGCAGATAAGACACGCAAAAACACAATTTCATTGTAAAGAATGTAATGAAATTGAACAATATGAAAAGAAACACGATACATTTCGTCTGCACAAGAAATTAAAAGAGGTCGCTGGAAACAAACAGAAACAAGTCTCCCAAAGTTTACAAGACAGAAACGGACACAGAATATTAGACATCAATGAACAGTTAAAAGAATGGGAAAACTACATTTCTGAATTATTAGAAGATGAGAGAGTAGAACACTATACACCGATTGCTATATCAGGTCCATCTATAATAAAATGTGAGGTTACACATTCAATACAAACGGCAAAAAATGGAAAAGCACTTGGCCCCGATGAAGTAAGTGCTGAAATACTAAAGTTTTTGGTAGAAAATGGAGTTAAAGCTCTGTGTAATCTCTTTAATAGAATTTATGACACTGGGATATTACCAACTGATTGGTTAAAGTCGACATTTGTCACAATACTTAAGAAACATCGTCCAAAGACATGCGGTGATTATCGGACAATAAGTCTGATGTGTCACGTTTTGAAGATCTTCCTGTGAGTAGCAGAGACAGAGAGCAGAAGGGAGCAGAATTTACACGCTGTTAGAGGACAGAATTAGCAATACTCAATTTGGGTTAAGGAGTGGCTTAGGTACAAGAGAAGCCTCGTTTAGTATACAGGTGTTAGTACAGAGATGCAGAGATATAAATCAAAATGTGTACATTTGTGCAATCGATTTTAAAGAGGCTTTTGACAAAGTCCGACATAACAAAATGCTAGAAATATTGGAAACAGCTGGATTGGACGATAAAGATCTACGAATAATTACAATTCTATACTGGCATCAAGTGGCAAGAATAAAGGTTGAACAAGAACTGTTGGATGAAATAAATATAAAAGAGGTGTGAGACAAGGCTGTATATTGTCACATTTACTTTTTAGCTTATTCGGAGGAAATATTTAAGAAAGCCTTAATGGAGACAACCGAAGGTATTATTGTGAATGGAGTAACCGTCAACAGTATTAGATATTCCGACCATACCTTAGTGCTTGCTTATTGCGGAGAAGACCTTCAAAATCCAATGAACAAAATAAAACAGACTTGTGATCAGTATGGATTAAAACTCAACGTTAAGAAAACTAAATATATGATAGTTAGCAAACAAAATTATATATAGTATGACGGTATAAAAGTCGGAGATGCCATACTGGACAGAGTAGAGAAACAGTAATTCGACAGTAATATTAATGAGAGCTGGGATCCAACCCCAGAAATTAGAAGCCGAATAGAACAGGCCCGAGCTGCCTTTGTAAAAATGAGATACGTACTTTGAGAAACAGTCACGATTGACCTTAGAGTTCGAATGACATCTTGCTACATCTTTCCTGTCCTGCTATATGGAGTGGACGCGTGGACTCTAACTGAGGCTATCCTTAAACGCTTGACAGCCTTTGAGATGTGGGTATACAGATGACTACTGGAAATAAGCTGGGTCGACAGAGGTAGAAATGAGGAGGTCCTTAGACGGCTGAACCAAACAACACAACTGGTCAATATAATAAAGAAACGTAAGCTGGAATAGTTCGGTCACATTATAAGACACCCTGAAAAATATGATCTTTTACATCTGATCATTCAGGGAAAGATTCAAAGTAATCGTGGTCCTGGTAGAAGAAGAACATCATGGCTAAAAAATCTAAGGCAATGACATGGAAAATCAACTACATCGTTATTTAGAACTGCTGTTAATAAAGTTACGATAGCGAATATGGTAGCCAACATGATATCCAACGATCGACAGCAGTCGTGGAACTAGAAGAAGAAGAAGAAGAAGAACGCTGTATGCAACTTATTTACTGCTACATCTAGGTTCCTTTATTTAGCCCCAATTCCTGGGTCGTCTGCATAAAGGCTGAGTAGCGTTCTTAGTGGTCTTGTTACATTGGTGTTATATATTGGATCCAATAGTGGTGAAAGGACTGCTCCCTGTAATACCCGGCCATCGGAACTTTGTGCTCGGACAGCACTTGTCCTATCCGGAACTTTAATCCTCGGTTGCCCAAGTACGAAGAGATTAGTCTCGTCATGGCTCCGCTGTATCCGTAGTCTGTCATTTTGTATGTAAGCCATTTATGCCAAACTCTATAGAAGGCTTTGACTAAGTCCAGTAAGGCTGCTTCTGTGTACTTTTTGTTGTTAAATCCAGCTGTTATGTACTCTGTTAGCCTGAAAACTTGTAGTTCGCTGGAGTTTTCCGCTCTAAATCCAAACTGAGCTTTTGGGATTATTCCTAGACTGTGTGTTTCTAATTGGAGTCTGCTTAATATGGCTCTTTCTACAATCTTGCTAACTGCTGGAAGTAAGTTTATCGACCTGTGGTTTTGCGGAAACGTGTTGTCCTTTCCTGACTTCAAAACTATGATAGCATGGGTTATCTTCCATAGGTTTGAAATGTCTTGTTTGAAATTTTCAAATTTCATCTAGACCAGGTGCTTTTAATAGTAAACTATTTTTAATTAGTTTACTTATCTCTTATGGAGATGTGAGTATAATTATCTTCTTCCGGCATTTCTTGTTTTCTTTGACTTCTTCGATAAATTCTACGTCTTCTTCTTTGTAATAATTTAGTGTACTCTTTCTCTCCCTCTCTCTCTCTCTCTCACTCGAATCTTCCCTTTCACCTTGGTTTTTTTTCATTGAAGTAGACAATTCCAGTTTCAACGTGTAGTGCGGATACGAATTTTCTGTCGTTACTTAATGGTTTTTGAAATTTCTAAATATTTTACTTATTTGGTCTATTTCTCCATTTCTTGTACGTGGTTATTATACTTTCAGCTTCTAATGTTCCGCTAACACCGTTTTTACTTCTCTGTTTATTTCTCGCTAATTGATACGCAATTGTCTCCTTTTATTTAAACGTCTTTTCACCACGTAAAAATTGCAAAAAAATGTTTTTAAGGGTCAACTGTAGATGTATTGTCGGAATAAAAGCTTATTCCTTATATCGTGCAATAACTACCAGTAAGCTTGGACCTTCGGTTTACCTAATTCGCTATTGAAGAGAAGTCTTCTGATTTCTCGTTGCTTGATCGTCAATCATAAAAATATTTTTAAAAACGGGTACTAGGATACAGTCGCTGAACATTATACACGCTGAACATTATAATTAATTATTGTATTTATTTTCTCTTAAAAATCAAAATTTAATTTCGAACGTGATAACAAATATCTTTGATTTACGTTTATTTATTTTTTTAGGTTCCATATTCTTTATGTTCATGTTAGCTTCGTGTGTATGGCTTTATTGCATATGCCACAATACAACATTTAGTGTCAAGTAAGTATCTCAAGAAAAAATAAAAAAATAATATTATTTACTAGTTCAAAATTCTACTGTAGTATCACTATATTAACATATGTACATATTTATGTACAAAATATATTAATAATAAGTTTATCAGATTTGTCCTATCATCATTTAAATTAAACACTACTAATATGAAAGAATAAACAATAACAAATTTTCTTTGTTAAACGAATTTATTAATTTTAGATTTCATTAGAAAATTACAGTTAAAATATTTTTATTAAAGGCCGTTCCTCGCGATTCTGGGCATAGCTAAATTCCAATGTAAAAGTTTATATCAAATAACGCGAAAACTATGGCAGATATTGAGATGATTCTTTTTTCTATGGGAAGTTCTAGTGCATTATTTGGTTGTAAATTAATAAATTGTTTAAACAATATTTTTTTTCAAATATTTTTGATTAAAATAAACGTCAATTTTTTTTTAAATAGGGCACTACAGAATTTGACCCACTTTCCGAATTTGTTTTTATTTTTAACATAAAGTGTAACACAAAGCAGCTATTTGGTATAAACTTTTTAAAAAATTTCAAAGTTGTGCTAAATGTTACTCTCTCTCGGTTAGTACAGGCTGTTTTTGTCGATAGTTTCTGGATTCTCGCCGACGGGTAGGTAAGAAGTGTATACCCTCTCGAGGGAGGTATTTTAATCAGAATTCTTTTCTTCTTTACATCAGCTCAGAGTAATATCCAAATATTTTGTAGTATTTGAATATATTTATTGAACAATATTTAAATATTTTGCAGTGTTTGAATATGACTATTTATATTTATTGGAATATTTATTTTGAACGTTTTTGTTAGTAAAGTTTACATAATATATGAAGTTTGTTTTGTCACTTGCTTGTCCAGTTATATTAACAAGGATCTACAGACCGAGAATTTGGCATCCAAATTCCACTGATTCGCGCAATCGTACTTGTAAGTTCGTATAGTCGGCTGGAGTTACAATTTGCCAAATTTAAATGTAATCGTTTCTACTCATTCATATTAATATTATAATGTATAATATATTAAAGTTTTTAATATTGGTAATATTATTAAAGCTTTTAATACTATTTTTTAATATTAAGAATAATATTAAGTAATTAAATATTGCGTCTTACTTAAAAAAAGTACGAGATAAACTCGTTTTTTATATCTTTACGTATGCTAAGGGTAATAAATTAAAATCCTTCAATACAAGACTAAAGGTAGGTACCTATAATTTGAATAAGCTGGTTTTGCCCATACTGACTTTCTAATTCTAATTACCTACTAATTTGCATAACAGTCAGATATTGTACCTGGTCATAATGCTGTTTTAATATTAGGATTTTCATTTCGCTTGTTGAAACTTCATCCGATATTAATTTCTTGGAAATTTTTATAAGGCTGAGAGTACTTAATCGGAATACTCGAGTATTGTTGAAAAAAACTGAAATTGAAGGTACTACACAATCGAAGAACTCAAAAAAATTAAACATTTCCGGTATTCTTTTTCCAGATCGTATTTTGTTTTCGAGATATATTTAAATTTGGGAATTTTTTATTATTTTTCCACTTTTTTCAGGTTCTTTTTTAATTTAATTTCAGTATATAAAAGCCTTTACAATATTATCCAAATTTTATTTGGAAGTTAATCTTAACTGTTCAGAAACAATTTGCTATTTAGGAAATGAAAGTTTGTTTTTTTTTCCTTAGTTCTTAATTTGCTATAACATTTCTCATTTGATTTAATAAAAAATATTGTAAATTCATTTTTTTGAATAATTATAACGACTTACATCCGAGTAGCTTAACACAATTAAAGAAAATATAACGAATACGCTCACGACTCGGAACTGAGTCTTTTCTTCTTTTCGCATAAAATATTACAAATTTATTTAAAATACCCTTTATTTAATATATACTTTATTTATTCATCACAATTAAAAAAAATACTAGTCAGCACAGCGGTTGATTTCCATGAAAATACGCTAAGCAGTGATAATGATTGCATGTACCTAAGTTAATATTTTTGTCTTTTGGTTGGTGTTATATTGGAAATTTCCCCTCTCAAGGCATTTGCAAGAAAATTGCACTTTCATGTAAAAAACGAGTTATTTATCTCGTACTTTTTTTAAGCAAGGCGCAATATTTTTTTACTTAATATTAATATTAATATTAAAAAATAGTATTAAAAGCTTTAATAATATTACCAATATTAAAAACTTTAATATATTATACATTATAATATTAATATGAATGAGTAGAAACGATTACATTTAAATTTGGCAAATTGTAACTCCAGCCGACTATACGAACTTACAAGTACGATTGCGCGAATCAGTGGAATTTGGATGCCAAATTCTCGGTCTGTAGATCCTTGTGTTATATTAGTCCAAAGTAATAAGGATTTTCTCGTGACATTTAATAATCCAGGTAGCTGACAACTTTTTTAGTTATTATAGACCTATAAGAAGAAAAGCTGCCTGTTTCCTGTTTGAAGTTCAAAGGCATTTTTTAATGATTAACAATTTAAGGCAAAAAACGCGATTTTTTCGATTTTTGGACTCTATTAGAAAGCTAAATTTAACATAAAATTACAAAATTTTATTTTTTAGAATATTGACAAAGCTCTAAAATGCCAATTTTTGTAAGTTGAAAAGTCAATTTGTTGCTTTGAATGTTGTTGCAATAAAAAAAATTGGCCTAAGTTAATTTGGGTGGCCAAAGTTAGTCATGTTTTTTTGTTAGGTTTAAGGAATCTCATTGACGCCATGTTAAAGAATGGGGATTTGTATTTTTTGTTAAAAAATTTGCACAAATATTGTACCTTTACAGGACCTTCTACGAATTTTCAAAAATGTAGTTCAAATTGTGACAAGGAAGTACAAATCCATGGAGTTTAAATACCGAACAATTTCAAACTAATAAAATTTTCTATATCTCCGGATCTACTCAATGGATTTTGATCATTCTTTCTTTAATTTTTATCTAATTTCTACGTATATTACAAATATTTAATTTGTTTATATATTAATTAATTAATAAATAGTCTAGTTTATTTAAACAATTCATAAAAAAAATTTTCTTCCAAAAATCTATTTTTGGTATAATTGTTACTCATATTATTTATAAGACTATTTGCATAAAATTTTATTCTTGCTGCACATAAGCTCTTCAAGAGGCTGCGTTCTTTCGTTGGTATTGTATAATCTGTTTCTGATGATTTTCTGTGACAAAAATAATCTGTGCAATTCGAATAGTTTCCAAATACATAAAGATGGCTATTAGATATATTATACGTTGACCACAAGTCCTAATTCACTTGCCGCATCCGCAAGGCTTGTAAAACACTACACTTGTCTCTTATGGTTCTGTTAAAAATAATTACATTCATTATAGTATTTAATTTTCTGGTTGCCTTTTCCAAGCCAACATTAAAGAGGAGACACGCCAGCGACTCCCTCTTTCTTAAACCATCATTAACGTCAAAACACGTAAAGTTTTCTCCTTCAATTCTACGCACGAGCTTACATTTTCATTGTTAGTTGGGACAACTTAACCAACTTTGGTGGAATCCCAACCAAAGTCAATTATTGCATTATATAATGCAGTTCTTTTAACACTGACATAGGCTGCTTTGAAGTCGACGAAGAGATAGTGTGTATCTATGTTATATTCTAGTGACTTTTCTAGAATCTGCCCATGTGCTTGAATTTGATGTATAGTTGATTTTGCAGCAGTAAATCCGCGTTGATATTGACCAACAATATCCTTTGTAAAATGTTTAAGTCTTTCAAACTATGCATTGCCGAAGATGTTATACGCAGCTGCTAACAGAGTAATGCCTCTATAGTTCTTTCAATTCAGTTGATCACACCTTTTTATGCAACGCATATTGTTTCATTTAGCCACTCTTCTGGTACTAAGTCATTCTGCCATATAAGTACTATTAGTTTCTGGATTACTGCAGAAAAATTGATCACTACCTTTTTTATACATTTTCCAAAAGATTTAATCGATTCCTGTGGCTTTATTGTCTTTGAGTTTTAAGACGGTATGTGACACTTCTATTATTGTTGGGTCTTCACTGTGTAGTTGACGATGTAGATTTTGTTGATTGACATCTCCTTCAATATCGTGTATATAGTATATTATATAAATATATATGATATAATAATAATGTACCTATAATATGATACAATTCCTATAAAACGTCTTCCGACGTCCATTTTTCATTCAATTCTGTTGTTCCATCGTTCTTTAAGTTCTTTCGAGCTCATTGAGTTTCTTATTCCTTCCAACCATGTGTTCTAAGGCAGTCCTCTCTTCTGGATTCCTGTAGGTGTTTATACAGGTACTTGTTTCGGGAATCTACTGTCTTTCATTCATTGGACATGTCCGTACCATTTGAGCTGCTTTCCTTGTATGCAATCCATGACTGTACCTTCTATTCTCATACTTTATTCCATCCAGTTCAGCGACATATCTTTCTTCGATGTCTATGTTAATAGTCTCGTTTCACAACCGTGTAAATAAAAGCATGCTTTTTACCACAGTTTCATGGGTTGTAGTGCTAGAGAGAGCATGCCAGCTGAGCCAAAACGAAAAATAATCCTCCTTATTGGAATAAGCTTGGCCGTTCAACTGGACCCGGACTAACTCCTTTTAATTCTTTAAATTCCTGTGTTGAAATTAATAATACTTACGCATTATTTTATCTAATTACCTATTTAGTTGTCAAAAGAGATATTTTCTTACCTAAAGAAGTAAAAGTGGTTCAATTTAGAAAATATATAGTAAATAATAAATATTTAAAAACTAATGCACATATTGATCCCGCGATTTGAGCTTCAAGTACTAATTTTATAAATCACACTACTAATATACGTAAATCCTTTTATTTTAATTTCATTAATGTTTTTATTCGCCACATCTTAACATTTTGCATTTCAGAATATTTATCATTGAACTCTAATCTACGTTAAAAGCTAATTTGTCAGTAAAAAAAAGTAACAAAAAAAACAAATGAAAATATAACACATAAAAAATGAATACTGTGACCTAAAAATATCTTAATTACTATTAAACTGGGAATAAGCCACAATTAAAGATAAAAATACGTTTATTGACGTTTCAATTTCCACTTCGGAAATCGTTCTCAAAATACAAATAGTAAATTAAACAAATTTTGTTTTTTGTTACATAGTGAAAAATTCTTCTAATAATTTAATTTTATCTGACTCATTTATATTGACAATTCAGGCATACATTATGCATTTTAAAGTAGACGACTTTAAAATGATATTGCCAATATTGTTGAGTTGCGCTCCTGGGACGACTTTACTTATAAGATAGTTCATTCGATTACATGAAATCAACTTTAACTTGAGAATATCCGTCAGAAAAAAATCATAGCATGTAATTCGTCTTTAAAAAGACAAACACATGACATGATGACAGTAAAATTCTCCTGTTAGTGATTCCATAGTAAATTATGAGGGAAAAACCAGGAAAAAAACCTTATAATATTATCCCGACATTATAAGTATTTGTTTGTGAATTTAGTTTACCTTCAACAAACATCAAAATTCTGATTTTATATGTGACGTTATTTAAAAAACATAAATGATGTATCCTCTATATGTTACTGACTTACTAATACTGGTATTTTCTTATTAATAACTTTCTCTTTCAATATTGGTAACCAGATCCTACTACATTCTGCCGAGGAATTTGCGACACAATTGGCCTCATTTAGCATAATTAGAGCCGCTTCTTTGATTTTTGTTTTTTTACCATCCATTTCTTTTAGGACTACATTTGAATTATTCCATTGAACTCTATGTTCATTATCCCATGCGTGTTTACATATTTGAGATCTATCAAATTCTTTATTTTTAATATAAGATTGATGTTCACTTATTCTAACATTTAATGGCCTTGATGATTCACCTAAATAAAACTGATCGCATTCACAAGGTATTTTATAAATGCAATTCTTTGTCCTTTCTTGTTCATTGTTAGGTTTGGTTTTGGACAAAATAGATCTCAACGTGTTTGTTGTTTTGTATGTTGTTGAAATGTTGAATTTATTTCCTATCCTTTTAAGTTTTTTTGATAGTCCTTTTATGTACGGTATTGTTATTTTCCTCATATTCCTTGTGTATGCTGTAGGATCTCGTTCTAAGTTGTTCTGTTCTATTCGATCGATTGTTGAAAATTCCTTATTTATAAACGATAAAGGATAATCATTTTTTAATAAAACAGATGTTAACAAATGTTTCTCCTCCTAGAACGAATTTTCATTAGAACAAGTAATTTTGGCTCTATCGTATAAGGATTTAATTATACCCTTTTTTACATTAATATTGTGATTTGATTTGAAATTTCAATATCTATTGGTGTGTGTTGGTTTTCTATACACCTGAGTCTCATATCCAGTATCGTTCTTAGAGATTAAAACATCCAGGAAAGGTAGCGTGTTATTATATTCCTTTTCCATGGTAAATATTATTGTCTCTTCTTTATCGTTTATGTCATTTAGGAATGTGTCCAACAACTCTGATCCATGAGGCCATATTGAGAATACTTCATCTACATACCTCCACCATACTGTGGGTTTGAAATTTTGTTTAGAAATGATATTTGTTTCAAAATCTTCCATAAATATATCGGCTATGAATGGAGATAAACTAGAGCCCATTGCTAGACCAAAATTTTGTTTATAGAATTTATTATTTAGTTGAAAATATGTATTATCAGTACATAATGTTAATAACTGATAACTAACTAATAACTGAATAAATGTTGTGTATTTTTTATGAATGTGTCATTTTTATTTGTAAATGGTTTTAAAATATTTAATAAAAATTTTGATAGTTCACTACAAGGAGAATTCATGGATATGAATTCTCCTATATTATCTCCTATGAATAGATATTAAAAATATCTTGTTATACATTATTTTGTAATAAAATTATATAAAATGTTGTCTTCAAAATCTTGTTTGTATGTATCCTTGCTAAGTTGTGAATTAATTATTCAATAAATAATATTACTCTGGTATACGTAATAGTGGCCACATCCCACACGTGCAAAAAGTATAAACTAATTACTTTTAATATTGTTCTGAAGCTATTTTCTTGTGGCATTGTAAATTAATTACTATTTAACTGGGAATAAGCCACAATTAAAGATAAAAATACGTTTATTAACGTTTCAATTTCCACTTCGGAAATCGTTCTCAAAATACAAACAGTAAATTAAAGAAATTTTGTTTTTTGTTACATAGTGAAAAATTCTTCCAATAATTTAATTTTATCTGACTCATTTATATTGACAATTCAGACATCCCTTATAGCCGATATGTTTAGTCTTGTTCTAGTTGTACCCTCATAATTTACTATGGAATCACTAACACGAGAATTTTACTGTCATCAACGTCATGTGTTTGTCTTTTTAAAGACGAATTACATGCTATGATTTTTTTCTGACGGATATTCTCAAGTTAAAGTTGATTTCATGTAATCGAATGAACTATCTTATAAGTAAAGTCGTCAGAGGAGCGCAACTCAACAATATTGGCAATATCATTTTAAAGTCGTCTACTTTAAAATGCATAATGTATGTCAATGTCAATAATTGTCAATATAAATGAGTCAGATAAAATCAAATTATTAGAAGAATTTTTCACTATGTAACAAAAAACAAAATTTGTTTAATTTACTGTTTGTATTTTGAGAATGATTTCCGAAGTGGAAATTGAAACGTCAATAAACGTATTTTTATCTTTAATTGTGGCTTATTCCCAGTTAAATAGTAATTAAATACTTTTAATCTATATAACAAATCTTTTTATTTCAGAACATTTATGAAAGCAGACCAAACGTCGAATCGTTTTAAAATGTATACTACACTGTCGATTATAGTTCCAGTAAGTATGTTACTGATTTCTATAATTCCTTCAGGGATTCCAGATGTTCCCCGACTTTTTACAAAAAACTTGGGAAGTTGTACATTTAAAGGTATGTTAAGCTGTGTTTTTAGGTTCCTAATTTGAAAATGTATTTTTTGTTTAATTTTATTTATTTGACATAGGCGATGACCTACATAGGTGTGACTTACTGACATAGGTGATGTTTCAACTTCGGCTGAATTTCTTTGCGCTCCTCTGCAATCGCTAGATTTTTCGTCTCAGATTCAGTCACCTTCAAGCCCGTTGACTCCAATTACTATCGAAGATAATCATGGATATTGTTTTCTTGATTCAGGTGCTGAACGTAGCATCGCCGGTGCTACACTTCGAGGAATTTTTCTCAAAGATAAAATTCCCTATTGTACCAAATCTATGCTTATGACTTTGGCTGATGGCAAAACTAGTTTGGTTAATGCTCTTTTCTTTCAGGTTAATGTCGTACTTCAAGGTAGAAAACATTCATTAACTTTATGCTCTGTACCTGATCATATACAAAGTAGAACAATACTCTAGGTTCTGATTTTCTTAGGTCAGCTAATATCATTCTTGATAAACCACGTGATTGCTGGTATTATAGTGATGAATTGTCTGTGCGCTATCCGTGTTCATCTGAATCATTTATATCTGACCTCAGGTTAAATTCTGTTCATTTGCTTCGAGTTGAATTGAGAGAAGATGAAGACATTTCTCTTGATCCAACAAAAAAGTCTGAAATTAATGACCTTTTGTCTAAACATGATAATGTTTTTTGTCCAAGCAAAGAGAAATACATTCTGGGTTGCTCTGGCTTTACTAAAATACTAAGAATGTACTATGTCTAACAAAGACGAGCCAACAAATCCTATCTCCACATCATCGCTGTGACCACTGGATAGTACATCGAGTGCGAAAGGCGTACGTCAAGCAGCTAATGAAGGAGGGTTTAAGGTCTATAGGTCTGGGTTTAAGGTCTGTCCATCGTCTAAAACCCGGAACAGAGTAACTATAAAAATATAAGTAACTAGGTTGACTGTACATAAAGGTGGTACATATACTGTGTATAGTATTACACTGTATATATTTGGATTAGGTATTTAATTTGTTGTGAAGACTAAATATTTCAATTAATACCTGTTTTCCTTTTTATTTCAGCAAATAGCTTTACAAGATACCTTAGAAAGTATATGTTAATACTAATCACATTATCTCTATATTTTTTTTACCTTGTCATTAATTTTTTCATTTTACGGTCTCTATAGGGCATGAAAATTGGTCGAATCCTCTTTTGATTATCAAGTAGTCACTCTGCGGCACATTCTGCTAGTCAGCTTTAATTTATTGGTTTTTTGTCACATTGGCGCTCTATTATAATTTGCTACATTAGTCCAAATACTTGTGTTACATTACACATACATATTTTTGTTACATTGGCGTTCTACTCCCCCATTCATAATTTGTGTTACAATTTGTTTTATATTTCGTATTAATATATAATTTTTTTATTTTAGGGGAAGACACAAGGGTTGCGATTTTGTTTGTTCCAGTAATATGTTTAATTGTGATTTCAACGTTAACCGTCATCTACAGTTTTTTTTTAATAAGACAATTTGACAAAATATATAAATGTGATATTATATGGTTGGAAAAGAGGAATTTACTTCGATATATGTAAGAAATTTTGTATTACTTATTAAATTGATACGTTTTATCTATTCATTATATCTAATTTCGTATTTTTCACTCTTACTGATGCTTAAGACATTTATGACTGCCTACTATTAAAAATAAAATTTAAAAATATAAGACTTTAGCCCTCTCGCCATCACACACACACACACACACACATACACACACACACACACACACACACACACACACACACACACACACACACACACACACACACACACACACACACACACACACACACACACACACTGTGTGTAACACTGTATTATTTGTAAATATAGGAAAAGGTTTCAGAATCTTAGTGTAGACCTACATTGGAACCGTATTTCTTCCGATCCGATATCGGGCGACGTCGGCCGACGTCGGATTGAAAACAAACTCAAGGTATTAAATCATAGTGCCTATACTGCTTCCGTGACGAAGCAGTATAGGCACTCTGATTTAATACCTTGAGTTTGGTTTTAATCCGACGTCGGCCGACGTCGCCCGATATCGGATCGGAAGAAATACGGTTCCAATGTAGGTGTACACTTAGCTGTCGGCGCAGAGAACAGACAGAGCGCGCATTCGGAGAGTAAAAGAGGGAAGACGTAAACGCTCGTTTTGGTAATAAGGTACAGTCTTTCTTAAAAATTATTTTCGAATCGGTTGTTTGTATAATACAAATTATACAAATACCTAGTATGGAGTTATTAGCAAGAAATATTTGGTTGAATTTGACGTAATCCATTAATGTCTTTTTAATCAAGTTATACAGGAAGGAAGGTATTATTTAAAAAATACGTCAAACATTTATATGTTATTCATTAGCTTTTTTCCTTTATAGTTTACAATTTACATGTGTTTACACTAAATAAGTAAACAGTAATAACGAAATAAAACTATAAATAAAGTAAATAATTTTATTTAATACAAAATACAAACACGTAAACATAAAAGAAGGTAATTATAAGCAAGAAATTTTAATAAATAATGTGACAATATGACTACTGTTATTATTGTTTTAATGATAGATTTCAAAGCCAAAAAATAAAAATGGTATTTACAAATTTACTATAAAGCAATAATAATAAAAATACTACAGTAAAAACAGATACTTTAGCTGGATTTAATAGTAACCTCATGACTTTTAACTTAAACAAAAATTAGTGGACTTAATAACTAACTACTAGCTGTACACAAACAGGAAAATGCATTTAAAAGTAAATGAAGTAACGACTACACCTAGAACTACGAACCTTTGACTCCCCCAAGGCAGTATTTTAAGTCAAGCTCTGTTTTATTACATTCAATGGATGCCAGTATTAAACTTGTAAAAGTATTATATTTACTATTTACAGATTGCAAAAGTGTCGTAGAAAGACTAAAAATATAAGTACGTCCAAGAACTTAAATCATCTAGAAGCCATCTAATAATATATATATATATATATATATATATATATATATATATATATATATATATATATATATATATATATATATATATATATGAAAATCACTAGGTTGTCGAGAAAATCACTTGACTCGAGAAGAACCGGGGTTGAGAATTTAATGCTCGACGTTTCGGCTCCCATTTTGGAACAATTATCAAGAGTGATACGATTCGGTTCGAGTTCGGGGTCTCAATATGTCTACTACCCTCACTCGAGACGTACCAGTATCGTGTTCTGTATAATAAATACAAGAACTGTCTCGCGGCACTGAGGTCTCATCTGCCTATTCCTCAGTGTCGAGTGACAACCGGTCTTACCCTGTGTCGCTGCTTTTATACTCGCTGTATGCGCGGGAACGGTATGCGCTGACATGGTCTGAGCTGACGTGGCCTGAGCGGTGTGGGCGGGAGACGCTGAAGCAGGGGTCGCCATGTTGCCGGAAATTGTTTCGCGTCATCGCGCGTATTTAAGCTGTTAGGCCGTTTTTCGATTTCGATAGCTTCACGAATGATTCTTGATTTTAAGGAGCGGATGAGGGCGATGGATTTTAATTTTTCGAAATCTATTTTGTGCCCTGTTTGAATATGATGTTGGGCTAGGGCTGAAGTTGTATCGGAATGTTTGACTGATATAGAATGTTCCTAAATGCGTTTATGAATTCGTTGGTTTGTCTCTCCGATGTATGTACGTGTGCAAGTGGAATAAGGTATCTCGTAGACACAATGGTCTTCATTGGGGATTTGGTCTTTTACGGATCTGACGAGATTGGACAACTTGGAGTGAGTAGTGAAGATGGTTTTGATGTTTAGAGAAAAAAGAGTTTTACTGATCTTGTCAGTGACACCTTTAATAAAAGGTAGAAAGATTTTGTGTTGATCCAGCTGAAAGGTTTCTTTTTTGGGTGAAATAAGGTTTAGATATTTTTGAATGCTCTTATTGATTTGATTTGGGTTTTATGGTAGCTGTTTTGTAAGAGTGTTTGCCTTATTGAATTGATTTCGGATGACCTATTATTGTTGTCGCTAAGTCTTATGGAACGAGAAATAAGAGTGTTGACAACTGAATTAAGTTCACTCTATCTTTTCGTCCGTTTTAGGTTTTGTAAAATCAATAGGAATATACAACGAAATTTAAACATCAGTGCGTGTACTAATAAATATGTAATCTTCTAATATATGTATGTCAAATCTGTATCCAAAATTAAAAAAAAATTGTAATACCAAGCGGCGCTAATAACCACTTAGGTTGATGCGCCTTAATTTTAAATAAAAAAAAACGTGCGATTTTCCTTTAGATGCTTTTTTAATTTCTGTTACATTAACCTCATTATATACTATAGTTAATACGTACCTACAATTTAGTTTTAAAATATTGATGGTTATATGATTTCATTAGTTTATCAATATGTTGTTTTACTAAAGTTTAAACCGATCTAATTCCTATTTAAACCCTTGTTTTGAATGTATTTTTTTTCACAGTAAGAGGTATACGTAAACATAAAACGATACAATATAATTAATTAACAAAACCATATCCCTTTTAACATAAAAAATATATGTTTAACTCCTTATTGTTATTTTAGGACTCACTCATGCTCTCTTATACTGATCACGTCAAGCTTTTGGATTGTCGACGCAGGATTAGAAATAGCTGAAAGTAAAATAAGTGTTCCAGCAGCATATAGTATTATAGAAGGTTTACAGGGGGTGTTGGTGATGGTAATATTTGCTTTCGACAGAGAGACAAGGAAAGATATTTATAAAGTTTTATGTACAAAAAGATTTCAAATGCCAAAATCTAAACGATTCAGTACGCTGCTAAAAAAATTCAAAAGCGAGAGAAGGGTTAAAAATTAGAAATATTATTACAAGATAACGATATTGCTAGGTAAACTTTAAATATCTGCACGGGATTTTTGTTTGTTGTCCATATTTTGTGAATCTTCTATCATATATATAAAATATTTACTAAATACAAATGTAAAGAAATAGAACTTTATTGTTGCTCTATTGGCTTTATAAAATTCCGTAAAGTATTCAATGTTAACCTTGCCTCTTTGATGGAAACCCATGGAGCGTATGTCGTCTTATGTCTTCTATGTTATCTGAATCATTATTATCTATTTTATGAGCTACTGAATCAATAATTTCGTCATCAGGTAATCTCCCAGCAATCGTAACTCCATCATAGCACGTAACAAAGTCCTCAAATGGATATTCTTGATTCAGACACGACTTTATTTCATTCTACAGGAGGTGAAATAAAAACATCTTCGCTTTCAGCTTCTTCTAATGACAACACCGACAATCCAGACTATAATGTATTTAACCACGTACCACGTTAATCTTTTTTCTTCAATGTAATTTAAAGTGTCTTTCTTTATCTCCAATCGTCTTTTGATTTCGTCGTTAGTTATTTTGTCCATTCTGGAAACGCTGCAGCTTCATCTCTAGTAGCCCATTTTTGTGGCGTTTATTTTGTTTCTGCTGCTTTTGTTTAAGACCCAATTTTCTGCTCCATATGTTAGAATACTGCAAATCATCGTGTTATAAATTCTTTTTTCTTTTTGTGTCTGTCCCATAGGAATAAATTCAGTTTATTTTGTTTCTGCTGCTTTTGTTTAAGACCCAATTTTCTGCTCCATATGTTAGAATGCTGCAAATTATCGTGTTATAAATTATTTTTTTGTTACTTTTTGTTATGTGTCTGTCCCATAGGATTGAATTCAGGTTGTCAAGTTCAAGTTGTCTTATAGAGTTTCTGGTTTAACCCACTCGATTTTTAATTTCTTCTTCTGTAGTACCTTTATTTGATATAATGAACCCCAGGTATTTAAATTTATCGGTCCCCTTTATTTCACGCCTGTCATCCACTTCCAGATTTCTTGTTAGTTCTTGTGTTGTCTTCAGATATTCTGTTTTGTTAATGTTTATTTCCAGGCCACTTATATTATATAGTTCTCGAACCATATAACTTAGATCTTCCTCGTCTTGTGCTATTATGATCTGATCGTCGGCGAAACTGAGGGTATACAGATGGTCGTTTCTTATGGGTACTCCCATTCCCTCACATTTCCTTTTTCATGGCTTTAGGGCGTATTGAGGAAATATTTTAAAGAGTGTAGGTGAGGTCGAGCAGCCCTGTAGGAGATCCTTCGTGGTTTTAAATGGTCTTCCAAACTTGTTACCTACCTTGACTGTAACATTATTATGTATGTACATGGACTTCACTATATGGATCAGCTTATCTTTGCATATCATAATATGCCATCATATGCCATAAGAACCTATATAAACGTTTAATAATTAATATATATATATATATATATATATATTATTATATATTATATATATATCTATATATACGGATTGAACGAAATAAATTCGGAACATAGGAATATAATGTATTTCGGCTCAATTCTGCTGTAGGTGGTTGGCCAACAAAATATTGTCAAATAATTATATTATAAAAATCCAATACTTTAGCGGGTTGCTGGATTCTGAACTCATAAAAATTGAAAGCTACACATAAATCTACGATTTATGCTGTCAAACCAGTTATAGTCCAGGAAATGAAGTATTTCACCTCGCAATTTTTTCGTGCTGCGTGGGTTTACTTGAAATTTAACAGAAGGTAGGTAATAGCCTAAGGATCAAAATCTATATCGAACCAAAGTGCGCCAAAGCCTAGGGGGTGGTTGCCACCCCATCTCCGGGGTGAAAATTTTTTTTACGTTTTAACTACAGGTTTCGATTAAAAAAGTGATTTTAGACAAAAAATGTGCTATACATTTTTTTTATAAAATGATATTTTTCAAGTTATTCGCGATTGAAAGTAACAACTTTTAGACGAAAAAATCCACGTTTTTAATCGATTTTTCGCGAATAACTCGAAAATGGTGCATTTTATCAAAAAAATTGTAGAGAACAAATTTGTAGCTTTTAAAAAGACAAATACAGTTCATTTTTTAAAATGTTTTTGCGATATAATAGGAACCGAAATTCGGCCTATCAATGTTCAGCGGTTTTCTTCAAATGCCAAATTTGAAAGATTCAAAGTCAGATATCGGGAAAATGATGCATTTTTGGAAGACAACTCACAAAACCTTTTTTAAAGCATAAATAGACCTATCACAAAAAAAAGACTCTAGCTCAAAAATTGAGTGAGTTATGATAAAAATAAGGTCAATACCTCATTTTTTACGAAAAAAATCGATGAAAACAACCCCCTAACCACCCTCATAATTAAAATCGATCTTCACCCTTCTGCAATTCCTTTTGTACATGTATTGTTAATACGTCCAAAAAGTTTGACCCATTTAAAATGCTTAGTTTTAGAAAAAGTACAGCTTAAAGCGAGAAACGATTTACAATTTCATATTTTTTACCCTCCTTTTTTTAAATATTCCCGAAAATACTAAATATATGAAAAAAATAAAAATTACCAAATTGTAGCTTTTTTAATGACTAAAATTATCCTTTATTTAGATTTGTTGTACAATGAATATTTGGCGAGATATAGCCGTTTAAAGCATCGATTTACGATCAAGCACCATCTTTTTCAAGCCCTTTAAACTAACCCCATTTAAAAACCAAGGGTTCCAAAAAGATTTAATTCACAGATCCTTGTAGCTCTTAAAAACCTCTACAAATCGTTTTTGAAGAAACACTCTATCGTTAAAAATTAAAGGAAATACGTTAAAAAAACCAGTTAATTTTTTTTCCGGAAAATTCCATTAGTATAGTACAGTACATGTCGGAGCATAATAATCTACAAAACCGGTAAATTAGCTAGTGGGGCGTTATAAATTTGAAATTTTAAGCGTTCTTATTTTGAAATCCCATACAACAGAATAAAACATCTGCTCATTTATGTCTATGGCTTGGCAATGAAAATATCAGAGCAACAGATTGGGGATGGTATTCCAAAGATGGGTATATTATTACCCGTACGCATGAACAAACAACCTGCACCCGATGAACTTTTAAAAATTATTTTTTGCCAATGCAAAAAAAGGTGCGGTGTTTCATGTGGGTGCAGAAAAGTTGGTTTATACTGTAACTATACTTGTTCTGGGTGCTCAGGTGAAGGGTGCAATAACAGTCCACCAACAATTGAAGAAGATGAGGATGACATAGATCACGATGAAGATGTAATTGATGACGAATAAAATTAATATTATAATTGTTTTACCTATAAATGTAAATATTTTCAACTATTTATGTAAATGTATAAGAATATAATTATGGTGCCTTTTATGTTGATAAATTTTTTTGTATTTAATTCTACTTTTTTCAATTTATATCTTATAAATTAGTTTATAAAAACTGCAATGTTGTAAAGGGTGATTTTCAAAACTTGAAAAGTTGCAAAATTTTGGCAAAAAATTGTTTTCACCTATAGCACTCATAACAATTGATTTTTAAGGGTTGAAAATGTATGAATTTGTATTTTAAAGTATAAAAAAATCACTATTTAACTAATCCAAACCAAATTTCACTCATCTTAAGATTTGTAATATTATTTTACAATTTTTGAAAATTAGGGGTAGTTTTCAGCCCTAAGAACAATCAGGGTTCATCGGCATGACATAAACTATAAAGCAGAGGGTGAGTTGAACTTAATTCCAAATTTTTATGCAAATCGTTCCAAGGTAAAATCATTTTCTTTGCATTACTAATTTTTTTATATTAATCTCTAATAAGGGTCGCTTTTTAAGGGTTGAAATATGATGGAACTTTATTCAAAAGCACGAAACTATCATTATTTAATTAATTCAAACCAAATTTTACCCATATTCAGGTTTAATATGTTATTTTATAATTTTTGACTATTAGGGGTAGTTTTCACCCCTAAGAACAATCAGGGTTCGTCGACATGACATAAACTATGAAGCAGCCGGTGAATTAAGCTTAAATCCAAATTTTTATCCAAATCGATCCAAGGATAAAACATTTTTTTAGAATTAGTAATTTTTTTACATTAATCTCTAACAAGGGTTGCTTTTTAAGGGTTGAAATATGATGGAACTCTATTTAAAAGTATGAAATAATCATAATTTAAATAATTCAAACCAAATCTTACCCATATTTATGTTTAATATGTTATTTTATAATTTTTGACAATTAGGGGTAGATTTCACCCCTAAAACCCTTCAGCGCACTTCGGTTCGATATATATTTTGATCCTTGGGCTATCACCTACATTCTGTTAAAATTTCAACTGGATACATGCAGGACGAAAAAATTGCGAAGTTTTAACTTTTTTCGAGCTTCACTTCCTGAACTATTATCGCTGCCTTAGACAAACCCGTCTTACGCAAACAACATTGTTACGAGACAGATAGTTGAACGATATTTTATACAATGTCTATACCCAGGTATGGATTTATTTTTGTCCAAGTTTTATATTGGTCCACTATTTCAAATGCAGTTCAAACAGACATGTATTAAATTGTATGTTCCGTTTTAATTTGGTTCAATCTGTATAATCTGATATGTGTGTACTAGGTCTTAAAAATAATTCTTAAATACATTTATTTTATTATAATTATTTAATGACAAGCAAGGCTTAAATTTGCCGATATTTCCATATGTATTAATTATTATATTAATTGTATTTATTTAAAAATAGCACTTTTTATTTTATAATTTGTTCGTAAATATTTATAAACAAATATCTTGTATAACTAATAGGTAAATATATTAATACAATTATTATTAAAATAATATAAATAAATTATGATATTATGTGTTTTTATCTATATTGTAACATTTTTCTTAATCCCTTTACTCTTGTTGCTGATACGCCCATGATCATATTCACAATTAGCTTGTTAAATTTCATTGAAATCTACCGACTTATTAAAGACGCCTGGTTGGTTAATCCTTGGCTAATCCTTTTCCGGTTTCAAGCGGGTTCTGTTTGATAACTTAGCGAACGTCGTCGAAAGCACATTGTCGTGTTTTTCGGAGAGAACCTAATCCAATCCAAAAACATTTATTTTACTCACGTTCCTAGCTAGAAGGATCCCGTTATTTTCGATGTCGTTAGAACCTTTTTGTCTACCTAGAAATGGATACAGTCCGGCCTGTTATTTTAAGTGGGGGATATCCCATCTTATTTTTTGGGTAGTTTGGGAAATTTTTAGAGAAGGAATATCACTTCTGGCCGGGCTGTCTTTGATTAAGACCTTCTGGCAGGGTCGTCTTTAAGTAAAGCCGTTTGCTAATATTACCGTCTCTGTGTTATCTTACCGTTCTCTGTGAAACTGTTTCTTTAAATGTGTATACACTTAAATATTTGAGTTTCTTAATACAGTGCGTAAGTTTTGGATTAGGTATACACTCTATAAATGGCAACACTGCGCGTCTTCGACTGGCACTACATATCTGCTTCGTTGACTCGTCGTTGCACGTCGCCGGTCGGCTAATTTGTCATATTGTCATTATACCGTGGTTGTTTAAAGGTATAACAGCGTAGAGTTTTAATTTATTTTTGTAAACATGTCTGTTTATATGGCCGCGGAAAAAGCTCAAATAATAAAATGGTTTTATAGTGGCAATTCTGCACAACAGTGTGTAGATTTATTTTCTGTGTTTTTTGATGGAAGACCAATTCCTTGTGTACAGTCAATTTATAATATTGTTAAAAATTTTGAGAGTTGTTATTGCCTCAAAAATTGCAGAAAATGTCACGCTCGAGAAGTGTTACCAGAAAAAGTTGCGGAAAGAGAATACCGGGATACACAAATTTGTGCAACAATCGAGGTAGATTCAACACGTTCAAGTAGAAGCGTTGCTAGAGAGTTAGATGTTAGCAATGTTACTGTAACGAAAGTATGGAAAAAGCACGGTTACAAGAATTTTAAATATTCGAAAACGCAGCAACTTTATCCAGACGCTTACTTTCGAAGAATGGAGTTTTGTGAAACTCTAATAACGAAGGCTAATAGTGAACCAAATTTTATTAAAAACATTTTATTCACTGATGAATCTTCTGTTTCGTTAGTAGGGAGACACAATCCTTCCATTACGAGGTATTGGGCGCGGGAAAACCAGCACAGAAGTGTTGTTTACCGAACTCAACGTCCTTAAAAAGTTAACGTCTGGATTGGCATTTTAGGAGACCACATAATAGGTCCATTTTTTATTGAGGGCAACTTGAATAGTAGAGTATACCTCGATTTGTTACAGAATCATGTTCTTTCCGCTATTCTCAATCTTCCTGATGTAAATCTGGAGAATGTTTGGTTTCATCAAGACGGCTGTTCAGTTCACAACGCTCGAATTATTAGGGAGTATTTAAACAATACTTTCCCGAATCGAGTTATCAGTGGAACAGGCGATATTAAGTGGCCTGCGCGATCTCCAGGTCTTACACCCATGGACTTCTTTTTTTGGGGACATTTAAAAAGCATTATCTACGCTCATCCTGAGGCTAGAGCCCAAAATTTGGATGAATTAAAAAATCGAATAAGAGAAGTCTCCAATTCTGTTACAGCAGAAACTCTTTCATCTGTTCGCAGAAGTTTTTATGACAGATTGGGGTACTGTTCTGCCGTAGAAGGTCAACTATTTGAACCATTTCTGTAAGTCATAAAGAATTATTTTTTATTTTATTAGGAATAATATTTTAATTTTCAATAAGAGTATATTTTTTATTTTATCTTTTTAAAGAAATACGCTTTTATTTTTAATTCAACCACAAAAAAAATTTCACATTAATAAAAATCGATAACAATGCACCGATTAGTTCAGTGCATTTTTATCGAATTCCCTACTATTAAAATCGGCTTTACGTAATGAAACATGAGATCGGACGACAGAGAAGTACATCCCTAACGTTGTTGTGAGTTACTAAACTAAAATAAATGATTTTCTGTTGGTGTAGATTTTCGGGTCGGAGAACGAACATTTGCAACGTTGCCGATTTTAGCGCTCCGTATAGTGTGCAATACCTAATCAAAAACTTAACGCACTGTATAATACCATATTAGATTAAATATGGTTATAAAGTACCTTGAATTTTAATTAACTTTAGTGTTTGATACTAGTATAATAGTATAATAAAATCACTGAAGTGGTATTGCAATCATCAAGATTTACTGTAAGTTATCATAATCATATTATCTTCAACTATCTGGGCGAATCTACGTCAACTCTTTCTTCTCCTGTAGTTAAGGTTAACCACTGAGTTAGCATTCAAGAACTTCTAAGAAGCTTTCAAGAAGCTTTTAAGAACTTCTAATAAAAAATAATTATCATCATCTTGGTGCTAAAGGTCTTATAGGGCCTCGACCTTCTCAAGCTTTCTACGCCATTCTGTTCTGACCCTTGCTTGCAATTTCCAGTTGCCGACTCCGATCTTCTTCGCATCCATCCATCTCAGCTTTGGTCTACCCCGTCTTCTCATTCCCACAGGTTGCGCTGTTAGAATCTTTTTTATCATCTTCGATTCAGAAGCCCTAGCTACATGTCCTGCCCACTGCAGGCGGTTTCGCTTAATTGTAGTGGTAATATCTTTACCACCAAACGTACGCTTGTAGATATTGTGCAGTTCAAAGTTATAACTACGCCTCCATATTCCGTTTTCACAGACCACTCCGAATATCTTGCGTAACACCTTTCTTTTAAAAATCGATAGAGCGGATTCATCTGTTTTAGTTAGCGTCCATGCCTCTGATCCATATGTGAGAACGGGGACTCATTGTTCTATACAGCCTTATATGAGTTTTTTGAGACTGACGTTTGGTCGCTAAGTACTTTGATAGACCATGATAACACCTGTTTGCAATTATTATTCGCCTTTTTATTTCCTCAGATGTGTTATTATTGGGGATAACCGATATCCCTAAATATATTAACTCTTTGACTGCTTCGAAGTTTCGGTCATTGATGATTAAATTTGCGTCAACATTTCCAGCTCTTGTGTTTGTGTTAGTCGGCATGAATTTGGTTTTATTTTGATTTATATGTAACCCCATTCGTTCTGCTGCTGCTACTAGCTCGGCTAAAATTTCCGCAGTTCTCGCCCTGGTTCTTGTTATAATGTCCACGTCATCTGAAAATGCTAGAACTTGGACTGGTCTATTAAATATTGTTCCCCTGCTATCTAAATTAGCCAACTTATCGTTGGCTCGTACAACTTTTTCTTAGGCGACATTAAAAAGCTGACACGCTAGCGCATCTCCCTGCCTTAACCCCATATGTTAGGTAATAAAAAATAACTACGAACATTTAATTCTCAGTTAATCATTAAACAACAGTGCGAAGAGATAATTAAATTAACCAAGTGCGGGTTGGTTTAATTTTTATAATACAGAATTCATGTAATTTTTTGGTATTGTTTAGAATTTAACGTTAATTAACTTTTATATTTGCTATTCATTTTTTAACATTCTGTACCCGTTATCTTGAGATAAGCCCATAAACAGCAAAGAGACCTTTCTTCAATCAGTTTGAATTAAATATTTTTAATCGCTATCAGGCCCTCTTCGCTGATCATTTTTAATCTGAACATGATTTTATTATATTGTATGTGTAAAGGTATTTCTTATCCCTAAAACTGTTTATTTTTATATGTATATCACCATGTAATAATCGATAGTGCATTTCTTTTACTTATCATCAGATTTATCCAAATTTATTTGTGTTGTTGGATATACTGTTTTGTTTTATTAATGAATTTTATTTGTCGACTCCTATTAAGGTACCTAATAGAATAATACTGCTGAATATTTGCTTATTATATTAAGGCTGTTTTATCGGTGCACCAAAATTTTTTCTCTGTTATTTACCGACGAAATGTCTCGAAATTTGGACATGTTATACGAAATTATGTTGCCTTTAAACTGATGGTTTTACTTTTTTTATTTTTTTGAATTTTCTGTTGAAAAATTGGATTATACTGTTTAACGTTCTATTATAACCAAACTTTTCACGCCCATCAGTTGAAAGAGTTTTTTTTTCTGTAATCGTTGATTCTTTTTTCACCTTTCTGTGTCCAGTAATAATCGAGAAAAGCGTATTCAAACTTTGAAGAAAATTGCTAAAAAATACTGAAATCTAATAGTGAAACGTGTTCCTCATCATTGTCGCTGAGCTTGATCGTTATCGCATTAGTGACGTCAAATCACATGAGCGTACGG
The DNA here is from genome assembly GCA_918026665.1 of Diabrotica balteata. NCBI lineage: Eukaryota > Metazoa > Arthropoda > Insecta > Coleoptera > Chrysomelidae > Diabrotica > Diabrotica balteata. The sequence goes on along the minus strand of OU898280.1, from coordinate 78,294,998 downwards.
TACGGTCTTATTTTTATTTATCTATGGGTACGGTCAGTTAGTTCGCTTGAATTAGAATCCATTTTAGTTCTTTCATTCTTGTATTTTCTTTATCAACTTGCTTAGTTTTTACAGTTTACAGTATTCTTATTTATTTTGAATAAATTGAAATTATTTAGTTTACGTGTATGTTAAGTAATATATTATTAGTTTAGTAGTATAAGTTAAAAGTTCTTTAGTTTACGCGTATTTTTAAGTATTACATTAGGTTAGTGATATAAGTTATAAGAGACAAGATAAAAAATGAGTCCCAGTAAACGTCCTATGTCAAGGAAAAGGAGAGCAATTGCACTGCTTTAGTATTTATTATTTATATTACAACCGTTTTTAAAAGCTTTTATTTAACTTATATATCTATTCAAGGTTTGAATAATCATTCTCCATTTTCATGCAACTTTTCTAATATGGAGATTATCAAAGAAAAAATGGACGGATTGATAAGTACATTGACTTTTAAATGTCAAATGTGGAATATTGAAAAGGAGATAGCAACATAGGATTCTGGTAACAATTCACTGAACTTGAATGGTTCTGGTTATTCAGACATACAGCAGCAGCACGCTGCATTAAATATACCTGTGATTTCCTACAGGCAGTATGCAAAACATACGGAAACAGTTGCAGATATCATCGGCCAAACACTTTGTGATTCCTTAGAAGAGGCTGGACGGGAGGAATTAGCTTTAGCCAAAGAAATTGGTGAAGTAGATTCCGACGGAAATGGGTTAATAACCGTTATAGCTGATGGTGCTTGGTCAAAAAGATCGTATAAAGTAAACTACGATGCTTCTTCAGGTGTAGTACCTGACGTTGTAAAATTTATTAAATTAGTACGCCTTTGATTGATAAGACATGTAATTAGGCGAGATGAAGATGAAACGATCAGAAAAAATTTCGACCGAAGAGGACCAGTGGGAAGACGATCCAGAGGAAGACCAAAACTTGATTGTTGAGAGGCCCCGGCCCAGAGGCAGGGGCGAATGGAAGATTGTTCTGAAGAAGCCTTTGGCTCATGACGAGCTGAAATGCCACTGATATGATGAATTAACTATCCACGATTTGTGTTTTATTCATCAATTGGATACTTTTCTTATGTAACTGCAACCTATAAATATATTAAAATAATGTATATTCCATTCAGCGAACTTTTTCCTCGCAGTGCATCGCCTCGAAATACTTGCCAGATAAATACATTTACTATTATGATGGTTTCGCAGGTACCAATTTTTTATAGATAAATAAAAATATTTTTTGTTTAATTTTTACTACGCTAATATCAGTTTTCTCTAACAAATATTAACAAAATATTAATTATATTTTAATATTAATATAACAAAATTTAAATTTATTATAAATAAACACCATGGGGTTTTTTGCAGTCACGTTTCACAAATTTTTATTTAATACTATGTTTAGCTGAGACATATAAATTAAAAATGTGATTAATTATTTGTAAAACATTATCTACGATAATTAATCTAAAAAAAAGTATTCCGACAAAACTAATTTGAATGAAGAATAATGCATTTATTTTAAACAACCCGTGGGCCGGCGCCACTGAATAAACATCCAAACTATTAGGAAGTCACGTAGGGTCTGACATAGCAGTGTAGAAAAGTAAGTGATACGCCCACTTCAAATCGCAGTATGCTATAACTGCGAAAACAGCCTTAAATTATTATTATACCTTCGATCAGGAGAAAGATCAAGGCTGTTAAGTTTCGTAGGTAAGTAGATGGCTGGAGTACACCTAATATATTTATTATTTGTTTATATAGTGTATTGACCAAATTTATTTAATAATTAACTGTTGGTATCTTTATTTGAATTTCGTCTCTGGACCTAAATATCGGTTCTTATTACTTTTCGTTTCTAGGATTTCTTAATTTTCCCCATTGATCCCAAAAAGTTAAGTGGCGCACTTGTTTCTAAATATCTTTCTATTTATATCTATCTAATATTTTATCTACTATCTATCTAATATTTTCTGCAATTATTTTAATCAATTGCTCTCTAGGGAATCTTGGTGCTTTCTAAACTCAAATCTATCTTCGGATAAGAAGTTTTGCATATTTTATGAAAAAACTTGGAACTATTCGATAAAGCATTTCCTTTGCAAACGGTGAATACTAGACGATTTTCTAAACAGTCTAACAACAAGGGCTGGTTGACTTCTAATTTAATAAATGAGGGAGATTTTATTTTTTCAGAGAGGCGGAGAGACATTTTCAGATCTATAAAATATTCAGAAAGTCATGAGCTCAGAATACGGTATAACATTTAAAAAAAATCATGAATACGAAGTTAAGTTAGCCATGCAAACTTATTTTAATAATAAAATGATAAATGTGCAGGATAGTACGGCTGAGGCTTGGTGCATCATAAATCGAAACACTGTAGGAGGTCAAAATGGAAACTCTTCTAAATACCCAAGTAAATTTAAAAATAATTTGGGAATTTCTGTGGATGACCCTCATGACATAGCTGAATCTTTTAGTCAACATTTTTCGAATTCCGTAAGAAATTTTATTAGTCAAACTGTTGGAAAACCAACTAATTTTTTAAATGTTACAATTTAACCTAACGCCGCCTCTGTTCCTGAATATCACATATTAGCCCTTATTAGTAAAAATAACCAGACATCCTAAGCGTACGGTCCCTTTGCCCAAGCTAGTCACATATTACATATAAGCATAAATTCAGTCGCATTAAGTAGCTTAAGTCAAGAAGTCGCAAAAGAAGTTATTCTCTCTCCTCGTTTCTCTCTCTCTCTCTCACCAGTATCATACAAAGATATATTACAAGTTATATTATAAGTTAGTTTAGTGTTGCAAGGTGTATATATTATGTGTAAAGTATTGTGCAGCAAATAAAGCGAAGATAAAAAGGTGTAAGTGTATAATTTTACCCCAACAAGAGTAATAAAACGAATCAGCAACCCACGCTTAAATCCTGTAACAAATCAAGACAGGTCACCACGAGGGTTTGGTGCTCTCAGGGAACGTTAAAAATAACCCCATCGTTTCCCTTTACAAACTTCACCTGACTATAATCCTAAGAATCTGTCTTCACCTATACACTCCCGTTTCCTTTATCCTGTTAGTAATGTAGAAATAAAGAGTATAATTAAAGATATCTCAAAAAAATCCTCAGCTGGAGTGGATGAGATCCCGTATTCTAGGTTATCACATGTATCACATAACATATATAAACAATTAACATTTCTAGTAAACCTTTCATTTCAGGAAGGAATTTTTCCTCAAATTCTAAATACTGCTTTAGTTGTGCCTATACATAAAAAAGTGGCAAATCAAAATTTGATAACAATCGAGGCCTATCACTTTTATCTGTGTTTTTAAAAATATATGAGAAGGCATTTCATACACGCCTCCTCTCGTATATTAAAAGGCACAACATTATAGAAAAGTCTTAATTTGGTTTCCGTGAAGGTATAAGTGTGCAAGATGCACTAGTAGCGCTGTGCAATCATATTTTATCGAACTTTGATAAGGGTAATAAAGTTATCCGTTTGTTTTTTGACTTAGCACGAGCTTTTGAAACTGTAAATTATCCAATACTGCTGAAAAAACTTTATCATAGTGGTGTTAGAGAAACAGCGTTAAAGTTGATCCAAACCTTTTTATCAGAAAGGTTTCAAAAAATTAAGGTCAATGTGAAAGGGAATATAATATTTTCTTTAGAAGAAAGTGCCCTCTCCGGAGTTCTACAGGGAAGTATCATCGGCCCTCTTTTATTTTTGATTTTCGTCAATGATTTAAATCAACTGATAAACGATAGCTTAACATGTTTGGTTCGGAATCCATTAGATAATTTTTCTAATGCAATAAGCGTTCGAGTAGAAAACTTGGAACAGCAATCAGGCTGTTATGTCACTCAATTTGCTGACAATAACCACCGTGACAATTAAATCCAATAATTTTTTTCATGTGGTACAAAAAGCAAAATATCTTGTAAAAAGTATGACTCATTACTGTTTAAATAATGCCCTAATCTTAAATGGATCAAAGACCAATAACCTTTTCACCTTCAACTATGCAGATAAGTCCATTAGTAAAGCTTGACAATGGTTCTGTGGTAAATAGCCACTCCACTAAGTTGTTAGGTGTTTACCTGGATTCTAATTTGTCTTGGAGTTCTCACGTTGATTATGTAGTGGGAAGATTGTCTGTACACTGTTATGTTCTTTGGCAACTTAGGAATTTTGTCTCACTGGATATCTTAAAACTTCACTATTTTACTCATATACAGTCAATTTTGCAATATTGCTTAGTTTGTTGGGGAAATTGTTCGCGAATTAATGAGGTGCTTGTTTTTCAAAAAAAAAAAAAATTATTCGTACCATGACGTTTAGACGGAGCTTGGAGTCCTGTAGACCAGTTTTTAAACAATTAAATATTTTAACTGTATTTTCGCTGTATATTTTCAGTTGTGTTGTTTATGTAAAGTAGCATAGATGTAATTTTATTTGCAGAAATTATGTTTTCTTAATGAGTGGCTACAATTTTACAGCAATGATTTGGCGACCCCTGTTCGTCACTTGACTGTTGTGGGCAAGGATCCTTACCCAACATGCGTTCGTTTGTATAATAAATTACCTAATTATGTTAAAGAGTCAAATATTATGTATAGTCCGTCTAGAAAGTATCCGGAAAAAAGGAAGCAGAATTATAGTTTTACGGTATTTATCTCTATCACTTGAAATATTAAATTTCAACAAATAATTTATCTTATTTACGTATACAACCTCCATTTAAATTTAAACACTTAACTAAACGTCCAGGTACACCCGAAACTAGGTCAAGACCATAATTTTCGATAATGGTGTTCTTGGCCTATAAAAATGACCGAATTAAATCTTCTTTTCCGCAAATCGCCAGGAAATTTTGACATTCCTGTCAAAATTTCTTGAAGAAAAAGTCAGGACTTCCTTACTGTAAGGAAATGTCATTTCCTTACTGTAAGGAAATGATATTTCCGTACAGTTGTTAGTGTTTTACATAAATGATACATAAGTTTGACAATTCAACCTCAATACGTTTCCATAGTAACCCAAGTAATTTTATTAGGAATTTCAAAGCACCATTTATTTGGGAATAAAATTATCGCGTTTTTTTTTAAATCAATAAATATCTATCTGTCGAATTTTAAACGATTTGCGGAAAAATAGTATGTTTACCTCGTAGGAAAAGCCACATTCCTGGAGTCTGTGTTGCTAAGTCTCGGCTTGCGCCTCGACTTAGCAATCTTCACAGTCGTCCAGGAATGTTAAGCTTTTCCTACCCGGTAAACAATGTACTATTATCTCTCGGCGCTACTCGTGTCACATCAATCTTCATCAGTTCCCATATGTTTTCAATGAGGCTAAGATTTGGAGATGCAGCTGGTCACGGAATTGTTGTCAATTCGTGTTCTTGCATCCAAGCGTGAGTATAAGCAGAAGTATGGCGTCTTGCATTATCTTGCTAAAAACGCCACCATATTTCGCACTATCAACAGTACCATTAACTGTACAGAGAGGTGTAGCACCACGCTGGGATATTGCTCCCCAAACCATTATTTTAGTGGGAAATTTGGAAATTTGAACGGTAACATTTTCTTTTGATAGGACTTTTAGATGATTTGCACCAAGCTGGAAACAACTTTTATCAGAAGAAATTATAAAAGTTATCTTCTCGAAAACGAATACAAAAATCTATTCTTCGTTGCCTTTGCAGAGGTGTCATTGTAGGGATTTTTTTGGATTTCCTTGATATGTAGCCTTGCTTTTTTAGTGACATGCGGACAGTTTCTGGGCATACTTTTACTCTGCAAACTGGTCTATGTCTCATATATATATGCCATTTTTTATCCTCTTTATTGTCTCATCTACTGCACTTTTTCCGAGTTTAGTCAAGTGCACTAATTTTTTAACGTTTCGGACACCCTTTCTATATAAATATTCCACCACTTTTCTTTTTTCTACTTGCGGCATTATTTCACAAATCTTAAGTCTGTTTACAAACAACAATATTTGACAGATGGTGTTGTCATACAATTTTGTCCATAACCTACTATCGGCACAACCTACTTAATGCATCACTTTTGTCTTAAAATGTAACAAAAAGAAAATCTATTAAAAATTAGGAAAAATATAAAATTCCGGATACATTCTAGAAGGACTATATTTAAGAAAACAGTTAAGGGCTTACTTCTGGTGAACACTTTCTATTCGTTAGAGGAATACTTGCAGGCATCTTTTTAACAATTTGTATGTTTTTGTGTATATTTTATGTTTTATGCGCTTATAGTTTTTACTTTTTTTACTACCTATGTACCTATAGTTTTTTAGACTGTATTTTTAGATTGTATTTTGACGCATTTCAATACTTGTAACAGTCAGATGAAATAAAGAATATTGATTGATTGATTAATCCTATCTTATCTTTGGTAATTTTACCCATCTATTTTGTTGTTTATTTCTGTATCTTTCCTAATATATCTTATCCTGTCCTATCTTTACCTATTTACGTTTGCTGGACCCATTCCCGGTTCCAAAAGTTAGTTCCGAACCGACGACTCGTTCTCCACCAACCATCTGGCTGCCGTCCTTAATGTATCCTTTGATGACCTTTCTAGCACCATCCAAAAAAGGTTTCCGAGGTTATAATATTTAAACATATTATTGTTTTCTATCGTTTTCTATCGTTTTCTACAGCGGAGTGAGTAAAGATAACAGAGCTAAGAGGGGAGTCTCCATTGCTATTCGAAAAAATCTTAAAAACAACATTAAATCGTGGACTGAAGTAAATGAACTACTACTAATACTGGAAATGAAAAAGAATGGGCACAATATCGTAATTGTCGGAGTATATGCCCCAAACGAAGATGCAAATCCAGAAAGTAAAGACGATTTCTACGACAATATGAATGAAATACTCTCTGAAGTTAAAGAAAACTGTGAAATCTTTATACTAGGAGATTGAAACGGCAGAGTAGGGACAGAAGAAAATAGCAGAGTCGTAGGAAGATATGGAGAACAAATAACCAATGACAACGGAATGCGTCTTAGAGATTTTTGTGAAATAATGTCTCTCAAAATTATGAATGGATTTTTTCAACATAGAGACATCCACAAATTTACATGGATACAACCTACTAGGAATCTGCGCTCGATAATCGACTTTGTAATCCAACGTCAAACTTCCCAGCTGAAAACAACTGACGTGAGGGTATACCGTGGATCAGAATGTGGATCCGACCATCATTTACTTATGGCCAATGTGATAGTTAACTATCGCAAAAACAATAACACTCAGGTACAGAATATAGAAAAGGAACAAAAAGTAACATCTCCTAAATATAACCTAGAAAGCTTTAAAAGAAGATTCAACAAAATTTCTTTACAAATTACGACTGGCCACAAAATTACAAAATGTGGATCGAGAAAATGTAACAACGGAAGAATTATACCAACAACTTAAAAAGTACATTCATGAGGCTGCAAGTGAAGCTTTGGGGTATAAAGACAAACATGAAACAAAAAATCAAGAATGGTGGTCGGAGAATATGCAAACGTTAGTAAACAAGAAGAAAACTGCTTATCAGAAATGGATGTCAACGAGAAAGGAGGAAGATCACAAGGTATATACGAAATTAAATCGAGATGTAAAAAGAGAAGTAGTGAAAAGTAAAAATGAGATGTGGGATCGAAGATGTGCAGAGGTGGATAGGTATATGGGTGAAACAAGAGTTGGGCAAGCGTGGAAGGTGATAAAGTCTCTCCGGAGGGAAGGAAAGGAAAAATCTAACTTAAAATTAATAGATCTGAAACAGTGGAAACAGCATTATGAGGTCTTATTGACAGAGGATAGACGTAAATTCCAAGATATCGAAATGGAAGAAATATCTGAACATACACAAATAATTGAGATAACAACCGGAGAGTTAAGCAATGCCCTCAAAAGATCGAAAAACGGTAAAGCAGCAGGACCTGGAGACATCCCAATTGAGTTGGTAAAGTATGGACCAAAAATATTACACGAGATGATGCTTAAACTATTTAATAAATGCTTAAAAGGACAAAATATCCCTGATGATTGGAATGTTGGATACATCAGCTTAATATACAAAAAAGGGGATAAACGCAATTGCTCTAATTATAGAGGAATAACTGTTACTAGCTCAGTTGGGAGGTTGTACGGTCGAATAATAAAAAAACGAATTGAATCAGAATATGAAGACATAGAGGAACAAAATGGATTTTGGGCAGGAAGATCGTGCATTGATAATATATTCGTTCTGCAGCAGGTAATCGAAAAACGGAAGGCAAGGAATCTATCTACCCACCTATTGTTTGTAGATTTAGAGAAGGCATATGATACGGTACCTTTGAAAAAACTATTTTATACATTGACGAAAGTAGGTCTCAGTAGAGAGTATGTGGATGCTATCGCAAATAAATACAAAAATGCAAGAAGTGTCGTTAAAGAAGGAAACTTTATATCTGAATCATTTCCAATAACCAAGGGGCTTAAACAAGGATGTTGTCTGTCTCCGACCCTGTTTAAAATATATATTCAATCATCTCTAGAGCAGTGGAGAAAACAAGTATCCGGATGGGAATAGACATAGGCGGTGGTGAATGTCTAACAGCTTAATTTTTCGCAGATGATCAGGTAGTCGTAGCGAATGACGAGGAAGACATGGACTATATGTTTAGAAAACTAAAGAAAGAATATGAAAAATGGGGCCTCAATATGAATATGGCAAAGACAGAGTATCTTAAAATACGAGATGGTGAAGAAGATCCAGAGTTAGAAATTAGAAACACAAAAACATGCAATGAATATAAATATCTCGGATCTATAATATCTAAAGAAGGCACTACCAAAAGAGACATCGAAAACAGAACACAGCAGCGAAAAAAAGTGGTAAACATTCTAAAATCTCTACTTTGGTCTAAAGATATTAGACAAGAAACGAAATTGACAATCTATCGAACCTTGGTAGAGCCTATTATGACTTATGGGGCAGATGTTTGACAGATAACGCAGAAGGATAGAAAAAGAATAGAAGTAGTAGAAATGGATTTTCTAAGGAGAGCATGTGGTATATCCAAAAAAGATCACATCAGGAATGAAGATATTAGAAGGAGGACAAATACTGTATATTCCAGTGTAGATAGAATTGAAACGAGACAACTAGTGTGGTATGGTCACGTGAAACGAATGAATAAAGATAGATGGCCAAAAAAAGCCTTAACTTTATAAGTTAGCTTTAAAAGCTTTTACTTTATATATATATATATATATATATATATATATATATATATATATATATATATAAGCGAGCTATTTTCCACATAGCCAACATAGACCAGTTGTAATAGAAATTGGCATCAAAATACAATAATATCATCTTTTCCCCGACCTAGGTGGAACTTTCAAAAAGCAGACTGGGCGACTTTTACTGAAAGATTGGACAAATGTCTGGGATGGATACCACCAACACGTTCAAACTACATGAGATTTGTTGGCGCGGTTATCTCCACAGCGAAGAAAACTATACCCAGAGGATATCGTAAAGAGTATGTCCCAGGATGGGATGAAAATTGCGAGAAATTGTATCAAGAATACAACGAAAGCCAAGATCGAGAAATTGCGGACGAATTACTGCACAGTTTAGATGCAGCCAGACGACAAAAATGGATGGAAACCGTGGAAAAATTTGACTTTAGTAAATCAAGCAGAAAAGCATGGTCTTTACTTAGAAAACTTGGTAGTAGTAGAGTCCCAACTAGAGAAAAAGTACCAATAGCTCCAAACAGAGTGGCCTCCCACATTGTAGCAACCTCAAGAGCACCTAGAGATCGTGATCACACCACCAAAGTCAAACAAGAACTTAAAGTACTAAAGTCTGCATGCCCGCCTACTTCTGAATGTTCTAACGAGTTTACTCCAGAAGAAATTATTTCAGCCATATCAGAAATTAAGTCTGGAAAGGCACCCGGCTCCGATAAAATTCATCCAGAATTTTTACTCCACTGTGGCAAATATGCTAGGAAATGGCTGGCTGATTTCTATACAGATATGTTAAAATCAGGAGAAATCCCCCATTCATTAAAAAAGGCCTCCATTATAGCCATATTAAAACCAGGAAAGGCAAATAATCAGCCTCAAAACTACCGTCCGATTGCTTTGCTGAGCTGTGTTTATAAACTGTTGGAACGCTTAATCTACAACAGAATTAGTAGAAAAGTATTTGAATTGATACCTATTGAGCAAGCAGGATTCAGACCTAACCGCAGCTGCACAGATCAGATCCTATCCTTAACAACAAATATTGAAGCTGGTTTTCAAAGAAAACAAAAAACATCCGTTGCTTTCATTGACCTATCAGCTGCATACGATACTGTCTGGAGACAAGGACTAATCTGCAAGCTAATCCGTGCCGTCCCGTGTCAAAAGGTAACTAAACTCATTGATAACATGCTCACCGACAGACCTTTTCAAGTCACAATAGACAATTCTAAAAGTTCCCAAATGAAGCTCAGCAATGGACTGCCACAGGGATCTGTTTTGGCACCCTTACTGTTCAATTTATATATCGCGGACCTACCTAGGACAACTTCGCAGAAATTTGGCTACGCTGACGATTGGGCAATTGCAGCAAGACATAATAACATGAATATCACAGAAACAATATTAGCGGATGACCTTGCCATTATGGGAGAATACTTTCGCAAATGGAGGCTACGGCCTAATGCAACGAAAACCGAAGTGTGCTGTTTCCATCTGAATAATGCCCAAGCCAACAAAAAACTCTCCATCCACTTCGAAAACAGACTGCTCACTCATAACTCAACACCAAAATATCTTGGAGTGACTCTGGACAGAACATTGAGTTTTAAAGAACATCTTCAAAGAACGACAGCAAAGTTGAAAACGAGAAATAATATAGTCCAAAAGCTATGTGGCACTACATGGGGGTCTTCAGCCTCCGTACTCAGATCATCCGCTCTCGGACTTGTATACTCGGTGGTTGAATATGCTTCCCCGGTATGGCTCAATAGCAAACACACAAAGATTATTGACACTCAATTAAACCAGACAATGCGAATGATCTCAGGTACAATTAGACTCACACCGAACTATTGGCTTCCCATTCTAAGTTACATTCCACCGCCGAAATTTTGAAGAAGTCATTTTCTTCTCAAAAAATATCGAAAAATTGAGGGTAACCATCAACTACCTATACACCAAGATAAGCTTGATATCGAAATAAACAGACTGCGCTCCAGATATCCTCCATTGCTAAGAGCCAACTCCTTACATCAGGAACATTTCAACCTGACCAAAGCTTGGAGAACACAATGGGAGAGCGACTCACCACAGGAAGCACATCAAATGGCCTGTATCGATCAGAAACCGACAGGCTTTGAACTGACCCGCAATACATGGACAACGCTAAACAGAATAAGAACAAGCAGCGGTAGATGTGCTGACAGCTTATATAGATGGGGAAAAGCCCTTACTCCTGAGTGTGACTGTGGTGCGCAACGACAGACCGTCCGTCACATTGTTGAAGAATGTCCCCGAAGGCGATTCCCTGGAGTTTTCGATGAGTTCCTGAATGCGACCGAAAATGTTTTACATTATATTAATAATACATTAGATGTTCGTTTGTAATACTTCATGTAACGTTTTTATATTGATTTTTTTAATTGTGTGTTCTTATTATATGCCATACGATAAATAAAAAAAATATATATATATATATATATATATATATATATATATATATATATATATATATATATATATATATATTATATATATATATATTGTTGCCAGCGGCCAAAAAAATCCTGGCAACCATTTTGGGTATTTGCCTCTTAGATTTAATAGGCTATTTTATTTAGAATATTAAGTACCGAATACTGTCGTACGGTCGTAGCATCCTCTCCGTTATCGGGAGTTTCTGGACGCTCAGCGACCGCCGCTCTCGAGGATAATCTCGTCGTACGAGGATCCATCTTCATATAGGAGTTCTATCAGATACCGGCTGAAGCCGGTATTCGGTTATATTCGTATAAGAAGCTCTGCCGAGCCTCTGTGACAAGTGAGGGGACACCGGCAATCAGAATTCTTTATCAGTTCGATTTCTTACAGTGACAATATTTCTTACGATGACAATATATTTGTTAGAATTCTGTTGCGTGGTATATGCCTCAAGTACACAGAGATCACGGCCTTCTCACTATGAATCGCCGCGTTCCGTCTCCTTGAGAGAGGACAAGAATGCCATCGGCTCTACAATAGCCCGTCACTTTGTGCACCACCTTTCGCAATAAACAGTATTTCATATTTACTAAAATTGCATAAGGTTTAAAGTGACGAAACGTCATTATGGCTTGACTCTGATCAGTGAAAGCGATTATAAATCTCCGTCGAGACTTCTCCTCGTATTCACTTACGTTGTCCGATAAATCACTGGCGTCAATTCGACACAATTTGTATATTTTAGTTATAAGACCACTGTCTTTCTATTTCAAAAAGATCATCTTACCGATTATAAGCGATTTTACAGCCGATACGTTGGTTCTCGTGCTCTATGGTGTATTTGCAGACAGTGGATGATGTCTTTTTTTATGTTTGACGTCTGGTTTAAAAATTTGTGTGCGTCTTCGATATCAACGAAGTCTCGTTTTCTTCGAATAATGTTCGACGTAAGGACGAGTTGGTTATTTTAAATTAATAATGAAACAACAGTGTTACTAGGTAGCGTACCAGGCCAGCTAGGTCTAGTAGGGCTTGAAGTGTCTGACTACTGAAGTCCGGATACAAGGATCTAGGGATCCCACCGTAAATTTTTACCTTTACCATGCGAGATGCGCTATGCACCATTACGCAGGTGATTTTAAGATTTTGACATTTTTGTTTCTTCTAACCTAACCTGTAGTATCTTTTACCGAATAAAAAGATTAAAAAGATTAATGCTCATCATATTATAACCAATAAAAATAACCTTGGTCCATCCTCAGTCGTTTTCTTAGGTTTTTAAAATTTCCATAAATATTTTGAGAACGATGTCAAAACGTCAAAATTTGGTTAAAATGTGATTTTCATTACAACCAATAAACTGTGGCTTAACCCATATAAACATAATATTTAAAAAAGAAGTTTAATATCGTTTCATTATAAAAGATTTTGCTATTTAGTAGGGGGAATTAAATGTAAAGAAACACACAAAAATCCAGTAGAAGTACTCAATGTTTGTCAAAGAAAACAAGAAATAGACGTTTTGAAAGAGAAAAGAAAGACTTTTGGAAATTAAGATAATATATTATCAATGATAATTTTTTTATTTATGAGATTTCCTAGTCACCATTTTAATCATAGTTTCGATAAGACTAATGAATGATTATAATTGGTTAAGTAAATATCTTTATGTTACAGCTAATAGCTAATAGCTTTTGACATAAAGAAAACCAAATTTATGACAATCAGTAAAAAACCAATACTAAACGCTCAACTTACAATCAACCAACAGAATATCGAAAGATTCCAGCAATATACATATCTAGGCACCAATTTAACTAACCAATGAGACCAGAAATTAAACAGCGAATAATAAAAGCAAAAGCAGCATTCACTAGAATGAGAACCATTTTCAACAGTCGAGACATATCATTAAAAACAAAATGCCGTCTATTGAACTGCTACATATTCACAGTTCTGCTCTACGGAATGAAAGCGTGGACACTGACTGTTGCATCTATGAATCGGCTCGAAGCTTTCGAAATGTGCTGTTATTGTCTCCGGAGGCGTGTCAGGCAGAAGCTGACCGCCGTGCCGGACGCATTTAGAAATTCGGAGAAATACTTGGAAATTCCAAGTGTGGGCAAATCCGAATTTCTAATTGACTCGATGTAGGGAAATTCCACTTTTACTACGTAAAACAAAGGATTTGTTTTATATAAAAGCAGACGGAATTTCTCTCATCAGTCAGCCTCTTCTACTGTAGACCTAGTCGGTGCTATTATTGTTCCACCTAAGCTATTGTTTTATTTCTTATTTCCTGATAACCATTTATATTTTATTATTGTATATTCAGACCTTTTCAGGTTAGAATATTACTTTGACTTATATTTGTTCATATACTGATTATTTGATATTTTACTTGATTATTTTGATTGTTTATTTTTCTTGTATTTTGTATCTAAGTTGTTCTTCCGTAAGTTAAGAACACTTAGAAATATTTACCTTACTTTTTTTATTTTATAAATTTGATTTTGTACTTTGTGTCTAAGTAGTTCTTTCCGGTAAGTCAAAGAACTCTTAGAAATATTTCTCTGATATTTGACTTGTAAATTTTATTGTGTGCCTAAGTCATTCTTTTCCGGTAAGTCAAAAGAACACTTAGAAATATTTTCATAATCATTATTGCATTATTATTTTTGATATTTATCTAAGATATTTTCTTAATATATTTGTCTCTTTTATTTTACCATTTCATGCTGAGTTGTTTCTTCCGTAAGTCAAGAAACACTTAGCAATATTTCCATACTTTTTTTTTGTATTTGATTTTCTTATTTTCTATTATAAGTTGTTTCTTCCGTAAGTCAAGAAACACTTACAAATATTTGTATTCTTATTTTACTATATTTGATTCTCTTGTTTGTTTTCTGTTCTAAGAAACACTTAGAAATATTTCCATACATTGTTTCATATTTACATATTTCATTTATCTATATTTCTGTCTTAAGTTGTTTCTTTCCTAAGTCAAGAAACACTTAGGAATATTTCTGCACTTTTCTGTTCTTTTATTCTTGTGTATTTTACTTTTCACTCTAAGTTGTCTCTTCCGTAAGTCAAGAAACACTTAGGAACATTTCTCTTGCATTATATTTTTTTTTATACCATTTTGATTTACTTGTTTTTTACTAAGTTATTTCTTCCGTAAGTCAAGGAATACTTAGATTATTTTTACCTATCTGTTTTCCATCTTTGCTCTGTTACTTTGTAACTGTTCCTTGGAACCGTTACCTACAACAAATATTTGTCACTGGAACTGTTATTTATAACAGCAGTGGTATTTAACACTTATATCAGCGGCAAATCAGAGATGGTCAATACCCGTTCAAATTCCGGCGATAGGAAGAAGCCCGAAGAGCCGGCGATGGGTCCCACAGGCCCAAATGCCCCCTCTCGGCAACATTATAGGCGCATCTTACGTATATCCTGAGTTGACAAAGTTACTAATGTTGAGGTCCTGCGTAAAATGGGGAAAGAATGTGAAATTCTCATGACCGTCAAAACTAAAAAGTTGGAATGTCTAGAGCATGTAATGAAAAATCAAGAACGTTACGGCCTTCTCCAGCTGATTCTCCAAGGGAAGGTAAATGGTAAGAGATTACTGTACTAGAAGATGCATTTTCTGGCTTCAAAATATACGAAGGAGAGGTCGTCATAGACCGGGGAACATTTCGAATAAAGGTGTTACTCGAAAAAGGAAGAATTCAAGCAGAGCACCAACTAATAGGAAATATGATACAAGGCTTACGAGAACTGTGTCAGGAGATAAAAATCGTGAATTGTAAAGATATAATAGGGAAGTTAGAGGAAGGACAAAGAAAGGCGGAGTCAGTAAGCGAGGGGTTGACAGTAGAAATAAAAGGAAGGGAAAGAAGAGGAATATTAGGAACAATATTAACCTCAGTATTTGGAGTCAATGACGAAGCCTACAGTAACATTGAAGCATTAGATAATAACCAAAAGGAGCTAATAAAGGGATCACAGCACCAGGCGAAGATAATGTTAGAAACAATAACATCAATCAACCACACAGAGAACAGGATAAACGAGCAAATGAACAAGTTTAACAAAGCACCAATCACAGGTCTACAAGAAATATCTACAGGACTTAACGAAGTAGAAGACAAAGCACCAAGACTAGAAACCGAATATAGCACGTTACGAATACAAACGATAGCATTACAAGTTATGGAGTTCATAAACGAATATACTCAATTTTACGAGGGAATACTAAACCTTCACTATAACCACGGAAACTTCATTGATATAGTCAAACCGGGTGAAATAACCAAATTAATAGAGAAAGCAGGGCAGATATTGCCTCAAAGGATCGAAATACGTCGACAACCTATTATAGAAACAGAAGTCAGTCATGACGACAGATTTATAATAGTCATCGGCTACTTCATAGTGACATGGAAAAATAAGTACAGCATGCTCAAAGTCACGGACATACCACTTAACATTGAGGGGTCGGTGTTGCGCACATTTGTAGCCACAAGGAATCTACTGGTCGTAGAATGTAACACCCTGCACTACTTCGAATTGACCGCGGAAGATAGAGAAAGGTGCTTACTGTTGACAAGGGCGCAGATAGCGTGGCAACGGCTATAAGAAACATGGATACCCACCCAAATTGCATACTTGAAGAAATTTATGAGCGATCTAAGAATAGCACATGTCCACTGGTAGCCAGGACAATACAGACAGCTCAATGGAGTAAGATGGGTACTCCCAACCTCTGGCTAGTTGTCACGCCAGTCACGATACACATAAAAATTATTTGCGATAGAAATCGGAGCGAAAGAGTATTGGAACGAGTCACATTCCTGAAGCTTTCACCCAAATGTATCGCCCATACGAAAAATATTACATTACTCCCCACTAGCAGTGGGATATACAGAGCGGTGACGAGTTACCTGAAGTCGCCAATCACTCCCGTGGCCCAACTGGTGGCGAGGACACCCCGCAAGTAACAATCCTTTAAACACCTACCTTGACATACCAGGAGGAGAGCTACGTCATGTGTTACTTGAGGAGGAGAGTCTGGAATAAGAAATGACGCATACGCAGTGGCGATCGACTCACGAATCTAATTGGCATTATTTTGAGGCCACCGGGACCATTACTATAATGGTAATAATTGGGATACTCACGTTATGGAAGTACCGTCCTGTTGCACGACTATGTCGTTCAGGTAATCCACAAACTCAGACTAACGAACAGGAAGTACCTGTATTAGTTAAAAATCGGCACAACAATATACCGTCGACTTCCCAAGTCGACATCCCACTCTCCACATTTTCATCCAATTGCCCTAATTTTAATCTAGAGATAGAGTCGGACATTGATAGCTAGGGTACGGTTGGAAGATTATTGATTATTCTTAAACTATTTATAATTTATCATGTTTGAATTTTACTATGTTATGTAGGTAATACTTATATGTAAACTTTGAGTATTGACACTTGGGCCAGATTGCCCGATTCCGCAGTATGTCCAATATCAAATCTTCAGAATTCATATCCGAAATTGGACAGTATAATTTTATCACCCAGTAGACCGAATGAATTTATTTGTTATTAAATACACACACGTAGTTAATTAGGTTACATTAGATTTGGTCAATTATCAACAATAAAATTTGGACATCAGTCGAAAGTGCTGACGAAAGTTAAACAATTTAGACACAACTTAAACACATGTCATTAGGTCCGTGTATATATTGACCCAATTAAAACTTATATAAAACTAAAATCTCTTGCCTAGAGAAGCATTCAATCAATATTCACTCAACAAACGTGATAGTCTTCAACGCTCAACTGCAACAGTCTCTACTCAAAGTAATCCCGGGTCAACACCCATAGTGTACGTCTCGTCAATAAACTCTGCTACTATTATTTTGTGTTTCCATTACAACTAAACGAACATCTTCACTGAGCCAACGAAGGGGAATTTGTTCAATAAGCATTTACTGTTCTTGTAAATGGTGTAGATATTCTTATTCTGGTATGAACAATTTCTTGAATCTGGATTCTCTTATCAAAAGTGTTACTTTTTTATCTTTATTTTTATACTTGTTCATAAAATAACCAATCTCCTGAATTGCTTCAGCTAGTTTGTTTTTATATCCCTCCCCATTCACTGCGTCAGAATTACATTTCCATGTTCTTTACCGCAGAACTAATTATGGTTCACACATAGGTATGGTCTGAAACTTTTGTATCAATAGCTTTAGGTACTATTTGAAGCACTAAAATGCAAAATGAAACTTTTTATAAATGTGTACTTATATATTTTATTCATATATTTCATTTTTATCTGTGTGTATATTTCTATAATGTTGCATTTTTGTATAATTTTGACAGTGAATTAGTTCCATTTGTTATTAATAAATAAATATATGTAATAATAAATGTTAGTTCCTTTAAACATTTATGTTTTATTACTCAAAATTATTTTATATTTCTATAATGTTGCATTTTTGTATAATTTGACAGTGGATTTGTCCCGTTTGTTAATAATAAATAGATATAAATAAATGTAAGTTCATTTAAACATTTAAGTTTTATTTCCCAAAATACATTCTTAATATACACAGGATGACACCTGTAATAGACGTCCGAGAACATCACAAAAGTCCGTCAAGTAAGTCCTCCAGAAATATTATGGACGTCCGATTAAGGTCCAATTAACGTCCCGGTCCCTCCCCAGAGACTTTAACACTCACGCAAAAATCTGCGAATAAACTCAGAGTTACACAGCGAGCCATGGAACGTGCAATGCTGAACGTGAGGCTTCGAGACCACATAACAAACCAACCAATCAGGCGAAGATCAGGAGTTCAAGACGTCATCGAAAGAACCACGACGCTTAAGTGGAACTGGGCAGGGCACTTAGCCAGAACACAAGATGGACGGTGGACAAGACGTATTACGGAATGGAGGCCCAGAAATTATAAAAGAAGCCGAGGACGACCACCGACTAGATGGACCGATGACATTAAACGTGTAGCGGGAAACTGGCTACAAGCAGCCCAGTGTAGAGAACACTGGAAAGAACTGAGGGAGGCCTATGTCCAGCAGTGGACGCGATTGGCTGATTGATAATGATGAACGTCCCGGTACGTCCAACTAACGTCCGCCCGGGACGTAAAATGGACGTCCATAAGACATTCGGCGCAGCGACATTCGGACCAATATAGGACGTTAAACGGACGTAAATAGGACCAAAGCGGACGTTCGAGGGACGTCCTTAAAGTCCGTAAGGGACGTACTATGGACGTCCACTGGACGTACGTGTGCTATGAGGGATGCTACATAATCTCAGAAACTGCCAAAAACCGCTATTTTTGTACTTTTAGGTTACGATATCTCAAAAATCAGAAAAATTTGGCAATTTGGAGCTGAGGTTCGGATTCTACGTACAAAAAACCTTGCGAAAAGTATATTCTAATCTCTTGTTATGAGTATTGGTCAAATTTTGTCGGCCTGTATAATTTGCCAAATAGAAATTGATTTTAAAACACTTTTGTTTAAATTTAAGTCCAAAATATTTTCGGTAAAAATTTAAAAAGTACATGGCCGTCGATCAGAACGTCAGTGCTCCTCCCATTGCGCTGTCAACAAACTCGCGCTTACTCATTGCATATCTCAAGAATGGGAATTCCCATCCAATCTCATTGAATTAAAAATGTTCAAGCGTGTCGTAGCCGAGTTGAGCGAGCCAAAATGCGTTCTGTATTTTATTTAGTATTAGTTAATCGACGCCCGGTAAACGAGAAAGGCGAGAGTAGTTTTTACAGTTAAATGAATGATACAACTTGTTCACCCAAATTCACGGGCTAGTGATTATCTTATCGCGATATAAATTTATCATTATTTTACGAATTTCTATATGATGAATTCTTGCCATTGAAATCGAATTATATCTATGTGGTAATATCGGTATTGATTTAAACAACACAATAATCCCTTTAAAAAATATTGTGAAATCTTCAAAAGTGAATACCTTTTCCTTTTACTCCTTTTTGTGGTATTGAGTTTTCATTTAAGTGTTTCTACGGATATCTATTTATAAATAAATTTGGATTGTTAAAAACACACGTGGCGGCAAAGTATTGTCCTTTTTTTATTTTTAGTAGCTAACATGGATATGATGAACCTTTGCACACAGTGTATTATCGTATATTTTTTCGTAGTTGCTTGTATTGAAGGACAGCAGGTGGATTCCACAAACACGACAACATATATCATTAGCAAGAAAGTAAGTAAACAAAACAAAACTACTGCATAATATCATGTATTATAGTTATTTTGGGGAAAATCTATAAGATAACCTTGTGTTTTTTAATATTTCTTTAAATCTATTATGTTAGTTTTACCTTTGTACACATAATACCTGATACAAAAATAATGAAAATAAATGCTATTATAAATCTATGGGTGATGCGAATAAACACAAGTTAAAAACGGCAACTTTTCAGGAGAACGTAAAAACTGATTGATTCCTACATTATGAAGCACCCATTAATAAAATTTTATAACTTGATAATGTGATTTAATGTATTACATTAAATGTCATTACATTAAATTATAGAAAATCAATTACAAATATACATTTTTTCCGAGTTTTGATTGACTTATTCCGTCTGTCACCCACAATGAGTATAACAAAGTGACATGTGTTTTTTCACAATAAATAAAATGTAACAAATAACCAAAAATAATGTAATATTCTAAAGGAGTGAAGAACAAGATCATCAAATTAACAATGCATTTTACAGAAAGTTTATTATTTATGTTTACCCTTTGTTTCCTGAAAACTTTTAAAGTCGAAAACTGAGGTAAAAATTAAATAATCTTACATTAATAATTAAATAATTTTTCTTAAGCAAATAAAAATCTGATAACTAAATAATATAATAGTGTAAAACGTAGGTTACTTTTTATGATACCACGAAAATCAGCTCTTTTTTGAGGTACAATCTAACCTTACATGTCGCACACTCCCACCTGGTTAGGTGAGGATCCTTACTAGTGTTTTTTCTCTTTTTACTTGCGGGAAACAGCTGCTTCTTCTGAAGGGTTTTGATTTTCCAAAAAATGCACTACTTTCCGGTCTCTCCACTTTACAAACACCAGTCTATCTTTCCTGATACCAGTCTTCTACAGCTGGCGCCGCTTCTCGCATCCTAATTTCCAGCGTTTTCTGTCGAAGCAATCTTCAGTTGTTAGATCTCTGGCGGTCATTGCATCGTCGACATCGTCTCTCCAGGATCGTCTTGGTCTACCTCGTTTTCTTCTAGTTGGCGGAGTCCATTCTTCTATTTTTTTTTGGCCATCTATTTTCCGGCATTCTCTGAAGGTGTCCATACCAGTTAAGTCTTTTGGCTTCGATTGTGCCTATTATGTCTAGATCGATTTCCATTTCTCTCCGAATATCTTCATTTCTCACCCTATCAAGTCTAGTGAGCTGGCAACATCGTCTCCAGTAGTTCATTTCCATGGCCTTAATTTTTAATTTGTTTCTTTGGTTTATTTCCCAGAGTTCGGCGCCATACAGTCCAATACTTTCTATTATTGTTTTATAAATTCTTCTTTTATTTTCTTTTGTTATTTTTTTATTCCATAATAGTCCGTGTAGCTGTCTGGTGGCTGATCTTGCTTGGCCAATCCTGGAATGTATTTCTTCGCTACTTCCTGCTTTTGATGTTATTTGGACTCCCAAGTACTTAAAATTGTCTGTTGGTTTTATAGTTCCCATTTCGATTTGTAGGCTTTCTGGTTGTTCTCCTACCACTAAGTACTCAGTTTTATGTATATTAATTGTGAGGCCCCATTTGGTGTACTCATCTTCCAGTTTTCTAAGCATGTAGCTTATATCACTCTCGTCTTCAGCTAGAATGGCTTGGTCATCAGCGAAATGTATCGTGTACAATCTATCATCTCCGATTGGGATGCCCATATTGCAGCACTTTCTTCTCCACAGTGAGAGTGCCTCATTTAGATATATTTTGAAGAGTGTAGGTGCTATGCAGCAGCCTTGCTTTAGGCCCTTACTAATAGGAATTTCTCTAGTTAATCTATTTCCAGTTTTAATGTTTGCCGTCATATTTTTGTAGAGCTGTTGTACTGCTTGTATATTTTTTTTGCTTATTCCTTGTTTTTCCATTGCTACCCAAAGCATTGAAAGTGGTACACTATCGTATGCCTTTGTCAGATCTATAAAGACTATATGAGTTGAAAGGTTGTGGGCTAATCTTTTTTCGATAACTTGCTTTAGAGAGAATATACTGTCCATGCAGAATCTGCCTGCACGAAAGCCATTCTGTTCTTCTACATCTGTCATCTCTTTTTCAATTTTATTTTTTATTATTTTTCCATACAGTCTTGAGAGTGAATTTATGACACTTAGCCCCCTATAGTTTGAACAATTCTTTCTATCTCCTTGTTTGTATATGTTGTTAATATGTGCTTTTGTCCACTCCGGTGGTAAGTCGTGTCCATTATAGAATAAGGTGAAGACATACGCCAGTAATTCCCGTAATACTTGTGGGCTATGTTTTAATAATTCATTTGGTATACCTTGTGGTCCGCATGACTTCCCATTTTTTAGAGTTCGTATTGCATTCTCGACTTCCTGTACGGTTATTTCATCTTCTTCACTGAATTCCAGTTCATATGTTGTTGTACTGATGTTCATGAATTGAGGTCTTGTTTCAGTTAAAAGTTGTGAGTAGTGTTCGATCCAAGATTTTGCTTCTATTAAATCTATTCTACTCGTTTCTTTTCTGTTTGTTCTTAGATTTTTTACCGTTTTCCATGCTTCTCTTGATCTTGTTGACCCTATATATTTGTTGAGTTCTTCGCATTTACTTTCCCAGGAAATATTTTTTGCTTTAGTTACTAAGTTTTTTACTTCTCTGTTTAATCTTGCATATGTTCGTCTATCATCTGGATCATTTGTTTGCAGCCACTTTTGATATGCTTGTTTCTTGTTGTGTACTGCATTGGCGATGTCATTTGTCCACCACAATGGAGTATTCTTTTTGTTCTTTTGGATTGTGCCGAGCGCTTCGTAAGCTGCTTTATTTTTCCAACATATATTTGAAATTGACAAATATATACATTCTCGTCAGATCGAGCCCAAACTTTATAACCCCTCTTGATGGTTTCTAGAGAAAAAAATTGTTTTAGACAACCACCACCCCCGAAAAAAATCATAGATTCACCTATGGATTGATGTTTTGAAGGGCTACATGAGGAACGAAATGTTTCTAATAAAGTATAAATAATCAATAAATGGCAAATTTTATACAATTTGTCATAATTTGGAGAATCGCGACGAGGCATCACCGAATTATCTGCTAAATGTACGCTTCCTAGATGCTAAGCAAATCGCTCTCTAGACATAGCTGAAGTTATCTAGTGATCTCGTAGTTCCTCTCTAGATGACCAGTAATCGACATAACTTGGCAACCTTTTGATTCCCATCAATATATTAAACAGAAGTTGGTGTAAATGAAGAGTCTCCACCACGTTTCTAAAGAGCGTAGAGGTTTGTTTCGAATACAATTTTGTCAATTAGAGTACCAGGGAACAAGTGTAAAACAAATCTCCTGGCTCCTCCATATCATCTGCAATTTTAGGACCGGTTTCCTCAGAGAACTGCTTCATGTTAGTAACACAAGATGCTGCTGAATTAGACTAGGTTGTTCTTTCAGCTAATTCTATATCCCTCAAAGTAGAAGGGGGAATATTGTTGTCGTCATCCGGGAAGGCTTCATCATCATAAATACTCTCTGAATTCTTGAATGTTGGTCTGGCTGGTCATATTCAAGTAATATTGGCATATTCGCAATGTCAAGCAAATCCTCTTCGTCACTACTCGATTCATCTGACTCGCCATCTGAAGGAATGTTATTTAATAATGTGAATAGACAACCCGACGACATATTATTTAGTTCTCTGAATGGATATACTATTTTACTGAAATAGCAAAAATAAGTACATATTTTATCTAGTTTCCTAATGGTTTCAGGATAAAACCGGCATTTTATATCTTCAATATACTTATTGTAAAGTGAAAACTTTAGTGAAAAGTAAAGTATTGTAAAGTGAAAAGTAATAGGAAGTATTAATCATACATACAAAGGTTTTTAATATTGTAAATAAAAAATAAAATTACCTGCCATAGCGAAATAATCGTAAAACCACCAAAATTGCTTATATCACTAGCCCGGTTCAAAACACGTGTTATTATCAACTATTAACTAAATAACGAGAATATAAATCGACCCCTGCAAAGAATAACGTTGTAACCAGCATTTATGATATTCTTCAGAATTGATAAAAGAGATACAAATTTCTTTTTTTTATATGTATGTGACATTTTTTCAGTGTAAGAAGTAAGTAGTTCTACAAATGTTGAACTCCTCTTTAACTGTTAACTGTTAACTGTGGCAGTTACAGCTTTTAATATAAATATAAAAAGTTTCATCGAATAATCTTGTAACTGCATTTACGATGTTCTCATCGGAAAAGTTTTGAATTTCAAATCGAAAGTCATGAATTTCAAATTATTGCTCGTTGTATTCGAATTAAATTTAAAATGAACATATTTATTTTATGTCTAGTCTTCCATATCGCTGTCTTGATTAATATTTTTGCAATCAACTGGGAGATTTTTAAAATAATCGTGGTAAGTGACAGGAATGCACTGGCTTCGACATAAACTCTGCAGATTATCATATTTTGCTTTTGTTATCCCTAGATGAATATGCTAGATGTTGATTCTTAGAAAGACCTTTACTAGAAGTTGGTAACCTGTTTGTTTCCTGGAGATAGGTTTCTGTAGCAACTTTAACTTAATTTTTTTATCGGATATGAAAACAGACCATTTTTTCATTTTCTTCATTTATATACCAATTTGGAAATGTTGTCGTAAGTTGTTTAAAATCAAATATATTGTCTTTGTGCAGTTCAGTTACCAAATACGGTTTACCTGTTGTTATTGTACATGTTACTGAGCTTATCCATTGCTCGGGAATAAAAACTGTTTGGTTCTTTTTACGTCGCTCTATTAAGGCGTGCATGGAATCTCCCCCTTTTTGGTAATGACCTACCTCAAAATAATTATGCCTTATGTTTTAATAACACCTGCACTGTGTACTATTCAACTGCAAACTAAACACTGGGGCGGGGAAACAATCAAGATCTGTCTATTTCCCCTACTATTCTCACAATAATGCCGCGAAATATTGACACACGACGTGTAGTATCTACCTGCATAATTATCGGAGCTTAGAAGCCAATGCGGCGAATAAAATTGTAACAACAGTTTCGGTGTAGTTTTTGAAATATGAGAAATATTTTGAAACACTATGGTACGATGCAGTATTTTTCGACGAAAATTTGATTTGGTTCAACGTCGTGTCTGTAGTTACTCTATTATTCTACAAATAATTCAATTTTTTTTATAGTTATGGTATTATTCCATTCGAAATCTTTCTTATTAATGCAGTTACATCCACACCGACCATGTTGGCAGATAGAGCGTAAAAAGTTATTCAAGAAGAACACTGTAACTCAAAATCGATAAAAAATGTTAGTTACAACGTTATTCTATGCAGGGGCGAAATGGTAGTGCGCGATACATTTTAAAGTAGAAGGAGCCTTATTCGTTATATTTCGTGAGTAGTTTTAGTCAAATACCACTGAGAACGTAGCTAAAAATTTATTTGTAGGTGGTTTCACAATGAAACCACTAGGAAACAAAGGGTTAAAAGGTATTTACACACATCAGTTGTTACTATCTTCATCAAATCCTTGTACTTCGGAATCGGTAGATGTTGACTTTAAAGAAGATGGCAATTGTCTATAAAATTATGAAAAACAGGTGGAATGTAGTCAAGTAGTGCTAAGAGATCCCGTCTATTTTCTTCGGAAATTGGCAGTGGCATGTTTGTACATTGAACATTGCTTTCTTCATCTTGCCATTTTTTTGCTGCATTAATGCGTAAAAATGATACTTGTTTGTATGGTTCATATTCGTCTAAGCTACATTTAAAATTGATTTTGGCAAAATGTTTAGTGTACTAAAAACATCGTACAGATTGCCACTTATAGTCATTCTTTGCTACATCCTTTATTATTTATATAAGTGGGCCTTTTAAAATTGCTGGGAATGTTAAAAAGTCGGTCTGGGTCATTTCGACAACGGCAAACCTTCGTCCGCAAGAGCTAACCAACTGATACCAATCATAAGGATGGCTGATTAAAGTATTTGTTGTTTTCTTTTTTCTTTCTATGATAGCGTGGTCACCATCCTCTTCCATATGAGAATACCCAGAAATCATAAATTTATGTTCTATAACTTCAAGGTTTTGGAACTTTTGTAACCCAACATTAACGTTTGTGTTGATTATTATTTTTCGTTGCTTTAAACAGTTCCGTCAGGTACCGTTCGTTTGCTGGAATGTTATTGTATTTCTTTAATTCTGCCATTTCTTTCATTTGGTTTCTTATAAATCTCCATATTCGTTTTTGTGTACCGTAGAATTCGCTTTCCATTCTTTTTATAAACTGTTCCCAGTGTTCATTTTTTCTTTTTTTTTACCAACTGATTTGTTTCATTTCGTATTCTTTTATAGTTATCCCTCGATTCTGGGGTATTTGATGTTTTGTACTTCATGCAGGCCTCTCGTTTCTTTTTATATTTCTCTTTTATTTCTTTTCTGAACCATGGTGTATTGTTGTTTCTTTTGTTCAGTATGACTTTGCGTTTTCCTAGAGCTTCTGTTGCTGCTTCTTTAATGTTGTTTTTAATTTTCTCCCAGCTCGCATTTACATCTTCGATGTAATATATATATATAATATATACGTTTATTCAAATCCATAAGTATTACATTAATTTACAATTTCAATTTCAATTTACTTACAGTAACATAAACGTAAAAAAAGTCTTTAAAGCATTAACATGCTTGTTGACTTAAGCTGTCTAATATTAACAGGTTTAATGTTTTTTTTACAAATTATTATTTCATTTTTACAGATTCTAATCTAATCTAATTTGTTTTGTTTATTTTTATCTAGTATAATTTAAATTTATTAAATTGTTACACAACTCCCTTTTTTTCTTTTACCCAAGCATTCACTAATTTTTTATACAAATAAAAATTTTTGATATTTTTAAAATTTATGGGCAATTGATTGTATATTCTTAGAGCAAAATATTTAATTGACCGTTGCGTGATTGTTTTTGAAGTGTGAAGACATTCAACATTCAATTTTCTTGTTGTTTCAAAATTTGACACTTTTACTTTAAGAGGTATTTTATCTTTATGAATATTTTTAAGTAGCTCTAAGCAGTACAATTGCCGAACATCAAGAACCTGAGTTTCATGAAAAAGTTGGTCTGAGGGATATGTTTTTCGTTTTCCATATATTAGTTTAAGAAACCATTTCTGAGTGGTTTGAAGGGTCACCAGATGACAATCAGCTACGCCACCCCATCCTAAAATCCTATATACAAGATGAGATTGTACTAAAGACAGGTAAAGCATTTTAAGCTGTTCAACATCTAAAAACTCTTTTAAATAGCGGAATTTTGGTAACAGTCCTCGTATTTTTTTTTATAATATTTGTAAGTCCCATTTAAGGTGCCTGTCAATTAAAACTCCTAAATATTTTATGTATTCTGCTTTAAATATTTGTTGTTTTTTATTTATTTTTAATGAGTTAAAAGTTGGCAGAGAATTTTTATATATTGCAAAAGGTATATATTTAGTTTTTTCGTAATTTATTGTGAGTTAATTTATTTGCAACCATGTTTTTATAACTTTGAAGTCTTGTTCAACTATAGTTTTAAGATCTTCCCAATTTTCGACCTTATAAAAAATTGCGGTGTCATCAGCAAAGCTTATTATGTTTCCATCAGTTTTTAGTTTAAGCATGTCATTAACATAGAGTGTAAAGAGTAGAGGGCCTAAAACGGTCCCTTGCGGTACGCCATAATTAATTACTTCAGGATCACTTTCGACACCATCAATTTCTACAAATTGTTTTCTGTCTGTTAAGTAACTTTTTAGTAATGTCAAAACGCGTCCTCTCAGACCATACTTCTCAAGTTTCTCTAACAAGATTCCGTGAGATATCGTGTCAAACGCCTTAGAGAGATCGACAAATATGCATAAACTACGTTTATTAGACTCAAAAGCTTTTGATCTTTGTGATGTTAGTTTACAAATAGCATCTTGTGTAGATTTTCTTTCTCTAAAACCGTATTGACAATCCGATATTATACTAAAATTATCCAAAAAACTCACTAATCTGTTTTTTAAATATTTTGGAAAAAACAGACAACAAAGATACTGGTCTGTATTTAATCCATCGAGCAATAAGACAAAAGAGGGAATCTAATCGTTATGAAAAGGAGACCAAAAAAGTGGCCTCTGATGGCGGGCATATCCGGAAATGCAAAGGCGCTAAATTTAAATTTTCCAACACTTGTTAACAATACCTGTAAAATATTTTTCAGACAAGAAAGTTTTAATTAAATATTAACGATAATAGTCTAAAAAGTGACACAATTGGTAAAAAACTTCAATATAAATAAAATTTCATGTGACAGTTGGGACAAACAATAACATAACCAAA
The DNA here is from genome assembly GCA_918026665.1 of Diabrotica balteata. Lineage (NCBI taxonomy): Eukaryota > Metazoa > Arthropoda > Insecta > Coleoptera > Chrysomelidae > Diabrotica > Diabrotica balteata. The sequence goes on along the minus strand of OU898280.1, from coordinate 78,266,485 downwards.
CTAAATTTGACTTCTTAAACAAGGAAAGAGACAGTCTATCCTTGTCTAAAGTGGCCTCTCAAGATGGCACTTCCTGTCTATCAATATGTTTACCCCTTCTACCTTTACATTCCCTCTTTTGTCTTATTGCTCGATGATTTAATCACGTCTTCTTTATTTCCTTTTTTAAACAGAGGTTTGATTTTGCCTATTTTTAGACATTCTGGAAAACAACCATCATGAAAACATGCATTAATGAGAAAAGTTAAAGGAGTAATAATTTCTTCCTTAATTTGTTTGATGGTTTCTGTCTTGATCCCATCCCAGCCAGGAGATTTTTTGTGTTTTAAAGATTGTATTGCATTTACCAATTCTTTTTGGTCAACGAGATACAAGTACATGCTGCTTTCTATTCTATCTATGTCCTCAATCTGTTCATTACAAATGGGTATTTTTTGTGCATACCTTTGTCCCAATGTACTGTAATGTGTATTAAATTCATTTGCTCATTTGCATTCATTGTTTTAATCGATGCAATTTTTGTATTTCCTTTTTCTTTTCTTTCCCAATTTCTTTTTGCAGTTTTAACTAAGTGTCTTAATTTATTTTTATAGTCTGTATATCGTTGTTTTTTTAAGTTATTTGAGGGATCTTGGATTAGCTGATCATACAATCTGTGTTTTTCCTGTACAGACTTTAAAAGTCCTCCTGTCATCCAATCTTTTTAAAAGTGGTTTTTAGATCATTTCCTTTTAAAATAATTGTATTTTTATTTATTCAATTTAAAATTTTGTCAATGAAAAGTTTTACCGCTTCATTTTTATTTGTTTTATTGTAAATATCCAACCACTTTTCCTGCTTCAAATTGATTTTTAGATTTTTGTAGTTGATGTACTTCTTTATTATTATTTTGTTTTCTTTGGTTTTGTTTAGATTAGGAATGGAAACTGCGATTGGATAATGATCTGAAGTAGTATTATTTTCAAATATAAATGAAGTTATGTTAGTGTAATCAGCAGGTCTTTTTATAAACAAATGGTCTATACAAGTTTGACTTCTAGGTCTAGTTGTTTTATTTATATAAGACAAAAAATTTTGTGAAGCTAGAATATTCTGGTATTCTTCAGTGTGATCTAGATCCTCAAACAAATTAATATTGATATCACCAACTAATATATGAAAACACATTCGTTTTTTAATTATGATGTATTGATGAACAGCATGGTATTAAAAACGTTTTCACTCGAAAACGTATATATACGTCACTGGGAACAGTGGCACTTTTCCCTAAACCGTATATATACGTCGCTGGTAAAGAAAGGTTAACGTTTTATGATCAAGACTATAGAAAATACAAAAATATACTTTCTAATGGCCAGTATACATTGCCGGACCCATGACCTCATCATATACGCAATCGTATTCAACGGATACTGCGGAAACTTTGGGTTAAGCCAACGCGTCGGTAAAAAATATTTCTATAGATGAATATTTCTCATTAAATTTTAAAATTACTGCATCACATGTATTAAACAAATACAACTTTATTTTACCTTTTATGGGTTATCTGACTTCTTAGATAAACATGCAGGTATATGTTTATGTTGTTCCCATTTATCGTAGATACTAATACTTAAAAATATCAATCATTAAATACACATTTCAAACCGATTACTCAGGTTGGCGCGACGGTTATTAAAAATAGAAACACTGTTTGCTTGTAAGTGATAAAGGCAACCACTATATTTATTAAAAACTTATGACCATAAAGATAAAACTATGTCGCTTCCTTAATATCTGATTAATGAAGTCGTAGTTACAGCTACAAAACATTACTATAGTAAGGTTCTCAAAAGATGTTCTTGTGGCATGTCTAATTTATATATTATACTTGTATTGGGTTAAGCCACAAATTAATGATTGTAATGAAAATTACATTTTTAACCAACTAATTTTTGACATTTCGACTTTGATCTCGAAAATCGTTTACAAAAAAAAACGGGTGTGGCAGTCCAGTGGGACTGCCGGTAGAAGTTATACTTCTATACCCGCGTTCGCCGTTACAAATGTATATGGGAGTCAATCTGCACAATCATTACATATGTAATGCTATAGGTAAGAGCGAGCAGAAAGAGAAAAAGAATTAGGTATATAGGTATATGGTGCAACGTTTGCTGTATATAAACATTTGACCTGTAATAGGAGTATAGTAAATGAAGGATTATATCAATATTTTAATGAAAATATATATTTTTATTGTCATATATGTATAAAAGAAGTTGAATACAAAAACATTTTTGTACACATACTCTGCAGTAAAATTCATTGTTTATCTTGTTACTAATATAAAAATTACAATACAATACACTGCAACAGAATTCAATATAATAATACAATATAAATTAAAATGCAATATTCATCAGTATTTGAAACTGGAACTATACATAACTTACTTTACGAAGATAAAAATAAAAAACCAACAACTCAGATTATGTTGTAAATTTTCAATTTATTTTACAATTTAGCATTTTTTCGTTTATCACATATATTTAATAACATTAACGTGAGGTTTTTAAAATATTTCAAAAATAAAAAAGGAAATTTATACTGGGATTCGAACTCACGTACACCAGCGTGTAAACCAAACACGTAAAAGATTTGCCAATTAGACGTGACATTAACGGATTTCAAAATTGACAGTTGTCTTTCATACAGTGATTATTTTGAAATAAAAAGGTCTAAAATAATTATGAACATTTAATAAGTAATACGAAACATATCACATAAGTAATAATATTAATATATATTTATATTATATTATATATATACATATATATATATATATATATATATATATATATATATGTATATATATATATATATATATATATATATATATGTATATATATATATATATATATATATATATATATATATATATATATATATTGTCGTGATCTGATTTATGATGTTTTATTATTAATTAACACTAATTTAATTAATCCAATTATTTAATTAATTAATTCACTAATTTATGCAGAGTCATACAATTCAATTACTATTAAAAATTCTCAGGGTGCCTTTTTTTGTTAATTATTACTTACTTTAATCAGTTTACTTTATATATCTCTTCTAGTGGGTTCAGTATCTCCTAGTTGCTTATAATCGGGATAGAACAGGAAACGGAACTAACATTAAAACAACATAAATATGCACACAAATTATTATTTATTTTCAATAAGCAATATGATGAATATTAATAAATAACTTTTGTGGGCAATTATCTTTCCCAACAAACTCCTATACTCTAAATTTAATTTTAATTACAAACTATCTATTGATGTGTTTTATAATAATATCTACTAAAAAAAAATGATCATATAAAAATATAATTTATTCACAAAAAAAAATAACTCTTTGAAACTTGGAATCTTAGTTCGTATGCTTATATTTGATTTTATCTTTAGAATATCTTAAAATTTTCTTTCATTCAAATTATTTGACTGACCTTTATTTTTACACTAATGATGTCTCCTCTTGATCAAACCACAGTTCCTTTCTTGATTGATTATGTACGGCTACCATCAAATCTTTCCCGTTCTCAGCATCGATCCAAACCTCATACCAGCAAACTACTCCTCCGAAAACACAAGCCCAAGCCTCTTTTGACCGGTACTCTTTATTTACAAATTCTCCTTTCTTTCTCAATTATATCTCGTGGCTATGCAGACTCAAAGAGGTATTAATCTTCTCGATTTTGATCTGCTCCCAGCTTCCACCTTTTTCACTAACAAACGAAAACACTGGTACTCAGATTGACTACACGAAAACACGTCTTCTCTTCTGGTCTGTCGGTAACATAATAAAATTTTCAATCTCTCCCAGACAACCTTCTCAACTCTCTCATTCCCACCATTCTTTTTTAACCAATCATAAGCATTCATCTTTCCCACTTATTTTCGATTTAGAAAATTTCCAACATGATATTTCAAACAAATAAGCTACACATACAACTTATTCCTTTTTTTTGCTATAAAAAATCTTCAAAAAAATTTTTTTCAACATGGAACTATCAAATACCACTTTTGCCTGCAACCTCACACAACATTCGTCTGAAGATGTTAAAGAAATTTAACGAAATATAACGCAATCGTTGAAAAGAGCACACTTTGGCTTTCATTATTCAGCTGCTAACCCAATCAAACTTACCATTATGCTATATATATATATATATATATATATATATATATATTATATATATATATATATATATATATATATATATATATATATATATATATATATTATATATATATATATATACAGGGTGAGTGGGGAGGAACGCACCAAACTTTAAGACTGTATAATATACGTAAAAATAAGTAAAAATAACTCATATGTTGTTATTCGATTTTCATTTGTTTTCGAGTTATAGCGATAATAACACAAAGTTGTAATTTTACTGCTACTTATCACATTGCTGTAACAGGTATCTGTGATTTTGTAATGGAAACGGTAGAGCTGCTGTTGAAGAATATCGTCAACGGTTTCCAAATCGGAGAACTCCAGATAAAAATGTATTTATTAGAGTTTTCAACAAACTATGCGAGACCGGAACGCTTCCTAGTTATAAAATAATATCGGAACGTGCTCCCCGACAAAGTTTACAAGAAATACAAAATATTCTGGATTCAGTAGAAGATGATCCAGGGATCAACTCACGAAGAATCGGTACTCATTTAGCCATTCCTCAAACGAGAGTAATTAACACACTTCACGAGCAAGGTTTATATCCATACCACCTACAACGTGTACAGCACCTGCAACCAGAAGATTATGCCAGCCGTATGCAATTTTGTCGATGGATAAATAAGAATCGTCGTGTTATATCCCGCATACTTTTTACCGATGAAGCAACATTCACCAGAGACGGTATTAATAATAGCCGCAACTCACATGTATGGTCAGATGAAAATCCACATGCAACAATTGAAGCTAGTTTTCAGCACTAATTTTCGGTAAACGTGTGGTGTGGTGTGATCGACGGTTATTTAATTGACCCTTTCATATTTGAGAACCGCCTTACAGGAGAGGAGTACTTGAATTTTTTACAGAATGAATTGCCAGGACTCCTACAGAACATTCCACTAAATATCAGAATGCAAATGTATTATCAGCACGATGGAGCTCCTGCATATTTTGCTCGTCAGGTCAGGCAACATTTAAAAACAAAATTTCCAAGTCGTTGAATTGGTCGCAATGGTCCTATTAGTTGGCCTCCGAAGTCTCCAGACCTAACACCATTAGACTATTTTTTATGGGGCTGGTTTAAAAATGAAGTTTACAAGGTAAAAGTCGACACTTGTGATGCACTAATTCGACGCATTAAAAATGTTGCAGCCACAATTAGAGCAAACCATGACGCAATCAGAAGAGAAACGTTGAATGTTCATAGACGAAGCAGAAAATGCTTACAGGTCAATGGTGGTATTTTTGAAAATTTATTATGAGAACATTTAACATTAAATTAATGTTAAGTTACAACTTTGTGTTATTATCGCTATAACTCGAAAACAAATGAAAATCGAATAACAACATATGAGTTATTTTTACGTATATTATACAGTCTTAAAGTTTGGTGCGTTCCTCCCCACTCACCCTGTATATATATATATATATATATATATATATATATATATATATATATATATATATATATACGGATATATTGGGTTTAGTAGTCAATATATTGGCCTTTAAGTAAAACTCTTTTAGGTTTGCTAAGCTTTCGAGTTTATTTTACTCTTTTTCAAAACATACTAAAAATTAACATAAAAAATTTACATTAGAAAAATGAAGTTCTTATGTCTTAAATAGGCTTACCCTTGTGAGAATTGTCTTTTAAAATTAGCAAAATTTTACATTTTGTCATTATGTCATTAACATAATGACATTAAATTTGATTTACTTTTTATTTCTGTCAAAACTTATTACTAAGGTTTCCATATCTCTTCTATTTTTTATATTTATTTTAGGTGAGTTTGACAGAAGAAGTGTCTATGTTTATGCAAACTTTCATTGCAAATTTTGATATAATATTAGTTATTAATATTAAATATATATACAAGAGGAACATTTTTATTCTCGAGAGAGGAAGAGAGAGAAAATATATCTTCTGTCTCTCTCTTACTCATTATCTTACATATGTAATAGTTTCACAGATTCACTCCCGTACAAATTTCTAACGTCGAGCGCGCGTATAGAAGTATAACTTCAATAAAAAATATGTAATAGAGGTGACTAGCTACTGACCTCTAAAACATCTTTTGTGTTATCTGTTGTCGGTATAAAGTGATGAATGTTACTTATTTCCACTCACATTCACATTCTTTTTTTATTTAATAGGTACGGTAAATGTATTATTTTTGTATCTTCTTCTTCTTCTTCTTCAGCCTGTGTTCGTCCACTGCTGGACATAGGCATCTTCCATTTGCTTCCATCGATTTCTACTTTTGGCAATTCTCATCTACTGCTTGCCCGCGACTTGTTTGATATCGTCTATCCACCTCTTCTGCGGTCTGCCTACTCCTCGCCTGTTCTTTCTTGGTCTCCAGTTTGTTAATCTTTGTGTCCATTTTTCGAGATTATCTCGGGCAACGTATCTGACCCATTGCCACTTGAGCCTTGCAATACGTTCTGAGACATCAGTAATTTTTGTTCTTTTGCGAATGACGTTATTTCGAATCCTGTCTCTCAAACTAATCCCTAGCATGGCCCTCTCCATTGCTCTTTGGGTTGTACTGAGCTGCTCTAAGGTTTTCTTTGTGAAGGCCATGATTTCCAGTCCATATGTAGTTACAGGCAAGATACATTTGTCATAAACTTTACGTTTTAGACACATTGGTATATCTTTATTCTTCAAAATAAAGCTTAATTTGCCGAAAGCTCCCCAAGACACTTGTATGCGTCTTTTTATTTCGGCTATTTGATTTTCTTTGCCGATTTTAATGGTATGTCCAAGATATATATATAGTGGTCTACATTTTCAAGACTGACGTTGTCAATAACAAGATTAGTTTGTAAATTACTCATTATTTTTGTTTTCTGAAGGTTCATTTTAAGACCTATTTTATTTGACTGCTGGTTTAATTCCTTCAACATTTGCTCCAGTTCCTTGATATCTGTACTAAATAATACTATATCATCCGCAAACCTCAAATGACTCAAACGTACACCATCAATGTTTAGACCTTTTTCCTCCCAGTCAAGCTGTTTGAATACATTTTCCAATGCTAAGGTAAAAAGCTTTGGTGAAATAGTATTACCTTGTCTAATACCTTTATCAAGGCGCATTCTTTCAGTTTTTTCGTCTTCAGTGATTTTAATGTGGAATGTGGCCTGTTCATAAATGTTTTTAATGAGTGTAGTGTACCGTGAGTCTATTCGAGCATCCTTCTGGGCTGACAAAACGGACCAAGTCTCAATACTATCGAAAGCCTTGTGAAAGTCGATAAATGCCATATGTAAAGGTACATTATATTCTGTGGTTTTTTCTACTAGTGTTCTGATGGTTTGTAAGTGATCATTAGTAACAAACCCTTTTCTAAATCCCGCCTGTTCAACCGGTTGATATAAATCAAGTTTTTGTGTTATGCGGTTGGTTATTATTCTTGTTAACAATTTGTATAAGTGTGACAACAAACTTATAGGTCTGTAGTTTTCAATATTAGTAGTGTGTCCTTTCTTGTGTAAAAGTATTATTTCGGCGTTTTCTCATAGGCTGGGTATTCTTTTTTCTGTTAGACATTTAGGTATTCAGTAAGACTTCCACAACTTCTACAACGATGTTGCCGCCCATTTTTAACATTTCAGACGTTATACGATCCTCGCCAGGAGCTTTTTTGTTTTTCATTTGCTGTAAGGCATGTCTAATTTCCGAAGAAGTTATTTTAGGGAGGGTTTCCGAGCCGACGTTTAGAATTGTTCTGTGGTCTGTTTCGGGGTTCTGTATAGTAGATGTATAAAGATTCTTATAGAACGTTTGTATTTCCTTGATTATTTGAGTTTTTTCGGTCACCGTATTCCCCTGTTGATTTTTGATTTTAGTTATTTTTGATTTTCCTTTAGTTAAATTTGATTTCAATACTCTCATGTTTCTATTGTTTTTGATGGTTTGCAATATTTGTTGTGTTTATAAGCCCGCAAGTCTGACCTTATGCTCTTTTTAACTTTATTGTTGATAGCTTTATACTCTGGTAATTCTTTCGATGTTCTTCTTCTTTCTTCCATTAAATTAAGTGTTATTTGTTTCAGTTTCGTTTTTCTGGGATTTTTATTTTTATCACAGATCTTTTTTGCAGTTTATGTTATGTCATTCGTTAATTTTTGTGTTATTTCATTTATATCTTTCGTGTTGAATACTGGTAGAGGTCCTAGTTTCTTTTTTAGTTCACTTTGATATTCCTCTGGATTCATTTCGAGTGCTTCTATGTTTGGCAATTTATCCTGTGTTAATAATTTTCTTCTGTCTAATTTCGTATTTATTTCTGTTCGCGTCCTAACTAATCGATGATCACTACCAGTGTTGAAAGAATTTAGTACAGTAAGATCTTTAGCAATGTTTTTGAAGTTAGAGAGTATAAAGTCAGTAGGTAGATAGTGTTCCTTCTGGAGCGGAAGTGACGTCACACGTCGATCGTCAAGCGTACGTATCCTCATGGGCCAAGGCCACGCCCCCCTCGTGACGTAGGAACGTGCCTAGGGTCTCGAGGCCACGCCCCTCGACCAATGGTGACGTAGGAACGTACCTCGTGTCTCTAGACCACGCCCCTCGGCCAATGGTGGCGTAGGAACGTCCCCCCATGTCTTGCTGACCAATGGTGGACGTTCTCGTGACGTCGGAACGTGTCGTCGACCAATGGCAGCATAGCAGCGTCAGTGGTGGGAATAGCAACACCCCCAGCGACCAATGACAGCTCAGAATTTGAATAAACATCATAGAAATGGCGGTCTAGCGATGAGGAACCAATGGTGACATAGTAACGCCCTCCTCGTGACGTCGGAACGTGTCGTTGACCAATGACAGCATAGCAGCGTCAGTGGTGGGAATATCAGGCCAATGGTGGCATAGTAACGCCCTCCTCGTGACGTCGGAACGTGTCGTCGACCAATGACAGCATAGCAGCGTCAGTGGTGGGAATATCAGGCCAATGGTGGCATAGTAACGCCCTCCTCGTGACGTCGGAACGTGTCGTCGACCAATGACAGCATAGCAGCGTCAGTGGTGGGAATAGCAGACCAATGGTGGCATAGGAACGTCCCCCAATGGCTTGCTGGCCAATGGAGGACGTCCTCGTGACGTCGGAACGTGTCGTTGACCAATGGCAACATAGCAGCGTCAGTGGTGGGAATAGCAACACCCCCAGCGACCAATGACAGCTTAGAATTTGAATAAACAACATAGAAATGGCGGTATAGCGATGAGGGACCAATGGTGTCATAGTAACACCCTCCTCGTGACGTTAGAACGTTTTTCTCGACCAATGATGCCACAGAAACGTGTCCTCAACCAATGGCGGACATCCTCGTGACGTTGGAGGCCAATGGTGTGCATCAACGGTCAATGAGAAAGACGTGCATCGACTAATGGTGGAGTCGTACCACAATATTAACGAAAAGACGCCCCCAGTCCCCCCCATTCCCCCCGAAAAGACGTTCCCAGTCCCCCCATTCCTCCCGAAAAGACGCCCCCCCCAATAATAACGAAGCTACACGTCCAACGTAACCAATGAGAACGATGTACAATCGCTGGTCGGTGACTGCGTTCTATGAATTGACAAAGAGAAGAAGACGAATGACAGACAAAGAGAGCAATTTTTCCTCGTATTTTTTTGTAATTAAAACCTACAACCATTAGCGTAAAACTTCTAAATTTTTTCAATTTATATTTTACGAGTTACCTCGTATATATTTTATCGATTACCATAATAACAAAAATTCGTTTATTTTTCAATTTATACTTTACATGATCAGTTGAATGCTACTGAGAATAATGACATCACCCGGATACGCCGGCTATTAAAAATGTCTCACGCGATCACGATATATAGCCGGAAACACGTGCACATTCCAATTCGATTATTTAATGTAAGATAAAATATATTCGCATGGAGGCAGGAAGCAGGTGCATAATCCGTTGTATTTAATAATTAAGCCCGGCATGTGATGCATAAATGAATAGTCTTACGAAATATTGCGCAACATAGTTTTAGCGTGGGAGAGGCTGTTGGATAAAGAGCAGATGCACTACATATCGTCAGTTCAATTCTGATCATCCTTCAGACAAGTTGTGTGTTTTGTGCAGCGTCAGCAATTATACAAAGTACCGTTCGGAGAAGTTCTGTGTTTGTGAAGTGCCGGCAATTATATATACAAAAGTAAGTTTTATAATACTTAACCTTTTTTATATCATTTAGAATTCATCATTATCTTTACTAATTTCCAATTCTTAATAATTTTTCTGATTTAAACATTTTATTCAAATTACTTGGTTATATTCTCCGTTCTAAAAAAAAAAAATGTTTGTAAATAGTGCGGTATTTGTAATTTTTTGTTTCTATGAAAGTTTTGTTAGTTAAAACTATTTCATTGTTAAATTAAAAAATATACATATTATAATAGATAGAATTTTTGTAAAATAATATTGCTACTCAAAGATATTTCACTGTTAAATTAAGAAATTGCTAGTCAAAGATATGTTACTGTTAAATTAAGAAAATATATATTGTTGCAGATGGACCTAAAAAAGATTAATGCATCCTCTCTGCTTACAGAGAAGACAATCAAGTCAATTAGAAAGCTAAACAGCCTACCCGTAGGAGTACCCCAGAAGATAATTGCGGCAAGAGAAGTCGATACGAAATTTGGGAAATCCATCCTTATTGAATTAGAAAAGGAGGTGACGTTCTTGCCGCAAAGGGTGGTTGAACTCTACAGGCCGCATTTGGAACATTTCAGCGAGGGAAAGTACAGCTTGGTGTTCCGAGGAAACGTTGCCACTGGAAAGGTGCAGCCAGCCGCCTCGTTTGAAATAATAGAAAATTAGAGGATAAAAAAAATATTGGTGAGTTTTTCATTTATTGATTTATTGCTTTTTACTTAATCATGAGTAACATTGGTGATCTTAGTAATGACATTGTACAACATTTAATTAAAGCGCGTGATGTTTTGTTTCGAAATTATACACCGCGAGAAGCGAATATTTGGTTAAATCACATTAAAAGGCATTTGACTTTGTTTACTAAAGCGATTCGGTGTGGGGACTTGGAATTAGCTAAATTACGGCAACTACAGACAAACGCGGGGCATTTAAAGACAATTAAATCGGAAATTCAAAATTTCGGTCTTCGCGTGGGTGGTGGAATTACTAAACATCGTCGGGTTAAATGGGAAGATGTAAATTCCGCATTCAAGAGTAGAATCAGAACAGGTATAATTATTAATCTAGGACACAAAGATTTAATGCAATTTTTCGGAGATTGTTTTAAGTTATTTAGAATTCGAATTAAAAACATTTTAAAAAAATTAAATATGATAAAATGTAATATGACATTATGTGGAGAATTTATTAGAAAATCAAATCAAGGAGGTGATATTAACCAATTTAAATATTTTAATACCAAAAACGAAGCCATAGACGCAGGAACGGACTTGGTTTTATGGTTTCACACAAACATAGTTGATAAATTAATGTCTAAGCTATCGGAATTTGAAGAAACGGGATCAGGGTGGGCTTTGAAAAAAATAGTTTCTTTAGAAGTCAATATAAATAAATATGAAGTGGGAAATGGAGCTTCGTCGTTCATTAGACTACCAGAACAAATCCAAAAGAAGCACGCATGTATTAATATCAAAAACGATGATGAAGCATGCTTTTTTTGGAGCATAGTTTCAGCGATTTATCCAGCTAAATGCAGTTCAGATCGTACATCTTCATATCCACATTATGCGACTGTCTTAAATATCGATGGGCTAGAGACACCTATGACTATAAAGGGTATTTCAAAATTTGAAAAGTTAAATAATATTTCTGTAAACGTGTACGGGTTAGAAATGAATGTTGCTAAAGAGAGAACATTTTACGTAACAACGCCGGTAAGGCTATGCAAAACCAAATTAACTAAACATGTAAATTTATTGATTGTACAAGATAAATATTTTCCAAAATTGAATGACTACGAAGCACCTATGGCTCACGATGAATCTGTAGAAATTAAGTATCATTATTGCATGATTAAAGATATGTCTCGACTTATGTCCAGGCAGTTAAGTAAGAACCGTAATAAAAAATTTTTATGTGATAGGTGTTTGAATTATTTTAGTAGTTTTGACAGATTAAATGATCATGCAAAATACTGTGAGAAAATTAATGAATGTAAAGTTTCTTTTCCATCATATCAGAATGTTGAATTTAAAAATCATATTTATAAACAAACAACTCCTTTTGTAGTCTATGCCGATTTTGAGTCAATGTTGAACAAAGTTAAAAACAGTCCATTAAAATGCAAAACAATTAAGTATCAGCAGCATAAAGCCTTTAGTGCAGGTTATTACGTAAAATGCTCTTACGATGAATCTCTGTCGTTTTACCGAAGTTACGCAGGTGAAGATTGCATGGAGTGGTTTGCCAAGGAAATGACGTTGTTGGCGGCATTTGTGCAAGGAAAAATTAAAGATATTGTACCTATGAATGTCGCACCCAGTTTTAATGCATCTAATTGTCACATTTGCGAAAAAACGTTTTCAGATAAGGATGTAATTGTTCGTGATCATGATCATTTTACCGGAGATTTTCGAGGATTCGCACACCAAGTGTGTAACTTAAATTTCAAAAAACTTTTCGTTGTCCCAATTTTTTTTCATAATCTTAGCGGTTACGATTCGCATATGATGATTAGAGATCTTGCGAAAAATGGTAGTATCAGCTTACTACCAATAAATAAGGAAAAGTATATTTCATTTACAATATACGATTCTGAGGTCAGTATTAAGTTGAGGTTCGTTGATTCACTGAGATTTTTAAATTCATCATTGGACAAGTTGGCTGCCACATTGCAACCTGAGGATTTAAGATATTTAGCTAGCGAATTTCCAAATACCACTCCCGAACAAATGGAATTATTGAAACGAAAAGGCATATTCCCATACGAATATATTGAGTCTTTCAATAAATTGAATGAAACGCAACTACCATCAATTGATAAATTTTACAGCTCATTATCGGGTGAACACATCTCCAAAAATATGTATCATCATGCTCAGAATGTTTGGCAGTCATTCGGTATTAAAAATATTTTGGAATATAGTATGTTGTACATGAAAACTGATATTATGTTATTGACTTGCATTTTTGAAAATTTTCGACAAAAATGTCGAAGTACATACAGTCTTGATCCTGCATGGTACTATACCATGCCGGGATTTTCTTGGGATGCAATGCTTAAATATACTGGATGTAAACTTGAACTGCTGAATGATATCGATAAAATCATGTTTATTGAGAAAGCTATCCGAGGTGGTATAAGTCAAGTAAGTAATCGGTATTCTGAGGCAAATAACAAATACATGCATAATTATGATCCATCAAAGCCTAGTAAATATGTGCTATATTTAGATGTCAACAATTTGTATGGTTGGGCAATGTCTCAATTCTTACCATATGGGGGTTTCGAGTGGGTCGATACCAATATTGATGTCTTGTCTATTCCTGACGATGGAGATACAGGATACATACTACAAGTAGATTTGGAATACCCAGAACACTTACATGACTTACATCGAGATTTACCGTTTTGTTGCGAACATCGTGTGCCTCCAAGAAGTAAGCTTCCAAAACTTATGACCACCTTGTACCATAAAAAAGAGTACACCTTGCACTATCGCAATCTAAAACAAGCTCTGAATGCAGGACTCAAACTAACAAAAATCCATAAAGTGTTGAAATTCAAACAGAGCGCTTGGCTTAAGCCATATATCGATCTTAATACAAAATTGCGAACTGCAGCAACAACGGCATTTGAGAAAGATCTTTTTAAGTTGGCCAACAACGCCATATTTGGTAAAACGATGGAAAACATTAGGAAATATCGCATTGTAAAACTTGTATCAAAATGGGATGGAAGATATGGAGCCAAAAATTTGATTGCTAGTCCAAGATTTCATAATAGAACTGTGTTTAATGAAAATTTAATGGCAATCGAACTTAACAAAACAGAGATCATTTTCAACAAACCATTGTACATCGGCATGTCAATTTTAGATATATCCAAAGTGTGTATGTACGATTTTCATTATAACTTTATGCTGCCATATATGGGAGTTGAAAATTGTAAGCTAATGTATGGGGACACTGACAGTTTTATCTATGAATTAAAATGTGATGACGTTTACAGAGATGTTATTAAAGCAAATTTATCCAAATTCGATACATCAGACTATTCTGAGAATAATATTTATGGAATACCTCAAGTCAACAAAAAAGTTCTCGGAATGATGAAAGATGAGGCAAACGGTCGCATTATGACTCATTTTGTCGGACTTAGATCTAAAATGTATTCGTTTAAGATTAGTACGACGGATGAGGATCGAAATGCATTGTGGGATAAATACAAGAATAATATGGATGATGCAAATATTGAAAGACTTGCAAATAATTTAGGCGTCACAAAAAAATCTAAGGGTGTAAAATATTCAACGGTAAAAAATGACATTACTTTCGATGATTATGTTAAGTGTTTAAACGAATTTACAACTAAAAGTGTTTCCCAATCAACGTTTCGTTCCTACGCCCATGATCTTTTTACAATAACACAAGACAAAATTGCATTAAGTCCGTATGACGATAAACGTTACTTGCAACAAAATTCTCATGACACTTTACCTTGGGGTCATTATGAAACCACAATGATTGAGTAAAAACAAAAATTAATAAATGAAAACATAACCAATTTTTTTATAGCTTTATCAATCTCCACACGAAAATGGACTGGCTATTTGTTAAATGAATATGTAGAATGATAATTGTAATTTGGTGAAAATCAACATTTGTAATTATTATAAGTAGAAAATAAAAACTCTAAAAAATATACATTGTTTTCCTGTAATTTTAAGTCTCAGCTTATCTTTTCCAGCGTTGTGAGACATTCAACGTGAAAATAAAAAAAGACATGTTTGCATAAATAGCATTTATTTTGATTATTACATAAAATCATTTACAACTTTAATTTTATAATAATATAAATATTCTCTTAAAGCATTACTTAACAAAGAGTCTGAGGAAATTTCGCAAAACGCAGTTAGAGCTTCAAGTGGTCCATATAAACTGCTTCTGCTGCAAAAGTTTGATTGTATCAAATCGATAACATTTCTATAATAAGCATAAAAGTGTAAATTATCCAATAACGATACACGATGACACACCAGACTGCTGTTTACTTCTAGGATTTGGTTGACATCACTTTCATCTAGATAGTATTCCAGACCATGCTTTTGAATAACAAGGAACTTGGTTGAATCATACACTATTTGTTTAATTTTACAATAGCCTCCACACTGAAACTCGATAGGATTGTAATCATCTTGAGAGGTGCTGTTAAAGAAATCGCAAATCTTCTGCTTAAAAATTCCGATTATATCATCCCACTCGAACGTGTTTAAACTAATTCTTGCATTCTTGTTGTGCTGACACAAAATAATGGCTGATGAGAAATGACGAGCTGGAGAAAGGCCAACTTTGATTATACAGTTGACAAGCGGAAAGGATGCTTCTAGTAAATAATATGGTTCATTTTTGGTTGCTTCTTCGAATTTCGCCAAAACTCTATCTAATTCAGCATCATAATCGATATCATCTGATGGTGAATCAGCAGCTACCACCATATCGTCTGATGAACTATAACCACTATCTTGAGAACTCATATTGATGAACTGGCAGGAACAACTGGGCATGAGCTTGCAGCATTTATGAAATTTATACTTTTTGTCACCCCCCACTCATTTAGTGTATATCTACGCGGTGTATGTAAAAGTAGATCCTAAATGATATCTTTAACGTTAATCCAACTATTATGGCTACTATCGAATCCCAACCATTGAACATACATCTTATTTCCACGTCTGCGCAGTACTTTCTCTACTAAATATATGTCTTTATTTTTTGTTTTCTGTAATTCTTCTTCGTAGAATGCTCCTTTGATAGGCGCTCCAGTCATATCTTCAATCAAGTATGTTGTGGGATTCGTTATTTTAATTTCAGTAATTTTAAACAGTTCTGTTGTCCAATTCGGTTTATATCCCTTATCGAAAATGTGTTTATTTTTACTAATGCGAACCACGTCACCAACTTTCAATTTTCTTGGACCGGCAATTTTCAAGTGAGTATAATATTTTCGTAAAATTTCATTTTCGTTAGATTTATTAACATCAATAGGTCTAAGTCGAATTTTGCTGTGTTTCGTGTTGTTGTACTCTTTTGTAATTTGAGGCAAGATATCAATCCATTTGTAAGTTCCATTAAGACTGAAATACTTGTAAAGTTTTTCCTTCAATGTTCGAATAACACGTTCACATATGGCTGCTTTTTTAACACTAAAGGTATTATAGTGATTAATACTATGCTGTTTCATGAGATTTTGAAACTTGGAATTAAAAAATTCTGTGCCTTGGTCTGTTTGTAAATTTTTCGGACATCGTCGAGTATGAGCGAGAATATCCGAAAATGTTCGAGTAATTTCCTCACCTGTTTTCGTCTTTAATGGTCGAGTCCACACAAACTTTGAAAAACAATCAATTACAACAAGAATGAGCTTGTAAGATTTATTTTGACTGGCATAAGGCCTCATCTCAGCAAGGTCCATTTGCCACAAATCGTCTAGTCCTTTAATGATTGTTCGTCGACGAGGATAATTTTTTCGTGCAGGCTTGTGTAGCTCGTTAACTAGTTGTATCTTCTCCTCGGTAAATGCCATGTCTAGCTTCCAACGATTCGATTCTTTGAACTAACGCTAATTCGTTGTTCCGTTAGCTTTATAATGTAAGAGGTAATCTTCCATTACATTAAGACGCTCATCTAAATCATGTGATTTAAGATCCGCCGTTTTAATCTTTTTTTCTATTTCCAACGTTTTCATCATAATTTGTGCATTTTGGTTGGCGGCATCTGTAATATTCTTCGTCATTTCTTGTTTAAATATATCAAGATCATTTTTAAATTCATGCATTTGTTTTGATAAATCAGATATTTTCGAAGCAGTCATTTTATTCTCATCAGACAACTCGTTAACTTTTTTACTTAAATTAACTTCTATTTTACTAATGGAGTTTGAGATTTTTTGTTCGAGTTGAGTATCTTTTTGAATTCTATTTTTTTGTATCAAATTAATCTCTTTTCTTAGAAAAGTTTTCGCACGAACAATGCTGTCATCTACATATTTCTTATTGGAAAGATGATTACCTGCTACAGGAGGATCTCGTGTAATGTCTTTATGTACTTCATGTATCTGGTTTTGTAAATCCAAAATGGATTGCTTTAAGCCTTCACGTAGCTTTTTAACAACTTGTTCATTAGAACGGTAATGATGACGACCAAACTTGTCAACACTCATGTTGGAAATGATGTTCCAATAATCCAAACATTAATATATAATATCTGCTTCACGTAATTCGTTGATAATGGCAACAATTTCGTTATTGTGGGATGTGTTTCCTGCTTCTTGGGAAGCAACCAGCAATTTGAGTCTGTCGCATAGTTCGTTTGGATCATCCCAATATACATATTCAATAGGATTATCGTTGTAGATCAAATGAGAATTATCGACGAGCCCTGACCCTTTGGAGCTAGATGGTGAAGATAACGATGTTCGAGGAGACGTTGTCATCGATGATGAACGAGTCGTTTTTGCTAAACGAACAAGACCTTCGAAAGGTTGTCTCTTTAATGCAGTAGATCGAGTTTTCGGTGGCGATTTCTTTGTTGTTTCATCGGTAGGTTTAAATAGCGGTTTGATAATATGATGATATTTTTTCCCAGTTGCACCTTTAAGACGACCTTTGGAATCCAGATGAACTTCTGTACTATTTAATAAACTTTTATAGTGCTTTAAATCTGTATCATTATAATCTTCAGGGTTATCATAGAAAATTAGTTGGTATAGACCTGGCGTTCCCGGCACCCATCCTCCTTCCCCACTACCATCACTGATAACTTGTATACTACCTTTGTTTTTGTTAAAGTTTATTCGTCGTTTACCCAACATCCAGCCAATTTCATCATTGTAAATAGGTCCGTAGTTTTTATCAATTTTATTATCTTTCATCCAAAATTCTTTTATATACTTATGGCTCATTGGAGGATATTGCTCGATATATTCATCAATAGCCTCTTTCGAAACATTATTAGGATCAAATATGTCATGTTCGTTAACTTGATCGATTGATACTGCATCGGAAAATACATCATCATCTCTGGCTTCTTTTTTTATCTCTTCCTCCGTTTTCACCTCTTCTTTTTTAACGTGTCTAAGCTTGTTATTAATAGCATGATGCAACGTTTTTGACGATTGCGCAATATCTGTTAGAGGTTTAGCTATGGGCTTAAAGAGTTTATTTAGCGACTCATCTTGTTCTGTTTTACCTAACTTTAATGCCAAATACTTTTTGCGAATGACACGAGCTAGTTCGGCAACTTTACGCGTGCGCGCAGCTACCTCTTTGTCTGACATATTGTTATACAATGCGTGTTTTTCGATCATACCTACAGTTTTATAAACTTGTCGAAACCTTTACGATATCGTCCGTTAGAAATATCGAAATCCTTAACAATGACGAATGTACCGTATTTGTCCTTCCAACATTCGGAACAAAATTGTTTAAATTGCTCAAATGTCATATCAGGTGATACGTGGTCATCAAAGACGTGTTTCAAATTGAGCTCATCTTGCTTAAACAATACAATAAGATTCGCATTATCACGTAAAAGTTGTTTGCCTGCTCGACTGTATGATTGACATAGGTATGCACAATCAATGTCTTTATGTCTACCCATACAGTAATATTCACGTATTGTTTGTTGTGGATCCGTTGATACGTCATCAAATATGAATATTGAGTTTGGTTTAGCTTTACTTGGGCTTATAACATCATCATTATCTTTAAATGGAAAATAACCTACTTCTTTCACAGACTCCAACACTTCCTTCAAAAATTGATACTTGGGCTGAAACAACGACTTTGAATAAACGTAAACATTTTTGAATTTAGCGCCATTCAGGTCAAAAAGTAATGCCAACATAACATTAGTTTTTCCACATCCGCTTGGACCACATATGATAGCACGAAATGAATGTGGTAGCAATGCACCATGTTTGCTGGTTCTTGTCACGTTGTCGACAAAATCCAAGTTTTCCACTGCTAGTGTCTTGTCTTGTTGAATGACCTTCATCTTGTGATTGAGATGTATTTTGTACACATGGTTATATAAAGACATTTTGCAAAAAGCGATTCATTTCAATGTTGGTCGTTCAAGGTGAAGGAGTGTTGAATTCTCTGATCAATAGTCTACCGTTTGAATTGCATGCTCCTGGTTACCAATATCTAGGACCTGGAACTAAATTACAGAAACGTCTAGCTCGTGGAGATCCGGGGATAAATCCGTTAGATCGAGCTGCGAGAGATCACGATCTCGCATATTCCCAAAGTAATTCATTGAAAGATCGACATAAAGCAGATTGGGTGTTGGAAAATAAAGCGTGGGAACGAGTTAAAGCAAAAGACGCATCTTTGGGTGAAAAAACCGCTGCCTGGTTAACTACTACAGCAATGAAAGCTAAACGAAAACTGGGTATGGGTATGAAACGTGGTAAAGGTGTTGGTTCATTTAAGCGACATGTGTTACAGCCAATTATCAAAACATTAAAACGTGCTCCTCCGTCACCAAATCTGCGTAAATCCGCTCTACTTGCACTTGCAGCAGCAAGAACAGCCGTTAAGAATGTAGGTGGGAAGAAAAATGTACGTGTTCCAAGAATCATTCCATTTGAAGCAAAATCTGGTGGGATTTTACCTTTAATCCCCATCTTCGCAGGCCTGTCCGCTCTCGGAAGCCTCGCTGGGGGCGCAAGCGCGATAGCGAAAACTGTTATCGATTCAAAGAATGCTCAAAAGAAACTAGAAGAAGATAAACGTCACAACAATGCAATGGAACATCTAGGCAAAGGATTATACCTGCGAAAAAACGCTAAAGGTGGCTTTGGATTATATTTAAAAAAGGCAAAAAACTTCCGCTGAAGCTACCTAATAGGCCTTTAACCAATGTGGATTTAAATAGATTTGTTAAACTACTTAAAATTTCAAATTTCCGCGGCGTGTTCATGCGAGATAATTTACCACGTAGCCCTCGTAAACATGAATGTGCTATTATTAATCTCGACATTTCCACAAACCTCGGTACACATTGGGTAGCTTACAGAAAGATAAACAACGACATAGAGTACTTTGACTCATATGGTTGCTTGAAGCCACCGCGAGAACTAGTCTCCTACTTGAACGGTGGAAGAATTTTCTACAATAACGATCAATATCAAAGTTATAACCAAATAAACTGCGGACATTTGTGTTTAAAGTTTCTCTACAATGGAACCATCTAACGAATTTTTGAGACGTGCTATTCGCATTTTTATGGAAAATATAACGAGTGGTGTTTGGTATGAAATGCCCCAAGATATTCGTGGTGTACTAGAAGATTACTTACCTTGCAAGAAAGACTATGATAAACATGTATGGTGTGATGTTTGTGGATTTATGGAAAGTGAATGTGTATTTTGTGGAGTACCGTATTATGAGAAAAATATAAATAAAACACAAACATGTAACAGTATGATTAAAAAAATAAAGAAGTTTTTAAAATATTTTGGTATTTAAATTACTACACCTTTTACCTCATATCAGTCATGTCTCGATTGTTGACCTTGACAAGTACTACAAACGAGTTTTCGTTTACTCCTCAAGTGCCTCTTGTGCTTGATCCGTTTCGACAATATTATGTAGCAGTGCTGGGATTTCATACATTTAATTCAATTCCAAACATCGATGGTGAAAAGTTTTATTTCTATGAGCAAAATGATCGTACAAAGTTGCGTAATATTGAAATTCCATCGGGATGTTATGAAATTACTGATATAGAAGCGTACATTCGAAATGAATTAATGCATAAATACAATTCGGTTCGAGAGTTTACTTTAAGACCGAACAACAATACGCTTAAATGTGAAATTTTCTGTCAAGATCATACTATTACTTTCGAGAAAGACGATAGTCTTGGAAAATTATTGGGCTTCTCTTCAAATAGAGTGTTGGAGCCAGGAAAAATGCATTCTTCAGATCAACCTGTAAACATTATAAAAGTATCGAGTCTACTGTTTGAATGCAACATTACCGAAGGAGCCTTCTACGAGGATAGACCTGCGCACACCATTCTACATTTTCCGATAAGTGTTGATCCAGGTTTTTCTATTGACGAACGTCCTCATAATCCAATATACATACCAGTAAGCAACAGCATACGTGACATTACCAAAATTACCGTTAGTGTAGTTGATCAAGAATTAAGACCGGTCAACTTTAGAGGAGAGAAAAGTACGCTGCATTTGGATTTTAAGGAAACGATATAGATGGGTTTAATTATAAAACAAAGCTCTACACATCAATATCCATTAGTCTCACGCAAATCTTGCAAGCGACGTGACGTGTCTGCTGCCAATAAAGCCTTTCTTATTGCCATTGGATTACAGCTAAAAGATGTCAAAACGTCAATACATTCGACGACAGGTTCAGGAGCCTCAACCACCTATTTTAGATCTTTACCAGAAACCTCTGTTCGACGATACTATTAGAAAAGAAGAATTTCGTACATATACACCTTACATCAAGTCATTTAACAATAGCGACGTTGTCGAGTTTATCATAAATCAATCAGATGCATTTTTTGCCATACACGAAACACTTTTGGAAATTAAAGGAAGTATAAAAAAAGTGGGTAATGGAACTGTTTCTCTTGCACCGAATGCTGGAGCCTTCTTGTTTGATACATGTACATATATCCAAAGTTCACATGACATGGAAATAGTTAGAGATCCAGGTGTAGTCAGCACTATTCGCAGTTTGCTGTGTTATACTCCTGAAGATTCCAAGTTTCTCAGTACTGCAGGATGGAACTATCCGAATAATCCACATTTATCGGGAGACAGCTTTAGTTTACTGATTCCGATAAAACATATTTTCAACATTTTCAACGATTACAATAAATTAACCTATGGTCGTCAAGTGTTTCGATTTGTTCGAGCACGTAATGATAGAGACAGTATTTTAGTGGAAGAACCAAATGCTACAACAGCAACAACAGTGTCTTTAACTGTTACCAGCATGGAACTGAAGGTCAAACATGTCTTTCCGAATGACGATGTAAAAATTGACTTAATGACTCCGATTAAGAATAATACACCGATAACTATACCTTTCCGTAAATGGGAACTTAATGAACTACCTTCACTTACGGCTGGATCCCGACGTGAGATATGGAGTGTAAAGACAACTTCAGCTGTTGAACGTCCACGCTATGTCATTGTAGCTTTTCAAACTTCTAAACGAGATGACATTCACGCCAATCCAACGTTATTCGATAACATTAAGGTGTCCAGCGTACGAGTGGTTATTAATGGTGAATATTGGCCTAACGAGAGAATGCAATTGGATTTTGCGAAAAATGATTATGCTATAGCTCACTACAACTATACCCAATTCTTTCCCAGTTATACTCATTCGTCAACAAAACATCCAATCTTGGATTATAATGCTTTTAAAAAATATGCTTTGTTTACTTTCGACTGCTCCAAACAGGATGATACGTCATTTAGATCGGGAACCGTTGATATTAAGTTGGAAATCGAAGCAGATGAAGGTTTTCCTGCAGGCACTCGAGCGTACTGTTTAATTGTCCACGACAGTCTACTCGAATACTTTCCTCTAACTGAAGTTATCAAAAATATCATTTAACTTGACTTATTCAATCATATCCAATTCAGTATACTATCAGCCATCATGAGGATCGCATTAGTTGACATTCAAGGATTCACCGTAGATGGGTGGTTTGTTCCCAAAGAACTTAGCATTGAAATTGGCTTTAAACATTGCCATTATATATTTAAACCTCCACAACCGTTTGCTACATTAAGTAATCAAGATAAGAAGACTGCTGTGTACTTGGAGAAAAACGTGCATGGTCTTCGGTATTCTAATGGAGATGTTAAATATTCAAAAATAAATAAAATACTGGAATCTAAGTTGTTGTATGCAGCTGACTACATCTACGTTCGCGGAGAACAACAAGCAGAATTTTTAAGATACAAATGTTATATGCTTGACGTCTGTCCCATAATTATTGATGTTTGCAAGTTTGATGATTCTCCATACTCTACTGGAGGCTTTGCTCCACATGAATACAACTGCCACGCTACTGGACTATTTTCCTGCTCCTCGATAAATGTGGATCACCTCCGTCAATGGCTGTGTAACAAAATATTACCTATATAAATTGGATTTTTTTTTAATAAAAGATTAAAAGTTTTATTTTAGTTTTATTTTAACAGTTTTACATATTTATTTTAATGCAAGATGATTCGCATTTGCGATTTACAAAAAATTTTATAATGATATTACTCGCTATAAAAACATTTATTATGAATATAATGCTTAAGAGTATAATTGATAATTGACTGCTGACATCATCATCATCATTATTATTAGTCTTGTACCATTTTGAATCACTTTCGGTGTTATTTGGGGATATTAGCATGATCTTGTAGAATGTTCCTCCTGACTTTGGTATTGCTTTGAAAAATACTGGAAGCCACCCATTATTCACTACTTCATGATCCATTAGAGTCCATTCAGTTCGATTGCAATCAGTTTTTACATCATTAAAACATATCGCCATGTTCTTAACATTGTTTGGTACGTTTGTATAGAGTACATTGTTAGCAATAGCTGTGAGAATGATGAATGGTGCTAGTTGAGACATCTTGTGGGTTGAATTCTTTTTAACGGGTATTGTGTTTTTGTTAGTTTTCTATCTGACAAATGGAACGCTGCAAATTGTTTTTCGATTGCGGTTCTATCTTCGTACCACTGTATATCCGCCTTCAACTTTTGTATTTTTTCCCAAAACTCTTCTAATCTACACCGTACGGTGGACATTGATGAAATAAATGTCTTTCACTCCATAGGTCAATATAAATAATATCCTTAATCACCCCCACTACCATGGTATAATAAAAAGAAATAAATGTTTTAATCCTTTATTCAAAAATACTGTTATTTAAATCACTAATTGTATCTTCATTATAATAATACAAATATTCCCTTAATGCTAAACTTAAAATACTAGTATCACAAGAAGCCTCACAAAATGAATATAAAATGTCTATTGGTTGTAAATCGTTTTTGAATGAAGTAGCAATTTTCAACGCATTACAATAGTAATCTAAAAATCTCAGTCCATCGAGGAAACGAATGCGTGGTAAAATTAACTTCTCGTTTCCTTCAATAAGATTCTTAACATCTTTTTCAAATATCTGCAAAGTAACACCAAGTTTCTTAACATTGAGCCATTTAAGTTGATCTGTAGCTTGAGTTTCAATTGCTAAAAATTCACAACATTCTGGAGGTTCATCTTCACAATAGCATTGTAGAGGCATGAGGAAAAACTGATTATATTTACGATTAAGTTCATCGATGAATCGGATCCAATCACATATACCGAACAATATCTCATTATTCTCGCTGCTTAATTTAACACCTGGTTCAAATGATTGAGCTGAACTTAATCCAACTAATACTTTTAAATTCTCAAAATTATACAAAGTATTAAGCAGCATCACTTCACTTTTAGCTTTTACTTCCACACTGTTCATGTTGTAATGCCTACGTTTCGCGAAATAAAGCTGTGAACATGAAAACTTTTAATTATATCTTCTTACCTCTCCACTCCAACGTATAAGTGGGGATATCGTAACATTCTACGCAGGACATATTTCAACGTAGGACGTGGCATAAGAAGACGAATAAAGAGTTTATTAAAAAAATGTGTCAGGTGTGGGATTCGAACCCACGCACCCTTTCGGGTATCGGAGCTTAGATCCAACGCCTTTGACCACTCGGCCAACCTGACTTATAGTATTCAATGTAGGATGTGGCATATTATATAACATTTGACGTATTAGCGCGGAACATGAAATATAACTGAGTAATTGATAGCGTCTGCTATTTATCTAACTGCCTCTCCCACGCTAAAACTATGTTGCGCAATATTTCGTAAGACTATTCATTTATGCATCACATGCCGGGCTTAATTATTAAATACAACGGATTATGCACCTGCTTCCTGCCTCCATGCGAATATATTTTATCTTACATTAAATAATCGAATTGGAATGTGCACGTGTTTCCGGCTATATATCGTGATCGCGTGAGACATTTTTAATAGCCGGCGTATCCGGGTGATGTCATTATTCTCAGTAGCATTCAACTGATCATGTAAAGTATAAATTGAAAAATAAAACGAATTTTTGTTATTATGGTAATCGATAAAATATATACGAGGTAACTCGTAAAATATAAATTGAAAAAATTTAGAAGTTTTACGCTAATGGTTGTAGGTTTTAATTACAAAAAAATACGAGGAAAAATTGCTCTCTTTGTCTGTCATTCGTCTTCTTCTCTTTGTCAATTCATAGAACGCAGTCACCGACCAGCGATTGTACATCGTTCTCATTGGTTACGTTGGACGTGTAGCTTCGTTATTATTGGGGGGGGCGTCTTTTCGGGAGGAATGGGGGGACTGGGAACGTCTTTTCGGGGGAATGGGGGGGACTGGGGGCGTCTTTTCGTTAATATTGTGGTACGACTCCACCATTAGTCGATGCACGTCTTTCTCATTGACCGTTGATGCACACCATTGGCCTCCAACGTCACGAGGATGTCCGCCATTGGTTGAGGACACGTTTCTGTGGCATCATTGGTCGAGAAAAACGTTCTAACGTCACGAGGAGGGTGTTACTATGACACCATTGGTCCCTCATCGCTATACCGCCATTTCTATGTTGTTTATTCAAATTCTAAGCTGTCATTGGTCGCTGGGGGTGTTGCTATTCCCACCACTGACGCTGCTATGTTGCCATTGGTCAACGACACGTTCCGACGTCACGAGGACGTCCTCCATTGGCCAGCAAGCCATTGGGGGACGTTCCTATGCCACCATTGGTCTGCTATTCCCACCACTGACGCTGCTATGCTGTCATTGGTCGACGACACGTTCCGACGTCACGAGGAGGGCGTTACTATGCCACCATTGGCCTGATATTCCCACCACTGACGCTGCTATGCTGTCATTGGTCGACGACACGTTCCGACGTCACGAGGAGGGCGTTACTATGCCACCATTGGCCTGATATTCCCACCACTGACGCTGCTATGCTGTCATTGGTCAACGACACGTTCCGACGTCACGAGGAGGGCGTTACTATGTCACCATTGGTTCCTCATCGCTAGACCGCCATTTCTATGATGTTTATTCAAATTCTGAGCTGTCATTGGTCGCTGGGGGTGTTGCTATTCCCACCACTGACGCTGCTATGCTGCCATTGGTCGACGACACGTTCCGACGTCACGAGAACGTCCACCATTGGTCAGCAAGACATGGGGGGACGTTCCTACGCCACCATTGGCCGAGGGGCGTGGTCTAGAGACACGAGGTACGTTCCTACGTCACCATTGGTCGAGGGGCGTGGCCTCGAGACCCTAGGCACGTTCCTACGTCACGAGGGGGGCGTGGCCTTGGCCCATGAGGATACGTACGCTTGACGATCGACGTGTGACGTCACTTCCGCTCCAGAAGGAACACTATCTACCTACTAAAGTCAATTTCATGTTTTACTTTGCCATCTGGGCTTAACCACGTCCATTTTCTCTGCATCTTTTTCTTGTAGAAGGTATTTAAGCAGAATAGTTTTTCTTTGCTGAGGAAATTTACGAGCATATCTCCCCTGTGATTTCTACTTCCCAGTCCAAAATTTCCAATATATTCGTTGTCGTTGTTATTTTCGTTCTTTCCTATTTTAGCGTTGAAATCTCCCGTAATTATTACGTAATATATTTTCTCTAGGTTTCTGGCTCTTGTAATGTCTTCATAAAGTTGTTCTACCTCTTCATCATCTGCAGAAGAAGTTGGTGCATAACAGTCGATTATTTGAATGCTGTATATTCTTGTATATGCCTTATTAACTTTCGATAAATACCTATTGCGTTTGTTGACATTATCATGTAGTTCTGCTATAATAGGTTTTATATATACATACATATTTTTGTGATCTGCTCAAACTTTAAGTTTATATTATTTATTTTTTAACAAATTAATATATCTCAGAGCTCTTTTACTTATTAAAAAAAAATCGTGACTTCAAAATATTTTTTACTAGTTTCCTTTGAGGAAAACAAAGGATAAACAATAGGAAAATAAAATTACAGCACAACTATGACCTACAAAGCAAATGTGATATTAAAAAAAAACTAATCAAATATTAAAAGGAAAAATTTTGAATTAACATAAATATACCATATACAATGATTAGAATAAAAATTTCAAATATCCATCAAATCATACATCCACAATTATCAATAAAAATTAATTTAGCTTACATGCAAATCTAAAATTTCTTAATTTTAGTGACTCCCGATAAATTATCATGTATTATAATTCTCAATAAAACCAACAAACAAAAAAACGAATAACCCTAATTTAAATAGGTTAGGTTACGAAACTAAGCTTTTGTTCGCACAATTGATGACTTCATCTCCCTCTCCTTTGATTGTGCCTTGTCTATCTTGCTCGTATCTTTCAGTTTCTCCAGAATACTCCTGCTAAACTCCTCTACTCCAAACTTTACTACATGAATAAACTCCTCCTCTCCAGACACAAAGAATATCTCAACTAATCGACTTGATCCAGTATAAAACTATACATCTGTTTATTACTTACAGCATATCAGTTATTTCTTCTGTCTGCTACCACAGTTGGAACTCTTTCCACCAAACACAAATACAAATTTTCACAATTTAGACTTTAAAAAGAAAACTTGTCTAATTAGCAACGTCGTCTCTACAAAAAAAAATGTTAAACTCGCCCGATATTCAATTCACAATACTCTCTTTCAAAATTCTATCCAAAATCCTTTCATCTCCTTCCTCTTTTTCCTTGAACCAATCAGAACGTATCTCCATCTAAAAGAAATTTTACTTTCTTCAATGAAAAAGGGCTAACTTTCTCCTATCCAATAATCCGTCGATCATCTAATAAACATTTTCAATTTCTAGAGAAAAAAACAATAATTACCTCTCACAAAACTATTTACAAACCTTCCCTATTGTCTAATTCTTGGTAGTCCATACAATAGAAAGTTTAAGATAGAACTGTTTACAAAAATGTCTATTTAAAAATAAACCGTTTGAAAACCCAATATATTGTCTTCTTATTTTCTGGGAATGTCTTTAAACGTATAAAATTCACTATCCGAAAAAAACACTTTCTACAACTAATGCTATACAGTATCA
This sequence comes from Diabrotica balteata, assembly GCA_918026665.1. Classification (NCBI taxonomy): domain Eukaryota; kingdom Metazoa; phylum Arthropoda; class Insecta; order Coleoptera; family Chrysomelidae; genus Diabrotica; species Diabrotica balteata. The sequence continues at coordinate 78,237,793 of OU898280.1, read as the reverse complement.
TATACAAGGTGTTTGCGATTTCTGTTGGTCGGTGATTTGATTTTTGTCTTAATATTTTCTATTTGATTTTTGAAACTTATGGAACCTTATTAATATATTACATGAATTTTCTTTGGCTACGTTTGGCACTGGTTGTTTCCCTACATATGGATTGTCATGTGTAGAAAATGGAATGATACGCCACTGTCACTTTATTGTTTATTTTAATAACGCGTTTTAACTGTTATCCGTTAATTGCTTGGTCTTATCTGTGGTCACATTTTGCTATCACACTCGGATATACTAAATACGTACTAACTTTTCGATATTCTATTTACATACAAAATTGCGGCAATAACTATTTTTACCTTGCGATTTTTTTTAAACAATAATTTTATGGTCACAATTTGATTTTTTTCTACAAGTTTTTTCCGTTATATGTTAAATAAACAATTGGTATATCATTTTTTTATATCAAGAATATCTTTATTTTCCCGTTTTTTTTAATTAAAATTGAGTAATATTTAAAACTATTGAAGGAATAATTAATTATTTTCAACTTGTATAATAAGTGAAAAATATGATTTATTATAGATTATTTCAAAATAAACAGCAGACTCTGGCATTAACCGGTTCAAGCATTAGTAGTTTCAAAGTATTTTCAAAGAACAACGTACTAAGTAGTTGGCAAATACACTGGAACATGCAAAATACAAAACTACGTACAATTCAACCAACTGTTACCTCCATCACCATGCCTTAAATGAGCAGAAAAGAATATCATTGCTCAATCAAAGGCTCAAAATAGGTCACACTCGTCTTACTCATGGACATTGTAGCGTTTTATATTTAATGTCTAAATAATAATATAAATTCGATTCTATATAGTACGCCCCTGGTATGCTAGAAATGTGTTGTCTGTAGAGATTTTTAAATACGCAATAATTCTTCAATAAATAAAGACGTATTTGCTAAAGAAAACAATTTATGACTTTTTAACTTCAACGTTCCCAGAAAAATATTGCAAACCATGGTATTATTTTTTCTAAAGCGTAGTAACGCCGGAAGTTTGAACGAGTTTGAGTAAAGAATTTGTTGATTTGACAAGATGGAATGGCTGTGCGGGGAAAAGAGGCGGTATCTATCCGGAGACTGAGATCGAGAGGGTCAAGTGAAGTTAGTGATGAATAATTGCTCGCAGGGAAAGGTCGTTTAATTGTGATGTGGTAAGCCGGCATTAATTCGCCAAAAATGGTGGAATTTTCACTCTATGTAATATGTCGTTTTTGAAAGAGTGACCACTAACCACTGTTTTGATTTTGCTGAAGATTTATATTGTTTGAGAAGTGAACAAGTTTAGTTCCTGCTTTCTTTTCGTTTTCTGAGAAATCCAGTTCCTTTCCAAGATGCCTTTTCACCTCACGTAGAACGATATTGGAGCAGTTTTGATTTGAATGTGCCAGTTTCAGCTTCCAATAAAGCTTTCCGTTGATGTGCAGTTAGATACCCCACAGAAATTAGCCAGTTGTTCAAAAGTTTAAGTTAACATGTGTGAACTGAGGTAACATTTACGTTATTAATTTTTAAAGTAAAAATAGACATTTTCTTTTAAAAAGACAAAATTTGCTTTCTTTTATAAATTATTTTTTAAAAAAATATTTGTAATTAAAATAAATATTATGTTAGGGCGTGGTTTTAAACTGTCATGTCATAATTTTATCCTGTTTTAAAAATGTTTGTTTTGACGTATGACAGTTTGATTTTTAATCTATTGTAAAAGACATTTTGATTTATAGTAAAGATTAAATTTTATTTTTTATAAAAGGATATCCATAAAATTTGACCACATTATCTACTAGGAACTATTTCGAAGAATTTTGTAACCTTTTGTAAACAGATATGTAAGTTTTTTCATTTGTATTTGACAGCTATTTTTATATAATATGCCTTTGTATAAGCTGTATTTTTGAAAACTGTTTGAGACAATAATAAATGTTAGATTTGTTTCTCTAATCTATTTTTTATTTTATTTAGAAAAATCTCCTAACCTTTTTTGTTATTTTAGATACTAGGGAAGAATTTTTTCTTTCCTTCTGTAAGCTAGGATCCTTCAAGTGGCGCCCTATATCAAATTTCTTGAGGTGTTCCCAGTTTATTTTTGATCTGTTTGTTCTATCAATTGCCCAGGAGATTTATGTAAGTATCCCTTAGTTTCAATTAGTAGATACCCCAATCCAAAACCCTTTATTTCAACTTATCCACAACCCAGCTCTCCAATAACCAACTGAGTGTCGTTCGCACTTGTTACGATTATTTTGTTTGTCCAATCTTCTACCCCTCATGTTCTTACCCTGAGGTAAGCAAAATATTGTCGTTACAACATCTGATGTGTTCTGAAAATCATCGGCGCTGTGAACATTATAATGAGTCCTTTACAGTCCAACACATATTACTAAAATGTGTTTTTATTTCGTTAATTTTTAGGCCACTGTTTTGTGCCGCTCTTTCTATCGCATTAAATGCTTCTATCATCTCTCTTTCGCTTCTAGCTATGATATCATCATCTGCAAATGCCAATATTTATACAATTGTTGTTATTATTGTTCCTCTGGAGTGGACTTTTGACTCCCTAATTATTTTCTCTAATGTGATGTTGAATAGAATACAGGATAGGACATCTCCCTGTCGTAGGCCCGTTCTCACATGGATTGTATCTGTTAGTTCGTTTTGAATTCGAATTTTGCTTTGTACTTTAAGTGTTTGTTTTACTATATCAATAAGTTGAGTTGGTATATTAAACTCTTTCAGTGCATGGATAAACTAAACTAAATTTACTAGTCTTTTCCAAGATTTGCCTTAAGACGAAGATCTGATCTATTGTGGACTTCTGCCTGCTGAAACCACATTGATATCCCCAACTATTTGTTCAGCATAGTATGGTCTGAATCCGTCATACACAATATTTGACAGTATTTTATATGCCACAGTCAGTAGCGTTATTGCACGGTAGTTTTTGCATTGAAGCTGATCTCCTTTTTTATGTAGTGAGATAATTACTCCGGTATTCCAGTCTTGTGGCAGTTGTTTATTATTCCATATGTTCACTATTAGTTCGTCTATCGCATTCAATAGGAAGTCTCTACCTTCCTTTATTAATTTTGCGCTAAAGTTGTCTAATCCAGGTGACTTGTTGTTTTTCAGTCTGGTAACTGCTTCTTGCATTTCAGCTTAAGAAGGGGGGGTTGTTTCTTTTGGTATGTGTTTGATCCAGTATAATTCCATTATATAGTGGATCTTCGTTTTTTTCAAAAATTTTTTTTAAAGAATTCTCTCTATCTTTGTAGTATTTCACTCTGTTGAGTTAGTATATCTCCTTCTCTGTCTCTACATATTATTGTTCTTGGTTTAAATTCTTTTCTACTTTTGTTAAGTTTTTGGTCTAGTTTTCTGTTTTCTGCTGGTTTATTTAGTTCTTTTATTTCCTGGAGTTCTTTTTCTATGTGTCTCTTTTCTTTCTGCGATGTATTTTCTTCTCTTCCCTTCTTAGCATTCTATATTCCTCCTCTGCTTTTCGTGTTCTATGTCGTTGTTGTAGTTGTTGATATGCATTATTTTTCCCCTCTGTTATATTACGACGCTATTCATCAAACCACTGTCCATCAGTTGATTTGGGCTTTTTTTGTAGGTCCAGAGTCTCTTTGGCCGCGTCTTGTATGATGTTTTTACACGCTTCCCACTCTCTGTTTATATCCTCGGGCTTGTGTCTATTTTCTAGCCTTCCTTTTATATATTCTTTGTATTTTGAATTTTTGCTGTTGTCTGCAAGTTTTTAATTTTATATTTTTCAATTTTTGATCCCTTTTCTTTTTTAATGTTTGAGATTCTGGCTCTTATTCTACTTTCCACTAGGTAGTGATCCAAGTCTGCATTTGCCTTTCTTCTGCTGCATACGTTTATTACATCGGCACATGTACATTAATAACATTTGTAGTTTAATTTCCCATTACAACATACAACACAAATATACGGAAAGGAATTGCCTACGCTCAAAATATATAAGGTATATCACATCCAGAAGATCGCTTCGCAACCAAGTGCAAAGTTAAAAATAAATCATAACATAAGTCATATTGATTGAACCATATCTATCTATCATATATTTGAAAATACTCCTTGTTAATCAAATACTTCCATGCTTCTACAAAATTAAATTGAATGTGGTATTTAAATGGATGACTGTAAGTTGTGCCAACTATGTTGTGTATTTATAACGAGTTCACCTACGTTTTGCCCTACGCCAGCTGTTCGATTATTGCTCTAGTTTATATTAAATAACCTTGCTATTTTTGTTTGTATTCCTTATCTGCTAATTTGAATTTTCGGAATTAATTATTGATCGTAGGTTTATTTGTATAACTAGATTTATATCTTTTTGAAGTTATTCACTCATTATATTACATAATGTAAGATATTTGAAGACCTGCCCGGAAAAACGTTGTAAGCGACAAATTTTAATAAAGTGATGTTTTGGTGGAAAAACGTTCTTTATGCGTTAAGCGAACTAGTGACACCATATGAAGACCTGCCCGAAAAAACGTTGTAAGCGACAAATTTTAATAAAGTGATGTTTTGGTGGAAAAACGTTCTTTATGCGTTAAGCGAACTAGTGACACCATATATTAGCATTAATTTCAATTCAATACCCTCCTTACAGAACTTCAAAACACGACGCGAGAGGAAAAACGTTACTTGTGCATTAAGCATGGCGGAGTGTGGAGAGTTATCGTCTACATCGCGTGTCTTAAATCATCTAAATAAAGGTAAAAAACGACAAATAAATTTTGAAAACTGGGTGAAAGAAAAGCGTAAGCGCTTAAAAAACAGTGGACAATCTTACAAAAATATAAAAAATGTTCCTGTTCCAGAAAAATTGTCTCCTAATGTGGTAAGTGGAAAATCGTTACATGTGTTAACAATCTGTACATTCATATTTTTGTTTTAGGCTAGATCTTGTGCATGTTCGTTCAACGGATGTAAGTTAATTACCCTTGAAATGAGACAGAACTTATTTAATGATTTCTATAAAAAAACATACAATGAACAGTCACAACATTTGGGGTTATGTATGGAAGTAGAGGAGCCAAAGAGAAGAAGGGTAGATGAAGCCACATCAAAACGTCAGTGTACTGTAAAATATTTTTTGTTGATTACTGGAAAAAGACAACAGGTATGCCAAAAAATGTTTTGTGAAACTTATTTAATAACAAAACGCAGAGTTCAAATTTTAATTGAAAAAATCAAGTCAAATAAAACATTATTGCTTAACTGTCGTGGAAAACATGTAAATCGTCCAACAAAAACCAAAGAGTCTGTAAAAGACCTAATCAGACAACATATTTCGTCTTTTCCATCTCAAGAAAGCCACTATTCTCGAAACTCCAACAAAAAACAATGCCTTACTCCTGACCTAAACACTAACAAAATGTTTGAGCTGTTTAAAATATTGCATCCAGAAATTGAAGTAAAATTCCATACTTACAGAGAAATATTCAAAGAAGATTTTAATTTACGTTTTGGAGTTCCTCGCTCCGATACTTGCAAAGTGTGTGATAAAAATTTTATAAAACTGAGTGCTGCAGAGAACGAAGAAGAACGAAAGAAGCTTCAAACTGAATCCGAGCTACATCACCGAAAAGCAGAAAGTGCATATTCATCTTTGAAAGCTGATGAAGAAGCAGCTAAGGTAAATTCAAATGTGATAGTTTTATGTGTGGATTTGCAACAAGTCATTTTTATACCTAACTTATCACATTCCGATGTTTATTACCAGCGTCAGTACGCAAATTACAATTTTGCTATCCACAATATGGGAACCTCTGAAGCTACTACGTGTTGTTGGCATGAAACTGTAGCCAAGAGGGGCAGTGCTGAAATTTCTTCTTGTATTTTAAGGTATATTCTTGAGAATTTTAAGAGACTAGAGGTTGGAGCAGAACGAAAACTTATACTATGGTCTGACCGATGTGTCGGCCAAAATAATAATTGGAAGATGATATCATTGTGTCACTACCTAATTTCAGCAAAGTTCTTTACTGAAGTAAATCAAAAATTTTTGGTATCCGGGCACAGCTTTTTACCCTGTGATAGGGATTTTGCACTCATCGAAAAGATGAAAAAAAGTAGTCAGCTATATTCCACTCAAGATGTACTTCAGCTAATCAAATCAGTAAGATCAAGAAAACCTTTTCAAGTAGTTGAAATGAAACAGGAGGACTTTGTTGACTTGAGCTCAGTTGAGAGTCAAATTAAGAAAGATGGTATTAAAATAACAGAAGCACGTTGGATACAGGTCACAGCAAACGAACCGACTGTTCTGCGGATAAGACAAACGCACAATATCCTGCAACCATGGCGGACATCACCTTTACTAAAGATACCAAGAGGACGAGCTGCAGTCCGAAATACAGTTTACAATCTAATTGAACCAGAAACCTTGCCTCCACTATACAGAGAACCTTTAACTATATCTGATAAGAAAAAAGCAGACTTGCTGAAAATGACTAAATGTTTAGCAGAACAGTATAGATCATTTTATTGTAAATTACCTGCACATGCAACTTAATATGATTTTGTTTATCTAGTATGTAAGTTTTATTGAGAATAAATTTTTTTTACTTTTCAGTTTTTCGTATTTTCATTTACTGTAATTTTGGGACATTTTAATAATGCTCGTATTTTTCTATGTTAAAAATGTTGCAAGGAATATCGTTTATAAGCACAATCAACGGAAAAACGTTCCATGTGCGTTAACATTAGGTACACATGCAACGTTTTTCTTCTACAAAAAATTTCTTTTTGGTTTTTTGCGCTCTTTAGTCTTTTGTTTTGTGTTATTTATATTCAAAGTTTTTACCTTACTAGTAATATACATAAGCAACACTTAAATTCACAAAATTTGGTAAATAATATTATCAAAATCGTTTTTTGTGATTATCTAAAAAGTTTCATTTTGTCGTTTGCAACGTTTTTCCGGGCAGGTCTCCATTTGTATATGTAAGACTCATTATCTTACATGTGTAATGGTTTCACAGATTCACTCTCATGCAAATTTCCAACGCCGACCGTGCGTATAGAAGTATAACTTCTACCGGCAGTCCACTGGACTGCCACACCCGTTTTTTTTTTTCTTTACAATTAATTGAATTACAAACAGTCAGGATTTGTACAGTTATACATTACAATTAAGTGGGTAGGTTTGTAGTACAGTATTTAAGTTAAGATTAATTTTACAATTTCACAAAAAAATAAAACTCATTTACAATTTGTTTAAAATATTAATATCCTTTAGATAATTAAAGAGGTTTTTCGGATTACAATTATCTCCTAAAACATCTTTGATATTTCCAGGTATTGAATGTTTGTTTCTTTCATTAATAAATTTGGGACAATCTACCAAAATATGTGGTATGGATATATTATAGTTACAAAGATCACATATAGGGCGATTTGATTTGGCGATAATACAACCATGAGTTAGTTTGCTGTATCCTATACGCAATCGAGTCATTTTAACGAATACCCGTCGGTCAATGTTTATTTCAAAACATGAATGTGTTGTAGGCTTAATAGTGCTTAGAAATGATTTTGATTGTTGCCATATATTTCCCCATTCACTTAGCACTTTCTTTTTTACAAGTGATTTAAAATCCAGCACTGTATTCACTGTTATTGATGATGCACTTTGTATTGCTTCACGAGCGTAATGATCCGCATTTTCATTGCCTTCCACACCAGTGTTTGATGGAACCCAAAGGAAACGAATTTGCTGTTTTGCCTGGTTTATTGATGTAATAAGGTGTAATTGATGTTGTGGGTCGCACTGTGGGTTTGTGCTCTCATACAGCAGCAGGTATTTATTATATCAGTAATTCAAGATATAAATCGAGAATTAATTACTATTTAACTGGGAATAAGCGACAATTAAAGGCTAAAATACGTTTATTGACATTTCTATTTCCACTTCGGAAATCATTCTCAAAATACAAACAGTAAATTTACTGTTATGAAAACTGAGACCAGCTTACATAAAAAACGAAGAAATAACACCGCATTCTATTTTCCAAAAAATGATTATAAAATTTGAGTATGTAAGATATTTTTTGTATCTACTTTTGGAGTATCAAGCCATTGTATCAGAAGTGTAATAAGTGAAAGAATAGAATGCAGTTTCGAAGAAAAAATAGGAAGACATGGAAAGCAAAAAAATTAGTCTGGTGCCAAAATTGATATTCGTGCCCAAATTGAATCAATTCCGAAGATCGAAAGTCACTATACAAGAGCATATTCTTAAAAATAGTATATTGAAGTAGGAAAACGATTGCAGATTTATACCGAGACTATAAGAATTTATGCCTAGCCCAGGACAAACAATTTGTCAAAAGTATATACAGGGATGTATTTAATTATGAATACAACTTAGAATTCTTTGTTCCTAAGAAGGACCAATGCCAAAAGTGCGTTCCTTTTGAAAATGCGGATGAAAAGAAAAGAAAGCGATGGAAATTGACTACTTATCTTATCAATACGAAAAAAATTAAGCAGGGCAGAGAAGCAAGCGGACAAAGATAAAATATCTGAATCTTATAAGGTTGCCTGTTTTGACTTAGAAACTACATTACCGCTTCCAAAAGGTGATGTGTCCACGTTTTATTATAAGTCAAAACCTTCTATGTACAATTTTACAGTTTGCGACCTGACGAGTAAAGGGCAGGGCTGGGTTTATTGTTTTATGTGGCATGAGGGACAGGGAAAACGTGTACCTAATGAAATAAGGTCATGTTTCTTAAATTTTCTGCAACGAAAATCCGAAGAATACGAGGGAAATAATTTGGAAATTTATTCAGATAATTGTTAGGGACAATAGAAAAATAAATTTGTATTAGGAGCTTACTTTCATGCATTAGCCAATTACAGTAAAAAAGTCAATTACTCATAAGTAGAAAACCGGAGAACCTTTTACAGTAGTGGAAATGAGTTACGATCACTTTTTTGATATAAAAAAGTTAACTTTGCAAACCTCCTTTAATTTTACTAAAAATTCTTTAAATGATACTGTGAAGTTTAGTGAAGCATGTGTGTTTAAAGTTAAAAGAGATCATTTGGACCAATTTTACTATAAGACGTCATTCGGTCACTCTGAATTGAGCTGTAAGTATTAAACCAAGAAAAAATCTGAGAACAAACAACACTACTTCTCTGAATTTTAGAAACATAACATTAGAATGTGCTTACAAAGTGGCTGTAGAGATACCTAAAAGAAAATATGAAGACCTAATGGAATTATTGCTGACCAATGCTATTAAAAAGTTCCATGCACAGTTTTACAGTCTACAACCCTATAAAGAATAATAATAAACCGCAACAAACTTTGCGTTGTTTTTGTTGAGATTTTTTCTATTTAAGCAAAAGAAGAATGCACTATTTTATATTGTGTTTGTTTTATTACTTTAGTTTTTTGCAAACTATAATTTTAATGTATTGTCGCACACTTAAAAGCTGTAACAGTGTGTTTAAAATACTATACTAAAGTGTATTTTTATGTATGAGAGAGTAATAAAACAATAAATTATGTATGCAAATCTCTAAACTGTTGATACGGGTGACTCAATGAAAAACAGATATTTGTCAACAAGTTTACAGAAGTATATAGGAAAACAATTTTAAATTGAGTATGACCACCAGGTATAAAGGTTGGAGCAGAATAGAATACAATAGTTGTAAGGGTTACTAATCCCTAAATAAGGTTGCCAGTGTCGGAGTGATGGAGGTTAACAGGTACTAATGAATTTGCAAGAAATGTAAGATGTTTATTTTATTGGTTATATATAACCAATAAAAGTTTAATAAGTACCTACCTATTTGCAAAATAAAGTTTAATTCTTTAGATAAAATAAACGTTTTATTTTATCTGAAATGAGTGCATTCCACGAAGTAAGGGTTTCAACAATCAAACATTTAATTCCAGGAATCTACGACGGTAATTGACTAGATAATTACCTTCTATTCCACAGAAAATGTGATAGTGGGTTGTTCCATTTTGTAGGAAGGTCCAAGTGGCGTATTCAAAATTCTTAACAGTTCACTAAAAGTAGGTACTTCAGTTGCAAGGTGCAGTTTATTGTGTATACTAGTGTTATGGAAAATTTGGAAGTGCCGTGTAAACGCCGAAAATTGGTCCTTTAACAGTTAATGAAAAAACATTAATATTTAAACTTTGAAAATAAGGCTATTATCGAGCACAAGTTAATTAAATCAAGCCCAAGTACTTTCGCTTAAAAAAGCATCTTCAGGGGCATTTTTTGACGAAATGCCCCTGAAGATGCTTTTTTAAGCGAAAGTACTTGGGCTTGATTTAATTAACTTGTGCTCGATAATAGCCTTATTTTCAAAGTTCATTTATTCGAGCATTCAACCTCATTTCATTCATTAATATTTAATTGTTTTAAATCATTTACAGACAAACGTTTATGTGAAAGTGTTGATGAGACCGTTGAGTTAGTTAGCAGTACACTTGGTGTTGGGAAATCTACGATTTACAGAGTTATTAAAGAAGAGAAATGTGGTAGTTTTCAAATGCCACGTAATGCTCCAGGGAAACCAAAATTTCAAATACAATATCATTTTAAAGAAGGACTTCGACGGAAAGTGCATGAATTCTTCTTTAGACAAGAATTTCCAACATTGGATAAAGTTCTTGTCTCAGTTCGAGATGATAAGGATTACCCAGAAATGAGTCGAAGTACGTTATGGAAACTTTTAAAAGAAATAGGCTTCCGCTGGAAAAAGAATCTCAGAAAGTCTATTTTATTAGAAAGAAGCGATATTGTCATATGGAGAAGACATTTTCTAAGAACCATGAAGGAAATGAGAAACCAAAAAAGAAAAATATTTTATCTTGATGAAACATGGATCAACGAGGGTCATACACCAAATAAATTTTGGCAGGATGAAACTGTTACAAGTCAAAGGCACGCTTTTGTAAATAACTTATCTACTGGTTTAAACCTACCATCAGGAAAGGGACGCAGGCTGATAATAGTACACATTGGTAGTTCAGACGGTTTTGTTGAAGGTGGTTTATTAACTTTTGAATCAACTCGTACCGGTGACTACCATGAAGACATGAACGCTGATGTCTTTCAAGAATGGTTCGAACAAATGATAGATCTTCTTCCTAAGAACTGTGTAATAGTAATGGATAATGCAAGTTATCACTCCAGACTTATAGAAGGACTGCCCATAACCAAGTGGTTAAAAAAGACTTGCAAAATTGGCTGAGTTCAAAAAATATTACGTACCATCCCGGATCTATAAGAAAGGAACTTTATTCGTTGTGTGCCCTTCATAAAGAAAAATTTAAAAAATACGTAATTGATGAAATTGCAAAAAATCGTGGAATGACAGTACTTAGATCCCCACCATATCATTGTGAATTAAACCCGATTGAACTGGTATGGGCACAGATAAAGAGTGAAGTTTCAAGAAAAAATACCACTTTTAAAATTCATGATGTTAAACAGTTGTTTTTGGAGACCGTAAATAATGTAAAACCTGAAAACTGGGAAAAGGCAGTAAATCACACTATTAAAGAAGAGGAAAAAATGTGGAAGCTGGACAATATTACTGATAAAATGATCGAGCCAGTTATTATAAATCTTGGTTCTGAAAGTTCATCTTCTGAATCTGATTTGGATTTGTAACAAGTAGCTGTAAGTTTTATATTAATATTTTTATTCATCTATTTAACATACCTTAGACGGTTTTAAAAACTCTTTTTCTCTTTTGTAATTTTTAAAAATTAAAAAAAAATGTGAATTTTTTAAAACCCTTTTTAATGTAGGCCAGTCAGTTCTAGTATATCTTTATAGAACAATTCTATAAAGATATACAACAAGCCCTGGATAATACAAAGCATAGAGATATCACGATTGTTATGGGCGATTTTAACTCAAAAGTAGGAAAAGGAGAAGTAGAAGATATTGTAGGGAAATATGGACTTGGTTTAAGAAATGAGAGGGGGGAAAGATTGGTGGAGTTCTGTCAAGAGAACAGTCTGGTAGTTACAAACACTTATTTTAAGTTACCTAATCGTCGACTCTACACCTGGAGATCGCCTGCGGATAATGATAGGAAAGTTATTAGAAACCAGATAGACTATGTTTTAATAAGAAAAAGGTTTCGGAACTCCATTAAATCAGCAAAAACATACCCTGGGGCTGATGCAGCCACAGACCACAATCCCGTTGTTGTATCATTCGATCTCCGATTTAAAAAACTAACTGCACGTTGCAATAAGAATCAAATACAACGTTCATTTTTGAAAAATTCATTTGTAAGAGATCAGCTATCCAAAAAAATTAACGAGGAAATAAAGATAAATATAATCGATCCAGACGAAGATTCGAACAGAAAATGGGAAACATTTAAAAACATAATGCTGAATCTAACGAAGGAGATTCTAAAAGGAAAGAAAAATAATAACACAACAAAGTCATGGATTAATGATGAGATACTGCAATTGATGGAAAAGAGAAGATTGTACAAGAACGTAGACATCGAAAAATATAAAGACATATATGGTGTAATTAGAAAGAAAATAAGAGAAGCCAAAGAAAAATGGTACTCAAACAAGTGTGAGGAAATAGAAGTACTATTGGAAAGGCATGATGACTTTAATCTACATAGGAAGGTAAAAGAACTGGCCGGCATCAGAAAAACAAACCACAGTAGTGTTCTATTAGATGAAAAAGGTAAAATTATCCTTGATAACAACAAGAAAATAGAAAGATGGAAACAATACATACAGGAATTATTTAAAGATGAGAGACAACCAGAAAACATAGAACTATACAACAGTAGAGAAACGGGGCCCAGTATAACAAAAGAAGAAGTCATGCATGCAGTAAAATTGGCAAAAGATAATAAAGCTACAGGTCCTGATGAGATACCAGCGGAAATTATAAAATTAATCGCAGAAGATCAAATAGATATACTAAAAGACTTGTACAACACCATATATGATACAGGCGTCATTCCAAAAGAATGGCTTAAGTCGACGTTCGTGACTCTACCGAAAAAAGCTAACGCTAGAGAATGCTGTGACCATCGAACCATCAGCTTAATGAGCCACACTCTAAAGATATTCTTGAAAATTATACATCAAAGAATTTTCAGAAAACTGGAGCAAGATATTAGTAACACGCAGTTTGGCTTCAGAAACGCAATGGGTACAAGAGAGGCCTTGTTTGCCCTGAATGTATTGGCCCAAAGATGTATGGATGTTAACCAACCTCTTTATGTCTGTTTCCTTGATTACAATAAGGCATTTGACAAAGTCAGACATAATCGCCTCCTACAGCTACTTCAAGATAAAAATCTGGATATGAAAGATATTAGAATAATATCAAACCTTTACTTTAATCAAGTTGCATCTGTAAAGGTTGGCAACGAACTATCAGAAGAAATAGAAATACAACGAGGGGTAAGGCAGGGATGCATATTGTCTCCGCTGCTTTTTAACCTCTATTCAGAAGAGGTAGTTCAGAAGGCACTAAAGGAAACATCAAGTGGAATTAAAGTCAACGGAGAACTTATAAATAACATCAGATACGCCGATGATACTTTAGTAATCGCAGAGTCAGTTGAAGAATTGCAGGTTCTGATAAATAAGATTGTAGACAGTAGCGAAGAGGCTGGACTTACTTTAAATATCAAAAAGACGAAATTCATGACCATCGCAAAGACACAACAACAGGACACGTTATGGATTAGGGACGAACTCGTTCAAAAGGTGAACAGATATACATACTTGGGAACAATCATAACCGAAAACAACGATTACACACAGGAAATCAAATCACGTATAGGAAAAGCCCGATCAACATTCAATACTATGAGAAAAGTACTTTGCAGCAATGATCTGAGTCTGCAACTTAAAGTACGAATGCTTAGATGTTATGTATTTTCTGTGTTATTATATGGAATGGAGGCTTGGACGCTTAAAAAAGATATAAGTAACAGAATAGAAGCGTTTGAGATGTGGGCTTATAGAAGAATTTTAAAAATAAGTTGGATCGATAAGGTTACGAACAACGACGTTTTAAAAAGAATGAACAAGGAAAAGGAGATATTAAATACAATTAAAATAAGAAAATTGCAGTATCTGGGTCATGTCATGAGAGGTGAGAGATATGAGTTGCTGCAGATCATTATACAGGGAAAGATACTGGGCAGAAGAAGCATAGGCCGACGACGTGTATCCTGGCTAAACAATTTGAGGCAGTGGTACAATTGTAACTCTGTTGAGCTGTTTAGAGCAGCAGTGTCAAAGGTGAAGATAGCCGTGATGATAGCCAACCTTCTTAAAGGAGACGGCACTTAAAGAAGAAGAAGTCAGTTCTAATATAGTGTGTGATAAAAGAGGTCACTTTTGTTTACATACACATAACACTGAAATAATTCATTTATTTTTTACAATTATTCAAAGTAATTTTTCAATTAATCTTGAGCACGCCCATGGAGAGTTGTAATATTTTGTCGAATAAAAGTCCCAATAAAAGTATTTTATTTATTTATTTTTATATTCTTTGTCTTCAATTTGTTATTTATTTTAATAATTGTTTTAAAGAAAAATAATGGCACATTTTTAATAATTTTAATTTTTTTCTTAAAAATAAAGAAAAAAATATTTTTTTTATCATTTTATATGTTTGTTTTTATAAATAACAAAACATGAGAAAAATATTTAGAACTGACATAAAAATATTCACGAAAATCTCAATTTACTATTTTTAAATTACAAAACTTTTATTTTCTACAAAGTCTAATTGATTAGATGTGCCATTATTGCATCCAGTGAGCAATATAATGTACATTCTAAAAATGTTGTCTGGTTATATTTTGTTTATCTTTGTATTTTACTTTAACGGTACCAATATTAATGATTGACGACCTTGTTCTTGACCTCGCTAAGTCTATTTTAGAAACTCAATTTTTAAATGTTAGATGTTTTAATGCTACCAAGGAATAATTTTTAGAGAATTTCCATATTCTCATGTATTTAATAGTATACTCAGTGACATTAAAAATGTTAGGTACACCCAAAACGAATAATTTTTTGATCTTAATTTTTTGATCTAGTAGGTATTCTATAATCAGAAATGTAATTTAAAATTAATTTAACTATATCTAAAAGGTTTTTACCCATGTATTTGGTGGCTTCAAAGATGTAAACCTAGAAAGCATTGATGATGGAATACTTGTCCCGGAAACGTTATGTGATGTAGTCCGATAGGATTTTTATATTAATAGGGTAAAAGGGGTAGTGATTGGCCCTTTAACTAATTGAAACCAGTAAAATAACTGTATGTTTAATTTTTTTTTCAGTTATAGGTAAGAAATTTATTGAGAACCTTCAAAGATGTTTATATTTTTAAAATATCAGGACCTTGAAATTAAAAGAAACACACTTAGGTATTCGTCTAATTTTTTTATTAACCAAAGTTAACTGGTCAGCTATTGGCTCTCATATTGCATTGATTGGCCAATAAAAAGTCAAAGATTGGCCTCATGTTTATATCGGTATTTAAATCATTTAAATGCCTACTTCCAAAGTAATAAAAAATGTATGTGGTTGGTTTCATGAAAGTAATTGACATTGGAAAATTAAATTCAAAAATAAATGAAACCAACAGTTCAAATAATGATATATTTGATTTTCTACTTTATTTAAAATATTACAAATAATATAATGATACTGCAGCGAATAAAAATACACCTAGGCAACTTTTTTTAAACAGGTTGAACAATGAAAGATATGGGAATTAGATTTGTGGATACAGTGCTTTTTCATACATTTAACATGATACGATCGTTCACATGTATTGCATTTTAAGCCATAATTAGAATATGTTATCCCATTGACACACGAGTAGCACAAACCATTTTCACTCTTTCTGTTTTTGTCTAGATCTAGCCCTATACTTGAAAGAATATCTGCTAAATTTTCGTCTTGATTTGATGGCATTAGAATATATTCAGACACAATGTTGACATTTCGTTCTTGAAACAAATTTCTTGAAGCTCGTTCTACTTTTTCTGCAAAGAATTTATTGGTACTAGTTTCTGGAGCGTTTTCATTTTCTATTGGTTTTTTAGTATTTTGAGTTTCCAAAATTTTATTGTTAGTATCTTTTACTTTTTTTTTCGGTTGTCGTTTTTTAAGCAATGGTTTTATATTTTTGGCTTTTTCTAGCTTTTTCTTTTTCTTTTCTAACTCTTGCTGAGCCTTCTCTTCCTGTTTTTGCTTTCTTTTTTCTAACCTGTTCTTTTTCTCCAGTTCCTTCTTAATTTTGTCTTCCTCCTCTACTTTCTTTTGATTTCTCCATACAGTTCCAGTTATTACAAAAGACGTTTTTTTACTATTTCTTTTTCCTTTCCTCCTTGGTGTTTGGGGTAACGTTAGGTGCTCGTTAATGCTAGCATTTAAATTTGTGTCTGAGTTGGCAGGTTCAATGTTATCGAACGGTATTTCTTCCAGAATAATACTTTCGTTGTTCGGAAAGCCGGTGAATATAATTGGCATACTGTTCACATTAAATAAAATTTCTTGATCTGAATGCAAATGTTGGTTATTTTGAACAACAGGCAATATGTTCGTTTCAATAAATTCGTTTGATTCCATAATAATGTTTTCATTAATTTCTTTTCTTACTTCATTACAATCCTGAACAGTTTGGTTATTTTAAACAACGGGCAATAGGTTCGTTTCAATAAATTCATTTGATTCCATCATAATGTTTTCATTAATTTCTTTTCTTACTTCATTGCAATTCTGAACAGTTTGGTTATTTTGAAAAACAGGCAATATATTCGTTTCAATAAATTCATTTGATTGCATTATAATGTTTTCGTTAATTTCTTTTCTTACTTCATTGTAATCGTAAACTTTTTGTTCTAAGTTTTCGACAACCTCGGTATTCAACATTGAATTCTGTGCAATATTATCACCTTTTGTTTTGTTGAACTCCTTCCAAATATCATTTCTGATATCAGTATTGATATTCTTAATATGCATTCCGAGAATATTCTTTAATGCTTTATACGTAATTGTGGTAGTATCATCTGGTTCTTCAACATCCTCCAAAGGCAAAGTTTTGATTTCTTGGCCTCCTAAGCACTTCGAAAAGTCTATTGAATCTGGGTTGAAAGGATATAACCCAGTGGCTTTGAATCCATTTTGGATAGTCACAGTTTTAGCATAATCGACAATCACAGACTTTAGTATAGGTGCAAACTTATGTTTTGTCAATGAATCTGCAAGATTTTCTCTTCTCCAAGCAAGGACAGCTTTTTTCCATCCTGTTTTAATGGGCTTAAATGCAGCTACATCAGCTGGCTGGAGTATACGTGTGGCATTGGGATACAAACAAATTAGTATAATATTCAATTTTTTGCATAACTCACTGACGTCGAATGTAACATGCGTACTATGTCCATCTATATATAATATAATTGGTAATTTAATCTTCTTTTCCAGTAAATAAGGATGAAAAACATCTCTAATGTAATCATTGAAAATCTCTGATTTCATCCAACCAGTAGGAGATGTTGCTACACCCCACTCTTTTGGTATGGATTCATAAACTTGTGACTTAAGTCTTTTGCCTGCAAATATTATTAGAGGAGGAGTAACCACACCATCAGCAGAAAAAGTAAACAACACAGTAATATTTTGTTTGGAAGAGGCGTGCTCAACCTCGTAAACGTTCTTCGAACCCTTTGGAGCTAAAACCGTAGACGTTTTAGGACAGAGATTGAAACAAGTCTCGTCCGCATTGAATATTCTTGATGGATCGGTAAGAATATGGTTATAATCCTTTGAAGTGAGATAAGAATAAATATCTGAAAACCATTTTCGGATATCCTTCTCTGCAATAGTGGAACTTGCCGATGTAACAGGTTCTGAAGTTCGTTCAGCTAAAACTGGGTGACGTCTTAAAAATGATTTATACCAATCCTCTCCTGGGCAGTTGTCCTTAAACGGAGTTTTTCTAGGGATTTTGTCAAGGAATGCTTTAACAGATAATTGGATATCTTCTTTACGCCTGGGAAACCCTTTTTTTGAACTATTTATAGCCCAATTTACTAGAGCCACTTCCTCTTCATTAGTGAGATAAGGATTTGGACCTAAACTAGTTTTTTTAAATTTTAAACTTCGTCTAAATTGTAGTGTGGCCCTGGGTACTTTATATTTTTTAGCAACTTCTCGAAGTGCTACTTCAGCTGCTATTTCTTTTAAAGCCTTTTGAATATCCTCCTCGAAATATTTTTTTGAATAACTAGTGCCCTCTTTAACTTTCGGCATCTTGCAGAAAATCTGAAAATAATGTAACGGTCAGTGATTGGCCTTTGTATATTGTAGTTATTGGCCACCGGCCAACGACTCACATAGCATGTTTAATAGTATTAATAACGTCTCTGTTAAGATACTGTGATTATTTAATATTGATTTCACATAAACAAAACATATTTTACGTCGGAGGTATTTTTGGTAGTAAATGGCCACATGGCCAATAACTAGAATTTTACCAAAATATTTTGTAGTGATTGGCCACGCAATAAATACAGTATTTTAGAGGTTAGAGTGTTAAAAACTGTTTCATTTTGTTCCCCAATACTTATTTTCAGTAAACAAATGATTGAAACAACAGCTCAGCTAAAAAATATCATAGTGTACTCACATTTACAGCTTCCAGTTACTAACTTATCACAAAGATTTTCACTCGTTCGGCAGACACAGTATCAACGCCACAAACAATTTCCCGCTATTTTAAAGCCACGTTGCCAAATTTTTAACGGTTTGCTGTAACGAAATAAAAAGGGTTGCCATATTTTAACGATTTTATGGGAGATGCTTCCAATTGTTTTGATTTCTTAATAAAACGGTTTGAATGAGAAGTGGCCAATAAATCCCTAGAGGCCAATCACTCCCACTGTTACTCTACTCCGAACTTACGCGATAGATGGGACCGAGCGAAAAGTCGAATTCGCGTAAGTTGGGGTTTAATTTCGAGGTAAGAGCTAAGTTGTTTATGTAAAAGCAAAAACGATTCGTTTAGGAATGTATAAGTATGTGCAACAAAGTTTATTAGAACTTAAAAACTCGTTAAATGTTAACGTGTTAATTAACACAGATATCCGAAATTTATCAATGTTTATGCGATGTTTATAAAAAGTATGAATAGACAGCAATTTAATTTTCTCAAGAATACTAACAAAAAACATTAAACGTGACTTTATGCATGGTAAACAAACATTTTTAGGGCATTATTATGCATGATTAGTGTGACCAACTCTAATTCAATCGAATTTGGGACAAGGCTAAAAAAATACCTGAAATCCGGGACTTTTCAGTGAAAATCGGGTCTTTTTTTATTTTTTCTTTAACAAGGACTCTAAAGGCTCGGCCAGACAAAGCGCTATGTTCGCTACGTACGCGATGTTCGCTATACGACGAAAATATATCTTCCGTTGTGGACAACGGGACTGGCCACACAGATCCGCGTACGCTATGTTCGCGATGTTCGCTATGTTAGCTACGTCGTTGAATGTTTTGTTGTCGGATATATTTTTATTCGTCGCCGAGTACGGTCTTGCGCAGTAAACGGTCCAACGTATGTTTTGGTTTTTATTTACGCCGTTGCAAGTCTAGGTGGTGTCGACGCGTATTGTTAAACAAACAGTAAACAAACATGGTGTTAGAAATTTTAATCGAGGAAGTTAAACAACGACCATGTTTATAGAAAAAGTCCTTGGAGGATTACAGGAATCAAAATCTAAGGTATAATGCGTGGGAGCAGATTAGTAAAGTTTTACATAGAGCAGGTAAATACATAATACATATATACCTAATTATATTATAATACTAATTATTATAAAATATTTTTTAAACTATGCGATTCACTACTCTTTCTTGCCATTCCACTCGACCCTCATCAGACATAAAGTACTCCATAAAAGAAGTTCTAGCCCTTAGGGCTTCACTTGTTGCATTTCTTGCAGTACCAGCACGCATTTAAACTAATTGCTGTACTACTTCGCATACCTCCTCTTCGTCTTCTTCGTTGGCCGGAACACTGGCCTGAGTTAACAATGATGCCCGTAGATAGTTATGCAACACCACCGTAGCTTTGACAATTTTATTAGCAAGTTCAAGACGACACTCTAGTGGATGATGATATACCCTCCAAGTATTAGAAAGAATATCAAAAGCATTTTCAATGGTATTCCTGCTTCTTGAAAGTCTGTAGTTGTAAATTCGCTCTGCTTCACTGAGTCGTCGGCCTGTTCTCGGAAAAGGTCTTATAAGGTATCTTTTAAAGGGAAAAGCCTCACCCCCCACTATGACGTATGGCAAAGAGACCCCGCCCAAATTTTCATCTGGAGGCAAGCCAATGTTTCCTTCAGTCAAACGATTACCAATTGCACTATTCGTAAACACATTTCCATCACTAACTCTCCCATACTGTCCTACATCTACAGCAAGGAACCTTTTATTACCGTCGACTAATGCCAACAAAACAATTGAATGGTACTTCTTGTAGTTGAAATATTCGGAGCCTCTCAATTGAGGAGCCTTAATTCTAACATGTTTGCCATCAAGTGAAGCAACACAGTGAGGAAAGTTCCATCTTTCTCTGAAAACGTTTTCGGATGCTCTCCAAATCTCTTCATTTGGCTCAGGCATAACTATAGGTTGGATGTTTTTCCAAATCGCTTCACAAACCTCTTCAATAATCTTACTGACTGTAGATCTACCCATACGATAAGTAAATGCTATTGATCGGAACGAAGTTCCTGTTGCGAGGTACCTTGAAAAAAGGACTAAAATTTAATTTAGTGTATTTGTTAATAATTGTTATAAATGCTGCAACTTTTGTTGCAGCTGATGATCTAAGGGCGGATTGGAAAAAGCTACAAGATAGTTACAGGCAGGCTATGTTAAGAAGAAGAACTAAAAGTGGACAAGCTGCAAAGAAAATGAAAGTCTGGAAGTATGAATTACAGATGTCCTTCTTGCTGGCGGATACCATTCCACGAAGGTAAGTAATAAACAGTGAAGAGGGGAATAGAGGAGATATGATTATTGTATTATCCTTTACAGAACAGATTCGAATGTTGCAACAGTGCAGAACGAGGGTAATAAGGAGGATGATGAGGACTTCGTTGAACTGAACGCGACGGGTGGCGGCAATGAAGAAAACGAAAAAGAAGAGACAGATGGTGGTGAAGACAAGGCTATAAATGAGCAAGAGGGACGTAGCAGAATCTTTCGTAAGCGAAACAGGAAGCTAGTTAAAGAAAATGAACAGGATGTTAATAAAGTGATATCGTTTATGAAGGAGAGAAAACAAGAAAGCAAAAAGTTATTAGGTGAACTTGATTACTTCTTTGCTAGTGCCTGTGAAAGTGCGAAGCGTCTGCCTCGACATTTACAGTTGAGAGTAGAGCGAAAAGTGATGAACACAATTTCAAATGCTGAAACGGAGTCCCTGAGCTTTACTCCGGTATCTGTCTCTGCACCATCGTCAGCCACTAACATCAGTGCACCACCGTCAAGGGCTGCTTCATCAATTACCTACAATACATACGAGACGGAAGAAAGCTACAATAATCAGCATTACGATTATGATGCTAATTATGATTTAACGGCAGAAGGAGAAAATAACTTTTCGTGTAAACAGTGATTAATATTAATATTATTTAATTTTCATTAACTTTTGTACCTCATTAACAAGTCAAAAAATATATCGTTTTTATAAACAGCATGTTTTACTTACCTCAAGCAAAGAGCTAATCGTTCTTCTGGTGGTATACTGTCCCTATAGTTAAAGTTCTTCTTTTCGATGTCGTCTTTGATAATTGTCAAAATATTGTCAAACTGGGTTTGGGTCATTCGAAAATATTCTTTAAACTTAATTTCGTCATCACGCAACTGTTTCATTAGATGATTATATTCACCACATTCTTTCCTTTTTAAGTTGACGTTATGAACCCAATTTCTTTTACGTTTCTTCTTATTACATAATGCTAAAAGCAACACTACATCATCTTCGTCGGAAGAACCATCGCTGCTTTGCCAGGGTACACTATCCACCAACATGATCTTAATAAATGTTTCCTTCAGTCAAACGATTACCAATTGCACTATTCGTAAACACATTTCCATCACTAACTGAAAAGCCAGACTGAAATATTTTCGTAATAAAGAAACGTAGCGTTTGGTCTGGCCACCCAACATAGCGAACGTAGCGAAGGTAGCGTACATAGCGTAGCTTTCTGTCTGGCCACGACATAATACCATCATTTTATTGATTATTTAACCTTTTTATATTGACAATAATATTTCTGATAGGATTAAGCGATAATTGGCTGTATGAATTATATTTTTGTTATTTTTTGCCGTTTCTCTGGAAATCGTTCCCGAAAAAGGAAAAATTTGAAAATCAACTGATGTTGGATCATGTGTAACCTTAATATTTATATTTTAACATATTTAATACTGGACTGAAATTTCCAGGTGAAATATGTAGAGCTAATGTTTTGGTATATTTATTTTGTTAGCAACAATGAAAGTGGTATCAAAAATTGCACAGAAATAGCTCTGATGTAAACAGACTAGGCAAGAGATATGTCGTGCAAGACAGACTTGCAGCCACGTTGCAAACTCTTGTGAATAATGTGAACTACACAACCGATTTCTATCAGATTTGGATTCACCTGTGATTTTAGTTTGTAGTAAACATTGTTTTGCCCACCTCAGCTTTTACCACCCAAATTAGTATTAGTATTATCGCCGCAGAATGAAACTAACTTTCCTGTGATGTTGTACTTTTCAAGAGTGTTCCTCAAGAGCTGCACGATAATATGATGTTTCCCCATCTTCAGCCGAAAAATTCAATATTTTCGTCTTCATTCTTTCTAATTTCTGATCATGAAGCGGTATATACCAAGTTTAGCAGTTTACAAACACCTCACTCAAAAACCCGACGATTAGGTAGGATTTTTTCCACTCAAAACTTTCGTAAATTCTATAATTCATGCTTGACTTCTGACTGGAGTTTTTCTTCTGGGGACATTGACTGTAATGTTAGTGATTTTTTAAATAGACTTGTATCTATTTTTAATAAAGCATTTCCTCTATTAAACATCAGGCCAAAACATAACAAACCTTGGATTACCAAAGGCATTCGCATATCTGCGAAAAATATGCGTTGTAATATCAACCCTTAAATATCAGAATTACAGATAAAATAATATTATAATTCATACTCGTGTAACATTTGTTTATGTAAACATTCGGTAATTTAAATCGAGGTCATTCATATATAACATACTCTAATTAAAACAGCCAGTCAGCACTCTAGTAAAATTGCACGACTTACTTGTGGTGTAGGTCAGGGAATACACTTGACACGAATAGTAACAAGAGCGCTGAGTCAGCAAGGAATTAACTAAAATGCTAAAGATCACACACAATTTTTAAACAGCATACCACCCTCCGTCAATAGGGAGTTGTGAGAAGCTACATAGGACACTAAATGAATACGTAAGATCATTCATAGACGACAACAAAGAAAATTGGGATATGTGTTGCAGAATGTTCACATACTGTTACAATACTACCCCTAATGCATATCACGGTTACACACCTTTTGAATTGTTGTATGGGCGAAAGGCAAATTTACCAGAAGATCTCACACAGGAAATTCAACCATGCTATAACATAGATGCCTATTACAATGAGGTCCGATATAAACTACAAATCGCACACGACAGAG
The DNA here is from genome assembly GCA_918026665.1 of Diabrotica balteata. NCBI lineage: Eukaryota > Metazoa > Arthropoda > Insecta > Coleoptera > Chrysomelidae > Diabrotica > Diabrotica balteata. Next base: position 78,213,914 of record OU898280.1, on the reverse strand, counting down.
CTAAAACGTTCTTACTAAAACACAAAAAGAAAAGACAAGACGCAAGCAAGCTAACTGCAGCACCTCAACATTTTAAAATAGGAGATCTAGTCCTGCTCAAAAGAGAAGAAAATAATAAGTTTGATAGTCTTTATGCAGGTACTTTTGTCATAACAGAATTAAATAATGTTAACTGTAAAATTAGGCTAGATAACGGAAAGATTAGGGAGGTGCATAAAAATAAATTATACGCTTACAATCAGTAGACACAAGTGAATGCGGAGATTTTATGAGACAATATTAATGATATCGCGGGAAAAGTGAAAGGACAAATGAATAAACTATTTTACCACATATGTTTTAGAGTTAAGATAATGTATATATGTACACAGTAGCATAGGTAAACAGTACTTACTTGAGGTTGAAAAATTTCTCTTCTTCCGAAGGGAAGGAGAGAGAGGAATAAGACAGTTGTAAAAGAGAAATTTTTTTCCCAAAAGGGGATGGTGTAATATCAACCCTTAAATATCAGAATTACAGATAAAATAATATTATAATTCATACTCGTGTAACATTTGTTTATGTAAACATTCGGTAATTTAAATCGAGGTCATTCATATATAACATACTCTAATTAAAACAGCCAGTCAGCACTCTAGTAAAATTGCACGACTTACTTGTGGTGTAGGTCAGGGAATACACTTGACACGAATAGTAACAAGAGCGCTGAGTCAGCAAGGCCGAGGCTATTAAAAGCAACACCAATCATTCTCGGGAATCTTAATTATGATACCGACACTATGGCCAGCGTCAATTAAGTACTGATATATTTAAGTTTATAATAGTGAAATATTGTACAAAGCAGTGATTAATAAATGGGCAACTAGTTACAACAATATTATTTACTACCCAAGATAATATTTACCATAGCGTTCTCTGCTATATATTAAAAAATTTAATGACAGTATCCCCATCTCTGATTATATCAACAAGTACAGAAAATGCTATATAAAACTACTCAAAGTAGCCAAAAAATCCTACTTTCATAATCGCTTAACAAGCTCCAAAAATATTTCAAAAGAAACTTGGTCAATAATAAACGATTTTCGAAATAAAACCAGTAGGTACAGCGGATCAAACCTTTTCTTTTCCTAACCCCGAAAATCTAAATGATTACTTTGTTAATGTGAGTAAAAATATAACCTCAACTATTTCGCCACAATAAGATCCAGTTTCCTATCTCTCTTATTCAAAAAACATTGCTGATACCTTCTTTTTAAGACCAGTTGATTAGACGAAACTCATTTCAACAATTCGTAGTATAAAAAGCACATCGTCCTGTAGTCCAGATGGATTATCTATTAAAATTTTCTCAAATCTACCGCATAATGTTTTGGAGGTCATGGTCTCGCTAGTAAATGATTCCCTTGAAAAAGGTACATTCCCTAACTGCCTAAAGACTGGCATCGTCATTCCTCTTCATAAAGGTGGAGAAAAATCTGATGCCTGCAACTATAGACCTATTGCCTTGTTACCAGCACTATCAAAAATTATTGAAAGACTTATAAAAGTTCGACTTATGCCCTTTCTCCTTAAATATAATATTTTATCGCAAAATCAGTTCGGCTTTTTGTCTAATAAATGCACTAGTGATGCCATATTTTTTGTGTTACATGATGTATATCTATAACTAAACAGTAACCTCTCCTCCGCCACCGTTTTCTGCGACTATTCCAAAGCCTTTGACTGCGTAAATCACGACATTCTATTAAAAAAATTAACTTTCTACGGAATTCGAGATGTGTCTTTGAACTGGTTCAAAACTTACTTGGGAGGTAGGAAACAATTGGTTAGAATAAATGACACCGACTCTAGTTGTAAAGATATTGAGTGTGGAGTACCGCAAGGTTCAGTATTAGGTTCCATTCTTTTTTTACTTTTCATTAATGACATCACTTACTTGAAAATTAAAGGGAAAATTTTTCTATTTGCTGATGATACCAGTATTATTTGGAGCAGCTCTGATATTTCAACGCTTCATTCAATTATAACCGCTGATTTACTTATAATCAAGGCTTGGTCAGACTCCAACTTACTTAGCTTTAACGTGGATAAGACTGTAGCATTATCTTATAAAGGAGTCATGCAACCCTTGCTTTTGAATGAGAGCCAAATCAATATCGTAAATTCCGTGAAATTTCTAGGTATTCTCATTGACAGTGATCTCAAATGGTCCTTGCATACTGACTCCTTAAGGAAGAAACTAGCCTCAGCTTGCTTTGCAATAAGATCTGTTTCGAAGGAACTAAATTTATCTTCTGCCAAAATGGCATATTTCTCATTGTTCGAGTCCCATCTTCGATATGGGCTTCCATTTTGGGGTTCTAGTACAGCGGCCCAATTTGATACTATTTTTAAGTTGCAAAAAAGAGCAATCCGTTATCTATTTGGTCTCAAACAAACAACTCATTGCAAGACCTACTTCAAAAATCACGGAATTTTGGAAACGGTTTGCTTGATTCGAAAGCATCTAAACATTTTTCCCGATAGACCAGACCATGGCTACTCCATTAGAAATTCGGATTGTAACGTTTATTTGCCGATCCCGTCCACTCAGGTAGTAAAGAATTCTATTCTATATCGTGCAAAGAAACTTTATAATCACCTTCCAAGAGAAATTAAATCCGCAACATCCTTCATTAAGTTTCGTAAGGTGACAAAAATCTATCTCTCAGAAAGACCATATTATTCAGTTGACGAGTTTCTTAATAACAAAGAAACAAAATTAGTATTGTTTATAATTACATTTGGGTGTCTCAAGCAGTGGCTACAATTTGTCTCATTTGTTGTTGTCTGTACAAATTATGTAGGTTATACAATAATTTTACTAATTTAAAATTGTGTTATTCTGTTTTTTACTATATTTGTTTTTGTTTTATACTTTTTGTACTATTTGACTGATTTATTTTTTAGCTTTGTCCATAAAATTGTTCAATAATTTTCAGTGACAATAAAGCATATTTCTATTCTATTCTAATGGAACGAAATATCTCACCACATCTTTACGTTTTCATGGTTAGATTCATCGGTAATTATACTGACGTATATTGCGTTATTCATTGCATCAACCAATTGCCTTACATTTAGTACGAGCTAACTGAAATTTGATAGCAATTTCGAAATATTTTCGATGAGCAATCAGCTGAGCGAAAGTTTTTATTTTTCTTAATCATTTGATACACCCAAACATCTTCCTGAGCTGCAGTCTCTAAATCAATATTGCTCGATGTTGCTGTTGCCTTGAAAAATTCAGTCAATTTTTTGCTGCTTGCCGCAGAGCTAATAGCTCTTTGGTGTTTTTCACTTTTGATATGACTCACTAAATCCGCTCTACCATCGTAGGCGATCGAAAATTCGGATCCACAAGTATCACATTTTATGTCACTGTTACTTTTTTTTTAATGGGAATTCGTCTTGAAATTAGTCAAGGGAAGTCAACTAAACAATGCTTCTGACCTTAGTAGATGATCACTAATCTATTTGAGGCTTCAAACTGATTAGTGATATAAAATAAATGTTTACATAAAATCATTATATATAAGCACATAAGCATTAGTAACGGATCCAGAATTTTTTTTTATTGGGTTAATGCCTCGACAACTATGATCATTGGCATGGTACAGTCAGGTAGCTAGTGTAGTGTGTGTGTGTGTAGAGTAATTGTCTTGATACTTAGCAAAGTAGACGTCATTATCTTTGCTAAGAGATGCTAATTGTATCCGAACGTCCGCGGTCCCTCTGGTGAGTACCGATCGCACAAGGATAGAAATTATTTTCATTTATTAATTTTTAATAAACGAAAATTTCCACCCAGATGAGATTCGAACTCACGACCTTTAGATTTAAAGGTAGGCGCTCTTACCACTGAGCCACAGAGGAGGTTAAGATCCAGAAATTGAAACACTTTAAAAAATAATTTTGAAAAAAACATTATTAAGTTTTTACTATGAACAATTTAAAATGACTAAATTAAAAAATGTGTTTTTGTCGTCCATCTTTTCATCAAAAATACTTTTTTTTTCTTTAAAATAAGTACAAAACTATCGCAGATACGTACAATTTTGCCGCAAAACAAAATTTGTCTGAGGTATGATCTTGTTCTAGAAGTAAATAAAAAAGTCGGGGTCTAGAAGTTAATAAGCAGAAAACCGAATACCTGTGCATTGGAGTACAACAAAAAAATCTCATATTAGACGATAACACCACGATAAAGCACTGTTGTGACTACAATTATCTAGGTATCACTATATTATAGGATGGAACATTAACCAAAGCCATCATCCTCATCATCATGGCTTATTCACTCTTGGCGGAATGTTTACCGCCCTTTTGGGTTCTCTGATTCATTTATTGCGGAGAATCAGTCCGCTGTTGTTTTTTTATTATTATAGCAGCGTGTGTGACTTGGCCCTGTCTACAATTTTCCTCCATTCTTTACGGTCCTTACAGCGCTCCTTCCAATTGTAGATTCTCAGCTTTTTTATGTCTCCTAAGACTTGATCTCTCCATGTTGTTTTGGGTCTCCCCTTTGATCTCGTTGTTGTTGGTCTCCATCCAGTTATTCGCTTTAGCATAGAGTCTGGGTTAGCTCTTTCTGTGTGCCCCAATCACCTGAGTCTTTGCGTCTTCACGAAGTTGATTATGTCTTTACCCTCGATGACTTCTTTAATTTCTTCATTGGTTAATCTTCTAAATTTGCCTACACTTATTCTCACCGGTCCCATTGTTCGTCGAATTATCTTTCTCTCTAAGATTTCCAACCTCATTTCATCTTTTTGTGTTAGGCACATCGTCTCTGCACCATAGGTGATCACTGGCCTGATTGCAGTCTTGTAAATTTTTAATTTGGTTTTCTTACTAATGTGTTTTTCTTTCAGGAATTTTTGGTAGTTCCAGTAGGTTTTATTACCCATTAGGATGCGTTCATTTATTTTATCCGTTCTATCATTTCTGTCATTCATTATCTTCTTCTTCTTCTGGTTCCTATCCGTTTCGGATGTTGGAAATCATATTGGCAATCATAACCTTACTCGCTGCGGCTCGAAACAGCTCTGTTGAGGTTTTCTTAAACCATGTTCTTAAATTCCGCAGCCATGATATTCTCCTTCTACCGGGTCCTCACTTACCTTTGACTTTACCTTTCAGTATAGACTGCAGCAGGGAGTAACGGTGCTGATTTCTCATTACGTGTCCCAGACATTGCAATTGTATGCATTTGATCGTAAATACAATCTCTGGTTCTGTTTTCATTTTTTATAGAACTTCCCTGTTCGTGATCCTTGCTGTAAATGATATTCTCAGCATTCTTCTATAAAGCCACATCTCAAATACTTCAAGTTTTTAAGAGTGGTGTCTGTAAGCGTCCATGCCTCCGCCCCGTACAACAACACAGAGAAAACATAGCATCTCAAATGTCTGATTTTTGTTTCTAGGGATATGTTGTGACTTTTGAAGATGGGGCTCATTTTATAAAAGACCGTTCTTGCTTTTCCTATGCTACACTTTATTTCCTGTACATTCATTATCACTCTAAGGTATTTGAAACGGTGTATTCTTTTAAATGTATATGCACCAAACTTAATTCCTTTCTCTATGTTCGTATTCTCTCTTGAACACTTGAGGTATTTCGTTTTCCTTTGGTTTATTACTAGCCCTCTCTTTTTCACTTTTTTATCTAGTATTAATATTATGTTCTGCATGGTTTTTAAATCTTTAGTAACCAGTGCAATATCGTCTTCATACGCTATCAGTTGGGCTGAAGATTCGATAATTGTTCCCATAATTTTGGCTGCTCCTACTGCCCTCTCTATGGCAATTTTAAATAATGTTGTTGACAGGGAGTCTCCCTGTCTGACACCTACCTCCATTTGTACTTCATCTGACAGGCCTTCCCGTGTTAAGATTCGTGCCTTGGATTCCTTCATCGTCATTTTCGTGAGACTTATTAGTTTTTCTTAAATGCCTAATTTATTCATATCCTTAATTAGCTCCTTCCTTATTACACTGTCAAAAGCTTCCTTGTAGTCAATAAACAGTATATGTAGATCTATTCCATGCTCGTAACTTTTTTCGACTATTTGCGTTACAATGTGTATTGCATCTATTGTGGACTTACCTCTTCACCTATTTTTGTTCTAGTTTATTTTTCTATTCTTTGTCTGATCAAATTAGTTAATATTTTGTACATTGCATTTAATACCGTGATTCCCTTATAGTTAGTGCATTTCGTCTTGATGCCTTTTTAGGGATTGGTGTTATCAGAACACAATTCCAGTCGTTCGGCATGCGTTCTTCTTCCCATATTCGTTCTATTAGTTGTGGATTCTGTGGGCTAGTTCCTCTCCCTCTTTCCAAAGCCATCATCATCATCCAGCCGAATTTTCATATCTATTGTTGGATATAGGCCTCCTCCAAACGTCTCCAGTTCTCTCTATCTCTAGCTGCTGCAATCCAGTTTGTTTCTATCCTCCTTAGGTCGTCGGTCCATCGGGTGGGTGGTCTGCCTCGACTTCGCTTGTCGGCTCTTGGTCTCCACTCCAATAATCTCTTCGTCCATCTTCCGTCTTCCATTCTAGTAACATGTCCAGCTTTCCAATGCCATAAGAGAGAGAAATACGTCAGGAAGAAAAGCCATCACAATGTTAAATAGCATTTTATGATACCAATCCATCAGCAAAGAAAATAAAAAGAGGATATATGAGGCTATAGTAAAAAGTATCACCTTATACAGCTGTGAGTTATGAGAACTACTCTGCGGGCTACAGAAAAGTTCAGACTAACAGTCTCAGACCGTAATCGGTATTTCATTTTCTAGAGATGTAAAATAAACAGATTACTAAATATTTATTATCTATTTCTTTTTATTTGATATGAAGATCTCAGCGTCAATAGAAGGTTCATTTTTATAACTTACGTTTAGTTCGATCGTTATACATAATAAAACCTAAGTGAGAGCGCCCACCAAAGTGGCGTAGCACGTAGCAAGTGGCAAGTAGCACGCGTCTAGCATGTTTCTTAAAATGAAACCAATGAAAACGAATGATTCAGAGTACATCAAAATGACAGTGACGTCATTAATTCTAATCATTCGTTTTCATTGGTTACATTTTAAGAAACATGCTAGACGCGTGCTACTTGTTACGTGCTACTTGCCACGCCACTTTGGTGGGCGCTCGCCCTAAGGTTTTGCTTCAATAGTACCACTTTAAAACAATGCCTTATGCATGATAATTCATGATATATAAATTGTTACATCTACAGCGAAACTTATTTTTGTAATATTATTAACCTTTCACCGGTAACGTGAATACTTGTAACATAGTTGGTAACGTCGTCTACTACACCGACTTTTTTAATAATGAATATCTTAGGTTGTAATTTTCTATTAATATTTTAATATGACTAAATATTTAACAAGTCAACAACTTCATACCAGTGAACGATAGAATCCTCCTGTTACAAATAAATACGTCACCGGTGAACACAAACATCATACAAGTCTATGCACCCACAGCAGACCATAGTGATGAAGAAATATCAGAATTCTACAAACAAATAAGCAACCTTATAAGATATATACCGAGGCACGAACTCCTTATAATCATGGGAGATTTCAATGCAAAAATAGGTAACGGAAAAGAAGGGCAACATATTGGTCCACATGGATTAGGAGAGAGAAATCAACGCGGAGAAACAATGAGTATCTTTGCAGCTGAGCATGACTTAATCGTGCTAAACACATTTTACAAACTACCGCCTAGACGCCTGTATACGTGGAAATCACCTAGAGACAACGGAGAAGACGTTATTATTAGAAATCAAATAGACTATATGCTTGTTAACAAAAGATATCGAAATAGTTTCAACAGTGTTAAAACCTACCCAGGCGCTGATATTCAATCTGACCACAATCCTTTAGTGGGCGTGTATAGAACTAAGTTAAAGAAACGCGGAAAAACTGTAAAAAAACATGACATGAGAAAACTGAAATGTAGCGAAGTAAAAGAAATAGTCAGCAAAACATTAAATAGAAAATTTAAAGAAATCGATAATACAACGGAAAGCACAGAAGATAAGATAGAATCCCTTAAGAAAACAATAGACGACATTAAAGACAATTTTATGAAGAACGAAGAAGGTAAGAATAAGACATGGATGACGACAGATATTCTGCAACTAATGGAAGAAAGAAGGAAAAACAAGAACGATAACTCCATGTATAAAACATTACAGCGAGAGATACAGAGAAAGATCAGAGAAGCCAAACAGAAAGAACTGGAGAAAAAATGCCAAGAAATCGAAATTCTCCAAAGTAAATACGACGACTTCAACGTGCATAAGAAGGTAAGAGAAATTACAGGTAAATGTAAAAACAGAAGAATAAGTAAACTTGTTAATGACAATGGAGAGATAATCGTGGACAAAGAGAGTATCAATGATACCTGGAAAAATTACATAAGAAATTTATTTTTTGATGAGAGAGAGAACCAGCCCCCAATACCTATGGAAACAGGACCACCTATATTAGTGGCAGAAATAAGAGCAGCCATAATATCACTAAAAGAAGGTAGAGCTTCAGGACCAGACGGAGTACAATCTGAATTTCTTAAACTTCTTGATGATGAATCTTTAAGAGTACTATGTAAAATCTTCAATAATATCTATGACACAGGCAATATCCCAAAAGATTGGCTACTTTCAGAATTTATTACCTTACCAAAGAAACAGGGAGCAAAAAAGTGCGGAGAATATAGGCTAATAAGTCTAATGACCCATACATTAAAACTTTTTCTTAAAATTATACATCGTAGAATATATAAGCTATGCGAAGAGAGAATACAAGACACACAGTTTGGATTCATGAAAGGCGTAGGTACAAGAGATGCACTGTTTAGTCTACAAGTATTATTTCAAAGATGCAGAGTTATGACTTGCGATATTTACACCTGCTTTGTGGACTACCAAAAAGCATTTGATACAGTTCAACACCAAAAAATGATGGATATTCTAACAGAAGCCCAAATGGATGATAAAGATCGGCGTTTAATACAAAATTTATACTGGAACCAATCAGCCACAATAAGAACGAATTTTGGAGGTGAACCAACGGAAATGATCCAGATTCTACGAGGCGTTAGACAAGGTTGTATACTTTCACCTATATTATTTAATCTATATTCAGAGGAAATATTTAGTGAAGCCTTGGAAAAATGCGAACATGGAATACTTCTAAATGGAGAACGCCTAAACAACATCCGTTATGCAGACGACACCGTTATTTTTGCAGACAGTTTGAACAGTTTACAGCAACTAATAAACAAAGTAAATGAAGTAAGTGAAAGATTTGGACTTCAAGTAAATATAACAAAAACTAAATTTATGATCATCAGCAAAAATAAAGTTAGAGACGCTCAACTACTTATCAATAATACACCAGTGGACCGAGTAAAACAGTATAACTATCTTGGAACAACAGTAAATGAACAATGGGATCACTCACAGGAAATAAAATGTAGAATAGATAAGGCTAGGAGTGCATTCAATAACATGGCCAAACTCTTTAAAAGCCACAATCTTAATCTGGAGATAAAAGTAAGGCTCCTACGATGTTATATCTTCTCAATATTGTATTACGGAGTTGAATCCTGGACACTAACTGAAGCAATGGAGGAAAAACTTGAAGCCTTCGAGATGTGGCTATACAGGCGAATTCTAAGGATATCATGGACAGACAAGATAACCAACGAGACCGTATTACGAAGAGTGGGCAAAGAAAGAGAGGTGATGTATACCATTAAAAGGAGAAAGTTGGAATATCTCGGTCATATAATGAGAAACAGCACTAAATACAGATTACTGAAGGTAATCCTACAGGGTAAAGTATTCGGAAAGCGAGGAATTGGGAGAAGGAGAATATCATGGTTGAAGAACCTGAGGAAATGGTTCTCCACAACAACAACGAATCTATTTAAAGCATCAGTCAATAAAATAATTATAGCCAGAATGATTGCCAATATTCGGAACGAATAGGCACTGAAAGAAGAAGAAATATTTAATATAACTATACTTAAATAACAATATAGTAAGAAATAAGGGATATTTATATATTTTCGAAAAGAAATTTCTCCAGGGAAACCAAAATTTCAAATAGAATATCATGTTAAAGAAGGACTTCGACGGAAAGTGCATGAATTCTTCTTTAGACAAGAATTTCCAACATTGGATAAAGTTCTTGTCTCAGTTCGAGATGATAAAGATTACCCAGAAATGAGTCGAAGTACATTATGGAAACTTTTAAAAGAAATAGGCTTCCGCTGGAAAAAGAATCCCAGAAAGTCTATTTTATGAGAAAGAAGCGATATTGTCATATGGAGAAGACATTTTCTAAGAACCATAAAGGAAATGAGAAACCAAAAAAGAAAAATATTTTATCTTGATGAAACATCGATCAACGAGGGTCATACACCAAATAAATTTTGGCAGGATGAAACTGTTACAAGTCAAAGGCACGCTTTTGTAAATAACTTATCTACTGGTTTAAACCCACCATCAGGAAAGGGACGCAGGCTGATAATAGTGCACATTGGCAGTTCAGACGGTTTTGTTGAAGGTGGTTTATTAACTTTTGAATCAACTCGTACCGGTGACTACCATGAAGACATGAACGCTGATGTCTTTCAAGAATGGTTCGAACAACTGATAGATCTTCTTCCTAAGAACTGTGTAATAGTATCTAATGAATAATGCAAGTTATCACTCCAGACTTATAGAAGGACTGCCCACAACCAAGTGGTTAAAAAAAGACTTGCAGAATTGGCTGAGTTCAAAAAATATTACGAAACGGATTTCGAAACGGATTGGGAACACGAGAGGCTCTGTTTGCTTTAAATGTGTTAACGCAACGATGCAGAGACATGAATGTAGATGTATATGCATGCTTTATTGACTATCGAAAAGCATTTGACTGTGTTAACCATCAAAAGATGATTGAAATTCTGAGAACAACTGGAGTTGACGAACAAGACTTGCGAATTATCTCAGAACTATACTGGCACCAAACGGCAACCATTGAAATAGAGCACACAACATCTGAAGATATACAAATCCGACGAGGAGTGAGACAGGGTTGCGTCTTATCACCCCTTCTGTTTAATTTATATTCGGAGTCCATATTCAGAGAAGCATTAGATCAGGTCCAAGGCGGAGTTAAGATTAACGGAATCAGCATAAACAACATCAGATATGCTGATGATACTGTTTTAATAGCAAGCAACGCACAAGAACTACAAAATATAATAAATGCGGTAGTTCACCACAGCGAAATGTTCGGCTTACATCTAAATGTTTCCAAAACGAAAACTTTAGTATTTTCAAAGACACCAATAAACATACATGTGTATGCCAAGGGTCAAATGATAGAACAGGTAAATTCTATAAAATATTTGGGAGCAAATATCAATAGTCAGTGTAACCCAAAAAAAGAAATACTATCAAGAATCGAACAAGCAAGAAGAACATTCATGAGCATGAAAACATTTTTTACAAGATCAGACCTTAGTCTGCAGCTTAGAATCCGAATGATTAGATGCTACGTTTTTTCTGTCTTACTATATGGCTGTGAAAGTTGGACAATGGACTCCGAAATAGAAAAAAGAATAGATGCCTTTGAGATGTATGTATACAGACGAATATTGAGAATTCCATGGGTACAAAGAGTTACTAATGTTGAGGTACTTCGTCGAATGAGTAAACAAAAAGAATTACTAAGAATAATCAAAGAGAGGAAAATGCAATACTTGGGTCATGTGTTGAGAGGCGAAAAATATAAATTACTTCAAGTTATACTGGAAGGAAAAGTACAAGGCAAAAGATCAGTAGGAAGACGTCAGAACTCATGGCTGAAAGACCTAAGGAGATGGTTCGACCGCTCATCCGCAGAAATCTTTCGCGCAGCAGTTTCCAAAACTACAATTGCCATTTGGATCGCCAACCTTCGAAAGGAGACGGCGCCATAAGAAGAAGAAAAAATATTACGTACCATCCCGGATCTATAAGAAAGGAACTTTATTCGTTGTGTGCCCTTCATAAATAAAAATTTAAAAATACGAAATTGATGAAATTGCCAAAAATCGTGGAATGACAGTACTTAGATCCCCACCATATCATTGTGAATTAAACCCGATTGAACTGGTATGGGCACAGATAAAGAGTGAAGTTTCAAGAAAAAATACCACTTTTAAAATTCATGACGTTAAACAGTTGTTTTTGGAGGCCGTAAATAATGTAAAACTGAAAACTGGAAAAAGGCAGTAAATCACACTATTAAAGAAGAGGAAAAAATGTGGAAGCTGGACAATATTACTGATAAAATGATCGAGCCAGTTATTATAAATCTTGGTTCTGAAAGTTCATCTTCTGAATCTGATTTGGATTTGTAACAAGTAGCTGTAAGTTTTATATTAATATTTTTATTCATCTATTTAACATACCTTAGACGGTTTTAAAAACTCTTTTTCTCTTTTGTAATGTTTAAAAATTAAAAAAAAATGTGAATTTTTTAAAACCCTTTTTAATGTAGGCCAGTCAGTTCTAATATAATGTTTGATAAAAGAGGTCACTTTTGTTTACATACACAAAACACTTTATAACACTGAAATAATTCATTTATCTTTTACAATTATTCAAAGTAATTTTTCAATTAATCTTGAGCACGCCCATGGAGTGGTCGGAGATACCAGTTAAAATTATGCTAATTACTCTCTCGTTCATAAAATTATACTATAATACATAGAAATATACACAGTCACTTGTAATTTTACTTGTCCAGTTTTTCAATGGGATATTATTGTCTAAGTCTAATTGTCATAATTATGTTATCTCTTGTTCCCTGTTCTTATGCAAAAAGTTTCTTCTGTCTTAGGGATTCCTTCTTTCCTTAGTACGATGAACAGTTACATATGATGGTACTTCAGGAAATATAATTAGGAACTGCATTGCTTTTTAATTTGGGAAATATTAACTTTTCAATGTGTACATTTCCATCTTTATCTTCTCATTGTTCAGTCCGCTGAATATCATCTTCAAAAAAATGTTTGGCACATACTACGGAAGATTTGGTAATTATATAGCCTTCTCTATGAATAGAGCATAACCCAGTATACCTTCTTTGGGGATCTTTGGGAAACGAAAACGTACTTTCTGCCTTTTTCGTTTTTAAAGTACTGGCATAATTTGTTTTGCAACCAAGTACACAACAATGCCAGAGCATCTGTAACAAAAAACAAAAGTATTATTATTGTTGTTTTTAGTTTACATATATTTTGTAACAAGAAATAAAAGTATTATTATTTTCAGTTTGTTTTGTAGGTTATATTTATACTTGCCTTTTAAATTGTCGTTAAGAATCTTCTAAAAGTTCTAAATTTAATGAAATTTCATTTATATTAATATTTTCTAATTGATTTAAACACAATTTACAAATAAAACATTCGACTAAAATTCAACAAACTTTACAAGCCTTCCTATCTATATGAAATGTTAAACAAAACAAACCACGGTCGGACTACCACGCGTTGTTGCCAAATTTCTACTTCATGGCTTGGAAGTAAAGGTGGCTGTGTCTAAACACATATATTTGCCACACTGCCTAGAAAGAAACCGAGTTTGCGGTTTTTTTTACTACTGTAGAACGTGCATCTTCCATACACATTATTCTGGATAGGTTCATTTCTTGTGTGCATACCACACATTTTCACTAACCTCATACGAATTGTCCTTGGAATATTTTGTTCTAAGGCTCGTCTGCGAATATGTGTGTCTGTATTCGGTTTGTATATAATGTAGAAATTTATCCCAGCGACATTCAAACAACTGTAAAAATGACCAATGGCCAGCGGCGTATTACTCTAGGGCAATTGTGTGGCGCCCAGTTTGTCCACGACATCCACGCCTCCTTTAGTCTTATTATAATCTATGATTATTTCTGGTTTACCTGTTGCATTATCAATGTTGTCGTCGTAATTCATAGTAGATAACACTAAAACATTTTTACCGTTTCGAGGTACATATGATACAAGGGTACATTTCTCTTTTACAAAGATTGTAATGCTTCGGTAGATTAGAATTAGAAGCCTCAAAAATCTCACATATCGCGGCCAACTTTTCGAATTCTTGGCTTAATATTCTAGAACTTTTGTCATCGAAGCGAATGTGTCTTAAAATGAACTGAAACCTCTTTAGCGACATCGTAAGGCGATAAATCTCCATTAGTCTTCCATCTGTTCTAAATAAATCATCAGCATTCTGATGATTGCTTTTGCATCGCCAGATATGTACAATAGCCCAAAAAGGGCTTTTAATTCTATACGATCACTTGGCCCAGCCGTTCTGTTATTGACTGTGTCATAGCGTTTCAATGCTATGAACTGATTGGTGCATTGTACTATCTTTTCTAGAATATCTGTAGTGAAAAAAATATTCCCAAATCTCTTTTATCACCAATTTTTGCCTAATATCACCTTTTTGTCCTGCCAAATTGGGTAGAAGATTTCAGTAAGAGTTCAAATTCATGATGTTTCCTCCACCTTGTTCCATCTTTCCCAATTAAACATGGTATGCGCAGTATTACTACTACTGATATATAATTTTTGACATATTCTTCATTGCAGAAATCCTCCTCTGAATTGCTATCATATTTCAGAACTTCTGAACAATCATCTTGCAAACTTGCGTCGTTATCTTCTGGATCCGGTTCGTAATTCGCAAAAATTTCGTCAAAAAGTTGTTGCAACTTGATTTATTTTCTTTTGTAAGCCATATTCACATACAACTCCTAAAATGGATATATATTATTTAAACTTTCTATGGACCAAAAACGACAAAAAATTACCGTTGAGTATAACACAAATGGTAACCTCGGTCGCCCACACCGTCAAGTCGAATAACGTAAGAACTATCCGCATTCGGCCACAGATTTTTCAAGACGGAATAGCGTCATGGTACAATAAAATTCACATGGTATGGCACATAATGTTCCAAAATCGGTTCGCTTCGCGCACGACGTAGTCAAGATCCCCTCTTCGCGCAAATTTCAATGCAGTTGTATAGAAAAGACTTTTAATTTTAAATTTTTAATATAATTTGGCTAATTTATTTATAGTACTTATAAGGAAATGATAAAGTTGTGTTTTTATAATATTTAATCATAAAAAATAAGTTGTATCTAATTTAATTTTATTGATTTTTGGGTACAGATATTTTAGCGAGGTTCTGACACTGTTATTTTATTTTGTTAACATAGGTATTCTTTATAAAACACGTTTTAATTATGTTTATTATACATACAGGTTGAACAACTGCTACTCTAGAGTTCCATATTTCAGTTGTTTAAAAAGATACAAAAAAAAATTTATATAAAGAGTTTATATAAAGAGTTTTGGGTCTTCGCTAATCTACAAAATGGAATACATATCATCACAATTTCATTCTCTCTTAGTGGCCTAGCTACCGCAGCATGTTCATTTTTATAGACCTACCAATATTGAGGCTCAAAATTGTAGCGTCTATGTCATAATCCGTTTTCCTGCACGCCTTTATAAATGTCCCATTTATACATTCAAAACAACCCAAACGTTCTTCATCACTTTTTGTTTAGACTTGATTAGAGTTCTATATACATATCAATATTTTCGTTCTTTTTGTGACTGTTTGACGTTAAGTTTCTTTAATCCATAGTACGTTCTATTTGCTAGATATATATATATATATATATATATATATATATATATATATATATATATATATATATATATATATATATCTGTTAATTTCTGCAGTTACTGTATTACTTTGGTTGATTTGAGCCTAGATATGTGAAATCTTTTACTCCTTCAAAAGTATATGTTGCAGCTGTTAGATCTTTGGGTTTTCCTAATGACAGCAGTGGGTCCAACGGACACAAGAAGTAGTTAACAGATCCAACAGAAGTTCGTGTTAGTACTAAGCACATCCTAGTTTGGTCCAAATGTCACGCTGCTAAACACCCACCGATGATAATTGAACCTTCATTGGATGTCTGGTGGACTTACTTGTATTAAAGTATTTTGGGAAAAAAATAAATTTTTAAAGGAACTTTATTACATATTACATTAATTTATTATTTTAATTATAATTAAATACTATCGGCTCATGAGATCAATACACAAGGATCACCTGAAATTTTTTACAATTAGTTAATTTGATAATAACACGCCAATTCGCAAAACTGCCCAATAATTTCTGTAACCCAATACAATCAGAATGGTCTAGAATAATACGAAATAATTTTGTGTGCATATGCTAAGACTTTAGTCACTCAATGATGTGATAGCAGCATCAACAAAAACTTCAAAGAGAAGAGGTAGGTACCAAGTTGGTATTTTGGACCACTCCAGAGGAAAGTATTCAATTAATCATTCAAGTAAAATACTTTTAAAATTATCCTTTCTACAACAGGATATTATCCACAGTTTCCTGACCACACTATCTTTAGGAAACGTATGAAACCTTAAGGTTTTATCTTTATTGTCACTATTACAAGTAGCAACTACACAGCGCATTTTGAAATAGTTACAAAATTTCACAAAAACAAACAGATACACGAAAGCAAATAAACGAGTAAATGTTCTTAAATCAGTCTATACAGACTATAACACATGTATACTATCCAAAAAAAGAATAATATCGCTAAAAACAGATGAACAATACGAGTTTTGCAAAAAAATCCACTACACAATATATACTACACAGTAATACAATTACAAATAATAGGTTTGTTCCTACAGAAGTTTCAAACTGTCGCCGACTGTCAGACGCATGCGCAATAATAATTTCGCCGTTCCAACAAGATTTTCTCTGATACCTTGTCAACAAAGTACACTGTTCCATGAAATATAAAACCAGTTTGAAATTAGTTCCTGACAGTTTGAAAAGTTTCCGAACTTTTTGCAAACTGGTAATCACAGACATGCGCAATTAGTCGAATTTTGATTTACTCACACCTACACTGTTTATTTTTAATTTTAAATAGGTACCTTTGTTTTGGTAATTTTGTTGTTTTAAGTACATACATAATATTGTATTTTAGTGTTTTATACTTTTGATATTATAATTTATAAAACAATGAGTGACAGTGAATATTCGTCATTATCCTCTATGAGCGACTCCAGTGATGACTTGGAAGAAATTGTATTGGAAGATAGAATTCGCCCTAAAAATAGAAACTATTTTGAAACAACTGTTTCCCAATACAATGAAACAGAGTTTAAGGAGCATTTTCGAATAAGTCGGCATGTTACTGAGTCCATAGCTGAACAGTTTCAAAATAGTGACTACTATAAAATACATGCAGGACCATATGGTAAATTGTCAGCAATGCAACAAGTTTTAATTTTTTTATGGTATATAGGCCATCAAACGGCTAGTTTTAGAGATGTTGCAGACCGCTTCAACATTACAATAAGTTCTTTGTCTAGAGTGATACGAAAAGTGACTTACTTTTTGAGCTACTGCTCAAGTCATATAATAAAATGGCCAACCGATGAAGAAAAAGTTAAAATTGAGAATGTCTTTCGTACGAATGGTTTCTTAGGTGTAATTGGGATAATTGATGGTACACATATCAAGATTGACAAACCAAAGGATGATCCAGATTCTTACATAAATAGAAAAGGATTTTATTCGATTCAGGTAATTTTCTTTACTGTACAGTAATAAAATGTATTTATTCTATGTTATGTTTTAGTTACAATTGGTATGTGACCATGAATTACAAATCAGAGACATATTTATTGGTTACCGGGCTCTGTACATGATAGTCGAGTATTCCGCAGTTCTCCATTGTCTCAGACACTACAAGAAAAATGTGGAAATTATTATATATTAGGAGACAGTGGATATCCTGTATTGCCCAATTTATTAACACCCTTTAGAGACCGGGGGCAGTTAAGTAGGGCCCAAATAAATTATAATTCAAAACTGTGTGCTAACCGGTACTTAGTAGAGCATTGCATAGGAGTCCTCAAACAAAAATTTAGGCAGTTATACCATCTTAAATTACGCTCTATAGCTGATTGTGTACATTTAATAAGAGCAAGTTGTGTTTTGCATAATATTTCATTAAATGATGAATTTTTATATGAAAACAATCCTGCAGGCAATAATGAAGCAGCACCTGATTTACAGTTGGACAATAATGATCCTGATGATGAACCTGATGACAGAAATGGTGCTGCAGTTCGAAATCAAATTTTAAATTTGTTAGAACAATAAAAATTTTAAAATACTTTATTTTTTAATTATTATGATTTTTACAGTTAAAGTAACAAAATATTTATTCAGAAAAACAATACTATACATATAAATTAATCTTATGGATTTTCCCTAAGTTTGTTTTGCTTTTCAAGTAGTTGGTTCTGCTTCTCAAGTAATTGGTTTTGCTTCTCAAGTAATAGATTTCGCCTTTTTATCTCTTCTAGTTTTTCTCTATGAACCACTAGCTTATCCCTTTCAATACTGAGCCTTTCCTTATAATATTCTGCTCTCTCTATTCTCATATTTTCCAATATTCTATTTCTATTTAGAATTGGATGCTTTGTATTGGTATTAGGTGCAGATGTAGCGGTGTGGGTAACTGGAACTGGGCTGTCAGTATTCTCTACTTCTTGAGTTTCAGTCTCCTTTAGAACTACATCTGAAGTCAACGACACATTTTCAATAACTTTTGTAGCAGATAGAAGTATCTCGGGATGAATATTTCGTTTTTTTTGAATATACTGTCCATTTCATCTTTGAATTCAAAAAATTTTCGTCCTCTACCTGTTTTATTCTGATTATCTACGAACTTTTTGTATCCCCTTTCCAATACACGCCATTTATTTTCACAATGCGACGGGGACACATTTATATGTAAATTTTTATTTATTTCCTTGGCTATAATCTCCCATAATTTTTTTAAATTTCTTATTTGGAGAGTTCCAACCTTAGGTTTATATTTCTTATATAAATCTATTAATACTTTAGACTGATTGGTGGTCCAGACCACATAGTCTACAGTTTTAACACTACTATCTTCAACATGGTTTTCATGGTAAATAATAATTTCTTCCATATCTAAAACAAATTAGTATTTATTATAGGTAACTGCATGATAATAATAATTATAAAGATTTACCTTCCTCATTGTTTTCCATTTTAAAGAAGAAACAATTTACTTTGTTACAGCGAATAAAATAACACAAAAATTTGTTTATTTAATATAGGCAACTTGCCAGCTCGATAGGATATTGTTCCAACAAAAATCACAAACTAGTTCGCGGCTGGTTAAATTCGCACATGCGTATTGTGCAGCAGTCAGAAACTGCCCTGAACTAGTTTCTGATTCTTTGTAGGAACAAACCTAATGGCTCACAGGGACCTTTGCTACGTCACACCCGCTTGACCTCAGCTGTCAAAAGTGTCAAATGTCATGCGCAAGATTCTACCATGAGAGTTTATTGTACCATGGAATAGCGTTATGAGGATTCGAAAGCTACCTGGCCGCGTGGACAAAACAATATGAGCATTTGAGTTTTAGCGCGAAAAATCCACTACGTCTGTGTCAGGGACCATACGTCACCACTCAAAGGTTAACAGAGTTTACCATTTAAAAGATAGAATAATGTAAACGCTTTATTTCCATGTTTTTAAATATATTATTTAGGGAATATTGAGTATAAGTTAATTCAACTTTTTTTTTTCAGGACATTACCTTTCCTAAGATTCCCAAATGTTGTATATCAAAAACGCAGGTGTGGAGAAACAATACATGTGAAGAACTCAGTCATACAATAGAATACAAGCATTTTTATTACGAGAGTAACGAAACTCATATATATAACGAACAAATAGAATTCGAACCAGTATTTTATGAGCACCAACTAGAATGCGATGAGTAAGTTTTATTAATTTTTAATTAATTAGAAGTATCTTGTCAAAATGTCAGCAATGACAGGGAAAAGGGGAGAACCCATTGGTGTTCCAGATATTTGTTTGTAGAAATTGCCTCTAAAAGAAAAATATGTTGAAAGGAGGCATTTTTCCGCAAGATCTGCCAAAACCAAAGACTTGTTATCATTGGTCAAGTGATCTCGCAGAACAACTATAGAGTCATGTATGGGGATATTGGTAAATAGGGATGATACATCGAAACTGACGAGAATGTCTTGGGGATCGACCATGAGGGAGGAGATTAAGGTGATGAAATGTGTGGAATTTCGGACATAAGAAGAGGTACGACCAGTATAGGTCTTAAACTGATTCGACAAATACTTTGCGAGTTTGTAGGTAGGACTTTGCGAGTTTGTAGATACATATTTGATGAAATGGAAAATTTCGCGTTCGACTCTAGGAGTGGGGTCTCGAGAAATTGTATTATAACAGGATGTATCCCTAAGTAAGTCGTTTACTTTCTCTATGTAGGAAGGAGTATCCAGGATGACTGTGGCATTACCTTTGTCTGCAGGAAGGATTATTATCTCAGAAAGAGAACGGAGATTTTTGAGAGCTATGAATTCCTCACGAGATATATTGGAAGTAGGGATTTTGGCTGTATCAAGACATTTAGCGACGTCAAAGCGGATACGGTCGGCTGGAATTTTGGAATTGTGCGGAGTGCCGCTTCCACATTTGAAACTATTTCTTCGGTAGGAATTCTGGAAGGAGTGATAATTATGTGGCTTCGACATTTTTCAGTTTTCTTTTTCAAACAACTCCAAAAAACCGAACCATCTTTATTTATTTCTTTCATATGAAAACTCTACTCTTTATACAATGCACATGCTTTTCCCTTCCAAGTTTCAATAATTTACACATTCATTTTTAAAACACTAACTCACACTGATTCACAATAATTCTTGATCCTACTATCTCAAAGAACACAATAGAAATGATTGACCATCAATATGGTCATTATCACGTAGAATTTTCAGGTAATTTTTCTGTTACCATACCCTTTGTTAATGACTTAAGTAGTTACCAGTTCGCATTATCAGGTAGAAAGGAAAGTTAGTTCCAGCGATCTCTCATTTTGGGAATTCTAGTTACTAACTATATTTAAACAATTAACTTCCAGGTAGAAGGAATATAAACAGAGGTATTAAAGATTAAAGAACACTCTGTTGTTCGACAGTATTAGAAAAATTTAATAATTTTGAATTAGTTTTGATTTGACATTTTTTTTTTTAATCTAAAGAAACAAGATGTTTCTGTTTATTTGACATGTTAGTTTGTTCATTGCAGGTTCACCAGACTATTATTCTAGTATGAAATTAAAATTATATTGCAAAAGAGCGCAAATAGGCCGATTAAGGAAACTATGGTAGTTAGATATTTCTATTATCAAAATTGTAAAGCGCAAACCGGTCGATTTCAGATAAGGGCGTAAAACTGTCGAGCGCAAATCGGCCGTATTCAGGGGAAGATCTGTGCCCTTCTTCCATCCCGCTCCACACCAAACAATTCAACAAGTTCCGGCCTGCTACTAATATTACTCCGGAAATACTAAATATTACATATATATATATATATATATATATATATATATATATATATATATATATATATATAATCGGTTTAAAACGTCCTCCAACGTCTTCCGATGCCCAATCTCCATGCATCTCTATCTTCCCAAAGATCTTCGTCTAAACCTCTCTCTCGGATCTCTCTGTCTATTCCTTCTCTTCAGCTCTTTCTGGGTCGGCCTCTTTTTCTCTTTCCATGTGGTGACCAATCTATAATCTGTTTGGGTAGACGATGTTCTGGCATTCTCTGCACATGTCCATACCACTTTAGTTGTTGTACTCTTATATCTTCGACAATCGTATGTGTGACTCCCATAACCTCTCGTATACGTTCGTTATTAATTCTTTCGAGTTTTGATTTTCCTGCGGCCCGTCTCCAGTAGTCCATCTCCGGGGCTTGTAGTGTTCTTTCAGTAGTTGCCTTTAACTGCCACACGTCACTTCCATACATTACTATGCTCTTTATAATAGTGTTGTATATTCGATGTTTATTTTTTTTGGATATATGTTGATCCCAGATAATACTATTTAGTTGGGATATGACCCTTCTACCCTGAGTGTTTCGTTTTTTTATAGCCTGATCTGATTTGCCGTCGTCTTTGATTTCTACTCCTAAATAGGAATATTTATTGTTATACTTATTGTGTTGTCCGTCGTTTAAAACTAGATTTTGTTCTTTACCACCGATGTTCATGTACATTGTTTTATCTATGTTGACTTCTAATCCCCATTTTTTGTATTCTTCGATTAATTTTCGAGTCATGTATTCTAGGTCGTCATATTCGTTAGCAATCACAATTTGATCATCAGCAAAACATAGAGTATACAGGTTGTTATTGTTTAATTGTATACCCATGCCGCTGCATTTCCGCTTCCAGAGTTTTAATGCTTGTTCCAGATATATTTTGAAAAGTGTCGGCGCTAAGCAGCATCCCTGCTTCAGTCCTTTGTCTACTACAAAACCTTTGGAAACATTCGTTCCTATTTTGACTTTGGCGTTGGCGTTCTCATATAGTTTTTCCACTGCTGTTATGAGATTTGAGTTGATGTTCGTTTGTCTGAGAGTGTTCCATAACTTATTTTGAGGGATGCTATCGTAGGCCTTTTTTAGATCAACAAACAAAAAGTGGACTTCTTGATCTACAGCAACCTTTTTTTCTATAAGTTGGGTGATACAAAAAAGGTGGTCTATGGTCGATCTACCAGCTCTAAAACCCGCCTGTTCTTCTGCCTCCATATCAGTGTATTCCCTTTCTATTCTATTTTTGATCATTTTCCCATAGATTTTACTAATGGTACTAGTAACTGCTATTCCACGGTAATTGTCGCAATTTTGTTTGTTTCCCTTTTTATGTAAAGTTGAAATGGTTGCTCCTAAATATTACAAAGGTTTTAATTTATGAGGTTGTTAAGTGATGTAGATTTTTTTAAATATTTTATTCTTTCAGAAAATATTACTTGAATAACGATGAAGTGCTTGGATTCATTTATAATTCCTCAATTATAGCGAATAATGTGGACCTTATTGGCCCTGATGAATACTGTATTAACTCCAGAAATGACGAACTCATTTTTCTAATGTGCGCTGACAAAGTACCCAACCAAATATCGAAAGGACAAGTGTATTTTCCATGTAAGTAATTTAAATAAATAGGTAAAAGTAATTTACGAAACTGTCAACAAAATGTAAGTACTTTATATATCGAATAATATAAAACATATAGAATAAAGGGATATCGTTTATATCTTTTATGTGCCTTGTATGAACAAGTATTTGCTTCCAGGAAACAAGTTGAAAAACTATAGGATATATTGTGTCGACCTCTTTTTCTGTATATATCGTGTCTTTAGCTATAGAAGGCAACCTGAATATATTGTCACACAAGGTCATCCATGCTGTTCATCCTTAACTTAATTTGGTCGACGTTTTTCTCTTCATCTTCTTCTAGTTCCATGACCGTTATCGATCGTTGGATATAATATTGGCTACCATATTCGCTATTGTGACTTTATTGACAGCAGGTCTAAATAACGATGTAGTTGATTTTCCATACCATTGCCTTAGATTTTTCAGCCATGATGTTCTTCTTCTACCAGGACCACGATTACCTTGGATCTTTCCCTGAATGATCAGATGTAAAAGATCATATTTTTCAGGGTGTCTTATAATATGACCGAAGTATTCCAGCTTGCGTTTCTTTATTATATTGACCAGTTGTGTTGTTTGGTTCAGCCGTCTAAGGACCTCCTCATTTCTAACTCTATCGACCCAGCTTATTTTCAGTAGTCGTCTGTATACCTACATCTCAAAGGCTGTCAAGCGTTTAAGGATAGCCTCAGTTAGAGTCCACGCTTTTACTCCATATAGCAGGACAGGAAAGATGTAGCAAGATGTCATTCGAACTCTAAGGTCAATGCTAAGATCGTGACTGCAAAGTACGTTTCTCATTTTTACAAAGGCAGCTCGGGCTTGTTCTATTCGGCTTTTAATTTCTGCGGTTGGATCCCAGCTCTCATTAATATTACTGCCGAGATACACGAGTTTCTCTACTCTGGCATCTCCGACTTTTATACCGTCATCCGGTATATAATTTTGTTTGCTAACTATCATTATATTTAGTATTCTTAACGTTGAGTTCTAATCCATACTGATCACAAGTCTGTTTTATTTTGTTTATTATATTTTGAAGGTTTTCTCCGCAATTAGCAAGCACTAAGGTATCGTCGAATATATCGTAAAAGAAAAAAGAATCCCAAACAACTGGAAGGAATCAGTAACCATTATCCTACACAAGAAAGGGGATAAAGCAGATATAAGAAACTACCGTCCTAAAATACTCCTCAATGTAATGTATAAACACCTAACAAAAAATTTAACCAATAGATTGATGACAAAATTCGATGGATACCAGTCGAAAGAACAAGGTGGTTTAAGAAAGGGATTCAGCACAAATAGCCATTTACTAAGTATGAAAATACTTATAGAACGAGCAAATGAATACCACATTACTCTATATTTATGGCGTTCATAGATTTCGAAAAGGCTTTCGACAGTGTCGAACATTGGGTAGTGAAAAGTTCTTTGATTAACAGCCGAATTGACCACAGATATACGGAACTAATAACCAATATATATATAAGGAAGCCAAAACAACAATTAAAGTCTATGAAGGAACAAAATTATTACAAATAAGTAGAGGCGTGAGACAGGGTGATACAATATCACCGAAACTTTTCAATCAGGCTCTTGAAGATACTTTTAAAAGATTAGAATGGGAAAACAAAGGTATAAAAATTTGTGGACAACGCTTGAACCATCTAAGGTACGCTGATGACATCGTATTGATAACCGATAAAAAAGAAGAATTGTTTGAAATGATGAAAGAACTGGACGTAGAAGCTGGAAAGAAAGGCCTGAATATGAATTACAGCAAGACCAAAACTATAACAAATACAGACGAAGACATCACAATGAGAATCGGACAAGATGAAATAGAACAAGTTAAGGATTATATATATCTTGGTCAAACTATAAAACTTAATAAAGAGAACCAAACAGCAGAGATCAAGAGACGAGTTAGACTGGCATGGGCGGCATTTGGTAAACTAAGCTACATTCTTAAAAACAAAAGATATCCACAGCATCTTAAGACAAAAGTATATAATCAATGCGTACTCCCTGTTCTTAGTTATGGTTCCCAAACGTGGACATCTACAGAAGTAAACATGGACAAAATCATAAAAACCCAAAGAGCAATAGAAAGACAAATGTTGCACATAAGACTAATGGGTAAGAAGAGAAACGAGTGGATAAGAGAGAAAACAAAAGTGAGGGATGTTAGACAAGAAGTTGCAAAATTGAAATGGAGATTTGCCGGACACAATATAAGACAAAAAGAAGACTGATGGAACACAATTCTTATAAGTTGGAGACCGTGGGAATATAAACGAAACAGAGGAAGGCCCCAAATGAGATGGGCAGATAATATCAAGAAGCACGTGGGCTCTAGATGGATGTGTAGCGACAGACAGAGAAGAATGGAAAAGGATTGGGGAGGAATATGTCCAAAGATGGACCGAAGAAGGCTAATTAGATAGAAGGTATCGTCGGCATATCTAATATTGTTGACGGTTACTATATTTACAATAATACCTTCGGTTGTCTCCATTAAGGCTTCCTTAAATATTTCCTCTGAATATAAGTTAAAAAGTAAAGGCGACAATACATATACAGCCTTGTCTCACACCTCTTTTTATATTTATTTTATGCGACAGTTCTTGTTCAACCTTTATTCTTGACACTTGATGCCAGTATAGATTTGTAATTATTCGTAGATATTTATCGTTAAATCCAGCTGTTTTCAATATTTCTAGCATTTTGTTATGTCGGACTTTGTCAAAAGCCTTTTCAAAATCGATTACACAAATGTACACATTTTGATTTATATCTCTGCATCTCTATACTAGCACCTGTATACTAAACAAGGCTTCTCTTGTACCCAAGCCACTCCTAAACCCAAATTGAGTATTGCTAATTCTGTCCTCTAACACCGTGTAAATTCTGCTGTGTATCACCGCATGTCTTTGGACAATGTTTCTTAGGTATTATGACAAATGTCGACTTTACCCAATCAGTTGGTAGTATCCCAGTGTTATAAATCTTGTTAAAGAGATTACACAGAGCTTTATTTCCATTTTCTCCCAAAAACTTCATTATTTTAGCACTTACTTCATCGGGGCCAAGTACTTTTCCATTTTTTGCCGTTTGTATTAAACGTATAACCTCACTTTCTGTTATAGATGGACCTGATATAGCAATCGGTGTATAGTGTTCTACTCTCTCATCTTCAACTAATTCAGAATTTTTTCTTGTGTCCGTTTCTGTCTTCTAAACTTTGAGATACTTGTTTCCTTTTGTCACCAGCGACCTCTTTTAATTTCTTGTGCAGATGTATCGTGTATGTATCGTGTATGTATCGTGTTTCTTTTCATATTGCTCAATTTCTTTACATGCTTTACTATGAAATTGTGTTTTCGCGTGTCTTATCTTCTGCCTGATTATTGCATGGATCGTCTTGTATTCGTTTTTATCTTTATTTCTGACTTCCCTTCTTTGATCCATAAGTCTCAGTATTTCTTCTGTCATCCACCCTTGATTTTTTCTTGCTTTTGTCGTACTCAATTTTGTTTCTTGAACAGTCTTTAATATGTATTTAATTCTCATCCAATTTTACTCAGTACTTTCCTCTTTTCTTGATGTTATCTTCATTTTTGTTCGAATATACTAGTTATTTCTTGTTTTACAGTATCATTTAACATCTTTTTTCTATCAGTAGTAACTGTTTGCTTATTCGTCCTTGCAACTCTTTTTAATCACAGTCTTATTTTTCCTACTAAAATATTGTGATCTGTTGGTACATCTGCGCCTGGATATGTTTTTACTTCTAATACTGAATTTCTGTATCTCTTATTTATACATATAAAGTCCTTTTGGTTACGGACAACTCGTTCAGGTGTATCTGCTGGTGATTTCCAGGTGTAAAGACGACGTTTTTTAAGTTTGAAAAGTGTGTTTGTTACTACTAATTGATTTTCTACGCAAAAAGATGCCAACCTATCTCCTCTCTCATTTCGTATTCCCAGACCATATTTTCCTATGATATCTTCCTGTTTACCTTCACCAATCTTTGCATTAAAATCTCCCATGATAATATTGAGATCGTGTTTCTTTGTAGGTGCTTTTTTTGAAAAAAAGAATTTTTCAATTACTTCTTGTTCACAGTCTTGTATGGGTGCATATACTTGTAATATGTTCACATTAATTGTTGTTGATTGTATTTGTATCATCAGTATCATGTCTGAGAATAGAACGACGTTTTTCACAGCTTTATCTCTTTCCTTCAACACGTTTTACTCACATGCCACATTTTCAATTCAAGATCAACTGGCAGATGGACTTTACGACCCAACCTCAAACAATCCAGTCGTGTCATTCATAGCTGAACGGTAGGTTAACAGAAATAAAGAAAACGTGCTATTCTCAATGTCTTTAAAACTGGTATAAAACTTAAAAAAGATGTTTGCTCATTATTGGATTCATCTTATCGGCTATTTAATCTGACTAAGGACGCAAGCTTATTCTGGCCTTATTGAAACCAAGCACCAAATGTTGTAGAAAATTGGATATGTTTGGCCTTGGTGTTTTGGCACTGCATATTATCAGATACGTATAATATATGTATTTCTAGCATTCGTTTCTGAGAATCTGCAATATCAATAGCTTCTCTCCTCATTAGGACTACAAACACTATACAACCCCATACAACTATTGCATATTCTAGTCTGGAGCGAATGAGACTATTAAAAAGAATTGGTAAAACACAACATGAAAATTGAGAAGTGTTTCTAGTTATAAACCCTAATTGTTTAAAGGTGAAAAAGACAGCAAATATTTGATTTCACGCAAACAGCGCCTTTGTATCTGTTGATACGTATTTCGACCTAATAGGTCTCATCAGAACAGTTATTCAAAGGTGTTCTCACCTCTCACCTCTCACAAAGGCGCTGTTTGCGTGAAATCAAATATTTGCTGTCTTTTTCACTTTTTTCGGATTTACTCTGTACGAGTACTAGAAACCAATTCGCTAAGGATTTCTGCTTAGTTGAAAAGATGTGTCGTGGAATGCAAATTTTAGATTCCCCACGTCTCTTTTAACACCTTTATCAACGTCTGTTTTGCTTTGCAATTTTTAGAAAGCACAGATAAAAGCAGAAATCTGAATTGTGTTTCGAAACTATTTTACGATTCCTAATTGTTTACTGTGACATCTAGATGCTTACGAAATGCTAATTTACAATCAAAATAAACATCTAAATCCTTAACACAGTCCTGTCTAGACAGCTGAGTGTTATCAATGCTATAATCGTAATTTCAAATTGTTTGTTTCCTGTGAAAAGTAATAACACAACACTTATCAATGTTTAATATTAATTCACTTAGTTTGCACCAATCGCTAAATCTGCTGAGATCCTCTTGCAGCTGAATTTGATCATACTGACAAGTAATGACTTTATAAATTTTTTTATCATCAGCAAAGTTGAGAAATTTTGAATACTTAATGACTTTTTCAACATCGTTAACAAAAAGGACAAAAAGTAGAGGACCACAATGTGACCCCTTTGGCACTCCAGAGCGGACAGCAATAAGCCATTTGACAGTTATACCAATGGCTTCTAATTTACTGATTAAATAACGATGATTTACTTTATTGAATGCCTTTGAGAAGTCAGTATAGATGCTGTCCACCTGGTACTTCCTCTCAAAGGCACCCAATATATCATCTTGGTAGACCAACAATTTTGACACTGTGCTCCTACCCGTTTCAAAGACATGCTGTTGGGATATTATTATATATTATTTGTTAGTTTTGATAAGTGAGAAGTCACTAGTTTGTCAAGAAGTTTTGGGATTGCTGACTGTATACAAATTTCTCGATGTTTTTCAATATCTTCACTTTTACCTGACTTAAAAATGGGTACAATATAACTGTTCTTCCAGAAAGGAGGGAACTCACCAGTCATAAGGTCACAATACTGGTGGGTTTACATCAGGCCCCGGGGAGAATGTGTTTGGAAGTTTTCTTAGTTCATCAAACACTGATATAGTGTCAACTTACATTAGGTTTACAGGGTCAATGTGTCTGACACAGTTTTCAAAATCTGGAATGGGAGCACCTTTATCTTTCTCATATACACCAGAGAAGAACTCAGTAAAAAGGTTAGCAATTTCGATATTGCCCTGTGCCCTTGTGTTACCGAGATACAATTCTTGAGACATACCGAGATACATATTTAGATAGTCTTTACCTAAAACAGAACTTTATTATAGTCCTGAACAAGTTAATTGGCCTTACAAATAAACCTTCTCTTGCAATTTATTTTTTATTTATAGATTGTCGTCTTGACATCACTAGTGACGAGAATTAGTCATGTTCGATTAATTCACAGTATTTTTTACTTCTTATCCAATTTTTGTTATAATAGTAATTTTATGTGCTGGTTAAGAGTGGAAGACTATCATTTTAACCTTATCATAGTAATTATAATTAAACATAAAAAATAAAGAACACAAAAACAAAAAAGATGTATTTAAACAACTACCAAGTCTGGAATATTTATTTAATCTATGAGAATTTTCTATTCCAAATTTATTTAAAATCTATGTAAAATATAATAATTCCAAATATGTTTTTTGTTTTTTAGGTCTTATTGTTTCTACGGCATGTTACTTTTTCTCAGCAGGAATCTATATATTTCTTCTTAAAGTAAAAGACGTGCATAAAAAATGTTTCGTGGGATATTCAATTTCAATGTGCGTTACCTTTTTCTGTTTGATTTTGCTTCAGAAAGTTCATACCGGCTGTGATATTATTGGTAAGTTTGATTCAAAGGTTTGACACATAATTTATTGGCCAACATTATTTATAATATTCATATAATTCACAAATTAAGATCATATTAAACCAAAATTAAACCGAAAACTTAAAAACGATTAAGAGCACACAAATATATTAATGTACACAAAATATACATTACTATGGAAAATGTTACAAAAAAAAAACGCAAAATACCAAGAAAATTTGAATCAAACAATTTTTTTTTTTTTCATCATTATGTACAATTAACTATAAACTATGATCATACTTGTGGAAGTTTGCAATAAAATGGAAGATTTTTGTATTGTTTCTTTTGCAACTACAGAGCAGCACATAGATTCACGGGTATATAGAATAAAAAGAGATGTAGCTGATTTACAAATATTACATAAATTTCAACAGATATGACTCCTTTCCAGAGATTGATAAAATTATGTCAATATTTTCTGGAATTATTGGCAGCACTTCTGTAAATTGTTACGAAGCGTATGAAGAAGGAGAAAAATCTTTATAAGCTATTGTGGGAATGAATTTTGGCAGTGTCAAATTTAAAAGAAAAGACAAAGTGTTGTCTCTAAAAACCGTTCAATCTTCCGTTAAAGTAAACGGAGATATTATAGCAATCGATCCGTTATTGCTATTTCAACGAATATCTCTAACGATCGACACTAAAAAAAAATAAGCAGACTTATTTAAAATAAGAACTTGCACCTTTTTCATTGTCACTTTTTACCGAAAATGGTCTCAGGAAAAACGTTAAATCTTAGCTCTACGATTTGTGAGTACAAATGGACCAACGCATTCTGACGGCATTGTGCATGTCGTCGACGGTAAATTTTTACTGCAAAAAGTAATTTAATTACTATTTAACTGGGAATAAGCCACAATTAAAGATAAAAATATGTTTATTGACATTTCAATTTCCACTTCGGAAATCGTTCTCAAAATACAAATAGTAAATTAAACAAATTTTGTTTTTTGTTACATAGTGAAAAATTCTTCTAATAATTTAATTTTATCTGACTTATTTATATTGACAATTCAGACATACATTATGCATTTTAAAGTAGATGACTTTAAAATGATATTGCCAATATTGTTGAGTTGCGCTCCTGGGACGACTTTACTTATAAGATAGTTCATTCGATTACATGAAATCAACTTTAACTTGAGAATATCCGTCAGAAAAAAATCATAGCATGTAATTCGTCTTTAAAAAGACAAACACATGACATGATGACAGTAAAAATTCTCCTGTTAGTGGTTCCATAGTAAATTATGAGGAAAAACCAGGAAAAAAATCTCATAATACTATCCCGACATTGTAAGTATTTGTTCGTGAATTTAGTTTACCTTCAACAAACATCAAAATTCTGATTTTATATGTTACGTTATTTAAAAAACATAAATAATGTATCCTCTATATGTTACTGACTTACTAATACTGGTATTTTCTTATTAATAACTTCCTCTTTCAATATTGGTAACCAAATCCTACTACATTCTGCCGAGGAATTTGCGACACAATTGGCCTCATTTAGCATAATTAGAGCCGCTCCTTTGATTTTTCTGTTTTTACCATCCGTTTCTTTTAGCACTACATTTGAATTATTCCATTGAACCCTATGTTCATTATCCCATGCGTGTTTACATATTTGAGATCTATCAAATTCTCTATTTTTAATATAAGATTAATATTCACTTATTCTAACATTTAATGGCCTTGATGATTCACCTAAATAAAACTGATCGCATTCACAAGATATTTTATAAATGCAATTCTTTGTCATTTATTGTTCATTGTTAGGTTTGGTTTTGGACAAAATAGATCTCAACGTGTTTATTGCTTTGAATGTTGTTGAAATGTTGAATTTATTTCCTATCCTTTTAAGTTTTTCTGATAATCCTTTTATGTACGGTATTGTTATTTTCCTCATATTATTCCTTGTGTACACTGTAGGATCTCGTTGTAAGTTGTTCTGTTCTATTCAATCGATTGTTGAAAATTCCTTATTTATAAACGATAAAGGATAATCATTTTTTAATAAAACAGATGTTAACAAATGTTTCTCCTCCAAGAACGAATTTTCGTTAGAACAAGTAATTTTGGCTCTATCGTATAAGGATTACTTGTTTAAAATTACTTGTTTAAGATTACTTAAATTCAACATTTCATCAACATTCAAAACAATAAACACGTTGAGATCTATTTTGTCCAAAACCAAACCTAACAATAAACAAGAAAGGGCAAAGAATTGCATTTATAAAATACCGTGTGAATGCGATTAGTTTTATTTAGGTGAATTATTATCGAGGCCATTAAATGTTAGAATAAGTGAACATCAATCTTATATTAAAAATAGAGAATTTGATAGATCTCAAATATGTAAACACGCATGGGATAATGAACATAGGAATCAATGGAATAATTCAAATGTAGTCCTAAAAGAAACAGATGGTAAAAAAAGAAAAATCAAAGAAGAGGCTCTAATTGTGCTAAATGAGGCCAACTGTGTCGCAAATTCCTCGGCAGAATGTAGTAGGATCTGGTTACCAATATTGAAAGAGGAAGTTATTAATAAGAAAATACCAGTATTAGTAAGTCAGTAACATATAGAGGATACATCATTTATGTTTTTTAAATAACGTAACATATAAAATCAGAATTTTGATGTTTGTTGAAGGTAAACTAATTCACGAACAAATACTTACAATGTCGGGATAGTATTATGAGGTTTTTTTTCCTGGTTTTCCTGACGTTTATTCTCAAGTTAAAGTTGATTTCATGTAATCGAATGTAATGTATGTCTGAATTGTCAATATAAATAAGTCAGATAAAATTAAATTATTCGAACAATTTTTCACTATGTAACAAAAAACAAAATTTGTTTAATTTACTGTTTGTATTTTGAGAACGATTTCCGAAGTAGAAATTGAAACGTCAATAAACGTATTTTTATCTTTAATTGTGGCTTATTCCCAGTTAAATAGTAATTAATTTACAATGCCACAAGAAAATAGCTTCAGAACAATAAAAAGTAATTTGGCAAAAAAATGAAACGGTGGAAGAGATCATGTATATTTGCGCTACGTCGAAAAACATTGTGCAGCAGGCAGCCATTTCGTTTTTGACGGCTATCCCGAAATTGAAAAATCAGTAACTGTAACACCAGCACCAGCAGCTCATTCAACTAAAAGGAGAACGTAGTCGTAGAAAAACCTCAGACCGTAGACATTATCCAAAGTTTCATTATCAAAACCATACTAAAATACCATTTTTGCAGGATAATTATGTATCAAACGAGAAAAACAAAGACAAAATAATCAAAACGTTAATGGAATTATTAGAGTCACAAGGATTTTTCTGTAAACAAGCAGAAGAAGATGCTGATGCTGATATAATTAAGACTTTGATAGAAATTGCCAGAGATACAAATAAAACTGTCATTGTTGTGGGTCAAGATATTGATCTTTTGGTCCTTTTAATTCAATTAAATGAAAATAATAATGACATTTATTTTCTTAAACTAGGTTCTGGAAGTAAAAGATCAATTTTTCACGTCGAATAGTTTCAAATATGAATCTTGCAAAAATATCATTGCATTTTTGAATTGTTTTAGGTTGCGATACAACATCTGGATTTGCCGGGAAAGGAAAGAAAAGTATCGTAAATTCATTATTAGACGCTAAAAATTTGTCAAGATTGGCTAACATTTTTTATGAAAAAAATGCAAATAAATAAGATATCGCAAAAAATGGATTACAATTAATCAAATCTATTGATAAGTGCAAAAATGATAAGATAACGCTGAATCAATTTCGATTTCAAAAATATCAATTAGTTAACATTAAATCATCTTTCGTATTGGCAAATCTCCCACCCACAGAAGGTACAGCAGAACAACATTGTTACAGGGCATATTATCAGCTTCAAACATGGCTGGGCAACGAACTGACAGCAATAGATTGGGCTTGAAATAACATCAACGAGGCATTATGCCCAAATTTAAAGAAAAGGAATTGATCCCGGAAATACTGCTCAAAACTATTTGCTGCAGCTTTGAAACTAGATGTAACAATTTAAAATGTGGTTGCCAAAAACATGATTTAAAATGCACAAATTTATGTTCAAGTTATCAGGGCTCGGAAAAATGCTCTAATTAGGAGGAAAAAGCCTACGAAAAAGTTAATGATAATGATTCTGATGAAATTCTGGATAAGGAAGTAACACAGACAGGAAACAATATTGGAGATAAAGACGGTGATGGTCTTGAAGATTTCGAAGATCTTCTAGAATCAGAAGACATCGAAGGAATGCCATCAAAGAGACAAAAATTAATGCCCTAAAAATATTATGATAAATATATACATCATAAATATATACATTGTAAGATTGTCCATGACAAAAATGTAATTAAACATTAATAAACCAGCTTTTTAATTGTTAAAAAAAATCGTATATCAGTCACATTTTTTTGATGAAATTCCCTTTAAATTCTATTCGCTCCGTGCGTGACCATGGTAGGGGTACATTGAAACGATGCCAGCGTGCGTAGCGGCGAAATATGACAAAATTGGAATATTGGGCAAAATATTTTTACGCATAAGTTTTATCAGAAATGTGTGAAAATACATGTTGCGTATTTAATTCTGCTAATAATAGCAAAAACAGTGAGTGTAGTTTTTATAGGTTCCCAAAGATTACATATAAATTAGAGAAAAGATAAAGATGAATTGGTGCTATTAATATGAAAAAGTAAATATCACATAATTTCATTTTTATGCAATTGAAATAGGAACAATTTAAATAATTTACCTTGAATGATATTTCATAAGGCTTCAAGCTAACTGCAGATGACTTTAGCTTTTATATCATAACTTTTACTATTATTGTTTTTAATTATATGCTCTTTTGCGTGAAAAACTTGATTTGCCAGTACAAGATTTTTCGCTTTCTTTTCCGTTTGGAGTTAAAAAGATATATTATGATGAATTTTGAGAAACTCAGTTTTTAATACTACATTTATTTTGTACATAAACTGAAAAAATATAGTTAAAAAACTAATTTATTAATAATTGTCAATTTCGCATGTATTTAACAATGTCAAACATATGTCATATATTTAACCTGAAAATTGGGACTCCAAAATTGTCAGATGAAGGCGGTAGGCGTCGCATCAGTCACGCACGGAGCGAATATTGAATATTTTTAACAGCTATTTTCACATGTCTTTTTGCAATCTTAATATTTTGTGGATTTAAAATTTTTTTGTTTATCATAATGTATCATGAAATCTCAACCTACATGACTAATTACAGTCTTAGTTATAAGAAATATCTCCAGATTGTACATAATAATGAAAAAAAACATTGTTCGATTCGAGTTTTCTTCGTTTTTTGCGTTTTTTGTGAACGTTTCCCATTTCCCATAGTAATGTATATTTTTTTACACTATCGGAAAGTAAAGATTTCAACGACCAAAAGCCCACCGACTTTTTTTAAAAAAGCTAATATTTTGATGCGTGAATTTTCGATTGAAAATTGGGGTGCTTTTTCGATAATAAAACAATATCAGGTAAAAAAAATAAATTTTTCGAGTCCAAAAAATTACAGTGTATTTGATACGTACTAAGGCAAGTTTTCACCAAAATTCGTAAAATTGTTTTTTAAGATAAAAATAAAAAATCAATAACTTAGTTTTTTGAATTTTCCACATAAATTTTGAGATTATGTGAAAAAAGTGTAATTATTACAAAAGTTGTAGATCTTTTTGTTACCTACTTACTAGTTTTGTTACTTACTAACTTTGCTTTTGTTTTCATAGTACTTGTAGTTTCGCCGAGAATCGCGATAAACCGATTTTTACCCTTAAAAACTCACCGCCTCCCACTTCCCGACCTCGGATGGAGTGTAATTAATTTTTTCTTCCAATTTTAGCACATTCTCTTCTTTTTCCAATAGGTTTCATTCTACTATAATTTTTTTGATTTCAAAAATTATCGACCCTGGTCTATATTGGACGTGCATTTTTCTATCACGGTAACATTTGTACAAATTAAACTTTATATGTTGTTTCCTCTTATAGTTTATTTTTATGAACGAGAGAGTAATTAGCATAATTTTAACTGGTATCTCCGACCACTCCATGGGCGTGCTCAAGATTAATTGAAAAATTACTTTGAATAATTGTAAAAAATAAATGAATTATTTCAGTGTTATAAGTGTTATGTGTATGTAAACAAAAGTGACCTCTTTTATCACACACTATATTAGAAATGACTGGCCTACATTAAAAAGGGTTTTAAAAATTCACATTTTTTTTTAGTTTTTAAAAATTACAAAAGAGAAAAAGAGTTTTTAAAAACCGTCTAAGGTATGTTAAATAGATGAATAAAAATATTAATATAAAACCTACAGCTACTTGTTACAAATCCAAATCAATTCAGAAGATGAACTGTCAAAACCAAGATTTATAATAACTGGCTCGATCATTTTATCAGTAATATTGTCCAGCTTCCACATTTTTTCCTCTTCTTTAATAGTGTGATTTACTGCCTTTTCCCAGTTTTCAGGTTTACATTATTTACGGCCTCCAAAAACAACTGTTTAACATCATGAATTTTAAAAGTGGTATTTTTTCTTGAAACTTCACTCTTTATCTGTGCCCATACCAGTTCAGTCGGGTTTAATTCACAATGGTATGGTGGGGATCTAAGTACTGTCATTCCACGATTTTTGTCAATTTCATCAATTTCGTATTTTTAAAATTTTTCTTTATGAAGGGCACACAACGAATAAAGTTCCTTTCTTATAGATCCGGAATGGTACGCAATATTTTTTGAACTCAGCCAATTCTGCAAGTCTTTTTTTAACCACTTGGTTGTGGGCAGTCTATAAGTCTGGAGTGATAACTTGCATTATCCATTACTATTACACAGCTCTTAGAAAGAAGATCTATCATTTGTTCGAACAATTCTTGAAAGACATCAGCGTTCATGTCTTCATGGTAGTCACCGGTACGAGTTGATTCAAAAGTTAATAAACCACCTTCAACAAAACCGTCTGAACTGCCAATGTGTACTATTATCAGCCTGCGTCCCTTTCCTGATTGTGGTTTAAACCAGTAGATAAGTTATTTACAAAAGCGTTGCCTTTGACTTGTAACAGTTTCATCCTGCCAAAATTTATTTGGTGTATGACCCTCGTTGATCCATGTTTCATCAAGATAAAATATTTTTTCTTTTTTGGTTTCTCATTTCCTTTATGGTTCTTAGAAAATGTCTTCTCCATATGACAATATCGCTTCTTTCTAATAAAATAGACTTTCTGGATTCTTTTTCCAGCGGAAGCCTATTTCTTTTAAAAGTTTCCATAACGTACTTCGACTCATTTCTGGGTAATCCTTATCATCTCGAACTGAGACAACAACTTTATCCAATGTTGGAAATTCTTGTCTAAAGAAGAATTCATGCACTTTCCATCGAGGTCCTTGATGATATGATATGAAATGATATTCTATTTGAAATTTTGGTTTCCCTGGAGCATTACGTGGCATTTGAAAACTACCACATTTCTCTTCTTTAATAACTCTGTAAATCGTAGATTTCCCAACACCAAGTGTACTACTTTTAGTGAACTGTTAAGAATTTTGAATGGAAATGGACTTGGACCTTCCTACAAAATGGAAAAACCCACTATCACATTTTCTGTGGAATAAGTTTAGAAGGTAATTATATAGTCAATTACTGTCGTAGATTCCTGGAATTAAAGAATTAAATGTTTGATTGTTGAAACCCTTACTTCGTGGAATGCACTCATTTCAGATAAAATAAAACGTTTTATTTTATTTAAAGAATTAAACTTTATTTTGCAAATAGGTAGGTACTTATTAAACTTTTATTGGTTATATATAACCAATAAAATAAACATCTTACATTTCTTGCAAATTCATTAGTACCTGTTAACCTCCATCACTCCGACACTGGCAACCTTATTTAGGGATTAGTAACCCTCAAAAGTATTGTATTCTATTCTGCTCCAACGTTTATACCTGGTGGTCATACTCATTTAAAATTGTTTTCCTATATACTTCTGTAAACTTGTTGACAAATATCTGTTTTTCATTGAGTCGCCCGTATCAACAGTTTAGGGATTTGAATACATAATTTATTGTTTTATTACTCTCTCATGCATAAAAATACACTATAATAAAGGTAATAATGTGATACGATTAATTTTTAAGGTAAGTTTAAATTATTATTTCTGTTAATTTGAGAGTTAAAAACTTTTCTTAAACAATTCTTGCTTAAAGGATTCCTTAATTTAGGTTTAGAACGTCCATGAAAACAACAATGTTTTAACTTTAATAATAATGTTATCTATCAACAACAAACGACTCATATAATTATTGTATTACTTGAAATAATGTTACTATTATATTCATATTATTTCTATAATTTGTTTGAAAACCAATTATTCATTATTAAAACTATTTATATATGTGCTACTTTAACTATGAAACACAATAAATCTCTCGTGCTAAAAATTAAATAGTACTTGACCTCTAATCGTGATTTTTAAGTGTTAGTTTTAAATAAACCAATTCTGAATATTTGAATGGCACCATTCATATTTTTAATCGACAGTTATGTCATTTCTAATGTTTAGTTTATTTATTCTACTACACATTGTTTGAACAGAATCATTTTGTATCAATAAATTGTCAGAAAAAAATGAAACTTATTTAAAGCTCCAAAATAAATTAATTTAATAGAAATCTAATATTAATATAAAACAAAAAAAAAAGATTATGACATAATCAAAAATATTTTAACGTCGAACAAGTTACAGTCCTCTTTACATATAGTGTGTCTCAAAATTGACATTCATTGACCTATGGTAAAGGGGGTAAGATGACGAATCGGGTAAGATGACGAATTCCCGATATTTTTCAAACGTACAACTCTGGCAACACTGTCTTCAGTCAGGACCGAACAGATATTCCAAGGTTTCTCGCCTTTGAGTATGATACAAGTGTTGGTACCGATATTGTGTTAGTGCTAACAATATTATTGTTTTCGAAAATAAGGTTTTAAAGGTTTTTGGTAAGTATTGGATAACTGTTGTATTTTTTGTTCGAAACTAATATCTTTTACGTATAAATTACTTACAGAAAATATTTGTTATGAATAATAAATTTGACTTTACGATTTTTAGAATGAAAGATGACACTTGTGGGTAAGATGACGAGTTATTCGTCATCTTACCCGAATTAACTAAAATTAACAGTAAGTCATACCTATTTTTAATTTCAGATTTAATTATGGGCAAAATATACAAAAGAAAGACAAACAGACAATCTTGGTCGAAAGAAAATATAACAAGAGCAATGGCTTAAATAACTGCTCATCAGGTAAGTGCCAATGCAGCCTCAAAAGCACATATTCCAGAGCCTACCAGATCTGATAGATATAGATAAACGGGCATTTGGATTTACCACGGATTAGTTTAGAAAAATTGCTATAGATTTAACACTACAATGAAAATGGTTGGTAAAAACTTTGCACAATCCTTTTGCAGCATACTCACGAGCTTACGAAGATTTTTTGATCAGTAATCCGGGTCGTCTTATAACATTGTATGACATTGCAACCCTATTTGGGAAAGCGTACTTAAAAGCAGCAACTGTTTCAAATACGCTTAGTGGTTTTAGAGCCACTGGCATATATCCTGTTGATAGCCAGGTGTTTGATATACTTGATTTTGAGGCATCTTTGGCAATAGTTTGGCAACTACCTCTGCTTTGGAAGATATAGAGGTCTAAGGGGAAATGCCAAATATTTAAGGAATGTCACTGATATCTGTTTTAAAAGAAACAGTACCTCAAGAATCTGTTCAAATATCTGACGAAATTTCAGATATTTCTATTACAAATATGCCTGTTCAATCTCCATCAGGAATAGCTGGTCTCATGTATCAAATCATATGTTGAATAATGGTCTACCTAAATTACTTGTTGCTAAAGTGAGAGCAAAACGACCCAGAAAGAAATTACCGTCTCTCGTTATTTCCAGTACACCAATAGTAAAGATTTTAGAAGAAAAGGAAGCTGCAAAATTAGCAAAAGAGAGGAAAAGGGATATAAAAGAACAGAAGAAAATTGAAAAACAAAATAAAAGCAAATACTTTAATTTTCAGCAAAAAAAATAGGAAATTCACTCTCGATAAAGGCAAAAAGGAAAAAGAAAAATAAAATTTGACGACTCGTCTAACTCGTCAGTAGATATGGAATATGTTGACACTGATAACGATTCAGATGAAGAAAGAGATTACATAATCTGCAATGAAAGAGGAAAAAATGAGCTATGGTATTGCTGCTGCAGATGTAGGGAATATGCTCACGCTGAATGCAAGAATGGATAGTCAAGAAGTAAAGATAAAACAATGGACTTGTGATAGGTACTTTTAAAAATATAGGACCTATTACAAGTGTTGCGTTAGTTACAGAATAAATGAATTTTACTTTAATTCG
Source organism: Diabrotica balteata (assembly GCA_918026665.1). Taxonomy (NCBI): domain Eukaryota; kingdom Metazoa; phylum Arthropoda; class Insecta; order Coleoptera; family Chrysomelidae; genus Diabrotica; species Diabrotica balteata. Next base: position 78,173,316 of record OU898280.1, on the reverse strand, counting down.
TTTCCTTTCCTGCCTATACATATATTAGATATATATATATATATATATATATATATATATATATATATATATATATATATATATAAACAACAAAGTTTATTGGGGCTGCAGTCAGAAGTTTGGCCGGGATGTTACAGAAACACTCTTTTGACTTTTGGTCTAGCTTTCGGAATTGTTTAATTCCTTTATCAAGACACTGTAATTAGAAAAATGTGTAAATATTTACAATATATCACAAAATATCAGTGTAGGTACTTACTAGTCGTTGAGATTATTTGTACGAAGCTATGACACTCAACATTAATAACAAACTTCCAAACTTGCCAAACTTCTGACTGCAGCCCCAATAAACTTTGTTGTTTGTTTAAATTGACAGTCACGAATATCCAGTATTCATTATATATATATATATATATATATATATATATATATATATATAATATATATATATGTATATATATATAACTGACTTTTTTTCTTAGAATAGGCATACTTCGTCATCTTACCCTTCACAATTAGTCATCGTACCCTCCACGAGAGGTAGATACATTTTAAAATTTTAATTTGAAATATTAACCCTTACGTAATCTAATTTTAATATGTAAAGTACCACTATCAGCCAATTACCTTGTAGTTGCATGCATTCGATACAAGGAAAAATATCAGTTTTAGGAATTTTTTGAGCTTACTATCGTCATCTTGCCCTCCTTTCCCCTACATGTTTGCAGAACATATTAAACTTCATATAATTTACTTACCGTTACACGTCATCCGCGTCATAGTCCGTGAGGTCACATGATACCAACACGAAATATTTAGGCGGTAGGCGTGTTCTTTTTTAGAATCACTTTGCAGAGTACACTGGCATTACGGCCACTAGAAATTTTTTTTTTATATATACGCGTAGAAATAATATTTAAAGATTTCTATTAATGTTAACTTAAAGAAATACGCAATAATATGTTTCATTTAATTTGTATTAATGCAATATAAAGCGTTTTTATGATGAACATTTGTTCGGAACACACTGTAACTGTAATCGAACGACGGTGATATTTTGGCATTAATTGGTAACACTTATTTGACAGTTGCGGTGTTGACACTTTTTGTATTTCATTATTTTGAATTTTAAAGTAAATACCTCTTGTTTTATATTCTTACCTAATGAGTAAAAGCTGTTCTTTTTAGAACAAAATAAATGTGTTTTATTTCAAAAATGTCACGTAAGAATTTAAATAGTAGTTGTAAAAAGATGGTAATACTTTTGCAATAATTATGTCACCTATTTAATATAAAATGGAGTAAGGATTTTTTTATTCAATGGCAACTATGTCAACTTCGATCTCTGTCAATGATAATGACGTGCAACGGTAAGTAAATTAAATGAGGTATACACAGCTTTGTATGCAGGAAGCTGTACATCTGTATTGTTGATATTATGCCATTTATTTAGAGTAGTAAATTTCCATTTAAATATTAAAGGCAGGTTTATAAACGGACATAGTACATAATCATAAGTCATAAACATAACTTCAACCACAATCATAATTCATAAGATTTAAGATTGGTTTATAACTAGACATAATACATAACCATAATATTTAAGAACTACTTCAGAAAATACAAACCTAACCAAATTTTTATAGAGCATGAAGAATTTTTTTCTGGTCTTTAGATTCATAGAAAAGTGAAATAAATAAATATGTGGTTGAATTCGCTCCAAAAACATTAAATTAAAATAGTAGGGTTATGTATAGGAGGAAACTGCAGATGATTCTACCAACGCATGCGCATATTCCAACAATTCCATAATGTTTGATACTTAAGGCCGTTCCTTGCGTTTCTGGGCATACCTAAGTTCCAATGTAAAAGTTTATATCAAATAACGCAAAAACTATGGCAGATATTGAGATGATTCTTTTTTTATATGAAAGGTCTTAAAAAGTTCTAGTGCACTATTTGATTGTAAATTAATAAATTGTTTAAACAATATTTTTTTTTTAAATATTTTTGGTTAAACTAAACGTAAAAATTTTTTTTTTGAAATAGGGCACTACAGAATTTTACCCACTTTCCGAATCTGTTTTTATTTTTAACATAAAGTGTAAGACAAAGCAGCTATTTCATATAAACTATTTAAAAAATGTTAAATTGTGCTAAATGTACTCTCTCTCTCGGTCAGTACAAGCTGTCCTTGTTGATAGTTTCTAGACTCTCGCCGACGAGTAGGTAAGAAAGTTGGAGGGTCATAAATAATGTTGAATAACATTATTAGGGCTTATTTCGACTTTTGACTAGTTTTGACAAACCAGTGTGTTTTGTTGTTTTTAAAATGGGTAGTTCGCGAAGACGTTTATGCTCCGGACGAAAAAGTCGACGACGATTGAGGAAATTTTATATAAATAAGCAGTAAGTACCTATAATTTGATTAAATTTTTATATGAATAGAAATATTTTCTGTTGAGTTGTGACATTTTCCTTCTAAATGCTTATACTATTTTTATAATAATACTATTGTTTCAATATTTACTTATATAATTATAATTTATTATGTAGAAACAGAGTAGAATTTTGGTCAATCGGTCAGTACATTTTTTTGTATTTCAATCAGAATTATTATTTTCTTTTCTTCTTTACATGAGCTCAGAGTAATACCCAAATAGTTTGCAGTATTTGAATATGGAATTTGATTAATTATATTTATTGGACTATTTATTTTGAACGTTTTTGTTAGTAAAGTTTACATAATATATTTCGTCACTTGCTTGTCCAGTCATATTAGTCCAGAGTAATAAGGATTTTCTCGTGACAATCAATAATCCAGGTAGCTGACAACTATTTTAGTTATTGTAGACATATAAGAACAAAACCTACCTGTTTCCTGCCTAAAGTTCGGAGCCGTTTTTTAATGATTTAATGTAATGCAAGAAACGCGATTTTTTCCACTCATTAGAAAGCTAAATACTTGACATAAAATTACAAAATTTTATCTTTTAGAATATTAACAAAGCTTCAAAATGCTGATTTTTGTAAGTTGAAAAGTCAATTTGTTGCTTTACAAACTGCAAAATAAGTGACAATTGATATTTGTTAAAAACTTTGAATACAACAACTTTACTTTAGAGTTCCAGCGAAGGTTGGGTATTGGGATACTTAACAAACCCTCAAAATTTGGAACCGATATATTAATCAGTTTAAAAGTTATTGTATTTGTTTATCCCAGAGGTCTTTTTTTACAATAAAATAAGACAGAAAATATTAAAGATAGGGTAATGCTGTGGGCGACAAATGAAAGCAAAAGATACTATCAATATGTATTAAAAAATGATAAAAAAATGATTTATCATAATCAAAAATCCTGATGCCAAATTTTTGAAATTATCTAGTTTATAAACATTTAGAACTTTAAAAACATTGCCCTTGGAAGAAATCTTTTTTTACATTCGAAAAGCTAGTATTTTCCCCGAATTTTCAAATAAAAAAATTTGACCTAGGTTAATTTGGGTCAAAGTTAGCCATGTTTTTTTTGTTTATTCACAGCTAATTTGATTATAATAATTATGAACCTCTTTGACGCCATGATAAAGAATGGGATTTGTATTTTTTGATAAAAAATTTGCACAAATGTTGTACCTTTACAGGACCTTCTACGAATTTTAAAAATGTAGTTCAAATGGTGATTAGGAAGAACCTACAAATTCATGGAGTACAAATCTATACCGAACAAACAATTTAAAACTAATAAAATTTTCTATATCTCCGGTTCTACTCAATGGATTTTGATCATTCTTTTTTAATTTGTATGTAATTTCTACGTACATTACAAATATGTAATTTGTTTATATATTAATTAATTAATTCATAATCTAGTTTGTTTAAACAATTAAATGTGAATAGTGAAAAAATAATTTTCTTCCAAAAATCTATTTTTTTAACACTATTATCATTAATACTCATAGTAAAGATTGCGTTTTTTGCCTTAAATTGTTAATAATTAAAAAATGGCTCCAAATTCAAGGCAGGAAACAAGTAGGTTTTCTTCCTATAGGTCTACAATAACTAAAAAAGTTGTCAGTGACCTGGATTATTGAGTGTCACGAACATGGTCTATTTTTTGCTTATTTCCCTGGAGTAGGTATATATTTGATAAAGATCTGTGTAATTTCTCTGTCGCTTCCTGGCTGGTTTTGCATATTGCTATGATAGAAGTGTCATCGGTAAATGTTTCAATTGTATTATTTTCTAGGACAATAATATAATACGTATACAAAAGGTATACAAAAGACACTTCTTTGTGGCAGCCCTGCTGTAATTTCTTTCAGTTCCGTTTATGTATATTCCTGTTTAATTCTGAAATATCTTTCCAAGATGCAGGATTCAATAATTTGAGAGTATCGTTTTGGTAAATTAAATATATGGTAATATTATAAAATATATAGTCTTAATTTACAGTTATGGCATCTTTGCCATACTTTATCATATATCTGAGTCACAACCTAAATTGTCCATCATACTATCCTTCATGATCCATGTTTCACATCCTTATAATAATACAGTATATTTACATAAAACAAATTAAATCCTTAGTTGTAAATGTAGTTGTAAATGTAGTTGTATTTAACCATGTATATATCATCATCAACCATCATCATAAATGCCTAGACAATCCGTCTTGGCCTGCTCGCACAGAAATCGCCACTCCTGTTGATTCCTGACAACTTCCCTTCATCTTCTGACCCTTAGAATCCGCTTCTGACACATTATCAATCCATCTTCTTCGTGGTCATTTTTAACTTCTTCTGCCCTCTGGTTTTGAAAATGTTAATCTCTTCATGTATTCGTGATCTGACATCCTAGTAATGTGTCCAGCCCATCTAAGTCTCTGAGACGCTATACTCCATTTTCATTTACGACCTCAAAAATCTTTCTAAGAATTTTTCTCTCAAAAATACCAAGAAGTCTTTCATCATTTTGAGATAAGATCCGCGTTTTAGCCCCATATATCAAAATCGGTCTTATCAAAAAGTTCTTGTATATATCGAGCTTTACTGCACGTTTTATATTTTTATTTTTTAAATGTTTCTGGAGACCGTGAACAGTTCTGTTTTCTATTGCTATGCGTCGTTTTATTTCGTTGCTTGTCGTGTTTGTTGCGTTTACTAGCGATCCAAGATAAGTGAATTCTTTGACTTGCTCAAAGGTATGGTTGTTAATTTGAATTATCTGTTGGAAAACCAACCTATATTTGGTTTTTCCTCATTTACCATTTCTAATTAGGACCACAAGTCCTAATTCACTTGCCGCGTCCGCAAGCCTTGTAAAACACTGCACCATGTCTCTTATGGTTCTATTAAAAATAGTTACATTCATTATAATATTGTATTTTCTGGTTGCCTTTTCCAAGGCAACATTAAAGAAGAGACAAGCCAGCGCCTCCCCCTTTCTTATACCATCATTAACGTCAAAGCACATGGAGTTTTCTCCTTCAATTCTAACGCACGAACTCACGTTTTACATTGTTAATTGGGTCAACTTAACTAACTTCGGTGGGATCCCAACCAAAGTCTATCATTGCTTAACACTGTCATAGGCTGTCATAACGTGTATCTATGTTATATTCTAGTGACTTTTCTAGAATCTGCCCATGTGTTTGAATTTGATGTATAGTTGATTATGCAGCAGTAAATCAACAATATCCTTTGTAAAATGTTTGTCTTTCAAACAATACATTGCCGAAGATTTTATACGCAGATGCTAACAGAGTAATGCCTCTATAGTTCTTACAATCCAGCTGATAGCCCTTTATGCAACGCATATTATTTCATTTAGCCACTCTTCTGGTACCAATTCATTCTGCCATATAAGTACTATTAGTTTATAGATTACTGCAAAAAGTTGATCATCACCTTTTCATACATTTCCCAGCAGATTTAATCGATTCCTGTGGCTTTATTTACTTTATGTTTTAAGACGGCATTTGACACTTCTATTATTGTTGGGTATTCACTATGTAGTTGACAATGTAGATTTTGTTGATTGTCTATGTTGTAACCTCCTTCAATATCGTGTATATAATGTATTATATAAATAGATATAATATGATATAATAACAATGTACCTATACTCGTAATATGATATAATCCGTATAAAACGTCTTCCGACGTCCATTTTTCATTGAATTCGGTTGTTCCATTGTTCTTTAAGTACTTTCGAGCGCATTGAGTTTTTTATTCGTTCCATCCGTGTTTTCTACGGTAGTCCTTTCTTCTGGATTCCTGTAGTTGTTCATAGATGTACTTGTTTCGGGAGTCTACTGTCTTTCATTCATTGGACATGTCCGTACCATTTGAGATGCCTTCATTGTATGCCATCCATGACTGTACCTTCTATTCTCATACTTTATTGCATCCATTTCAGCGACATATCTTTCTTCGATGTCTCTGTTAATCGTCTCGTTTCACAACCGTGTAAATAAAAGCATGCTTTTTACCATAGTTTCATGGGTTCTAGTTCTAGAGAGAGCATGTCAGCTGAGCCAAAACGAAAAACAATCCTCCTGATTGCTTCCACTGGAATAAACTTGATTGTTTAACTGGGCCCGGACTACCTTCTTCTAATTCTTTAAACTCCCGTTTTGAAATTAATAATAATCATTATTTTGTCTAATTACCTATTTAGTTGTCAAGACAGATACATTGTTACCTAAAGAAGTGAAAGTGGTTCAATTTAGAAATTATATCGTAAATAATAAAGATTTGAAAACTAATGCATATATTCCTCCCGCGATTTGAGCTACTAATTTTATAAATCGCACCACTAATAGACGTAAATCCCTTCATTTTAATTTCATGAATGATTTCATTCGCCACATCTCAACATTTTCCATTTCAGAATATTTATCATCAAACTGTAATATACGTTAAAAGCCAATTTGTCAGCAAAAAAACAATAACAAAAAAAAATATAAGACATAAAAAAACCAATACACTTATATCTTGTTATACATTATTTTGTTATAAAATTTTATAAAAGTTTGTCTTCGATTTAATTGTTATGAATTATTTACAGGACGATTATTTGTTACCTGTATGTACCCTTGCTAAAATGTAAATTAATTATTCAATAAATAATATTATTCTGGTATACTCGTATTATTCTAATTACCCCATAATCGCAATGAATAGAAGACCTCCCGCTCGCTTTATTGTATACACCCAAGACTTCACAATAGGGGATTGTAAGTAGGTAAAAATATAAAATTTAGTACCAGATGACGTTTAAAATATTCTTCGTGAATGGATTTTGTTTTCGTAAAGAAAGATATTTTTGAAATAGATAGCTCACTGAATTTTACCGTTAGGATTATCGAGGATAGGCCTTAATTCATAAATGTTGAAAGTTACCAACTTTCAAGGTCACGTTTTAAGGACTAAATTTATGTCGTATGTATTAATAAATATAAATATAATTAATAATAAATGGGTACGTTTATTTATTAACTTTTAACATTATGCTTATATAATAAGATTATGGTTAAAGACTAAAATTATGTTTATGTCCGTTTATAAATCCGGCTTTAACGCTTATGTGGTTACACGTAACAAATCACTTGTGTAAAGTTTAGTATAAGGTTTAGAAGTCAGTATTATGGAGAAATAATTCAGGGTTTTTTTTATATTAAACTGCTCTTCACATTAAATCTGTTAAGTTTTTAACTTTTAGGAATATTATACCCCGACAAGCGAGAGCTGGCGGGTTGCGCGTAGAATAAATTGAAAAGCGGAAGGGATTGCTCATTTTTATTGCAGTCGTCTAGGAGTTCACATCGTGTATAACCGTTTAAGTACCTATACTATATACCTATAGTCGCGATTAAGTGCCTCTCCTATCTCTCTAGAATAATTCCTTTTCTATTTTTGCGCAGCTCATCCGCCAGCACTCGCTTGTCGGATTATACATAACAACAAAAACATATTCATCATCATCATCATTGGCTTTTACAACTCTTCGTGAGTTTTTGCCGCGTTTACAAAAACATATTGTATTTACTTAATTATCGATTTATTTAACTCTTGGAAGGCACATTTTTAACTATTTTTGGGGTTATTGCTATGATTATGGTTTATGAGCCCTTCAGACACTTATTAATTTTAAGTAAAGTTTGTTTCACGAAAAATAGTTGAGTGCTTAATGGTTACCTGAGTTGATCCTATTGTGTATAGTTATGTATGAGGTTGCTCAAGTAAATATGCTTGATAATTGAACATTTTTTAACGTGAAGAAAGTAGTTTTTTTGTTCTACGTGAATAATTGTAGTATATGGATCTAAATTCAGAAAGGTACTTACCTTCACACTTGTTACAGGCTTAGGACTGTCAGCAAAAAACTGGCGTGTTTAAAAGTTTTTGCTCTTCCTATTGGGATATCGTTAAAAATGTACAGTAATAATAGTTCTATTTAGAGTATATACTAATAAGGTTCCATAAATTTCAAAAATCAAATAGAAAATATTAAGACAAAAATCAAATCACCGACCAACAGAAATCCCAAACACCCAGTATATGATACTATTTAGCATTAGTTATAGAAAGTGTTTTTGTTTGGAAAGTGAATTTTATACGTTCAAAGACATTCCCAGAAAATAAGAAAGACAATATGTTGGTTTTCTAACGGTTTAGTTTTAAATAGACATTTTACATTTTACAATGTGTGATAATGCCGAATATGTCACATGATATGATAGTAGGTGTAGACGAATTATCGAAGAACCATGTAGTGATGGATTTTCAAAATAAAACAATGAAAATCATTTGGTAGAACCGTCATCCTTACGCTTCCTTCTTGACTTAATGGGATTTTATATAATTCTTTTAACTGTGGTTAGAGGTATTTTCGTTAAATCAGATATTTCACTGGCAGCAGTATTAGCAGTAAGTCCTCTTGTAAGTAAAGAACTATATATTGTTTTTACGATTTCTCTAGCGTCATCAGATAAATGCTTTTTCTTTGCTGGAACACTGGAAGAAGCACCATCAATGTTTTTCCACGGACACCACATAATGCTGTTTTATAGGTTTAAATAGGTATAACACTGATAACACTTGTAACACTTTCAACTAAATGAAACAAAATGTATATTTAAAAATTTCTCATCGGTTTTATATACTTTTACAAATTATACAGAATAGAGGGAACCTGCATAATTATTCCAGGAAATACTTAACGATCAACAAATTTATTGTGGTCATTAAAAGATCAACCATTGATAGTGAAACTCACTGTTAAAATGTTTACAACTTGATGAAGTAAAATGTATTCTAATCGTTTTTATAATTTTATACGATTTTTCAATCATTTTTATATTACCAGGAATTTATGATACTACAAGATAACGACACTCCACAGTAGCTTCAATTTTACCTGAATACTTACCTGCTCAACTAATGTTGACTAAGCTAGGGTACTTGCGGTCGGGTTTTATTGCAATCATTAAGTACTAAACCATTTTTCGTGAAATAAACTATACAACAAACCGAAAATTTATACTTATTTTTTAACGTATTCATAGTCTTGTAATAACATTATCTCTAATATTTAATTTTATTTTCAGGTTCCATATTTTACCTATTCATTTTAGCTTCATTTGTATGGCTGTGCTGTCTCTGTTTCGACATTGTTCATGTAGTGAGGTGAGAAGAATAATCTAGAAAAAGAACTATTTGTAATTTTCCAGAATATTAGGTAGCTAGTTAAAATAGTAGGTAAAAACGTTCGATTTTAAATTAAGTCGCCATGATGATTGTCGCGAAGACAAGTTCTTCTTGTTCTTTAGTACATTACGTAGCCAGTCAGATATAAGTTGTCTTCGGCCTTGAATATCTAGTGACTACCCGTAGTCTTCTAAAAGTTGTTTATCTAAATTTATAACTCACTATCGAGAGTGCATGCGAGTATGTCCAAAAATGACAGCGAATAAATTGTGAAAAGTAACCAATTATTTGAAAGATTTAGATAATAATGAATATAAAACAAAACTAACGTATATTTTCCTAATTCTTTTTCTAAGGCTTTTTTTATTTTTAATCTTTTACTTTATGGGATGTTATCAGGCCCTATGATATATACCTATCAGAAAATAGCTTCAGAACAATACTATGATATTGTTTCCATACCGAGACAGCATATAACATCGCCGATCACGATAATAGGGTACTGTTGTTATTAGAGATTGATTGATCCCAAAGGATACTATTGAGAAGGGAAATTGCTTTTCTTGCTTGGTTGTTTTTTCTTTCAAGTGTGTCGTCTACTTGCCTTCTTTTGTGATGATCATACCTAAATATTTATGTGTTGCAATGTTTGATAACTTCTCCATCTTCCTCGGTTTTTTTGATATTGATTTCAAGTCCCCATTTTTTATACTCCTCGGTTAATTTTGGAGTCATATACTCAATATCTTCATAATCTTGTGCTATCACTATACTCGGTTCACAATTTGTTGATAGTTCACTACCAGTTTAATCTTAATTAGAGAACTGAAATACAAGAGAGGATAGGTAATACGATATAATAGTAAAAACCAACCTGAAACTGACGGTTTAAGATGTTTTCGACTAACCCACCTTGTATCTGCAGCAATACAATACAGCGATCAACCTTATAATCCGATTACGAAGGTATTTGGGCCGATCAGTGTCGTAGAGTATATGATTGAAACATTTATTTGAACTAAATAGATATATTTTTTAAATTGTATTTTTGTTTTAATAAAACTTCTTTATTTTATTCAAAAATAAAAAGTTTCTTGTCATTTGTAAAAGATACATTTGTTAATTAAGGGGAAAGGCGTCAAATGTCGCCTGGCAAAATTTTCAATGTGCTTTAATGTATGCATTATTTTCGAAACCGGAGAAAACTAACAAATATTTTTGAAAAATTTAAACGCAGAATGAAAGATTACATTATTACTGAGGGCATAAAGTCCCTGAAAACTTCTACAATGTTTATTTTAATATGTCATGTAACAGGGGTGAAAATAAAAGAGAAAATATAGTATAATTTTTAATTGAAAATATTGCATGCAAAAGAAACTTTTTATTAATTCTAATGAATATTTCATTCTGCCTTTAAATTTTTCAAAAATGCTTTTTGGTTTTCTCAGGATTTAAAAAAAATGGATACATTTAAAACACATTGAACATTTTGACAGGCGACATTTTGCACCTTGTCCCTTTAATATCTTACGATTACAACTACTATTACTTACCTTATATAATTACGATTAGAAAACTATTTAAATTCAAAATAAATAGGATCAACCTCGGAATCCGAATCGTCTTGAGGGTTAATAATTAGCGGCTCTGTCTCTACGGTCGCATCCATTATGTTATCAACACCCCACATTTTTGTGATTCTTCTATTACATGTCTTACTGCATATTTCCAGTTTTGTTCTGTAATCAGTGGCGGTTCCTTCACTATAAATAATATTTTTAATCAACTAATTAACCGTAACTGAAATCAGAAATTACAGATCCGAGCAGCTTATAAGTAATAGGTAACATTAATTATTTTTATTCTATTTAGACATGCGGAAATTTCACGGGTTCGTGACATGAGGCACAATCTCCAGAGCACTGCTCGGGTAAAAATTAATTTTCATTGGCCCAATACCACCGACCGCACTTCCCACTTCCCCGCAATAGTCCGGCGTTGTAGCTGGCCTGGTGTGCACAAATGGATTGTGATCGGCGATCCTAAGTCATATTTTCATTGTAATTTGTAGGGACGACAAATACACATTTAAATTTTGCTGTGATAGTGTTGCTTATAAAGTTTCAAACAATTTAAGAATGGAGAGCGTGAATGTTAGCGTGGATTATTTAAAATCAATTAAATTTTCTTCACTATCTTTAGAAGAACAATTAAAAATTAAAAGTGCCGGTCGTCCTAAACCAAATTTGTTAATTTCGAAGGTAACAAAATGCAAAAGTCGAGATTATAAACGATCATTTAAAATTGAGATTTATGAAAAAACTGACTGGTTATGTGGGTGTGCTACTACCAATACTCTTTACTGTTTTCCGTGTTTGCTATTTGGAGATGAGGAATCAGAATGGACAAAAAATGGTATAAAGACTTAGTTCATTTATCCGAAAAAATTAAAAAGCATCAACATTCAAAGTCACACATATCTGCTAAATTAGGTTTTAATTTATTAGGTAAACAAGATATTCGGCAACAACTAAATAGTGCATACCGATTAAATATTGCAAAACATAATGCACAAATAAAAAATAATAGGTACGTCTTATCAAAAATTATAAACTGTGTCAAATTTTGTGGTGCTTTTAAACTTGCTCTCCGCGGCCATGATGAAAGAAAGGATTCAATAAACCCTGGTATATTTAGAGGTCTCATAAATTTTTCCGCCGAATTGGATTTAGCTCTCAAAGACCATTTGCAGCAAGCTACTGTGTTTAAAGGAACGTCAAAAGACATTCAAAATGATTTACTCGATTGTATGCTTTCAGTGTGTCAGGCACATATCAAAAAAGAAATTGCTGCTTCAAAATTTGTTTCCATTGTGAGTGATGAAACGAGTGACATTTCAAATATTTTTCAAATGGTTATAGTTTCTCGTTACACTTTACCAAACGGGACCCCTGTTGAAAGATTTTGGACTTTTTTAAAACCAAATAACCACGATGCTGTTTCCTTAGCTGGCTGCATAGAAGAATGTTTAAGTTGTGTTGCCATAACTCAGAGAGTTGCCATATTAGATGAAGTTGTGGGAAATAGGGTTCCGTCAGCATCTGCTACAAGATGGAATTTCAAAATTAGAACGGTGAACATGGTGTATAAAAATAGAGAAGCCCTAATAGAGTGTATGGAAAGAATACAATCCACATCCAGGCAATCTGGAACCATAACAAAAGCAGGTGCACTTTTAAGGTTATTGAATGATAATAAATTTGTATTTTGGTTGAAAGTTTTTCATCGTATTATGCCCCACGTTGACATACTATATTCACAAATACAAAAAACTGCTACTGATTCCGTAATCGTAAAACGATGCCTGACTACATTTGAAGAAAATATACAAAAAGAAAGAGACAATATTCACACTATAAGAGACATTGAGTTAACAGACATTGACGATAGTCAATCCAGGAAGAGACGGAAGAAAGATGACAGAAATTCTTATGTCTCCACAATTATTCAAGCTAAGGAAGTTTGCGATACTATACTATCTGAAATTAAGAGAAGGTTTTTGTTTACAGGACATTTGGAAATAACAAAATTATTTTCAGTGGACAATTTTGAAATATATAGCTCAAATTTTCCTACATTGACATTGGAATCAGCAATTAACAATTATCCCTTTTTAAATAAAAACAAATTAAGGACTGAATTGGAAATTGTTTATAGAAGATCCGATTTTAAAGAACTTTCCGGAGCATTTCACTTACTTAAATTTTTGATTGAATATAATTTGCAAGAAGATTTTTCTGAAATTTATTTAATTCTTCAAGTACTTGTTACGATGCCAATGACAACAGCTGAAGCAGAACGATGTTTCTCTACATTGAAACGTATCAAAACTTTCCTTAGAAGTACTATGGGCCAGGATAGACTAACTGCACTCGCCATGTTATCAATTGAAAAAAAAAATGATTCAAGAAATTCCAAATTTTAATGAATTGGTTATTGAAGAATTTATCTCAAAAAAAGACAGGCGACTTGATTTTCAATACAAAACTTGCTTGTAACATTTAAAAACTAAATTATAATTTTAAGTTTAATAAAATACATTATTTATTGTAGTTTCTTAATAAGATCCTTTGATTTTTACAATTTGACGACACTCAAAAATTTTTTGCTTACAGAAGTAGGGCTGAAGCGGAGGCCTATGGTGTTATCTATTTTAATATGGTATATATAATAAGTGTGCACCCCCAATACTTTACATCAGGCGCCGCCACTGTCTGTAATATGTTGTAAAGACTCGTATAACAATTCACGTACAGCTTGTATTTTATATGACGTATTTTTTCTAGCCACATAATTTTTCAGTTGTGAAAAAATGAGTTCAATTGGATTTATTTCGCAGTTGTAGGGTGGAAGTCCAAGGACTGTGATGTTTCGCCTTTCCGCCATTTTTTCAACTACGTATTTCTTGAACAGATTTGTGTTGCCGGGCAATTTTTAAAAGTTCTGCTTTTACCATTCCATCTTCGTAAGCAGATACTTATTCCGCAGCCAGTCAAGAATATCCTGTTTCTTCCACGCAGTCGTTGGAAGTCTTTCTACTGGTCGTGAATGATAAGGTGGATTATCTAATACTATAATTAAATTTGGTGGTATGTGTTCAATCATCTGCTCAAAATACTCTTCGAAAACATCAGCTGTCATCTCCTCGTGATAGTCTTTTGTGCTTTTGGTCTGAAATTCCAACAAACCATGCTTAAGAAATCCTTTTTCACTGCCAATGTGAGAAATTATTAATCTACTGCCTTTAGCAGAAGGTGGGAAGATACCAGTAGACCAACCTTCCATAAAGACTTACCTGGAGCTTAATATATTTTTATCTGACCAAATTTTTTTAGAGTATGACCTGAGTTTACTCACGTATCTCCTCCCGGTCAAGCAAAAGTGATTTTCGGTTTGATTTCTCCCACCGGAAATTTAATTATTTTAAAACTTGCCACAATTTAGTTCGTCCAATAAGAGGCAAATCCGGATCGTCTCTAACTTCTTGTAAAATTTTGTTTAGGTTTGAAATTCATCAATTTCAATAGGCTTTTTCCCTCTCTTTAAGTGTTCTTTTGTGTTTGGGTTAGCTATACTGTTTTTTTTTTCTTTCTGATAAGAACCTTTATATAGTTGACTCTCCTACGCCAGTCATGTTGACACAACTTTCGACTATGTTACGAACAGTGTTCGCAAACATTCAGGACAATAGTCTTCTCTCTTGGTGAATAGACATACTTCCTGACTGTACGCAAAAGTATCGGTGTAAAACTTGATGATGTTGATGATGAAGCCATCACAAACAATCCAACAAAACGAGCACAAGCGAAAGGTACGTGTGTTCGTAGGTATATGGAATAAAAAATCACTTACGCACTGCACTGCAAGAAATATTCGAGACGCTAATTACTGCCGTAGACGCGGAAACACCGACGAGCCGTAAATTACATGCGATCAAAAACGTACTAAACAAAAAATTGTTTTCGTTCGTAATAACTTCACCCTTTCAAGTTAAGTTTCGAATATAAACTGAACAGACGAGGCACGTGGCCAAAGCCGGCATCTATACCTATTATATTATTAAAAATCTGGAGAATTCTATCCTAATTATCTTACAACGAATGGTACTTTCCGATATGACTTCCAGGTTTTCTAAGAAAGTGATTAAACGCGAAGATTAGTATTGAAATATCCAAAGAGATAAGGTATTCTTATTTAGAAAATTGTTAATGGTTAAATTCTTATTTTTATTAATATGATATAATAAACAACAATAGCCATGAATTGTTTTTTGCTAAATATTAAAATTTTAAAAATTAAAACATTATTAATATTCATTTTATTAAATAAACACCTCAGGAACGCCTATGATGATATAAATTTAACGACCGTTTTATGACTTTGAGGCATATTGCGTGCTATCAACAATTTGTGAACGGATAATAGTTAATCATCTGCAAATGATAAAGTGTATTGTCTATTGTTGTTAATTGGCATTCCCATATTTCTACAGTTTTAGAGCCTGTTCTAGATAAATTTTAAGTAATATCGGGGAAAGACAGCAGCCCTTCTTAAGGCCTTTATTCACTTGGAATCCACTTGACAGATTATTTCCAACCTTTAACTTTGAGTTAGCTCAATTAAAAATTATTTAATTATTTATTGTAGAAACTTTGCAGAAGATAAAGCTCCAGAGAGGATATATCTATATATTGCCGGATCAATTCTGTTTCCATGTGTTGTTCTAGTTATATCCATAATTCCTACAGGAACACCGGATGTACCGATTTCATTTATGAAAGGAAGGGGAATGTGTATGTTTAAAGGTAAGAATCATCCCGTACATCTTATTAAGAATTTATTTATTTATTTAGCGTGTGGCTCAATACATGGAGAAAATACAGTAATAATTGTAAAAAACTTAAGTACATAATTAAAAAATACAAACATAAGATTATAAAAACGAACATAGACAAAATACAGATAAAATATAAGATAATACAAACAGATAAGGTGATATCTTTAAGTCAAATTAGGCTATCCATTCAAGGCTTGCAGGCGTAGTTTTGAAAAAGTCTTTTGAGTCCCCTCGATATGCCCTCAATTCAGATGTCTCCACTATGTGTTGGATGGTTTGATCTGGAGCTCCACAGTCGCAGCTGGAGGTAGGCTGTTTTAACCATTTATGTAAGTTGTGTGCGCATACTGCATGTCCCGTTCTAATTCGGTTTAGGCTCTTTCATATGTTTCGTGGCTGTGGACTTCCTCAGTCCACAGCGTGCGCCATCTGGAGGTAACATTGAAATCATCTGCTGTTAGCTGTTGGGCTGTTCTTATGGGTGGTTTTGTGGATGGGAGTCGGTTTGCTGCTAAACTCGGGATGTCTTCATGGATTGGTAGTTGCAAGTTGCTATTTACTTTCGAATACTCCGTTATCAAGGCCTTTTGTATTCATAGAATAGGCGGAGGAATATGGCTAAGGATCGGAAGATAATATAGTGGAGTAGTCTTGATGCATCCGCTAATCACTCTCATTGCTATATTAAGCTGCGTATTAACTATTTTCACATGACGACTATTTAGCCAGACCGGTGCACAGTACTCTGCCACAGAATAAACCAAACTTGGCGCAGATGTTCATCTGCAGATGCGCCCCAGTTGTTACCACAAAGATTCTGGATAAGGTTATTTCAACTACTTATTTGTTGTGCAGTTATTTGTAGATGTTTTTTAAATGAGATAGTCCTGTCCAAGGTAACCCCTAGATATGTTGGGTAGGGTTGGTCACAGATCACCTACCTCCTAGATGTTCCACGACAATGCTTTAGTTGGATATGAAATTCAGCGCTCCATAAGATTCGTATCGGAACTAATTCAACCGGGAAATTACGCGGGAATTTCAAATTTTAATTTTGGTGGGAAAATTTAAATAAAGCTTAAAATATTTAAATATAATTTAATATATTTGAAAAAAAAATGCATTTGACATTTTTAAATTCAAATATACACAATACCATGTAGGAAAAAATAAAACAAAATGTAATTTATTTATTTATTTAACACTTGTAAAACAACTTTGTAATTTAGAATAGAATAAAAATATGCTATTACCACTGAAAATTGTACAATTTTATGGACAAAGCTTACAAAAAGTCAGAAAAATAGCAATTTAAAATTTACTGAAATTACATAAATCGTCAATATCACAAAATAAAAGATAATAAAATACACAATCTATTCTAAAATTTAAATAAATTGCTTAATAAATCCTTACGAACTAATACATTTAAGTTTCAGCATGTGATACTGAAATATATATTTATACAAATAGTTTAGTTACTTGTACAAAGCACTATTCGTTAAGAAACTCCTCTACTGAATAATATCATCACTATACAAATGGACTCACCATACAAATGTAAGCTAGGATTTGCATTTTTATACAATTTATGACTCCATCAAGAAACAAACTTATCTTCAAAGTGTACTGCAGACTCATTTTGTTTTAAAAACTGTACTAGGATTCATCATATCTAAATTAGGATTATTTGTAACACTAAGCCACTTCCTAAATCGTGTAATGTCTTTATCAGGCTTTGGGAAGGCATGTCTAATTAATGACGAATTGGTACATTGTAGGATACAACATTTATTGTGAAAAACCATTTAACTAATTATTATTAATCTGCAAAATACTGTTTGAACACCACCAGGAACATTTAAAACACATATCACTGAGGTAGAGGATTTGTAATTTACAATTTAACAAAATCAAAATATAGACGCTAATATGACAATTGGCGATTGACAATTATAATTCTTAGTTGTGTTCTAAACCTAAACTGTAGAGTAAAGGTAAAGACAGAGTAAAGCGACATCTGAAGATTTGTATCGGTACTACAACTGACAATAAATTTGGTTTGACCTTGAGCTACCTACGTGAAACGTCTAGTTATTAGTGGTCTGTGGGGTTGGTAGGGTAGTGCTACATTTCTTATTTTGACCTCTAATTTTTTATTTGCCTGTTTGTTATTGAGGTGAAAACAGCTTACCTCAGTTTTATTTAAGTTGGATAGGCGCCATTTTGTGAAATACTTATATAGTTTGTTGAGGTCGTTTGTCAGCACCTTTTGAGTAATTTCAAACTGTTTGTGTTTTACTGCTATTGGTAGGTCGTCAGCGTAGCCAAACTTTCTTCCATCGTGTCAGGTATGTCCAGGTATATATATATATATATATATATATATATATATATATATATATATATATATATATATATATATATATATATATATCATTGCTGTGATATTTCCACATCGTATGGTGGCTATTAAAATCTCCCATATAAACTGCCTTTGTTGAGCCCATTGTACACACAATAGTCCTGTGTTGTCTAGATCAGTTTTTGTAGACTATTTTAATCATGAAATATCAATGTTCTGTGGTCTACGAGTATTTTTTAATATAACTAATTAAATTGACGAGCAAAGATCCTAGTGATTCCTCCTGTCTAACTCAGTTGTCTGTGTCTATAGGCTTCGTAAGTTGTCTACCTGTTCTGTTTTCTATCCAAATCTATACTGGCATCAAGTGGCAAGAATAAAGGTTGAACAAGAACTGTCGGATGAAATAAATATAAAAAGAGGAGTGAGACAAGGCTGTATATTGTTGCCTTTACTTTTTAACTTATATTCGGAGGAAATATTTAAGGAAGCCTTAATGGAGACAACCGAAGGTATTATTGTGAATGGAGTAACCGTCAACAATATTAGATATGCCGACGATACCTTAGTCCTTGTTAATTGCGGAGAAAACCTTCAAAATCTAATGAACAAAATAAAACAGACTTGTGATCAGTATGGATTAAAACTCAACGCTAAGAAAACTAAATATATGATAGTTAGCAAACAAAATTATATACATGATGACGGTATAAAAGTCGGAGATGCCACACTGGACAGAGTAGAGAAACTCGTGTATCTCGGCAGTAATATCAATGAGAGCTGGGATCCAACCGCAGAAATTAAAAGCCGAATAGAACAAGCCCGAGCTGCCTTTGTAAAAATGAGAAACGTACTTTGCAGTCACGATCTTAGCATTGACCTTTGAGTTCGTATGATATCTTGCTACATCTAACTGAGGCTATGCTTAAACGCTTGACAGCCTTTGAGATGTGGGTATACAGACGACTACTGAAAATAAGCTGAGTCGACAGAGTTAGAAATGAGGAGGTCCTTAGACGGCTGAACCAAACAACACAACTGGTCAATATAATAAAGAAACGCAAGCTGGAATACTTCGGTCATATTATGAGACACCCTGAAAAATATGATTTTTTACATCTGATCATTCAGGGAAAGATCCAAGGTAATCGTGGTCCTGGTAGAAGAAGAACATCATGGCTGAAAAATCTAGGGCAATGGTATGGAAAATCAACTACATCGTTATTTAGAGCTGCTGTCAATAAAGTCACGATAGCGAATATGGTAGCCAACATGATATCCAACGATCGATAACGGTCATGGAACTAGAAGAAAAAGATATAAACTGCCGAACGGCAAAGATGAAGCAATACTTCTGGAGGCCACTGGGTTTCTGGGGGCTTGTATATATTAGCAATTGTAAGTTCTTCGAGTTTTGCTGTAATGATTTGAACGTTTCCATTGGTAGTGGTGTCCACTAGATGGGCGTTTTCTATATTGCTGTGGATGTATGTTATACAGCTGTATATATGGTGATATGGGACACCAAGAATTTCCTATCCTAGTACTTTACCCCTACGTTTTAGATCAGTTTCATCACCTACATGAGTTTCTTAAATGGTAGACACGTCAATGTTATTTTCTAGCAGGATTTTAGATAGTACCTTACACTTTGATCTACTAAGTGCTTCTATATTTAGTTGGCATATTCGGAGGGTTGGACCAATGCTTCTTGTCATATAGTTCTGAGAAGAACTAGTTGTTGTAACTGTTTCCATGAATATCGATTACTAGGAGATATTTAAGAGATAGACTAGTCGCCAACTATCGCGGTAGCTCATTTAGCATTACCCAGGGTGCACGTGTAAAATTCTTTTACGGGTGCGAGCTAGATTACACCCCTTTTATTAAGAAAAGAATGGATAAAAGCTTTGTGAAATTTCAGTGAAAGGTTGAAATAGCAATGAGTTAGAATTGGATTTATTGCTGGCATCTGCAGTTGTTTTGATTTTTCGTTACTTCTTCCTCTCTCTGAAAGATTCATTTGAATCCAATTATGTGACTGGCATAAACATGAAGTTATTATTAATAAAATAGGGTAAACTGGTCTGGGACGGTTTTTTTTTCAAAAGTGTATAGCACATTGATTAAGCGTTTGTAAATTATAGTAAGGGTACCTATGCATGGGTATGAATGTTAGCAAGCAAACTAATAATAATTTTAAGTAATACTTTATTTATAAAAAATGTTATTCAACAAGTCCCACTATAGACCACTCGTCCCACTATGAACCACTATATGGTCCATTGTGGGAATCATATTGGTCCATAGTGGGATTTTTAGTAAAAAACTCTTTTATTCTATTTTAAATTGAAACAATTAACAGGGAAGATAAACTGGCGAGCAGCCCTAACTGTAGTTTCAATAATGGCAGGAGGAGGCAGTTTTAACAAAATATCTTCTGCTTCTATGAAAGAGATATTATATTCATCTCTACTTATCTTAATAACCTGACCGGCATAATATTTAACAGTTTTTTTATTGTCGTGTATCTTACTATAACATAGTCATGACTTTGAATAGACAAATCTTGATTTTCTGATGTGAAGCTTTCTAACTCTCTAGAATCGTTGCAGATTTCTTTACTAACATCACTGTTCGAACTAATGTCGTCATTAAAAACTTGACGTTTAACTTTTTTAGCCTTCTGCTTTTTCTCTTTTGAAAATGTTTTTTAGCAAATATTTCTTTATGCTGTTCCTCTGTGGCATCTTTTATGGGGGCGTCTGTTATTATTTCTGACTGTAGCTTCTTTCTGCTTCTTCTAAGGTTTTTCCTAGGAGCAGCTTGGCATGTGGTCTAATTTGGTAAGGGGTTATTATATTGGATGGGTCATTAATTGGGCTGAAATGTCGTGGTTTTTTTACATCCTGAACATCTTCCACATTCTAAGCATCTTCGTTAGCCCTATGTTCGTTACCATTTCCATTTTCATTTTCTTCGGACCTATCAGTGACATAAGATGACATACAATTTGGGAATTCAGGGGTGCTATGCCTGTTTTTTAAAATCTGTTGAGAATGTTGACAGGAGTGAATGCTTTGGGGTAGGCCGTACCAACAACATTACAAACACCATAAATGCTCATAGGTATGGCAGGATGATTTAGCATCCAGTCATCAACTCCTTGATTATAATAGCTTTAAATGGAAAGAAGCAACTCACGTCGAGCGGTTGTAAATCTTTACATAGATTCAGCACACGAACATCGTAACGGCTCTCATGGTTGTCAAGAATTAGTAGAACTGGTAATTCTTTACTGCATCGCACGTGTTTGATAAACTGCTCTATATACTTCAAAAAATTATCTCCCGTCATCCAACCAGAAGGAAACGCGGCACCAGCTGACCCTAGAGGACCCCCAGTAAGCATGAAAGGCTTAAATATTTTCCTCTGGAATACAAAGAATGGAGCCACATAAGTCCCATTAGCGCATATTGCAGTGCATTTTGTTATTAATGTGCCTCTTTCAGCGCTTGTCACTTTTCCAAATTTGTTTTTGTTTAATGCTAGCAAGTACCTTCCCGGGTTTATGCAAATTGATGCTACCATTCTCATCACAATTGTATATCTGGTTCGACTGGATATTAAATTTCGTTATTACACTTCTCAAGTATGTGAAAAATGTAGCCAAGTTATGCTTGTTGAAGCTGGTGGTCCCAAGGCTAGTTGCTTCTGGTTTTCGAAGCGATAACGTAGGGTGTCGTTTCCTAAAATTATTCAATCATTCGACTCCAACTCGTTTTTCTCGTGCCAAGTTCGAGGCACTATTTTATTGTTAGTAATAGCATACTTATAAGCCAATTCACGAGTATGTATTAATGTTAAGCCGTAGCACATTACACAAGCCTGAATTATGTACTCGCACAATAGCTGTTCCTCTCTACTTGTAAATATTCTTTTGAAACAATGGGTTCATCCATATTCAAAATCATTTGTGTTGTCTTCATTAGCTTTATTAGCTAATTTGAACTTCTTCCTTTTGCGCTATAGAGCTGACTTGCTTACACCATGCTTTTTGGACGCACTCATTAATGACATTTGATTTTTTACAACATCTTCTACTGCAGAATGCACAGATCTTACATTTACTTCATGATTCTCTAGGCTTTTCTCGAAAACTGCTGACAGTTGGGATCTTGGATATCTCGGCATATTCAACTCTGCAAAGAATGAAAATGTTTAGCATATTTTAGTATATTTCAGCATAGACCGCATTCTATTATCATATCCCAGTATGAACCACTTTTTTATTCCCACTATGGATCATGGCGCATCAAAATACAAATGAGCAAAAATGTTATCAAAGTGGTAGGGCTAGGTTTAAATAGAATACGACAATATTGAGGTTATGTATGTTTTAGATATCAATACCAAATTCAAGTTAAATAGGATACATTTCGGCGAATTATTCGAAAAAATATGAACATGGAAATAAAAAGTTTCAGCTTATCACTCACCTGAATTTTCAAAATATCAAAACGCATAGTACTAATTGAAAAACTAACACAAGATTCGGAGGCGGCACTTTTATGATAGCACACACACTGGAATATAGCTCTGCCGCAATGATAAAATAGCCAGGAGAGTGAAATTCCCACTATGGACCGCGTCCCACTATGGACCAGTTTAACCTAAATCATATAAGACAACAAATACAATATAAATCAAATAACTAGATGTTGGGTTGTAACATTAACTGTAATATTTCGAATTCTATTGGAACAGCCGATTAAAATTATTTTAATTTTAACAATATTTTAGATACAGCAACACGAATAGCTATTTTATTTATTCCCATGGTACTTCTTCTTCTTGCTGCTGTAACATCTTTAACTTATTCGTTTTATCTCATAAGGGTGACTGGCAAAGAAAATCGTTCGAATATTTCGTGGTTGGAGAAAAAAAGTCGTTTTAAGTATATGTAAGTATGAACTTTTTATAAATAGTTTTTTAAGTCATTTATGCATGGTGTAAATAAAAATTTGCATTTTGACATCATAGGTTTTGTGTTTTACTGTGTTTCCTAATTTTTGACTGTATGAAAAGTAATCAATATTAGACCTGAATAATCTGGGCTTACGTTGCTAAATATTAATTAAGCAACAAGCAAAGTGCAGTGTTATTCTCTTTGGTTTATTCTAATAATCCTATACATCCTTATCCTTTAAATCCTTAATAATCCTCCTAATTTAAATTCAGAGGCCTCGGCCTTTGGTTTATTCGAATGTTCCTATGAAATTTAAATTAATTGTAAGTCTGTGATGTAATAAGACATTACTAATCCAGGCTTGCTGTTAAATTTGAATTACAGCATTAAGTAGAATACAGCCCTGAAAATATTTTCTCTCTTCATCGTCATCTTGATGCTACAGCCCTTAGAGGGCCTCGACCTTCTCAAGCTGTCTTCGACATTCTGTTTTGTCCCTTGCTTGCATTTTCCAGTTGCCGACTCCGATCTTCTCCGCATATTGTGTTACCCCATCCATTTACCTCAGCTTTGGTCTACCCCGTCTTCTCATTCCCACGGGTTATGCTGTTAGAATATTTTTTATCATGTTCGATTCAGGGTCCCGGGCTATTCGCTGTGAGCCGATGAGTAGAGGGGATTTGACAGTTTTCACCAACGCTGTTAGTGGCAGTTTTGTGCATTTAACTTGTAAACATTCAAATAATGGCGAATATGGATTTTTCAAAAAGAAAAATATATGATACATGTAAAAATACTGGGTACAACAGTCATTTTAAATTTTATTCATTTCCTGTTGCCAAGCATAAAATTGTTCAAAGAGAAAAATGGATTATTGCTATCAACGAGAAAAATAAGTAAATAACCTATAATGCAAACATGATATTTGTATGGTGTAAAATTAAAAAGCTATTATATTTCGAAACATTGCGTACATGCCCTGCATCAACTAAACCTTTTCCCTTTTTTGGTGTAGCTGGTTGAAATGGGATATCATGTGATATAGACTTAAAACCAGTATAATGTTTAATATCCATTTTGATAAAATTAAAACAAATTTAGGAGATGGAGGCCATAAAACGAAAGAAGAAGAAGAAGAATTAAAACAAATTGATATCTAAGCACTAAGGCCTACGCACAAAAAAAATAACTGAGCAAAAACAGAATTAAAATGTAAAATAAAAACAAGAATTACAACGTTACAGAGGTATAGGTAACCAGAATATAGACGTTTTAAGCGTCTATAACCTTAAATATTTGCTTTAACCATTAAATATTTTCATATAAACTTCTTCTTTTTCTCAATGACCTCTTGCGTAAGTAGTCATCCAGTCGCAAGAACTTATATCTTAAATATTATAATTATAATGAATAAAATAACAAGGCGTAATTACTTTTACTATTAATTCTGTGTATTCGTTCATTAATCAGTTTACCATAATATTTCAGTTCATTATTTTGTATTTTTAAATAAATATCTATTTTTCTCGTTTTGTTATATTTCATTTACACTGATTTTACAAGAAAAGTACAAGTTTCAAACCGCGAGAGAGCGCTACCGGCGAAACTCACAGCGAATATGTCCTGCCCACTGCAGGCGGTTTCGCTTAATTATAGTGGTAATATCTTTACCACCAAACGTATGCTTGTAGATATTCTGCAGTTCAAAGTTATATCTACGCCTCCATATTCCGTTCTCACAGACCGCTCCGAATATCTTGCTTAGCACCTTTCTTTCAAAAATCGATAGAGCGGATTCACCTGTTTTAGTTAGCGTCCATGCGTGAGAAAGGGGACTATCAGTGTTCTATACAGCCTTATACGAGGTTGTTGAGACAGACGTTTGTTAGTTATACAATTTGATAGACCATGTCCCTAGATATATGAACTCTTTGACTGCTTCGAAGTTTTGGTCATTGATTGATTAAATTTGCGTCAACATTTCCAGCTCTTGAGTTTGTGTTAGTCGGCATGAATTTGGTTTTATTTTGATTTATATGTAACCCCATTCGTTCTGCTGCTGCTACTAGCTCGGTTAGGATTTCCGCAGTTCTCGCCCTAGTTTTTGTTATTATGTCCACGTCGGCTGCATATGCTAGAATTTGGACTGATCTATTAAATGTTGTTCCCTTGCTGTCTAAATTAGCGTCTCGTACAACTTTTTCTAAGGCAACATTAGAAAGCTGACACGCCAGCGCATCTCCCTGTCTTAACCCCCTATGTATTTCAAATGGGGTTGACGAGTCGTTTTGAAATTTTACTGCTGATAGCATCTTCGCCATTGTCACTTTTATCAAACATATTAGTTTTTTTGAAATTCCTAACTCATTCATAGCGTTGTAAAGACTTGATCTTAAGACACTGTCATATGCCGTTTTAAAATCGACAAAAATGTGATACATATCTATGTTAAACTCTTGTGCTTTTACGTCCACGCCTGAATCCTGCCTGATATTCTCCTAGAAACATTTCGGTATAAGGCTTTAATCTCTCGTGCAAAATATTTGACAATATCTTGTATGCTGTATTTGGGAGAGTTATTCCGCGGTAATTATTGCATTCCAGTTTGTTTCCTCTTTTGTGTAACGAGCAAATTAAGCCTAAGCTTCATTCTTCAGGCATTTGCTCCTCAGACCAAATTCTACAAACAATTTCTCGCATCACCTTGGTGAGCTGCTCTCCACCGTGCTTAAATAACTCTGCTGGGATGCCATCGCTACCTGGAGACTTGTGGTTCCTTAGTATTTCTATAAATATTTTCACTTTATCTACCGAGGGGGGTTCCACGAGTTCCTCATTTCGGTATTATAGCTCTATATTGTTAGTAGGTTTCCCTTCAGGCAACACTCGAAAGTGCTCTACCCATCGTAAAAGGACCTCCTCTTTGTTGGTAAGTAAGTTACCTTTCTTATCATTACAATAGATGATTTTTGGTGTGGATTCTTTTCTAATAATATTTATTTAATGATAGAACTTTCTTGTTTCTCCGTGACTCATCTGACTTTCACTCTATATTGTCGTATTAATTACTACATATGTATCTTATGTGATTAGTCACAAACTTAATTAAAAATATTTTTATGTACTTTGCATCTGGGAAAGTACATAAAAGAATGAGTTCTCAAGAACGAGTTGCAAGTTCAAGAAACGAACATAGCAAATATTAAATACTCTCTCATATCTAACACAGGAGAGCTGGTAGTTTTTATTTGAGAAAAATTTATTTAAGGCCAATTTTGGACAAAATAGTATATAATTTATTTCAAATGGTCTGAAGATTTCTTACTATCTGTTAAAAATTATTATTACCTACTTATATCAGAATTCACTATAATAACAAGAGTTACTTCAGTCATTGTGTTATATTACTATAACAACTATACATTATAAAATGTAAACCATACGCTTCCCACGCTATGAAAAGGATTAAGCTCTAGAAAAATTTCATCTCGATCTCGAGCAGACGTTATCGAGCCTTAGGTGATTTGGTATATTCGAGCATCTTGCAAAAATTTTCTTGTCTGGATTTTTGCATCTGGACATAGTGAACAGGACCCATTTTGCCTGTCACCAACAATTTACCCATATAAATTACCATTATTTTTGTACTCATTGCGTCGAGTAAGGACGATAAATATACGAAGAAAGTTGCGTTTCGATTTAATTTGAGTCTCTTACCACTCCCTGACACGTGTTTCTGGGTCTACCCGTCATCAGAAGGAGTTTGTAAGAAGACTCAAACCAAATCAAAATGCACACGACTACTCTGGCAATTATAGGAAAATCACTACCAGAGCATGCTACTAGAGACCTCTAGTGAGGAAAGTTGAAGTTAAATACGTCGATAGCCATTAAAGTAAACTGTATACCCAAGCTTAATCAAGCCATTCAGAGCGGTGCTGGAAATAATTATATTCCTTTATGCACCAACAATTTACCCATATAAATTACCATCATTCTTGTACTCATTGCGTCGAGTAAGGACGATAAATATACGAGGAAAGTTGCGTTTCGATTTAATTTGAGTCTCTTGCCATTCCCTAACACGTGTTTTTAGGTCTACTCGTGAAACATTGTTGGTGAATAGTGGAATATAATTATTTCCAGCACCGCTCTTGATTAAGTTGGGGTATACTGTTTATTTTAATTGCTATCGACGTATTTAACTTCATCTTTTCTGACTAGAGGTCTCTAGTAGCAGACTCTGGTAGTTATTTTCCTGTAATTGCCAGAGTAGTCGGTGCGCTTTGATTTAGTTTGAGTCTTCTTACAAACTCCTTCTGATGACGGGTAGACCCAGAAACACGTGTCAGGGAGTGGTAAGCGACTCAAATTAAATCGAAACACAACCTTCTCCGTATATCTAACGTGAAAACATTTTGCCTATATCTTGGCAAAAAAACATTGTACTAGTTATTAAACATTATATATTAAACATATATTGAACATGAATAATGTTTTGATAAAAAAGAATTTAAAAATTATTTTAGATAGAGTATTTTTCACATTTTAGGTGTTACCAGTGTGTAGTAGTGTGCTTTACAATGTTTACTTTCTTAGCACTTGGGTTATCTTTAAGTATTTTTTCCGATACGGCGATTTTTGAATCTGGAATATTATTTGCTCTGCAGATAATAGATTCCCTACAAGGTTTACTGATTTTATTGGTGTTTGTGGTACATTACCTCCAAAGGCGAATGTATAATATGCAACGTGAAAACGGTATAAAAGAGGAGCTACCCCTACAAGAACAAAATGGGTTTTTACGTTAAATAATTTCGTATTGTATAGGTAAATATATATTATTATGGTATACTGGAATGGGATTGTACTGTCTGCTTAAATAAATTTCTTTAACATTACTCGTTATCAACGAAAACGTTCTTGATGCTTTTGTGTTTCTTAGCTTCATTGTATATTTTATATTTAAATAACTCAATATCATTTCTCTCATAGCTAAATAGATGACTGCTTTTAGTGGATTTCTTTCTAAATAGTCAATATTGATTTTATTAGCTTACTGTAATTTGTCACTACTGCAAAATATTGATATTATAAGAACAAGGAGAATTACGTTTTTTTTACTTCTGTCTTTCTCTGTCAAGTTTAAACACTATCATTTGTCAAGTCACTATGTATTTTTGATGCTTATTAACCTGTGTTAATAAGCAAATTATAAAATCTACATGTTTTGTAAAACGCTCTTTTTGAAATAGATGTTTATTTGAACCATCTACAATTTATTATTACTACATAAAAATTTAGACAGAATTTAACAGATATTTTGAAGAAAAAACATTTTAATAGTTCAAAGTTTCTAGAAATGGAGATAACGCCATGGGTTACCAACCAATTATTCATGTAATTGATGGTAATTCATTTTATGTAATAATAGGTAAAACACTGAAAACTTTGTTTTCAAACTTCCACAAAATTTATTTTAACCTCTTATCACTACAGCTCTTTCAGCTGATTGCCTTTCTCAAGTGATCTATTTTTTGGCATGCGTTTACACTTTATAATCTCTAATGAAATAGGTTGAGGAGAGGAGAACTGTTTGTCTCAAGTTGGTCATTCAGAATTATATCTGTACTTTTTAATTTGTTGATTTCCATAGATTTTAACAAGGATAGCTTAAGGCCTTTATTTTGAATGTGAAGAATTTTAAATTCGTCATTAAAAGAATGATTGTAATCTAGAAGGTGAATTGCGTATTTAGAATCTGTTTTTCTCTTATTGAAAGCCCTTTTATGTTCTGCTATTCGTTTATTAAAGTTTCTACCAGTTTGACCGATGTAAGTTTTTGGGCAGTCGCCACATTTAAGTTTGTACACACCACTGTGTAACTGTTTTTTATTTTGGCCATTTTTTAAGACAGTGACACGACAGTAAACGATCGTTATCTGAAAATTAAAAATCAGGTAGCTCAATTGAAAGATTTTAATCATCCCTTTTCAAAATAGATCTTTGTTGGTCTACAGGGTGATTAAAAATGTACCTACTTAGTTGTATTTTTTAAGTGCATATAACCAATTAGTTTTAGATGATGTCTTTGTTATCGTGGAGCACTCCGTATGGTATTTATAAGGTAAAAAGCGATTGTAAAAAAAGTTTAGCAAGGTTCTGCAAGTGCTGTAATTTTTTTAGTTGATGTAATGGTCACAGGTAAGGATGTTGATAACCATTTAAAAAATTTGGAGGTCTTATATAGATTGGACAGGGCCGGATTTAGGTTAAATTCAGGAAAATGTGAATTTCTTAAATATAGTATTTCTTACTTGGGTCATAAAATTAAAATAATCCCCATTCTTACTTGGGAATAAAAGCCAAGGATTGCAAAAAAAAGTAATTGGAAAAAGGAAAAGTAATTGTTTTAATTAATATATTTATTCAAATTTAACAAAGGAATTTTAAAGCCTTTATATAATTTAGTTAGTAAGGATGTGGAATTTAATTGAACAAAAAAATCGAAACGGTATTTGAAATGAAAAAAAAAGAATTACTTTTAGACAGATTGTTAGTTCACTATGATCTACAGAAACCTATTCATTTAGCTTCTGATGCTCGTGAATATGGTATTGGAGCTGTTCTAATGGATCTAATGGCTGATGGTTCAAAGAAGCTTATTTATTATATTTCTCGTGTACCTATTTACTAAGGCTGAGCAAGTTTACTCATTAATAATGAAAGAAACTTTAGCTATACAGGGTGGTGAATTGTCAAACGGGCCATAGGAAACTCAATGAGAAATTCTAAATTGTTGAATTCCTGCTTCCCTAATTATTTTACACCAAAAGTCACGGGAAACTATTTGTAGAGGATTCAAATATGTATCGAAAACAATTGTTAAAATTGTTCTACGACTTAAACGTATTCCAAAATTTTGCTTAAAAATATACATTTTTCAGGCCACCCCTAAAAGTCAGACCAGACGCCGTGAAAAGAATGTGTATTACGTGTTGCGTTTTGTCATATTGACGTTTCTAATATTTGACAATATTTAAATCACCTATATTATATTTATTTGTTGTTTAAATGGCCAAAATTTTGTGATTTATTATTTAAAAGAATAATTAAGTTGATTAAAAAATGTACTCAGTTTTATTATAACATTTGTTATAGTTTTATGTTTAGAAATTATGATATATTATTATTAGGAATAAAGATAACAGTAACAGTATATTGGAATTCATTGAATTGTTGTATAACTTAACTTAACATGGAATTAAATTTTAGTGTATTAGAATATCTTACGTTAACCCTGCTGTACCGTTCGAGTAAACTACACAAATGTACTGTTCGGGTCAATATGACCCAACTATGATTTACGCTCCCTAATAGAAATAAAATAAGCTAATGGTGCTAAACAAAACTGTATTAATAAAACATTATAGTTAATTAAACAATAATTATATTGTTACTGTAAATTAAACCTTATTAACAAAAATAAAAAGCATTTTTTCTTTCCCAGAAAACCCTAAGAACAAATATCTACAAAATTTAATTCAGTTTACAACTGGGACAGTAATAGAAAGAATGGGTTTTACAAATATGTTTATGACATATACAACATAAAATATTAGTCTTGTTATCCCTTTTAGA
Organism: Diabrotica balteata; assembly: GCA_918026665.1. Lineage (NCBI taxonomy): Eukaryota > Metazoa > Arthropoda > Insecta > Coleoptera > Chrysomelidae > Diabrotica > Diabrotica balteata. The sequence goes on along the minus strand of OU898280.1, from coordinate 78,142,231 downwards.
GCAAAATTTACAGCGGGCTCGTTTAGCAGGCGGAGTTGGATGGTCCATAGACGGTTCACTAGAATTTCCATCTTCTCTACTCGCTTCTGCTCGTGTTCTTTTTACCAGTACTTGTGAGTCTTTAGTTCTCGGTAAATTTTTCCTGGAAAGGATAAGTGGTTTCACCAGTGTTTTTCCCAACTCCTCAAGAAAAATTCGTCGTTTTGTAAGTTTATTGGTATTCCATTGGGGATTTATCGATGTCCATAAAACGAACGCGTTGTAGGCAGAAATGTCCAGCATATTGTAAAAAACAATCATGGGCCAGCGATTTGTCTTCCTCTTACATGTATATGTACCAACAAGCTGATCTAGAGTATCCACTGCCCCCTTACTGGAATTGTAATCTAAAATAATTTGGGGCTTCTTGTCATTTCTGTCACTAATAGCCTTTTATGATGCAAAGTACTCATAAGAATAACATTTTTATTCTTTTTAGGAATATAGTTAACAACAGTGGTATCTTGTGTGAAGTAAAAAGACGAACTATGAACTTCTTTATTCGCAATTTGTGCTGGAAGCTCTCGTTTATTTTTTCTTATAGTCCCCAGCATTGTATTTTTTCTTTTTAAAAGAAGTTGTCCTAAATTGTACGATGTAAAAAAGTTATCACATGTAATATTGTGCCCTTTCAAATCACTACTCAAGTCGCACACCACACGCATTCCCTGATTTCGTTCTGGCGCGGCACCTGCTTCCTTTCCTGTATAGATCTGCAATTTTAGAGCATAAGAACTTTTACTGTCACATAAGGCCCAAATTTTTATGCCATATTTCGCTGGCTTGCTTGGAATGTACTGTTTGAATGGACAGCGGCCTCTAAAGGCAACTAATTGCTCGTCGACGGTAACATTTTCATCAGGGTTAAAAAATTTTGGTAGATTTTCAACCCATTTTTCCCAAATTTCACGTATTGCAGCAAGTTTATCAGTACGTCTCCTATCCTGTCTAGTAGTCTTGTTATCAAAACGTATTACTTGCGAAATTTTTGTAAATACTTCAAGGGACATTGTTGCTCGAAATATACTACGACCCGTTTCTTCATTCCACAAACTTTTAGTTGATTCACCATGGGACTTAAAAACTCCAGCTAACAATAACAGACCAATGTATGCTTGAAAACCAATTTTATCTAAGTCTTTCCAGTTGTTTCCAAAAACACGCTGTCCTTCCATGTTGGTCATATTTATAATTTGGTTTGCAACTATGTCAGAAAAGAGTGCGTCAAATGAATTTTTAATATCGAAAATTCGTGCACATGCGCACCTTGTAACTCCTGGAGCATTATTTATAACATTGGCCGTAGAAAAACGACCGTGTTGATAAGGAGGATCGAGCGACCATTGGATAGTATCGTCTTTTGAAGGAACCGTTACAGAAGGTTCTACAGTATGTTGTACGTAGAATGGAACACCAAAGGATTCATCACTACTTTCTTCCTCACTCTCACTACTTGTATTGTTTTCTGTTTTTGATATGCACTCATCACTCTCTGACACGTTCGCGAGCTCGCGAAGCTCATCTTCGGTTAGCGCTCTACGGTGCGACATTATCAACATGCAAACATAGACTGAAATTTGAAATATAAACGAATAAATGAATGCGCTTGGCCTTGGAATATTAGTGTTTTACCACTTGTCTATCACCCCCACTTCCTTTTACGTGACATGCCATTCTACCTGACATCGTCTAGCTACACTACACATATTTTACAAGTTCTAGCTTGTAGAAACTTGTTTTTATTTATAGACGTACCTGACTGACAAACACTATTAGAAAATATAAAATACTACCAACTAAACATTTTTAACGGTTTAAATAAGTGGGTCATATTGACCCGAGCGTACCATAGGTAACAATTTAATTTTTATCAAAAAAATGAGCAAGTTGATTTTTTATCTTTTATGCAATTGAAAGACCTCATATTAAGTAATAAAGTCACGAAACACCAAAACGTTACGCCGCGTAATAATTTGTAAAATAAGAAATAATTTTTTTTTGGGTCAAATAGACCCGAACAGGACAGCAGGGTTAAATAAAGATCCGGTAGTGACAGGAAAAGGTTCGCGCTATTGCCTGAATACATTATGCGATTTTTCGTCAACTGAGTACATTTCATTATATTGATCGATTTGTAAACAATATAATTTATTGTTCACAAAGTAATATTGTTCAGTAGTAGTAGTATTTAGTAAAATTCATTGTTTATAATTTAATCATAAAATAAAAAAATTGACAATTCAAATTGTCAAACATCTGACATTAATATGATAAAACACACAAGTTATAATATATTCTTGTATTACGTGTGGCCTAACTTTTAGGGTTGGTCTGAAAAATCTATTATATTTTTGCAAAATTTTGAAGTACATTTGATTCGTAAAACGGTTTTAACATTTGTTTTTAATTTAATTTTAGTCCTCTACACATAGTTTTTTATGACTTTTGATCTAAAATAATTAGGGAAGCAGCAATTCAACAATTTAAAATTTCCCATTGAGTTTCCTATGGCCCGTTTGACAATTCACCACCCGATATATTGGTCTGTTTCTAAACTCTACCAATATTTAGCTACTCAGAAATTTGAAATTTTAAGTGACCATAAGCCTCTGTAAGCTATCTTTGCAAAGCATAAAATCTTACCTAAAATGGCTGCTGGGCGCATTCAACGTTGGTCATTGTTTTTAACTGATTTTAATTATACTTTTCGCTTTCTTAAACAAGTCGATAACTCTAAAGCTTATACTTTATCAAGCTTATCTTTACCTGTTTGTAAAGATGAACTTCAAATAGATTTAAATTTTTAAGATATCAATTTAGTTGAAAGCTTACTAAGTATCAGTTGATTTAAATTTATTACGCCTTGTATACTTAACGTGTATACGTGTATAATTAATTTATATATGAATTTCCTAAGCTCATTCAATTTTCAAGCCTTACTTAGAAAAAATTATTTCTCAGTAGAGAATGGTATTATTATTAGGAGATAGGAAGCAATCATTCAAACTAGCCTCAGACAACAATTGTTGAGGAAATTTCATATTAATCATGAAGGTGTGATTAAAATGAAATCAAACGCGTGTTCAGACTTCTGGTGGTCTAACTTAGATTCTAATACAGAACAAAGAGTAAATTGGGATGTGGTGACACCATAAGGCCTTCACAGTTTTTGAAGTTAAACTTATATCGTATCGAAAGTACTTGGGCAAGATTTGATTAACTACTGTGTTCGATATTTGCCTTGTGTACCAACAAAGTTAATTCGTTTTTGTTGTTGTCGTTTTGATATATGAGAGATTTGATTCTCTTTCGCTCTTCGAGAAGTTGCAGCGTTCTGTCTATCATCCAGTGTTTTTTGTGATCTTTTTTTCTGTTCTGGTTCTTTCTACAGAGGTATCTATGGCATTTCTAAATCCTTTCCACATTTCTTCTGGGTTGTCTTATGTGTTCAACATACTAGTTTCCTTTAATGCATGTCTAAATGTTTTCGGATTTAAAATCTCCAGCCTGTTTTGATTTTGGTGCGGCATTGTTCTTTTTAGCTTCATCTTGAAGCAAGCCCATAACAATTTATGATCGGATCCACATTTGGCTCTTGGTCTAGTTTTTACGTTTGCAAAACATGTCTTCTATCTGTTTCTAATCAATATGTAGTCGATTTGGTTCTTGTATTCTCCATTTTGGCTGGTCCACGTCGATAAACGAGGGGCATGATGTTTGAACATTGTGTTTACAATGGCCCAACTGTTTTCGGTTAAAAAACTATTAAACGTTCGCCTCGGCTGTTTCTAACACCTAACCCATAGGTTCCTACATTTCGGATTTTAATATTTCTTGTTTCTCCTACCTTAGCGTTAAAATAGCCCATGATTATGAGTGGTTCTTTAGATGGAATATTTCTTATTGTGTCTTTAATAACGAAGTATACGTCTTCCATTTCATTGTCTAAGGTGTCTGAGGTTGGCATGTAGACCTGAAAAATATGCATTTTGTTTGGTGATGCTAGTAAGGTTATTTTTATAAATCTATCATTTATGGGTTGGTAATCGTACACGTATTGTGAAACTTTTTTAGTAACCATAATTGCAACACCATCTCTTCCTGTGTTATTTGCTCCCGATATGTATACAACATGATCTGCCGTTCGGAAGTGTCCTTGTCCTTTCCAATGGGTCTCCGAAAGTCCGCATATTTCTATATCCTCTCTTTTGACTTCTCTTTGTAGTATATGCAGTTTGCCTGGTTGCAATAATCCTCGAACATTCCAGGTTGCTATTCCCATTGCTTTTCTTAACTGAAAATCTGATTTTCTTCCAGGCGCCAATTTTGCATGTGTTGCCTGGTTGCTCACAAACACATGCCCGGTAGCCCATTTGACACTAGTTGGCCCGAAACCAACTGAGCGCCGATCGCTAAACATATCTAACTGATTCGATATATTCATGATGGTGTAGTCACGAGAATTTAATCAGGTTTGCTTGCCTGCCTGATCGCAGTATCACTGCCGGTTATATCATTATGCGATATCCGCCCGTGAGTATCTGTCATTAAGCCAACAGTAGAAATCATTCAATATCCTACATATCTGTAGACATTTCCCTATCAGTCAGTGGGACGCGATTGATTTTGATATGTTTTAGTTTTCCCATTTTCATTAATTATTTTTTTATATTTAGTTTTAGAGTGTAGCATTATATTGCTAGTTCTGCAAGATATGTGACTTATGCTTTCAATGTTGTATATATCTTGATGTTTTTAAATGTAAATAATTGCGATGTTATATTTATGCCTAATGAATTATTTACAGTGGTACTTATGTTGTTTAGTTTATGGTATGTCCAAAACTTGGGTTATTACTTTTTATTATTGTTTTACTTTATGGTTAGAAATTTTATTTAATCAATATATTATTGATTTACCTATATTTTTTTTCTGTTGCAGGATACGCTCATGTTTTCTAATTTGGGTGACATCTAGCATTTGGGTACTTGATGCCGCTCTTAAAAACATGGATTTAGGAAACCCTTTAGTCTACGAAATTATTGAAGGATCACAAGGTATATTCGTTGTAGCTATCTTTGTAACGAATCGGTACACGCGAAAAGACATTTACAAAGCTTTGTGCAAAAAACATGACCAAAAATCAGATAGAGATAGGTTTAATAGGTTATTAGAGATATTTAAGATTGAAGACAAACCTATTGAAGGTTCTGATACAGAAGTGGCACCTGGAAGCCTTCCAAATTATGAACGATGATGATAATAAACAGCATTTTACTATCCAATATAATATACTGTGATACCAAGAGTTTTCAAAGTTTATGTACTGTGAAATATTTTTATGTACTGATTGATAAAACTTCTGATTTTATTAGATATACCTATTACTATTTATGTATATAAATTTCATAAGATGTTAAAAACTACACTTCTTCAAAAACTATAAATGTGTTCTGCATCTAATATTTAAATTTTAGTGGATATTCTAATGCGTATCAATAATTTCCAAGATTTTTAACCCTTTGGCACCCAATTTTTTTTGTGTTGTTACGATCTCGACTTTAATCATTTCTTTGTACTGGTAACCATAGAAGATTTTTAAAGTGTGCCAAACCAAATTTTTTCCATAAAAAAAACAAAAAAATCGTGGGATATATCTGTCCCAATGGCAATGTTGGTTGGGATTATTATGTCCCGTAGGGTATATTAGGAGATTACGGCCACAAATAAATGAACACTTTATTTCAGAAAGATTTACAAAAATATGCATAAAAAATACTTCTATGTAACTTAATATGTGTGATATAATGTAAAACAATGTTTACACAAACTTACATTGCACATTGTGCAGATGGTTGTGGTTCTTCTTTCCCCATTCTTGAGCAACCAACACAACGCCGTCTCTAAGCAGTTTCAATCGGCATGTGGTCTCCTACATTTTGATTTCGTGATCTCTTTGAAGGTCTACCTACACTTCTTTTTCTAAGTTTTACTTGTGTAGTGGTTTTACCTTTAGAAATGAGATCTTCTGATAGCTCAAACAAAGTTTCTAAAAGGGATGTTTTCTTGCGTGTTCGATGTAAATCATTATATATTACCCAACTATTTACCACTGACACCATAAGAAATCGGTAGAAAACTTTTTTCCATTATTTACAGGATCGTCTTTTCATTTTATACACTCCACTCATTTGGTCAGCCAGGTTCACACCACCCATAATTTCGTTGCATAAAGCAACAGCAGCAGGATAAGAAACGTCCACTTTGGTCCCATTTTTATTTTTTCTTTGAATAGTTGTAGAACTACTCTTATGACAGTTACTGAACAAGAATACTTGTTTGGTATCTTGCCATTTTGTGGCTAGGGTTTGGAACTCATTTTTTAGAAATACAGAGTCTCCCTTGTTCATTTTGCTTTTTATAGAAAACACTCCTTAGGCCTGTTCCGTCTATTTGTAATGGCTGTACCAACTAGAGCGAATTTAATGGTGTCCACTATACGTACAGAGGTAAAAAACCTGCCAAAAGCCACAACAACATTATCAATACGTATCCATTCACAAAGCGTTTTTACTACTCTTTCACCTAGAGTTCCATCAGCTTGTTCAACTTCCTTTCCAGAGTAAACGTTAAAATCATATGTGTAACCTGTCTTAGAATCACACCTGCAAAATAGTTTTATACCCCTTTTCACTGGTTTTAGAGGTATGTATTGTTTTTAGGGACGACCGTCCTTTGAACTTTACTATACTCTTGTCGATTGATTGTCTAGTACTGTCGGTTCGATACTTCTGAAATGTGAACTTGAAACAGGAGAGCAGTTTTTCTACATAATATATCCTACTGCATTCTTCGGGTTTCTTTGGGCCATTGGAGTAAAGTTTGAAGAGAATGAATAAGCATCTGTTTTTTGATATTGCAGTACTTATCGTTTTATTTCCGACAGATGGATGCGAAGACGAATAATGTCTCAGTTTAGGCACTCTGTTGTAGCACATTATTAGAGTACAACCAATAGTTATCATTACTTCACCAGCATCAGTAAACGGTTTAGACTTTCCATCCTTGCGATTATACATTTTAATTCTCTCGTTTGCACAAAAATAAATAAACTTCGAGGGAATTTGATTCATCAACTACACAAGGTATTTCAAGAGAAACAGCAAATCTGGGTTTATGATTAGCTGCGACTGATGTCCATACAATAGGGAGTTATCTTTTCTTTTTATTGATAATGGCTTTCTTACTTCCAATTAAATCTTCCCCATCTGGCAAGCAAGTATTCTTGCCTTCTTCATTTTCGGGAGAATCAACTGAAGACGTGTTTGATTCATCTAATGAGCGAGTCTGTTCTTGTTCATTGTCAGGACAATCATCTGGTGCCATATACGACTCATCAGAAGAATGATCACCGTCGTGGAAGGGATCTTTTTCGTCATCTATCTCATCGCATAAAGATATGTCGCTTATATTATCAGCCAGTTCTTGCAATTCCTTTTGAGTGAGCTTTCTTTTTCTTGACATGCTGAAAAAAACCAATGAGATATAAAAGGCACGTCCAACAAACCCAGTGTGACACATAAATCCCATGTGATTTTTGATGTAAGTTAGCCAATTTACAAAAGCAAACGAATCTCAGATCAACGTGTAGAATACATAAATACACTAAACAACAAACTTACCTTACGATTGTGTCAAAAACAAGTTGTTTTAACGTTAAAAACTTCGAAAAGTAAGAACCACGTGTTGACTGCGCCGTACTGGACCACAGGAGTGATGACGTAGATTTGATTGACATCTGCCAGTTTCACTTTCCAAACAAACCTTGTTTAGTGTGGATAATTTGTATTTTTCGTTATTTTTTCATTTATTTTATAGAATCTTTCCGCTTTTTGCAATATTTAAGTATTCTAATAGTTACTACAACAATTTTACAAGGTTGTGTAAATAATAAAGCACATTGTTTTATGCTAATAGGAATAAAATAAAAGTATCAATAAAGTAAGGTTAAAATTTCTTTAATTAAACTTTTAAACCATATTTCATAGAAATAGAACTCTGAATTATGACGGTATTATCGTAAAAACACTATACTTATTAGAAAAAGCAGCAGAGGAAGCAAAATGTTAACTTTATAGGAATTAAAAAGTCTTGAGATTTGACATTTCAACGTTTGTTTGGAAAGTAATAATGACAATGTGACGTCACACTCCTGCGGTCCCTTACAAACTAACTGAGCCATGCAAGGTTGCCAATATCACTTTAGTAGAGAAAAATGTGCAGTGTAGTCGATAAACTCCGATATCGAAGAATATAATGTAAAATGGGACATCAGGCAAATTGAAACTGTCGCGTTTGGCTGTTGAAACGTGGGATCTATAAGTCCCACTGGGTCCCAAAGGGTTAAGAGATATATCAATAAGATTTTATACGTGCCTGTTAAATAAACAATATCTTACATCTACACATCAGGGATAGCTTTTATTTATTGTTTTCTTATTTATCCCAAGAATAATCTTAATTTTAGACGAATAGCAATAGGAAGTATTAAAACAGTCGCGATCTGTGACCTTAGATTTTGTAAATAGTATGTATCCGGAAGGTTATTTATAAGTAGAATTTGAATATTCTCAAGCTGAACAAGATATCTGAAAATATCAATAAAAATTTTAGAAAAAAAAACTAAGGCGTTTCAAGAATTTTATATATGGCCAATATTGAACTCTAATAGTAATAAAATCGAAGGGAGCTATTGTACCAGACAGAGCCTTGTGTTTTTGAGATCAAGGTAAATTTATCCAATTTTCGGTTTTGTGACTATAACTTAAAAACTATGCATTTTTTGTGAACTTTTATACAATATTTTTTGTAGAAAATTAATTTTCTTATTAAAGTGATATATTTTAAAGGTTTAGTTATTTTTTTCAAGAAAATAAATCTAAAAAATATCGACAACTTATTCCCAGTTTTCTGCATCCACAATTTTTGGCATCCTGTCGTGTATTCACCAGATTTGATTTTATGTTTAATTTGCTTCAAATAAAATCCTGGGAGCAGTAGAGTTAATAGTAGCTGGTTTTAAGTTATATTGCTCTAAAACATTATTATTATCAGAAAATCGACGAATAGAAAGGACAATAGTTTTATAGGTTGTATCGTCAACGTTAGTTTTGTAAAAAACTTTTGTAGGAAAACACTTTTCTACTTTAAAAATTTGTATATTATTGCATACTACCTTCTCGTTATCCGAATTTTTGGTGCATTTTTGAGCGCAAAAATTTTTGAAAGATCCTTAAAGTCAAAAAATTCTTCAGTGTCCATTTCATTCACATTATAGGGTCTACCGTTTTTTTTTTTGGCAGCACTTATTAAACCTCTTTTTTTCTACCTATATCTTTTGTTTGTTAAAAAATATTAATTCTTTTCAAGAGTAATATACCTTCATTTTTATAGCACATTTATATAAATATAAACGTGGTTTTTAATAATTCTTCTCGACTTTTAATAATAAAATGTATAGATATTGTCAATAATGAAAGTAATTCTTGAGAACAAGAAATAATAATTTTTTTTCCTAAAATTTTACAATCAGTTTGAAAAGAATTAACCTTCAAATATACATATTTACTTTGTTTTGAAATATAATCTAATTAGTGATGTTTTAAACTCTAATCCTGTCTTATCAGCTTTTACCTATTGTTCCTAGGCAGATGGCCCTCAACTATTTATATGTTGGAAATTTCCTGTTATTTTATCAAGATATGTAGGTACTTACATTATTCATTCTTAACGTTGGTAATTTCTGGTATTTTCTCAAAGTCAAAATCGATTGCATTTGGTACTCACCACTTCTTCTTCTTAAAGTGCCCTCTCCTCAATGGAGGTTGGCTACTACAATTTTAAACTCTTCTCTATCTTCAGCTGTTCTTATTAGCTGTTCAAAATTTAGCCCTGTCCATTGTCGGATGTTTCTGAGCCATGATAGTCTTTTCCTTCCTAGGCCTCTCTTTCCCTCGATTTTTCCTTTCACTATAAGTTGGGCATATTGGTACTTATTATTTCTCGGTATGTGGCCTAGGTACGATGTTTTTCTTACTTTAACTGTGTGAAAAAGTTCTCTTTCCTTGCCTATTCTATGCAGCACTTCTTCGTTTGAGGTATGCGATGTCCATGAAATTTTGAGTATTCTCCAGTAGATCCACATTTCAAAGGCCTCCAATTTATTTATGGTTGATGTTTTAAGGGTCCACGTTTCCACTGCATATAGAAGAGTCGAAGAGTCGACTCACCACTACTTGCTTTTAAAACCTCGATCACGTAATTCCAGATAGTCCTCAGAAAATTTTTAAATGTAAAAGTATGCGATTGAACAGTAGATCATATTGATTTTAGTTCACCTCCTTACAATTTCTTATTTTGCACAGAATATAATTAACTTCTATATTGCCATTTCTAGATAAATTGTCAATTTTTTGTAGTACAATGTTACTATCAGAACAAAATTTACATCTTATTCTTGTCGAAGTTCCTTCTCATATCGAAGGTTGACCATCACCACGGCTATCCGTACTTTATTGGCGGCTGCTCTGAAAAGATCTATTGAGCTGCAACTATACCACTCTCTTAAATTGCTCAGCTAGGAAATTCTATTTCTACCTATGGATCTTTTACCCTTAATTTTACATTGCACTATAAGCCCGATATCTCATATTTCGCACTTTCGGTAATGTAACCTTAACACTTTTGCATTTGTAACTCTGTAACAAAAATGCTTTGTGCGCCAATGTAACAAAAATGTGTAAGAATATAAAAAAAAGTGTGCATGCAATGAAACACAAGTAGTTGGGGGTAAAGTAAAAGATAACATATAATTTTAAAGCCGGCTAGCAGAAGTTGCCGGAACTACTTGACATTCAAAGGAGGATTCGGCCAATTTGCATGCCCTACAGAGACCGTAGAATAAGAAAATGAATGACAAGGTTATAAAAAAACTATAGGAATATAACTAAGATAACTAAAAGTGATTATAGAGATTGCTCCAAAATGTGAGTGGGAGCCAGGAAAGTATTTACATAAACTTTCCAAGGTATCTTGTAAAGCTATGTGCTGAAATAAAAAAGGATATAGGTATGAATTGAACGATTTAATTTTCACCAAAACTTTAATCCCTAGCCAAATATATACAATATAAATTTATCTTAAAATACCCACCGCCAATTATGTACAGTCAACTTAATTATATACAAAAAATAAATGCCCTTGTTATACCCAACTGATCCTTGATGATCTAAATTTACAAATAATAAAATATGGAAAAAATTGACCTAAAAAAAGGTAATTTACTTGCCTCAGAGATGCAACTCTGTATTTTGGCTTACAATTAAATGTAATTGTAACAAGTAATAAGGACACTATCTTGATGAGATAAATGTCTAAACGTTTAAATATATAATAATAATAATATCTTAAAAAAAATAACTCTCTGATTAAATGTGTACACATAAAACCGTACAACCGAGTTATAAGGGAGTATTTAAAACTCAACCTGTAATTGACAATTAGTCCTTAAACGTTATTTAAAATTAGTTTAAAAAAATGACGGGTCTTTATTATTAGTCCGAGTATGAATATTTAAAGTTAAACAAAAAAAATGGTGTATAAAAGTTATTAAAATTGAAAAATAAATCCAGTATATAAAAATTATTAAAATTAAAAACAAAACTTGATAAAATTAGCTGTGTTCCACACTCTAATGCGGTCTTTCCAACTGGTTCCCTGAAGTTATCCGGGAAGGCTTATATGAGGTCTGTACCTCGGATGAAACAGCTCAGGGTGATATCCAAGTTGTACACCCAGTAGGGAACAAATCAATTTGTATTCTTAAATACATCCCAACCAAATTAAAATGAGAAATTGTTGACTCTGGACTAACTTCGGAAGTAGGAAGTAGGCTAAAATAACATTTGTGTGCGTTCCTCCTTACTCTTAATAAGAAGTAGGGAAAAAACACAAGAAAAATACGATACTATTTGAAGGATATGATAAAAAGTTATTGGGAACAAAAAGCTTTAATGATTTTGTAAATAGTGTGACCTTTGAATGGTTTGACAAGATTTTAAGTAAATGGATTGATTAAATAGATAATTTTATAAACGAAAACGCATGCTATGGATCTATTTTATAATATAAAAGAATGATATAAGACAGAGTATTTTAATAGATAGACTTAATAGATATATAATTATATATTTGTTTAAGACCGGAAAATAAAACAGAAATTGGATATATGATTTTATCTTATAAATTTCGATTTAGACGTAGAATATTTCTTAATGAAATGATGAAAAAGTTCAGATAAATATATCGAATCAAATGAAGAGTGACGATACTATAGGATCTCAAAATGGCTGATGTTTTTTTTATATTTTCGTTTTTATAATAATTTGCTAGACTTACCGAAAAAAGAGTGGCTAACTCAGATGAATAACACTAAAACCAACTAAAATTTCCTCATCTTCTTTCCAAAAACAAAAATACTTTTCTTAAAACAAATTTAGCACAGCTCTTTGCTGCCTACTTCTTAGTTCAGAGAACTTCCTTTATCTAGAGTTAAGACCAGAATGCTCGCTAGTTGTTAATTCTCAGTCGGATAGGTATGCCTGCCTTAAACCGCTGCTGGGGTCGCTGTTTATTACCAACTTAAATTTTAAGAATTTAAAAACCATTAAGAGGATTGGGATTAACGATCTAACGATCCAACTCATTAGATCCAGGTATTTTCAAAATCCCTCTATAGCACCACATCTCAAATGCTTCCAACTTCTTTATATTGTCTACTTTTAGAGTCTAGCTTTCCATTCCATGTAACACAGTCGAGAACACGTAGCATCTTAAGGCTCTTATCCTCAGCTCCAGAGGAAGATCTCGATCTTGTTCGAAAGATATTTTCTTGTGGCGTTATTGCAAATAACTATCCAGAATACTTCCTCCACAAAAGCGCAGACCGGCCAATTTTTATATACATAATGACAAATACTCTGTCTATGTCCTTTATTATTTCTTTTTCTCCTTTTAGAATGTTTCCATTACCTTCTTCAATTTTACTTATATTTTTCTTTTTCTCATTTTAGAATGTTTCCATTACCTTCTTCAATTTCACTTGTGTTTTGGTAATTTCTTCTCGGGTGCCGTATTGAATAAAATTATTTTCGATTTGCTTCGTAAATTGTTAAAAAATAATATTGTTTCTGGTAAAATTATTTAAAAAAAGCAGTAGAAATTTCAAGTGAACTAAGCATTGATATGAAGGCTTCTAGTCTTGAAAATTTTGAAAGCGACAAAATAGTTGCTTCAAATTTGTATATGACAAAACAGCTGCTGAAAATTACTTAGTGGTGTCTGATTGAAAGGAAAAACTGCTCAATTTATTGAAGCGATACTCACGGCTAGATATTTTAACGCAGATGAGTCGGGATTATTTTTATTTCGACAAAAGCATTATCTAACATAACTTATGTCCTAAGAGAAGAAATGAGCACTGCAAGTAAGGCTTCCAAAGATGGACTCACAATAATTCCGTTTTGCACCAACACCATAAAAATAAAATAATGCTGATTATCACAGTCAACAACCGAAATCCGTATCTATCTATTACAATAATTGTATTATTTTATTTATTTATTAAAACCTATTACAGAACTCCGTACCTCCATAATCGGTTGCCATGCTTTTTAGTTGTCAAACTATCAAACTATTGACGTTTGTTAAAATAAATGCAAATAATAATTCACATTGTAAAAGATCGAAGATTCGTGTGGTAAACTGTAAAAGATCAAAATATAGTACTGATCAATTATATAATATATTAAATAATAATTCATCTAGTGAAGATGAATTCAGTGAATCCAGTAATAGTGTAGTTCTGTCAGATGAAAACACAGGTATGTTTATTATAAAGTACAGATATGATTCCAATACGAGATTTGAGAAATAAATTCAAAATTATATCATAATTTCATTTGTATATTTGTACGCTTATGTTTTGAAATGTTTATTTCTAATTTCAACCTTTTAGAATATATTATCAACAGAATTATTTTGCAGCATTATATTTTCTTGTACAATTGCTTTTTCTTTTTTTAGATTTTGAAGAAGAAAATGATTATTCTGGATTGGTTGAAGCGTTACATCGAAATGCAGATAGGAATGAAAATATACAGGAGGAGCCAAAGTTATATTGTTCTGAAGCTATTTCTTGTGGCATTGTAAATTAATTACTATTAAACTGGGAATAAGCCACAATTAAAGATAAAAATACGTTTATTGACGTTTCAATTTCCACTTCGGAAATCGTTCTCAAATTAAATTTAAGTGAGGATTCGTGGAAAGACGATCCTATTGGAATGCAAAATTTTAATTTTACCAAATCTTCTGGGTTATTAGTAGATATTCCAGGGACTGGTCTTCCATATGATTTTTTGCCTTCTTGTAAAAGATATTTTTTTTTTTGAGATGATAGTGCAGGAAACAAATGTTTATGCCGAATCGTTATTTTTATCCGGTGTTGCAGAACATTCACGTATAACTCAATGGAAGCCTGTGTCTGTTAACGAACTTAAAACATTTTTTGGACTTACATTGCATATGGGAACATGGAAAACCAATAGATTCCAGGACTACTGGAATACCGATCCTCTTTTTCAATTGAAATGTTTCCATAATAATATGAGCCGAGATCGTTACTTGCTTATTTTGAGATGTCTACATTTTGCCCGAAATCCAGAAGAGGGTACAATAGAAGATAAAATCTATAAAATTAAACCACTTTTAAATTACTTCAATAGTATAATGGCTGAAATATATCAAGCAGGAAAAAATTTATCCCTTGATGAAAGTATGGTGTTGTGGCGTGGTAGATTATCTTTTCGAATATATATGAAAAGCAAACGTCACAAATACGGACTTAATTGTATATGTTGGCAGAACCAAACGGCTTAGCGCTTCGTATGAAATTATATACAGGACGTTATGACTCTGCAGGTGGAAAAGGCCACTCTGAAAAAGTAGTTTTAGAACTAATGCGAGATAAACTTAACGTTGGGCATTCTCTTTTTATAGATAATTTTTATGGAAGTGTTGATTTAGCAAAAACGCTTTTACAAAACAATACTTTCTGCAGAGGAACTTTAATTTCCTAGAGAAAAGGTAACCCTAAAAAAGTTTTTGAAGCTAAACTAGCACAAGGACAGACAGTAGGGCAATACAAAGATGGCATTTTAGTAGGAAAGTGGAGAGATAAAAGAGAAGTTATGTACATATCCACGGAAATTAAAAATGATGTTATCGAAACTGAAAACAAAAGAAACCAAATAAAAATAAAACCCCTACCTATATCCAAATATAATGAGTTTATGAGTGGTGTTGAACGCAAAGATCATATGCTCGCTTACTATCCATGTGAGCGAAAGACGCTCAGATGGTATAAAAAAATAGGTATTCACATATTTCAAGTTTTGTTGTTAAATTCCTATTATTTGTACAAAAGTTATACTCCGTACACTGGTAGAAAAATGAATTTATATGAATATGGTTTAGAAATTATCAGACATCTTTTAAAAAATTCTAAAACAGTATTGGTTACTCCAGTGTACAAACAACAACAAACAACAGACAAGCACAACATTTAAAAAATTTTAAATGTTGATACTAAAGGTCGGATAAAGAGAAAATATGTAAGGTATGTTCAATGAATAATTTAAGAAAAGACACGATATTTGAGTGCAGCTTCTGTCCTGAAAAACCTGGCCTTTGTGTTGGAAATTGTTTTGTACAGTATCATAATGATAATAATTTGTAATTATTAATATTATTATTGTAATATGTTTTCTATTAAAATTTCCAGTAAATGTTTCTTTTGACAATAATGACTTTCTGCAATTTAAAAATCAAAGACGCACATGTGAGTCACTTAGCATATGGATGAAACATTAATGATCTAGTGCTGGCGACGCCTATGAGCGTCACGCGTTAAAAAAGACAGAATTTAGCAAAAACTTTATAAATGTATTCTGCCAACAAGAAACCAATTGGAGTTATAACGATTTACAAAAAAAAAATACTCTCAGCACCTAGCAGTAGCATATCGTTAGGCTTTAAGCATACGACGTGTTAACCTTTAATTGTGGTTTATTCCCAGTTAAATAGTAATTAATTTAAGATGCCACAAAAAAATAGCTTCAGAACAATATTAAGTGTTGTGATTGGTCTCTTTTTCTTGTTGTTTTCTTAGCATGCCTCAGCCTATGCATGCTTCTTCATGTCTCTTTTGTATAAGTGTCTTCTTTTCAGCATCACCCATTTTTTTGTTTTTCTGTTATTTTTTTCTATTTTCTTTTGTTGTTCTGTTATTTTTTCCATCGTGTCGTTTCAAATAACTCTTGTCTAAGTATTTGAATTTCTAAGCCCCTTTCTAAGTTGGAGAGTGCGTGTGTACGCAGCGTTGAAGTCACAGAGGTGATGCCCAGATTATTATTTATAAAAGACAATAAATTTAAACATACATTCGGTGCACTATTTAAATTTTTGGTTTTTAGCAGAACAGTTTATTCAAAGTTGTACTGAATAAACTGTTTGCGGTGGTCCCAGGATTACCTGGGAAAAATAATTCAAAGGTGCAACATATATTCCTTTATTTGATTCCAATAGTACAAAAATATACAATTTAAAAAAAGAAAACAGGGTATATAATAGGTACTAAAGACATCTGCATGAAACAGCTGTTAATATCAGGAGTAAAAATTGCACATGGTTAAACATAATTTAATTAAGAGGCCGCCTGATATTTGACTAATCCTTATTTCATTAAGCGATGCAGGGCATATAAACAACGATAAATTTAACACATAATTGTTAAAGATGTTCCAAATGTGTCTACTCGTTCCGATAAGTAACAGTATAATTATGACACTTTATTATTATTTTTCTTTTCTCAAATATTCGTGTTTATTGCATAGTAAACTGCATTCATTTTACATATTGCCAATTGTCAACAGAAGCACGTGAAAGACAAACAGGGTCGTACTAATGTGTATCACATGAATTTTAAAAATATTTACTTTTGAAACTATAAGTGTAAGAATTTCTTGAACTTTAATCATTAAATTACAATTAAACTAAATTCTAAAAAATAACACGATCAGTATATAACTTAACAATAACTATAACATAAATATAACACACAATATGGTAACTTAAAAACCAACACGATACAATTTGAATTTAACAAGACCGGCAAGTTTGGATCTGTTTTATGAGAATATATCTGGCTTCAGGCAATAAATTATATTTAATAGCCTCTCGATGAATGAGAGGGCGAATATCAACACGTGCATTTGTTGACAGATGGGAATTTGTTAAACGAATGAACTATAAATAAATTAATGTTGATAAATCACTGAATACATAGTAAGTGAAAAAATAATCCGATTTATAAAATTAATGAATATTTTATGCATAAATGCAAGTAACAGTTCTTCAAAAATATTTAAAAACTAACCGAAATGTCCATCTTTATTTCATCTGGCGACGTTATCGGGAGCTCATACCGGTTCGGACACTGTTTAATGTTTACATCTTCCTCAATCGCTTAATGAATTTTACTTTAGATTTCCATGTTTTTAATTATGACTAATATTAAAGCACTTGACTACAATATTAAATACAGTAAAATCACAACAATACACAAGATAAGAAAAAATAAATTACTTCTATTAACAATGAAATAGTAGGTATAATAAAAATTTATTTAAGTTTTATTTGTATACTAATTAGCCTACTCTTTTATATGTTTTAAACATTAGAATTATTTCATTTCCAATGCATGCGATGACTACTTTTTTGTTCTATAGACGTTATAGTCATTTCTTGCGAAAAACAGAAGTAAATATACTAAGAGAAAAAAAAATTTCCATAGTACGTTTTTTATTGAATTATTAAAAATATTTACAGTAAAATAACAATTAGTAATAATTTATCAAAACAATATACAGTGTAGGTAAAAGTTTATGGTCGGTATGGACCTTACGTGAGATGGAGTGAGAAACATCTGTTAAAAAAGAGAGAGGTATATTAGATCCACCCTTTATATCGCCGAACATGAATGCGTGGATATAATAAAAAAGGGTAAGTTCAACGTTGCTAAACTGATTGATTTTATTTGACCTGTTGTCTTTTTAGCATTTAAACAATGTTCTAAGATAATCTAATTTGGGCGAAATGGATTTAAATGGCAGCTTAATGTTTTTTATTGGGAATACCACAAGTTTACTTTACAATAAGTGTAATATAACATTTTGATTTCCACTTCGGAAATCGTTTTATATAAATAAAATTTATTAATATTCGTATTTTAAGTACGATTTCCGAATTAAAAATCTAAACATCAAAATAAGCATATGTTAAAGTC
The DNA here is from genome assembly GCA_918026665.1 of Diabrotica balteata. Taxonomy (NCBI): domain Eukaryota; kingdom Metazoa; phylum Arthropoda; class Insecta; order Coleoptera; family Chrysomelidae; genus Diabrotica; species Diabrotica balteata. Next base: position 78,123,729 of record OU898280.1, on the reverse strand, counting down.
ACATTGTGCCTTATTCCCAATAAGAAATAATAAACTGCATACAATAATGCCACATTAAAAAAAATTTCATACACAATTATTTGGCAACGTCTGTGTGGTCAAAGCACGAAATCAAAGTAGGGTAACGAGTAGTAGAGGTGGGTCGTTGTAAATCGTTAACGTTTTTATCGTTAAGAGCGTAGGCGCAAAATTTCAGTCCAATGCTTTTTAAATGCATTAATTTTTTTCGAATCCTGAGAAAACTAATAAATATTTTTTAAGGAGTATTGTGTAAAACTATGTGAGCAAGGCTAAAATAATCCGACAGTTCATTTTAATGTACTACTAAAAACTTTTATTAAAAAAAATTTTTGTAGCGACTTTTATATAGTTTAAATTTGTGTGAGACAGAGAAAGGCGACAACGATGGTATAAATATTTTATGTACTAAAACGATCAAGTATTATGTAAATTAACAATGCAACTAACAATGAATGCATTCGCTTTTGAAATGGGTATAATGTGACAGAGCTTTTGTTTATGTGACCATATAAAAAATTCTTAGCAACAGAAAATACTTCGTATAATTTTTTCATAAATTCCTTTTCTACAAAGTAATCTACTAAAATATTATACGAGGAGTGTTTTCTAACTAATTACAATTTTGATGTGTAAAAAAAGCAAGTAAACTTTTGGGAATAATTTTATTTTTACATGAGAGACCGACCACAACTTCCTATACTTTTCCACATAATTGCCGCCAATATTAAGGCACTGACCACAATACATAACAAGATTTTATACAGTCTCGTTACAGCACTTCATACAAGCAGGATCCGATGGGGGATGGTCAAATTATTCCATGACAAACGTGATAACCATAGAATTGGTGATGTCAACAAACTATAGGGGGAGCTTTGACAGATGATCACTCACGTAGGAAAACAAAACAGAGATACCATAATCTTTGTAGGTGGATGATTGTTGTATCTAAAAATTATCCGTATTTATTATCTTCCACTTGAAATATATAGCAGACACAAAAAGACCTTTAAAAGAAGGCGACGCCTTGGTAAAGGCTGGCCACGTTGTGTTGTGTGGCAAATATAATAACAAACTAGTCGGTTTGTGTCTGCAAATGACTAATTTAAATGATGCTCCACATGAAATCACTGTGGATGAGACATAAGAGATGAGTGGGTGGTAAAAGCACTTGTAAAGTCCGCCAGGGAGGAATGTGCATGTGTTATATTACGCATTAGTCTAGCATTCACCAGTTCCTCATTGATTTTTCTTTTGTGCTTTCTTTTAAGAAGGCATTGAGAGGGAATAGCACCTTTCTTTGAAAGTTTCTTTTGCCCTGCTGCAGTTGTAATAGAAATTTTAATCAAAATCTATGTTAGTGTATATATTTAATTAGGTTAGGTAGGCACATTATACATAATAAATGTTGCAATTCTGTTCAGCAAATTTACTTAAAAAAAATCTGTTGATGCAAATTTTTACCGCACCGTGCCGCCTCTTTCGTTTGACATCGCCAATAACTTACTATATTATTTCAAGACAAACGTGATCAAAAACCATTTAGGGGTCGCCGACGACGCCGACTCCTTTCCTTGTTATGTATATGACTCATTTTCTCGTCTTGAAGATGCTTTCACCTCTTCCACACAATACACAGTATAAAAAATCGATAGTTGCTGTAACCGTGTCTGACAGATACGGTTAGGTTAGGATACGGTAGGTACACAAAGCGCACACAACTCTGGACACCAACCACAGCTCTGCAGTGGCGGAATTTTTAAACGATACTTATTTGAGAGCCTCGTATATTCATAAGGGTAATAAAAGTAGCTCTATAAAAAAAATAAGAAACCAGTGTTTGAGAAACATGTGTTAACTCCAAAATGTATATTTTTCAGTAGGGCAATTTTAACATTCCAGAAGGTTTCTTAAATCGAACGCAACAATATAAAAAAACCAAATATATTTCATTAAATACTTTATTAAGTGCTATAACAGATATAACAAATGAAATATGTTTTAAGATTTCTGTTTTTGATATAATGACACATATCATATTTGTATCAGAAATATAGAGATTTAAAAAGTATTTGAATGGAGATAACGGTCAGAGAAGAGAACTGTTATTGGTCAATTTCTTTGTATTGGAAAACAGTGCTGTGGAAATCTATGGCTTTACTTGTACAAAATTAAAACTTACGCATCGAAATTTTCATCACTGTCGCTTGTATATTGTGTGGTACTGGTTTGAGTATGTTTAAGCGAATGGTAAAATCCATGAGAGATTGGATCTATAAAGGGTAGTATGTCAAGAATATCTTTATCTTTCAAATAGTCTATGGGTAGAGGATCATTATAAGCTGGAAGTATCTGAATATTAGACATGGAAGTTGACCTGCCTGTTCTTACCATGGACATTGAACGAAACGGTTAATTGGGATCTAATATGTATTTAAAGCCTATATCACTATCCTTTTTGTAATGTAGCCAAAATACGCTATTTCAAACAAAAGAATTTTTATCTTTATCAACGTTCTTTTCTTTTTATAAAATGCGTTGTTAGAAGTTTAGAAAATCCGAAAAAGTCAGTTTGTTTCATAAATTTTACGTCAAAACGAGGGCTCGTCATTTTAATTACCGATAAGTACCTAATTCTGTGGAATTGAAATTGTGGTGTTTCTTTTTTCACAAATCTCTCTATGGTAGCATGGTCTGTATCACATTCTAAATGAGTATGACCAGGAACTAGGAACTTAGATGAATTTCTTTTAGTGTTTCCTTTTCTTCAATAGCATTTAAAAACATAATTGGTAATATATTATTTCGGTTTTGACCTGAGCACGTATCAGAATAGAGGACTAGTTTTTCTACGTGTTCTGGCAAGTCTTTAATAAACTGAAATAAGCAAAATGCGATCTCATTAGCTCCTCTTTGAGCTACACCTTCGTGATACACATAACAAGATGTTCGTTTTGTGGTGATATTGCGGATCGTCAAATTGAAAGTCCATAACTTTCTATTATAGAAAGCCACACTAGATGTCAAATAAGGTGTAGCCAAACACTTCTGCAAATCAAATGCAACTACTCCAAACTTGCCTATGTTACTTAAATAACTAATTAACTAAACTATTAACTTAAACTAATACTACTTAAATATAATATTTATTTGAATCTCAGATGCTAAGTGGGACATAGCATAAAATTACCGAAATAATTTGCATATTATTTGATATAATAATTATGATAAGTACCAATTATCACATATGGACCAAAATGTTTTACCAAAAGAATGTGCATATTATTTAATCTAGACATGATAAGTACCAATTATCAGATATGAACCAAAACGTTATTGTCTAGTTTTGTTTTCGGGTACACGATATAATATTTTAACACTACTATACCAAACAAAATTTGAATAATAGGAACTTATCGATATTATACCAAGCCTTGGCACGTTTTCTAGACGTGATGAACATACCATAGTCAGATCAAAGGAAAATAGATCAAAAGCAAAATGCAGTGCAGGACAAAATTTTCGCTATTTTGGAGTTATCATGTTTCTCCCAAACACCACAGATATATTAGTATACTTTTCTACTTAATTAATCTTTATTAGATTTACCTTCCCTTTTTGTTTGTATATCCTTAATTAAAAAAACTTTTATAACCCTTTATTAGTAATAGTGATAGTAAACATTGTTATTCTTTTTAATACTATACTACAAGTGAATTTGCGTAACAAAGTATATATTTAAAGTAGCTAAGAATCAACACCGAATAAAAACACCCTATATATTTAAAGGTTATGTTAACGTAGTAAAATTGTTCCTAAAAATTACAAGGTGTGGCTACAAAATAATGAGACGGACGTGCGTGCAGAATCACTGCAACGTGTTAAAGTACAACTGACACCTATGTATTATGGACCTTTTTAATTCATTTGTTAACCATTTGCCTATGTAGTTGTAGTTTTTTACTGCCTATATGAAAACGAAATCAAGACTCACTTAGAGAGTGGTTGCTGCAGGGTGAGCAGTGTTGTCATTCAGAAAGCGGTCTTACGAGATCACCCCCGATGGTCGGCTTTATCAGTATCATATATCATTATATACATATATATATATATATATATATATATATATATATATATATATATATATATATATATATATATATGTAAAGAATTAAATCTTTTAGCGAAAGCCGCTATCGCTTTATATATTATTATATAGTTGGCCATTTAATAATATATATATATATATATATATATATATATATATATATATAATTATCAAGTAACAAATCAAAATAATTTTGTTTAATTTGTCTTTCGAGAACGGTTTGCGAAGTGGAATGCCAAACGTCAAAATATGTTCGTATTTTCAACTGAAATTGTGGTTGTCATTAACGACATTAAAGAATATTGATATTAAACGCAACAAGAAAATAACTTCCGAACCATGGTCTCTGTGTATACAAATGATTTTTTTTTACTTTTAATTAAAATATATTTGTGATCACTGCATTATTCCTTTTATTTTATTCGTCTATATGTAATTTTTTTTCTGCAATAAGTAATCTAGTAACTTGTTTGATGTTTTAAACGTTTCGATTTGAATTTTAAATTTGAAATGTTTTGATTTTAATTTTTTATATATAATCAGCTATACACAAACATATTTCCCTTGGATAAGGGTATTAGGCAAGGAGGCACCATCTCTCCTAAACTATTCTCCGCTTTATTAAAGAGTGCCATGAGAAACTTAAGGTTTGTAGACGACATAGTCCTTATTGCAGACCGGGTAGATCATGCCTGTCAACTTCTTTAAGACCTTTAAAGTTCTTGTACACGAGTTAATCAGTTAGCCCGGTATATAACAAGTCAACATAGCAAGAAAATAAAAGAAACAAAATAAGGGGTAGTTAGCCTAGAAAAGAATATTAATAATTAATTAAATAATTATTATATACTCCAAATTAAATAAAAATAATTCGACATAGTTTAACGTATATATTTCAAATTAAACAAAAAATGAAAATTCGACCTAGTTTAAGTGTATTACACAAGTGTCGATATCAGGCCAGCCCGAATGTTTAAAAATTACGAAACCATAGACCTTCGTTGGAAAATAATACCACGAAGCGACACACCAGCGATAAGAATTGAGCTGAGCTAGCAGAGCAGACGATCGTATGATCCATTGTAACACGTGGAGCAGACGGCACCATCAGCGAAAACTCTAGGGGTAAGGCGCGACGCCTCGGTACTGTGACGGTAATTGAGAATACGCGTTCTCGGTACATAAAAAACGAAGTAAGTTGGTCAGCCGGGCAGTAGTGTCCGGCGACCCGGGTAATAGTTTTGGCGACAGGAGCCAGTGAGAACGGCAGTACCGTATAAGTACCAGATATCTCGTATCTCGAAAATTCGTGATAGCGTACAGTACTCTCAGCAGACTGTTCCTGAGTTCCAGTTGGACTGCAAGGGCGTATTCTTTAGCTAGGGCCTAAAGGCGCTAAGGTAACTAAACATAAATACTAACCCAGGGGAAATACATAATAATCGTAGATTATCCACCCTTTAGATTTCTTGCTAAGGTCTCTTCTCGTCTCCTTTCGCAACCGAATAAACCATAATTAGTTATAACTGATATCTTGTTGTCTTAGTTATAGTATACAATTTATTTAATATACTGTAAGTTCGAAATTGGGTTTTATTGTTCTTTCCCGGCCGTTTACAGGTAGAGACTAGAAGAGAACACATTTTGGCTTCTACATTGCTTCGGCTTCTAAAGTAAGCCCATAGCCTCAACTCTTTACAGGGCATGCAATCTGGACGTCCTTCATCCCTATTTCCAAATTTCCCTACCCTCTTATAAATCCGCGAGAGCGAAATCATGTCCGTTCAGACTAGTTGGAGTGTATGTTTATTACAAAAGCAAAGAATAGCAATGTTGAATATATCCCTCGGCGACAGAGTTTCAAATCAAATAGGAGGATAACTAGTGTTACGGACCCCGTTTAATTGAATTACAACGCTGAAATGGAACTGGGTAGGACATATTGATAGAGTCTAAGACGGAAGATGGACCAAGAAAATTTTAGAATAGAGACCTAAGACACGATGTATATCGTAATCAGACGACATCAAGCGCATCCATCACAACTGGATTCGGGGTGCTCGAGATCGGATGCAATGATTATACTAATTGTAACAAGGCAACCATTTCCTTCGAGATTAGGACTAGTTCTATCATATCTTATTCTTGTCTTTATTTCCTCATTTATTTATATGTCGTTCACCAGTTCTTTCGAGCTTAGGACTACTTGTATCAGATCTTATTCTTGTCTTTATTTCCTCATTTATTTGTATGTCGTCCACCATTTCCTTCGAGTTTGGGACTGACTGTAGTACTGATTCACCTCTTTCATTAAAGTTTCTACCCCACGTCACATCAATTGCAGTCCATTTCTCCTGAAATCTCTTACTAGCTGTTCAATCTCTTTTGGTAGTGGTTGCTCGGGATAATCATATGGGAGATATGCTGATCCGAGAATTATCTCCTTCATACTTCGTCTATAGTCTTCATCTTTACAGTCGTGAAATCCCTGGAACAAAGATTCATTAACGTAAGTGTTTTGAATTGTCTTTTAACTATTATAAAGATCCTCAGGATTTCTGCAAATCGGCCAAGTTTTCCACCAATGCCCAATAGACCTCTTATTCCGACCTTTTAAACCAGAGCTCTTTTATCAAAGGTACATTAAACTTTCTCATAGCAACAGTAAGTTGCCTTACTATTATGAAGAATCGCTTTCAGGACTCATCTAGGCCTCTGACAGTTTTGTAGAAGATCTCGTCGATCGTGTGACGAGAATTTGTACGTTCTCCTAGATCTTCCGATTTTTCAACAAACAGTCCCGTCTTAAGGTATTCATTTGGTTAAGATATGCCACTTGGAGTCCTCACCACCTTTGTAGTCCATTTTTTCGTATATTCATTTGCAGAAGTTCATTCTGACTCCTGACAGGACCTTGTTCCGGTTTGTTGACAATCAAGTCTGCTTGAGCCCGATCTAGTTGAGTATCAGGATGATGCTAATGTAGCACCGCCAGCCTAACTACTTTTGTGGCATTGCTATATTATGACCAAGTCTACTAGTTCCTTGGTTTTTGAGTGACTGTTGGTGGTTTGACAGACGGTAATGGTATTCTCCAAAGGTCTCTTTTTATTCTCGGGGATTGCGGGTATCCCCGCTTTGGCTTTATGTGGATTTGCTGCAATCCATGTCCTAACAGTCATTATTAAGAAGGGACAATACGAACGCAGGAACTACAGAAATTTACAAAAAAACAAATAAAGTACACAAAAAAAACATTTTACGGCGTTAGTCTCATTATGTTATAGCTACTTCCTGTAATGCTGTACAAAATAAAAGCTATAGTAACAATTGGGTCAACATTTATTGTATCAATTTGAATAATTAACTACAGTAAACAGATAATTTAATTGTCTTTAAGTTAGTGTTATAGCAGTTCAAACTATGAACAATAAAATATCGGACGATTGAGATTAACAGGATTATAACAGATATAATATATAATAAATATGTTAATATAACAATAAAATATATTATTATATAACAATAAAATAACTTGACAGAGTAGAGAAGCTCGTGTATCTCGGCAGTAATATTATTGAGAGCTTTGCAGTCACGATCTTAGCATTGATCTTAGAGTTCGAATGACATCTTGCTACATCTTTCCTGTCCTGCTGTATGGATTGGAAGCATGGACTCTAACTGAGGCTATCTTTAAACGCTTGACATCTTTTGAGATGTGGGTATACAGACGACTACTGAAAACAAGCTAGGTCGACAGAGTTAGAAATGAGGAGGTCCTTAGACGGCTGAACCAAACAACACAACTGGTCAATATAATAAAGAAACGCAAGCTGGAATACTTAGGTCACATTATGAGACACCCCAAAAAATATGATCTTTTACATCTGATCATTCAGGAAAAGATCCACATCATGGCTGAAAAATCTAAGGCAATGGTATGGAAAATCAACTACATCGTTATTTAGAGCTGCTGTCAATAAAGTCACGATAGCAAATATGGTAGCCAACATAGGCTATGGTAGATATGGTAGAACTAAAAAAAGAAGAAGATAATCCTTATTTTAAGCGAAAACTAAGATATAAATCAAAACAAAGTTTTTTCTTTTTATCTGTTGTGTACTGTAGGATACCGAATTACCGAAATATGCAAATATTCCTGTAATTCGGTATTGCATATGCATGAGGTAAAAAAATGACCAGAGACAGAGATCTTTCGAGACGGACAATACACGACCACTATACTCCCTCCGGGGAGCCAGGGCTGAGGAGAGAGACTGTATACCAAAGAACCCGCAATAATAAAAATAAAAGTGGATTATTTCAACATTTGATACATAAATGCATTGATACAAATGGATAAAAACGTGTCATAAAATATTAAGACAAAAATACGGATAAATGGTCAAACAGTTAGTAACATTTTCTTTGAGGCTGAGATCTAGAGTCGACAGACTGTTGACAACAAGGTTTTCTAAGAATAAAAACAATTGGTAACATTCGTTTTTTCAAACATTTTCATCCTGTTAGCGAAAAATTATCTATCTATATAAGGATTTTTACAGCTGTCGCCGCCTTCCTTCTTTCAGCCAACGTCTCCAGTCCTTTCTGTTCTGCCATTCTCCATCTGTAAGGTCTGGTCTTTCCATGGCCTCGTCCAATTGATACCTCCATGATCTTCGTAGTTTACCCTTCCTATTGGGCTCCAATCCGAAATCTGTGCTATTCACCTTGTATGATTTGTTCTTCTCACACGTCCATACCAAATTAAACGTTTTTCTTCGATGTAGCTGAGTATGTCTACTGCCATTCCTCGTTTTATGTCCTCATTTCTGATGTGATCTATTTTGTCACTCTGCAGCTTCTTCTCATGAACTCCCTTTCAGTTGCTGTGATTTTGGACCTGTTTCGTTTATTTATTACCCAATTCTCTGCTCCATAGGTCATTATACTGCGTACCAAAGTGTTATAAATTATCTTCTTTGCATTTCTGGTAATCTGTCTATCCCACAGTACCCCGTTCATTTGTTTAATTCATGTTCTTGTCTGTGCTAATCTGCTGATTATCTCTTGCTCACTGGTTCCATTTTTTGAGAGTATGAATCCTGTATGGATTCATGTGTATGGAGTATGGCGAGAAATCATGAATTATTAAAAACTGTATTGCAAGAGTGTTAAAAATTAAAAATAATATTGATGTTAAATCTGTTTACTTGCACCTAAGAACTATATAACATACAACTAATGGACAAACGACAATATTATTTCTAAGTGTCATGTTGATACAATAAAGTCAACCAAGTAATCTATGTAAATATCACTTCCTCTAGCAGCTCAAATATATATTAAGTATAAAGCTTAATTAATCGCTATCTGCTTTAACGATTGGAAATATATTGCTAACGCCCAGAACACTGGTTACTTTATCTTCAGTTTGACTAAAGTATACTAAGCAATAGTTGCCTTTAAACTTGTTTGGTAGATCCGGGAATGTCACTTCGTATTTTTTGGTTTCATGGGATCTACTGCTACTGCTGCTCTCGTCAGTTGGAGTTGCGCATTTGCTAACGTATTCGTAGGTCACGTAGTCATCTAAGGCACAGAAATCCTCCTAAATAATTACAAATTATTAATTACTGGATAATTCCAAATAAGGGAACAATAAAACAGTTTTATATATAATAACCCCTAACAGTAATAGGAAAGAGAAACATTCCAATATATCGTTTTATACAGTCGGTATAAATTACTTCTATTTTACTTTTTACTTCGTCAAAATACAAACAACTACTTAGAAGTTTGCTAACAATAATTTTATAAATATTTTAGTTATTTTGAACATATACAGGGTGGTCGGTAAGTAATTGTACAAAAAGAAACCGTAGATTCTAGACTTTAAAATATTACGATTTAAGACAAATTTCTTTATCTCAAATAAAATGTGGATATTAAGCAGTGGCGGCTTTTGGGGGTAGGATAGGCCGGGCCTACCCAATAATTTTAAGAACTTTAAAATTTAAAAACATATATTCAAAAATTATGTTAATGCATATAAATAACTTTTAAATATACTAAATATCTCAATACATTAATGTCTGTTAAAACATGTTATTATATTAACACAGAAAGCATCGAATCGTATTCAGGCATTTTAAATATCATTAATAGGCCCGATCGAAACTGGCCGACCCAGCTCACATAAGATCCCCGTAGAAAAAGCGTTTGAAGTTAAGCAGCTTGCCAGACAACGATTTTTATTGTCGTGTTTATGCTTCCTGTTTACGCACCAGACGATAACGACCATCGTTGTCACTTGTAACATAATTCGTCGAATTTTGAACATAGTTTCAATTCGCTTCTGCAATTCATAATGTCTAAAGTCAATGATCGACCTATTGTCTGCTGCGAAACTCGAGCCTGTATATGTTGAACTTAAGATGTTTTGCAATTTTAACATTGCTCTCATGAATATCTTATGTTTGCTTTGCAGTCCCGTATGTGAGAATTATGCACTGTCAAACAGAAGTACTGTTGTATTTTCTTACTTTAGGAATTTTAATTTCCCAAATCAGACTGTTATGCTCTTATTGTAATTATATAACATGCATTGCCCTATTACTTCTATGTTTGTCATCGTAAGATTCACCATTTCAATTGTCAATTACATAGGTAGTTCAAAACTTGATAATCTACATCGTCTGCATATCTTAGATAGTTTCATTTATGTTTATATAACATAACAAATGTAACATAATTATCGAAGTATAATATAAATTTTCTTTTAAATTATAATAAAAAGTATGTAACATAATCTATAATTGTGTAATTGTCAAATAAATTTTAAAAATTCGAAAAAAATCACATTTGCTGGCGAGCGGTTTACCCCTTAAAAGACGCTTAGAAACAGAATATACCTACTAATTTTTTTGCATTTCTAATGCACCAAACCTTTTTTATTCGATTCTATATATTTTTTCAAAATGAAATGTATTTTTTTTTAATTTTTACAAGTGGGCCGGCAATTGTTATTAACAAAAATCTTTTACACAAAAGCAATTTGACCTAATTGCGTCCGAATCAATTTTTTTAGGTGTATCTCATCAAAATAAACACTTTTTCTTTCTTGATAATTTTTCGAAAAATGCTTCCTCTTCGAGTTATTTGCATTTTTTTGTTGAAAAAATGCCTTAATTAGTAATTTTTTTTTCTAAAAAACTACTAAATGAATTGCAATTCTACAAATAGCTTTATAATCTTTAAACCGTGGGAGTACAAGTTAGAATATTTTGACAAGGATAATTTTTTTTCTATGTTGCTAAAAACATGGACCCAAATATTTCGAATATGCCTTTCGAGCAGTCTACCACTAAGTGTGTACAGCGGTTGCAGCGATACAGGCGTGCGGCGCGTAGAAATATTTGTTTAGATTTAAAAAATTAATTTAATACAAATATTACGTACAATTTATTAAAAAAAAAAGATATTTATAATTATTTTTATATAGACATATTAAAACAATTAAAATTAATTTTTTACAATGCTATAATAATGTAATTTTTCTTTTAATATACGTGGTAACTCTATTATTGAATGTTTTATTACAGTGAAATACATTAAGCAATATATAATCAATTTTCATTGAAAAATATAATAAAATAAAAATATAATATTATTTATACATCGTTTTCATTGTCAATAATTTGACAATTTTCGTCAACAGCAACAGGATTTCCATCTAATAAGCTGATTTCATTGTCTTCAATAAAGTCGTCTTTTTACATTTTTACAATTCTCTGGTGTACATGTACATACTGTGCAGCATTCTAAATTATAAGAAATACAATTATAATTTTTCGTAGAACATTTTCCGGTACATGAGCAGAAATACTTTTGTAAAATATCTAAACTAGTTTTGCCTTCAAAATAATTAAAATCGAAACAATTATTTTCCATTGTGAAACCATGGGTTAATGGATGAAGAGATGAAATAATATTGTTTTTTGCTTGAATCCATTCATTTATTAGCATTTATTTACGCAACATGTATTTGCACACCCTTACATGTAATTTCAATGTAACCTTACCATAGTCACGCACGGAGCAAATATCGTTGGCGTTAATTTAGAATTATCTAAGAAATTTGTAGTGAAATGTAGAATATTTAGTAAGTATCCCAGTATTTACTTCATCATTCAGCCCATACTCGTCCACTGCTGAACATAGGCCTCCCGTAGTTCACCCCACAAATTTCTGTCCTGAGCCGCCTGCATCCAATTTTGATGTGTCCGTTTCAGGTCATCCGTCCATCTTGTTGGTGGTCGTCCTCTATTTCTAAAGGCATCTTGTCTGGGTCTCCACTCAAGAATGCGTTTTGTCCATCTGCCGTCCTTCGTTCTCGCGACGTGCCCTGCCCAGTTCCATTTTAAGGTTGATATTCTTTTGATTGCGTCGGTTACTCCCGATCTACGGCGCAATTCTGTGTTGGGTATTCGGTCTCTCAGGGTTAATCCCAACATGGACCGTTCCATTGCCCTCTGTGTTGTTCGAATTTTGTTTGCGGACGTCTTAGTAAGTGTTAGCGTCTCCGCACCATAGGTTAGAACTGGCAGCACACATTGATCGAAGACTTTTCTCTTCAAGCAGATGGGAAGGGCTGATTGGAATACATCTCTTAGCTTTCCATAAGCTGCCCATGTCAACCCTATTCTACGTATTAGTTCATTGGTCTGGTTATCTCTACTTAAGCGAATTTCGTGTCCCAGATATTTGTATGCTGATGTTTGTTCTATACTTGTTCCAGCTATGTTGATGTTCTCACTCAGAACAAGGTTTGTCATCACTTGTGTTTTTGAGTTATTGATCTTTAAACCCACTTGTGTAGAGGCATAGTAGAGTCTTTCGCACATTTCGATGGCATGATCTATGCGGTCTGTTATCAGGACTATATCGTCCGCGAACCTGAGGTGACTAAGCTGCTCTCCATTTATGTTTATGCCCTTTTCGTCTAGGTTTGCACGCTTACACATGTATTCCAATAATGTTGTAAACAGTTTTGGCGAAATGGTGTCGCCCTGGCGAACTCCGCGATGAATTTTGAACTTGTGTGTATCTTCATGGAGTCTGACGCATGCCGTGGCATTATCATAGATATTTTTGATGACAGTGGTGTAGCGGTGATCTATTCGGCACTCTTTTAAAGCTTCTAGCATTTTCTGGTGGTTTACTGTGTCGAATGCTTTCTCATAATCCAAGTATTTACTTACCAACGTAGTATTAAATAAAATTAAAATTTCATTTAATCAATTATCAGTTATTTTTCATATATATATATATATATATATATATATATATATATATATATATATATATATATATATATATATAATTCTTTGGAGGATAACTTTCGGGAAAGCGTCAAAACAAGGATCAGCTAGAGATGGTATAAGCCAGTTTGGTGTAGAACTTTATTCTAAATGTGAAATTTTCGGTGATATGTTGTCACCTTCATCAGCACCTAAATGGAAAACCTATTTTAGTACAAGTGGTGGAAATTAACATATAAAACCTACATTGAAAATGTTCAGTTGGTCCTAGAGGTGAAGAACACAGTCACAAACATGTTAAAAATTTTGTGTTGACATTTTTAACATGTTTGTGACAGTGTTCTTCACCTCTAGGACCAACTGAACATTTTCAATGTAGGTTTTATATGTTAATTTCCACCACTTGTACTAAAATAGGTTTTCCATTTAGGTGCTGATGAAGGTGACAACATATCACCGAAAATTTCACATTTAGAATAAAGTTCTACACCAAACTGGCTTATACCATCTCTAGCTGATCCTTGTTTTGACGCTTTCCCGAAAGTTATCCTCCAAAGAATTGTATTCTTAGCGTCGTTATACAAACTCTATATATATATATATATATATATATATATATATATATATATATATATATATATATATATATTAAATTATTTAAAAAATCGAGAAGATTCGAGCACCTACAGCACCTTAATCGTTGTACACGCTTAGCGGGACACTCTCGAAAGGCATATTCGAACTATTTGGGTTCACGTTTTTAGCGAGATAGAAACCAAGGCATTTTTTCAACAAAAAAATGCAAATAACTTGAAAAGGAAGCATTTTTCGAAAAATTATCAGGAGAAAAGTGTTTATTGTGACGAGATACACCTAAAAAAATTGATTCCGAAACAATTCGGTGAAATTGCTTTTTTGTATAAGTTATTTGTTAATAACAATTGCCGGCCCACTTGTAAACATTAAAAAAAATACATTTCATCTTGGAAAAATATATAGAATCGAATAAAAAAGGTTTGGTGTATTCGAAATGGAAAAAGAATTTTAGTAGGTTGATGCTCTGCTTATAGGGGTAAACCGCTCGCCTAATTATATGCAATTTATGTATGAAAAGACTGTCGCCGAGTATTAGTTCAATTTTCACTGTTATCTGTTATTACTAATGGCACAGAATACTCCATCCCAAGTAGTTGGGATGGAGTAGTATTCTGTGCTAGTGGCACTAGTTGTTTGGCCGATCGAAGCTGATTTTTTTAAATCTTTCTTGGAATAGTGAGATCGTTTTATAACTGATGCATAAAAATGAGTTTTTCTGACGCTTTACCAGGTTGCAGTAATAGTAATGCTGATAGTCAGTGTTTGGACATTGTTGTTTCACTATTCTAATAGCCATTATCTAGAAGAACTGAAGTTGATAGAAAAAAAATTATTATGAATGAAAGGCCTACTCCAAAATTGCGTATTGACCAAAAAGATGGGAAAAATGTGCGTACTTTTAATTGTTCTTGGTATGATGTCTATAAATGGTTGTCTGGAAGTATTACGAAAAACAGACTATATTGTGGGTCGTGTTTATTATTATCTAATAAGAAATGTGTATGTAATTCTGATTATGAATGATTACAGTCAGGAAATCAAAATCAGAATAGAAAAGGCTAGAGCAAATTTCAACAAAATTAGAAGAGGTCCCTGCTATGTACCAAGGATTTAAAACTGGAACTAAGAGTTAGGTTGGCGAGGTGCTATGTTTTTTCGACTTTATTTTATGGAATGGAATCTTGGACCTTGACTGAAATCATTCGAGCTGTGGGTATATAGAAGAATTATTCTGAAACTATCGTGGACAGTACACGTCACAAACAAATAAGTTCTGAGAATGAATAAAGAAATGGAAATTCTAAATACAATTAAAACAAGCAAATTAGAATATCTCGGACATATTACACGTGGAGAGAAATACACCTTGCTCCAACTGATTATGAAGGGAAAGATCCAAGGAAAGAGAATCGCATAACAAAGTAAAAAAGAGAAGATTTGGAAAAATTATGCAGGTCAGGATTAATACCAGAAAAAACTCATTTGTGGTAACAAAACTTACCCATTTCTACTACAAATACAATTGATTTCCAGACCTCCAAGACTTCCAGAACCGGACGTGGATGAAGATTTTACAGATGAATAAAATTTTGTTTCTTTAATTTGAGTAACTTTTTTTTGAATACATTTGAAAATAGGTTATGTTGTTTTATTATCCTTATTCACTATTATTAATGCTTAAAATGGGAACTGATCAAGACAGTTACGTTATGATTTCTGACCATCTCGTAAGAGAATAAGGTCTCGAGTTTTGCAAGTGTGTCAATAATCATTACTAAAAAAAAATTACGTAAGTACACGTTCTTTTCACTATTTACATATTTACTTCAATAAGTACTGTCCTAAACATAAATATTTTAAGAGGAAAAATCTATTAAGTACTCTTTTACATTTGAAAAACAGAAAAATCTAATTTTGAATTTAATTATCAACATCAAAGAGAGTCTTAATATAAAATACCAACCCAAAAATCAATATAATCGGATTTAAAATAAATGTTTTGTATCCAAAAATATTGCACTTTTTCTTAAAACTTCATTTTCTCCAAACTATGTAACAAGTACTTGGTGAGTTTTACCTTTAAAGTGTCGATATATCAACAACTCGTCCATTTTGCTTAACTATTTCACTTTTAGGATGACGATTCACTATGTAGTTTCTTAATCCTCCTTATAGGAAAATTTTAAAAATAAATACAGCACGTCCTTCTTCAAATATTTAACGAATATAAAGATATTTTCTGTTCTTCCTCCTTACTGTTTATTTTTATAACTTCTCGTAAAATATTTCCATAGAGACATATTTTAATACTTCGTTTAGTCTACTTAAGAAAAACGTTATAAAAACTAATACAAACCTTAAAAAGTCCAATCCAATCTTCGTCACTTTCTTTAACGTCCTTCGTGAGTTTGTAGTAAGCTTTATTTTCTCCTTCTACGTCCCAACTAATAACGTTGTCAAATTCAATTACAGACTCAGCATAATCTGAAAATACCTGGTCAACAGATGGTTTTGAATCTCTTTGAACCCTTGGAGGTGGTAAATATGGCATGGGTATCTAAATAACATAATAGTCGTACAATAAATTCACAATTTTTTGCAAACCATTGCTCGTCGTTTTTTAGTACACAATAAAGCAAAAATAAAGTTGTGTTAGTTACAAACCAATATATACAAAATGAGTTTATGAATGAGTTCATGCTATGCAGTTTCAGACATTTTTATGCAGGCAGTATATTAAAGCAGTTTTTGGACAAGACGAGACTCTAATACTGGCTCTTATAATATAAATAATAAAGATAGACGAGAAACATTGTACACTGGAGACTACGTGAGCATAGTCTTACTGAAGAAAGACCACAAGAACGGTGGCTAGACGACATTCTAGCAAAAGTGGGGAGAAACATGAGAGAGACAATGCTTTTAAACTGTAGTTAACCGGAGATGTCGAATACAATACGAAAATTTGCTCTACTATTGCTTCGCTTAGTAACTATGTACATATAATAAACCTTTGGTTTAAAATGAATTGAGTATGAACACAAAATATTATAAATTAACTAAAAAAATAATTACATTGATTAGGACTAAGTTTGTTTGCTGCAAAACTCTAATATTGAAATAAATACTAAGGAGCACCCATCGAGTTAGAATATATGAAGAGGGCATCACGTGACTAAAAACGACCTCACTTCGGCCATATTGTTAATATTGTTTTGAAACTTTTGACAGATCGTATATGTTTGTTTACATTTGTTGTTTTTCGAATATTTTCAGTTTTATAATACTTTTATAGAAACTGTAATATATTGTGAAAGTGCATAATAATAGTTTCTTGTTCTCAACGTAGTTGCAGTAGCAGAAGCAATGTTAATAAAAAAATCTTCAGGAATATCGTTCCACAGGTTACAGTTTATTTTTATGAACGAGAGAGTAATTAGCATAATTTTAACTGGTATCTCCGACCACTCCATGGGCGTGCTCAAGATTAATTGAAAAATTACTTTGAATAATTGTAAAAAATAAATGAATTATTTCAGTGTTATAAAGTGTTATGTGTATGTAAACAAAAGTGACCTCTTTTATCACACACTATATTAGAACTGACTGGCCTACATTAAAAAGGGTTTTAAAAAATTCAGATTTTTTTTAATTTTTAAAAATTACAAAAGAGAAAAAGAGTTTTTAAAACCGTCTAAGGTATGTTAAATAGATTAATAAAAATATTAATATAAAACTTACAGCTACTTGTTACAAATCCAAATCAGATTCAGAAGATGAACTTTCAGAACCAACATTTATAATAACTGGCTCGATCATTTTATCAGTAATATTGATCTAAGAAGATCTATCATTTGTTCGAACCATTCTTGAAAGACATCAGCGTTCATGTCTTCATGGTAGTCACCGGTACGAGTTGATTCAAAAGTTAATAAACCACCTTCAACAAAACCGTCTGAACTGCCAATGTGTACTATTATCAGCCTGCGTCCCTTTCCTGATGGTGGGTTTAAACCAGTAGATAAGTTATTTACAAAAGCGTGCCTTTGACTTGTAACAGTTTCATCCTGCCAAAATTTATTTGGTGTATGACCCTCGTTGATCCATGTTTCATCAAGATAAAATATTTTTCTTTTTTGGTTTCTCGTTTCCTTTATGGTTCTTAGAAAATGTCTTCTCCATATGAGAATATTCTTTCTAATAAATTAGACTTTCTGGGATTATTTTTCCAGCGGAAGCCTATTTCTTTTAAAAGTTTCCATAACGTACTTCGACTCATTTCTGGGTAATCCTTATCATCTCGAACTGAGACAAGAACTTTATCCAATGTTGGAAATTCTTGTCTAAAGAAGAATTCATGCACTTTCCGTCGAAGTCCTTCTTTAAAATGATATTCTATTTGAAATTTTGGTTTCCCTGGAGCATTACGTGACATTTGAAAACTACCACATTTCTCTTTTTTAATAACTCTGTAAATCGTAGATTTCCCAACACCAAGTGTATTGCTAACTAACTCAACGGTCTCATCAACACTTTCACATAAACGTTGTCTGTAAATGATTTAAAACAATTAAATATTAATGTTTTTTCATTAACTGTTAAAGGACCAATTTTTCGGCGTTTACACGGCACTTCCAAATTTTCCATAACACTAGTATACACAATAAACTGCACCTTGCAACTGAAGTACCTACTTTTAGTGAACTGTTGGCCCTCGGTAATAATGTAATCTTTCATTCTGCGTTTAAATTTTTTAAAAATATGTTTTAGTTTTTTCAGGATTCGAAAAAAATGAACACCATGTCCGCGGTAATATTTTCCAAATCGAACATTCGCTATCTTAGTCATACAACGCATCTAGTCGAACTGAAAGTGGTGGAAAGGCTACTAAATGTTTGACACGGCTTCAGGAATATTTTGTGTTGCTTATTAAATAATATTAATAGTTTATTTGATAAATAATTAATTTAAGATGTGAAATTAATAAAAACTTATTTATTGTTTATTATTTATGAAAGATCCAAGTATCAGATTAAGTCATTAAAGTTCAAATAAAAATATTATTTTATAAGAGTTTGTTTTCATAATCGTAAATGCGAGTTTAGGAATAAACTAAAGTGCCCATGGTGCAGATATGAAAAGCTACGAAGGTGGCGCATGACAATTATCTTGAGTGAATTATAATATTTTGACATCATATTATAATAAAGATGATTGTAAGAGTTTATAATTAAAGGTTTTGCTTTTCATGAAGAGGTTAACGCTTTTTTTTTTCATTTTACACATCTACATATTTTTTTGTTTATTTTTTTTAGACTTTAATGATTAACACACTTTTGAATGTTGTAGCATTCAGTTCAATGTACCTTTATTGTTTATTTACAATATTTATCTTGGACTATATCAATGGTACTTTTAAGACTTAAAACTTAAATTGTTTGTTTATTTATATAGAAGAGAGTGGTTACATAGGCCTCTAGAAAATACATAGTATAATAACTAGGTACCTACATTCAAAGTAAAATAAAAACTATTAATTAAAAGATATTAAGTATGTTAAGTGTAATAAATATTCTCTGCAATAAGATCCTATTAATCATAATTAATAACTTATTTTACAAGGTAAAATTGACGGAAAAAGGGCCTCAGGACGAAGAAGAATATTCTGGCTTGCTAACCTGAGAGCAGGGTACATAAAGACCTCAACACAGCTATTCGTATAGCAACCAACAAAGTCATTGCTGTTTGAACATTTGTGACGATTTTCATTTGTAATGAGCTGCCACTTGCAACCAAATAGACAATGGTAATGTGAAAGTATCTGATTTTTAAAATAAACATTCAATTTTTTAAGTTACATCAAATCAACTTCTAGATCATGTTAAGTTAGTCTAATGAGCATTAGTTTAACAAATGTTAATAAAGATCTTTTCATCGTTCTTGGCGTGTGCGTGTAAAAACACTTGCAATATGTTGTTTCATCTGCCTTTCCTTGTCTAAGCTGGAATCGTTTACCTCCTCCAGTGACGGAGCAAAATGTAGCATGTCAAACGAAATAATAGTTATAAAAGAAAATTATAAATTATTTTTCATTAAATTTCTAATAACGGAATATACGTATAAATTGCGAAGAAGCATTTTTCTAGCTTGCAGTACAATAGGACAGGATATAACGAAAAGTACATTTTAAAAATATTTTGAAATATACCCAAAAAAGTGTTAATTATTCAACCCAGTTTAATTTAGAAATGATACAGATTTTTTAAGTTTTAAGCACTGTAGCGAATTCTGAACTGTTACAACGTACTGACCTTGATTAATTAGCTAATCAGTCAGCGTCTTCACTGGAACTGTCTTCATCATTGGAATCTTTCGCCAAATCGATGATAATCCTACTTTCATTTTCATAATATGTGACCATTTTTGTCCAGTCGTCCTGAATTAATTTTTCAGTATGGTTAACACAACTCGCCCACACTGCAGGTGTTGCCTCAGCTAATGCATCGCCCCAAACTTTTTCACTGTTTCATCTCCACGTCCATGTTCTCCAATATGACGATCATAGTATTGTTTAGAAATTCCTCAGACCAACTCAATCGGATTATATTGACAGTGATATGGAGGCAATCTCAAAACCTGATGCCCATGTTCTTGGAGTAGCTCGTCTATAACGTACCTGGTATTTTGTGGTTTATTCTGGCGACAAAGATTCAATTCGTCTTGCCCGAATCGTCGTCAAAAAATCGTAAGTCCGATTTTTTCCAACTGGCATTCGGTAACTTTTCTATTAAAGAGCTATGGTATGAGGCATTATCCATAATAATTAGAGATGGTTCCTCCAACATTAGTATCAGCTTTTCGGAGACCCACTTTTTAAAAGACTCTTTATCCATAGAATCATGATAGTCTGCACTCTTCGATTTCGTAGAAAACAGTAATCCAGCATCTTTAACAAATCCTTGCCTACTTCCGGCATGTAAAACAACAAAGCGTTTACCTGTATTTTCATGTCCTTTTCTGATGCTTTTCACACAGTCATCTTGCCAAGTACGTTTATATGTCCCTTTTAGGAATATCCATGTTTCATCTAAAAAAACGAACTGAAGTGAACTTGGACTTAATAAATTTCTCATATAATGCCTCAAAAAATACAGTGGTTTGGAGACAATACATGGTTTCTCACATAGCACTCGTCTACTATTTTCTAGTTTGTATGAAAACCCACAATTTTTCATAAGACGCTACAAACTTGTATCAGAACCGTCATAGAGATGCTTGTTTCTTAATTGTGTATTTAGAACTTTAATTGTAACGTGCTCTCCTTTTGCTTTCATGCCATACAGTACATTTCTAATCTCTCCTTTTATAGTATCGCTGACATAATTAGTCTTTTTTTTTTGTACATTACGTGACTCTCCTGGTGTAGTAAGAGTCTTGTATTCACTCTTTATTCTTGTCACTGTGCGAAGACTGATTTTCAAATCGTCCGCTACTCGTTCATGTACCGATGATAACGAAAGCAAAGGTCCGTTGTTTTCTTTTTCTTTTTTAAAATAATCCAATAAATCAACTACACATTGTCGCATTTCTCCTGTTATCGTTTTTCCCGGCATTTTTTTTATTAAATAGAACAATTAGTTATTCACAACAAAAAATAATAAGTAAAACTATTCGGAACAAATTTCAACAATGACTGACTAAAATCGACTAAAACAACATAAAATATCAATGGTAATTGCTACAATTATAAACCTATTAGCCAGCTCATTCAAGAACAATGCCACAAGTCATTATTGCAATGGGTATCGGAAGAGAGAGAGAGAGAGTTAATTTATAATAAACTGGAATTTTTAAGGTGTCGAGAGTATTATTTTATGTAATGGAATTCCACACAGTAAGAGCTCAAACTATTAATTAATTAAAAACTGTTTACTTATAAAAACTATTTCATCAGCTACTTCAAACCTGCACAGATCAGGGTAATATGTTAAAAAAAACACGTCACTGGCAGCTATCTGTATTCGTGAAGAGGCCGAACTTATCACCGACACCGTATCGGCCAAACGCATCGGTGTTATTGCTACAATACTGGGAGACGTGAGTGGTCTCTTCATTCCCTTCTCATCGCACTTTACCATGACGAACGTGACTCGCACAATTGAAGTACGCATCTGTGTATCAGAGAGAGAGAGAGAGGAATATTAAAAATTCCGTATTAGCTTATTTCAGGCACACGCCAAGAACGATGAAACCGAGTTTACCAGTTAATGTTAATGTTAAAGTATGACTAATATGTTATTTAAAAAAAAACAATTTTTCAAACTATGTAATAAATCTTATTATTAAACTATAATATTAAACTCTTTAGTAAGCACTGAACTTTCCTATATCAATACCACTCGCATTGTATTCAGTCAGATCAAAATATCCATGACTAAAGAAAAAATAGTAACTTCTCCCAACTATCATAACACACTTACCTCTATCCCTCATACACTTCCTGATACTCAAACCTATACCCGAGGAGAAGACCTCTCCACTATAACATCCAGAGAAGGAAACCACTGAGTACAACCGGATATGAGGGAGAGAGCAGCAGAAGTGGGAGAGAAAGAGGGGAAAAAAGGAAGAGATGAAACTCGAGGGAAGAGAATCAGGAGGAGAGAAGCGGAAGAACAGGTAAAAACAGGAGCTAGAAAAAGTGCAAGCAAAAGCAACGGGAAGGATAGGATAACAGGTAAACGGGGGAAGGAAGAGAGAAATAGGAAACCAAGAGACAGCAGAAAAGAAGGAGAACAAAAAAAGGGAAAGAAGGATCAAAAAAATAAAATGAGGGAGGAGATTTTCCGTAGAAAGGAAGGAGAATCGAGCAGCTCGGACAGCGGAACAAGCTCCGAAGATGAATGATAAAAGCATTGGCTAAGAAAGAGAAAATCGAGTAAGAGAACAGAAGCGACCAGTTCGGAGGAGGAAAAACAGATACTGAACTACAAAGCAAGATTAAAGTTGAGTGCCTCCAAGACAGCATAGCGGCACTAGATAAAATCAAGGTTATCCATAAAGGGGGAAAAAGACATCCAGAGAAATCGGATGCTCGATTATATCGAAGAAGTGGAGGAGGATAAGAAGAAAGCAGAGATCCTAAGGAAGTCTGTGTGCACGGCATCCAAAGGTGTGCAGACCAACGTGGAACCCTTTCAAGGAATGAAGACGGCGACAATAGGGGTTTAAGTGGACCAAGAGAATTCAGAAGCCAAGAATGTCCAGAGGGAGCAAGAATTATTGGTATTGTGATAAACAATATAAGACATGCAGATGATACGGTGATCATAGCAGAACAGCTTCGTATATTAATGAATATACTTAGCTGCATTAGAATGTAGCAAACAATTCAAATATATATATAACGGCAATGAAAAATTCAAATATTTAGGATTCATATTCTCAAAAAATGGAACCACCGCGTAAGAGATAACCAGCAGATTAGCACAGACAAGGACAAGAACATGTATTAAACAAATGAACGGGGTACTGTGGCATAGAGAGATTACCAGGTCAAAAATCACAGCAACTGAAATGGAGTTCATGAGAAGAAGCTGCAGAGTGACAAAAACAGATCGTATCAGAAATGAGGGGACAAAACGAAGAATGGTAGTAGAACAAGACATACTCAGCTACATCGAAGAAAAACGTTTAATTTGGTATGAACATGTGAGAAGAACAGATCATACAAGGTGGATAGCACAGATTTCGGATTGGAGCCCAATAGGAAGGACGAAAAGAGGTAAACCCCGAAGATCATGGAGGTATCAAGTGGACGAGGCCATGGAAAGACGAGACCTTAGAGATGGAGAATGGCAGAACAGAAAGGACTGGAGACGTTGGCTGAAAGAAGGAAGGCGGCGACAGCTGTAACTCTGGGTAGAAAATAAATTGATAACTAGACCGTTCAAAGAAAATCCAGAGAATTAAAATCGTAAAGAGCAAGGATAAACGCTCGCCAACATCTGTTGAAGATCGTTAAATTTAGGAAAACCTATCGGAAAACCATCTCGGAAATATACCGAACAAGACTTTGCTATACTGGTCACCAACCTCAATAGATTATGGGTACATAGGAGAAGGAGAAAGGTACTAGAGAAGATAATCCGCATCATTGCCCAAGTGTCGAAAACCTCCAATTATATTTCGGCGAATATCACAACTAATATATTTTTAAGTTTGAAAAACTGTTTTCATTGCTTGCTGGGTTAACATAGCTGGATAATATTTAAGCATGCACACATTTTAAATGTTACCTTTACAAAAAATTCAGCAGTAACTGGTTTATGATCACTAAGAACATAGTTTGGATGCGACTTGTACGAAAGCTGATCTACTTTCAGTGTTACGTTTTCATAGTTGTTGGAGTTAACTTTATATAGTATCCTGTCGCACCAAGCTGGACGTCTCCTATAAATTATTAAGGTGAAAGATGATGGTAAAAGTTGAAAAAACTAGTTCGATTGGAAAAGTTATGATTTTCCTGGTGTATCAATATAACGTCATTATTCCGTCTTTGTTCTTATGAAAAGTGATGTTAAGCAGTGATGTTAAATTAATTTATAAATTACAGTAAAACCTCGACTAGTTAGGGGGACGAAGTGTCCGCTAAAGCTGAAAGTCCGTTATATAAAAGTATGTTTAAAATAAGTCAAAAAACTTTTTTTTTTAAATATGTAGGTACACTGTATTTGGTTATACATATTGAACGAGATAAATTCGGAACATACGAAATATTACGTATTTCGGCTCAACTCCGCTTTAGGTGGTTGGCCAACAAAAGGTTGTCAAACAATTATATTATAAAAATCCAATACTTCAGCGGGCTGCTGGATTCTGAACTCATTCAAGAACAAGTCCTAACTCCACCCAAATAGGTTGCCTCGCCCATCACGTATAAAAATTGAACGCATCGAATCGAATTTAACGCTTCCCACAGATGGATATTTTGAGCGGTGTTGCCAATCTCATACCTCTAGATGTTTCTCAAATAAGGTGTTAACCATAAAATATTTACAGGAAAGAAAGGAAATAACTACAAACCATTAAGTTTATTTTTGTTAGTCTGTTGTAGTAGATTGGTAAATACAATGAAAAATATAGGCAAATATCCGATTTATTTAAAGATACGAAGAAAATATAACTCTCAAAAAGATCCGCAAATCGTATTATTACATGGCGATTGGCAACACTGACTTTGGTGCGTCCTAAAACGAGACAGATAGTTGAACGATATTTTATACAATGTCTATCACCGGGTATGGATTTATTTTGTCCAAGTTTTATATTGGTCCACTTTTTCAAATGCAGTTCAAACAGACATATATGAGGAATTTAACAAAAATTCGCAACTTAACTGAAGCCAAATATGGTGATATTGCAATTTGCTGCCCGTACCCCGCAGTAACAATTTTTTTCTGTAGGTTGATACCAAAAAACATCTTTTCAGGTGCGACCCTCAAAAAAAAAGACAAATTTAAGTTTTTTCCAACAAAAACTGATTTGTTCGCTAAAGCTATATCATTCTTCTAGCGATCTGCCTCGAAAAACGAGTGAAAGAGACTTCTATACTTGGAGTACACGTACATATCAGATACAAATCGCTTTGTCTTGGTCTTCAGAAGGAGCTCTATCCCTTTGAAGAGCCAAGAAACATCTGCTCAAAGCGTGGCAAGCGGTTATTCAGTCACTAAAATCGACGTTTTTTTTTTCATTTTTTCGCAATTTTACCCGAAAATAAATTAAAAGAGATCTACGTACATATTAGGTACCAATCACTTTGTCTTGGTCCCCAGAATGAACTCTGACCCCCTTAAAGGACCAAAAAAAAAAGCTTAAAGCGTGGCAAGCGGTTATTCATTCCCTAGAATCGACGTTTTTTTGTTTCATTTCTTCGCGATTTTACCGGAAAATCAAGTTAAAATGACTTTCATTTTACAACTGAGTTTTCCAAAGGCGATTGGATCGTAGTAATTTATGATCAATGGTACGCAGGGGTAGTTGAAGAGGTAACGAACATCTTGTAACAAAATTTCTCTCAACTACAAAAAATGGCTTTTGTTTTTTGAATCGACAAGAGCATACAACAAAACGTTTTATTAACTTAAGTTTGATGTAAAATAGAATCGCCAGAACTAACTAAATTTAGAAATAAAATAATGTACCATATCAGTGGAAATCAGAAAAAAATTATTGAAAATAATGTAAAAAATAATATAATTATATGATATATTTTGTAGAATTTATATAATTAATATAATTTTTTTTGAATCAAAAACAGTATTAAAATTTTGTTTATTTCATATTTTTCTGTTAAATACAAGATTATTTAATATTATAAGCCAAGTTCTTTTTTATAGTGTTTAATTAATGAAGAATAAAATACATTTATACCATTGTTAAATAGTATCTATCAATAATAGAAAAATTAGAATATTTTTGATGTATTGTATTATTATTATTATTATTTACAATAGATTTGAGCAGGGGTTGCAAAACCCATATGTCCATGTGACTACAATGTTATATAGTGTACAATTAAATTGTTACATTACAGTAGTTACATATTAAGCACTAACTAACTAAATGAATATACAATAACATAGGTAATAGCAAGTGTTTAGTACAAATTAAATGTTCAACTATGGAACAAAAGGTCATCCAGTTTATTTTTGAAAATATTGACAGATGGAGCATCTATGATCTCACCCGGAAGGCTATTCCATATCGAGAACACTCGATTACAGAGAAAAAATTGTCTGGTTGTTGTTAAAAAAGTTTCCTTTTTAAACTTAAGTTTGTGGCCACGAAGACGGTTGTCATTGTCTATTATGAACATATTCCCCAAATTTCCAAAGTTGTATTTTACTATCCGAAACGTAATAATTAAATCGCCTCGAAGTCGACGTTGTTCAAATGTAGTGAGATTGGCCATATTCAGTCTTTCTGTATACGTAGGTCTTGAGCGACCAAAAGACATCCTGGTGCACTGCCGCTGTACGTTTTCGAGAATATTACGATCGCGCACTAATACTGGACACCAAACAGTTCCGCAATATTCCAGAACTGGACGAATGTACAGTTTATACAGATGAATTGAGCTCATAAATGATATTTTCGCAAACGTTTTATTTAGTAGATATAATTTACTGTTAGCTTTTTTAGAAATATGCAAAATGTGTTCCGACCAACTTAGATTGTTATTAATTATAACGCCTAGATCATTATGCGATTTCACTGTTTTTAACACGCGCCCATTAATAGAGTAAGGAAGACACGGATTATTTTTACCCATGTGAAGAACTACACATTTTTCCACATTAAGAGGCAGCATCCAGGTAGAGCACCATTCCGATATGCAATCAAGGTCATCTTGTAGTAACTGGAAATTTACGGAGGGATCGGAAAATAGCTTCGTGTCATCTGCATAGAAAGCATTGTTGCATTTAATATGAAATTGTAGATCACTTGAGTATGCTATGAATAAGAGTGGGCCCAAAACTGATCCTTGCGGTACCCCACTTAAAACCGTTCTCTCAACTGAGAAAGAGTCCCCAACTCTAACACAAAATTTTCTATCTGTTAAATACGCGTCGATCCATTTCAGTAGTTGACCACGGATACCAAGGTGTTCCAATTTATGTAATAGTCTTCGTTTTGGAACTCTATCAAAAGCTTTAGCAAAATCGAGGTATATAATGTCCACCGGGGCTTTTCTGTCTAATGCTCTTGACCATTCATTGACACACCAGAGAAGATTTGTCATTGTAGAACGTCCTTTGACAAAACCATGCTGCTGTTCTGGTATAACCAGTTCATTTTGCAGAAAATCAGAAATTGTCTCGGCAATAATAGTTTCCATTATCTTAGATATTATAGGTGTTAAGCTGATAGGACGATAGTTATTAGGATCCAGTTTGTTCCCTTTTTTAAAGATCGGTGTTACAGATGCGGTTTTCCATATAGGAGGCAAAATATGTGTGGTGAATGATAGGGACATAATCACATATAGTGGATAAGCTAAAGCATCAGAACATTTCTTTAAAAATAAAGAAGACATTAAGTCGAGACCAGGAGACGAATTATTTTTTAGGCTTTGAAGATGATGTTTAACTTTTTCAGGAGTAATGATTATATTTTCAAGAGAAGAAGAAACTCGTGACGAAGTAATATTAGGGAACTGATAATTAGTGGGTTCAACAGAGAAAACCTTGGAGAAAGTACTGGCGAGAAGTTCGGCATTCTCAAAGTTATTTTGGGATATATCCCCATTATCATTTTCCAGTAAAGGTATAGAAACTTTTGTTGTCAACGAAGATCTAATATACTTGTGCAATTTTTTACAGTTATTACTGATGGCTATACTCTCTTCGTAGGCAACACGAGCTTCATGTAAAGATTTCTTTAAATCTCTGGCAAAGTCTCGATGAATTTGTAAATCCTCTATGCGATTTGTACGTCTATATTTGTTCCACAACTTTCTTTTATACTTGATCAGATATATTAATTCCCCATTAATCCAAGGTTTTATGTTATTTTTGTATATGGTTTTTTTGAGGGTATTTTCGTTTTTGCATAAATTAACAACCTGTAAAAACTTATCCCAGAATACAACTGGATTCCTTATGTCGCCGTATTCTATGTATTTATTTTTTTTTACTTGACTAACTTTTATCTCGTTCTAATATTCATACTAACAAAAAAAAATTTTGTTATAAAAAAAGAAGAAAAAAAATTGAATCGTATTGTCTTACTTAAAACACGATAAATTAATATGTGAAGGTTTTCAGCTATAACAATTTACTATCCATAATTTGATGACGGATCAGGCTACATACTGAGGATCTAGTCACCAGCTTCCGATAGGTAGATGAACCTCACTTACGGAAGTCATTTTAACTTGATTTTCCGGTAAAATCGCGAAAAAATGAAAAAAAACATCGATTTTAGTGACTGAATAACTGCTTGCCACGCTTTGAGCAGGTGTTTCTTGGCTCTTCAAAGGGTCAGAAAAAATAAAAAAAACGTCGATTGATTTTAGTGATTGAATAACCGCTTGCCACGCTTTGAGCGTGGCAAGCGGTTATTCAATCACTAAAATCGACGTTTTTATCAATATATAATCAATATATATATATATATATATATATATATATATATAATATATATATATATATATATATATATATATATATATATAAGGTTCTTGAACTCCTAAGTGGAGCATAGAGCTTCAGTGAAAACGCGCCATCGGGTTCTATTTTGCGCTAAGGCCTTCACCTCATTCCAAGACTTTCCTTGTTTTCTTATCTCGTCCATGATGGATCTTCTCCAAGTTTGTACTGGGCGACCTTTTTTTCGTTTTCCTTGGGGGTTCCACTCTAGGGCAGTCTTTGCAATACTGAAGTTATTTTTTCGGAGTGTGTGACCGATCCAACCCCACTTTCTGGACTTTATTTCATTTACTACCCTCTTTTGTTTGGTCAGGTGTAGTAAATCTTCGTTTCTGATGATGTTAGGCCAGAAAATACGAACAATTCTTCGTAGACATTTATTAACAAAGACCTGCAGTTTGTCTGTAAGGGTTTTTGTCGCTTTCCAGGTTTCGCATCCGTAAAGTAGTACAGACATGACATTTGACTGGAATATGCGGATCTTTGTCCTCGTAGTGTAGTCTCCAGACCTCCTTCTTGGCTCTTTAAAGGGTCAGAATTCCTTCTGGAGACCAAGACGAAGCGATTAGTACCTGATATGTACGTGTGCTCTAAGTATAGAAGTCTCTTTCACTCCTTTTTCAAGGCAGATCGCTAGAAGAATGAAATAGCTTTAGCGAACAAATCAGTTTTTTGTTGGAAAAAACTTAAATTTGCCCTTTTTTTGAGGCTCACACCTGAGAACATGTTTTTTGGCATCAACCTACAGAAAAAAATTGTTACTACGGGGTACGGGCAGCATAATTGCAATATCACCATATTTGGGTCCAGTTAAGGTGCGAATTTTTGTAGAATTCCTCATATTAAATTGTATGATCCGTTTTAAATTCGTTTAATCTGTATATAAAAAATACAAAATACAATCAAAATTCTATTTAATTGTCTTCGGACATTCTTCGTGAAGTGACATTGCTGTTGATATCGACGCGCCTGCTGTCGGTAATCTTGTTTTGAAAAAATAATCAAGTTTCGTTTGCACTTTCGATGTTTGCACTTGACTGACGATGTTTCGATGATCGACTATCTAAAATTACGAAAATGCGTAGAATACAGTTGTTGAACTTCGTTAGCTGATGAATAATCAATAAATGATATTAGATCGTTTCATTTTTTCCAGTGTTGTTTTGTCGTCTACTTCGCTATCTTCACTTCCAACCTTAGTTTTTAGGTTCATAACTTCATCTGCTATTTCACTTTCAGTCATGATGTTATACCCAAGGCCTTCTTTATCTACTTCTAGCCATTGTAAAACATCTTTCTCAGCTAAATGTTCTCAGACATTATTATGTATTGTCCTACAGAAATCAGTAACTTCCAACCCCTCTAAATCTCTCTGTATCTTGGTCATCAAACAAATTCTTCGAACTATTTTTTAATGTTTGCTCTTTTATCTCCTTCCATACTGCAGCAAAATTAAAAATTGTATATTTTAAATTGTAAGACCTTTAAGTAAGTTTTGAAAGGTACGTTGCCCTTGTATCTTCTGCATTATCTAAATTACTTCGTCTAAAAACTTTCTGCGATATATTCGTTTCATCATCATCAGTAGCTCGACAACCCTTTCTGGGTCTTGGCTTGTTCTAAGATTTTCCGCCATTCTGTTCCGTTCTTTGCTTTGTTTTTCCAGTTGGTAATCTTAAGTGTTTTCAGAACTTGTTCCACTTCTTCCATGTATCTAAGTTTGGGTCTTCCCTTTGACCTTCCCCCCATTGGTGTTTGCCTCATTATATGTTTTGGTGTTTCAGTCTCCAACATACGTTCAACGTGGCCTATCCAGCGCAGACGTCCGATCTTTATGGATGTTACGATCTCGCGTTTATTGTATGCTGTGTATAGTTCAAAGTTATATCTTCTGCGCCATATGTCATTTTCCTTTACCCCCTTATATATGTCTCTAAAGATTTTTCGTTCAAATGTACCTAAAAGGTTCTCATCGTTTATCGACAGTGTCCACGTCTCTGATCCATATACAAGGACCAGTTTTTTCAGGGTCTTGTATATTTTGCATTTGGTTTTTCTTGTAATGTTGTTAGATCTTAGATGTTTAATTAGTCAATTATATGTTTTATTAGCGATATGTATTCATATCTTAACTTCTTCACTGATATTGTTATCTGCGCTAACTAGTGAACCTAAATATGTAAAACTTTTCACGCTTTCGATGTTATAGTCTCGTATTGTCAGATTATGTAGGTTTCTTTGGCCTGTCGATTTACTGGCCTTCATGTATTTGGTTTTTATTTCGTTAATGTTTATTCTACTGTTTTGTGCCGCTCTTTCTATGGCATTAAATGCTTCTATCATCTCTTTCTTTCTTCTAGCTATGATATCAACATCATCTACAAATGCCAATATGTGTACACTTTTTGTTATTATTATTCCTCTGGTGTTGACTTTTGACCACCTAATTATTTTCTCCATAGTCTTCACGATGTTAGCAACGATAATGGAATAAGGCTAATAGACTTTGCAGCATCCCACAATCTACTAATAAAATCGACAATGTTTGAACACAAGAATATACACAAACAAACATGGGTCTCCAACGACGGCGTCACAAGAAATCAGATTGATCATGTTCTAGTAGATGCCAGGAGGGGTAGTAACTGTCTAGACGTAAGAAGCCTAAGAGGAGCTGATGGAGACACGGATCATTTTCTTGTAAAAGCGAAGATAAGGACAAGAATAGCGTCCAAAAAAACACACAAGAATACACCAACACAATTATGGAATACCGAAGTTCTACGGAATAAGGAGACAGAACAGAAATTTCAAAAGGCTATAAAAATCGCTCTAGCACAGACAGAAGACTATAACAACATAGACTCAGCTTGGAAAAATATCAAAGTAGCTCTGACAAGCGTATCAGATGAAATACTAGGACACAAAAAGAAAACAACAAAAAAATGGTTCGATGATGATTGCCTGAACTCCATATTAGCAAGAAATATGGCTAGAAGGAACATGCTACAAAACCCCTCGCACAACAATAATGAAATGTATAGACAAAGAAGAACGGAGACAAGAAAACTAATGAAAAGGAAGAAGAGAGAGTATCAGGAACAAATAATCAGAGATATAGAAGAAAAAAGAAAGAACAAACAAGCGAGGCAGTTCTTTAAAGGAGTTTCAGATATCAAGACCGGGTACCAAGCAAGAACAGGAAACTTTCTTCAAAACGACAGTGGACAGCTTATCACTGATGACAAGGAAATCTTAAAAACCTGGAAGGAATACTTCTATCAGCTATTGAATGACCAATCTAGCAGAAGTACATCAAACATAGAGGTACATACAGCTGAAATAGAAGACCAATACCCGACATACGAAGAAGTAATACAGGCAATTAAAAAACTCAAAAATAATAAGACACCAGGTAGCGATGGTATACCCGCAGAGTGCTTAAAACATGGAGGAGAAGCGTTGTACAGTTCGATATACAAGCTAATTCAAGACATTTGGCAAGAAGAAACAATGCCAGATGAATGGAAAGAAGGGGTTATTGTACCAATACACAAAAAAGGAAACAAAAAGCAATGTATTAACTACAGGGGAATAACACTCTTAAACACCACCTACAAAATCCTTGCAAACATCCTGCTAGAAAGAACCAAAACATACACAGAAGAAATCGTTGGAGATTATCAATGCGGATTTAGACCGGGCCGCTCTACAATTGACCAGATATTTACAATAAAACAGATAATGGAAAAATGCTGGGAGTTTGATCGTGAGCTTCATCAGATGTTCATAGATTTTAAACAAGCATTTGATAGAGTATGTAGGGACAGACTGTGGACAGCGATGCAGGAACTTGGCTTTCCAAAAAAACTAGTCCGGTTGATACGAATGTGTATGGAACGGTTACGATGTAAGGTGAGAGTTGGACAACAATACTCGGAGACATTTGAAATAAACAATGGACTAAAACAGGGAGATGCACTTTCACCACAACTCTTCAACTTAGCTCTGGAGCACATAATCAGAAGTGCAAGAATCGAAAAACCGAATACAGTATTTCATCGAGAAGGACCAAACTTACTACTGGCATTTGCAGACGATATAGATCTAATAGGAAACACGCGATTAAAGATGAAGGAGACTTTCGTAAGGTTTGAGAAGGAAGCAGGGAAGATGGGGCTCCAAATCAACAAAAATAAGACGAAATATATGTATATGAGCCACAATAACCAAAGCAGAGACAGAATCGGTCAGAACATTACCATCGATGACTTTAACTTTGAGCGCGTTAGAGAATTCAAGTATCTTGGAACAACAATAACTGAAGACAATAACGGATCACAAGAAATAAACAACAGGATTCAGGCCGGCAACAGATGTATTTTTGCCCTCCAAAACCTTATAAAATCAAAACAACTAACACGAGGTACGAAGATACAGGTCTATAAAACAATCATACGACCCGTTGTGATGTATGGAAGCGAAACGTGGACGATGACAAAGGCAAATGAAGAGAGACTACGTGTTTGGGAAAGAAAAATCCTAAGGAAGATCTTTGGTCCGGTGCTTGATGAAGCATCAGGACAATATAGGATAAGAACTAATAAAAAGCTTGAAGAACTTTACCCAGACACCAACATCATAAAAGAAATAAAGTCCAGAAGACTCCAATGGGCAGGACACCTCAGAAGACATTCTGATGAACGAACAGTAAGACTGGTGTGGGAGGAAGTCCCAACTAGAAGGAGACCACGCGGACGCCCTCGTCTTCGGTGGCGAGATAATATAGCAGGAGACCTAAGCACTATGGGCGTGGAGAATTGGATGGAGGTTGCTCAAGATAGAAAACAGTGGAGGCATGTTGTCGAGTCGGCTAAAACCCACGAAGGGTTGTAACGCCACGGAGTAAGTAAGTAAGTAATTATTTTCTTTAATGTGATGTTGAATAGAATACAGGATAGGGCATCTCCCTGTCGTAGGTCCGTTCTCACATGGATTGTATCTGTTAGTTCGTTTTGAATTGGAATTTTGCTTTGTACTTTAAGTGTTTCTTTTACTATATCAATGAGTTGACTTGGTATATTAAACTCTTTCAGTGCATGGATCAGAAACTCTCGATGGATCATAGGCACTCTCAAAGTAAATAAAAAGATGATGTGTGTCTATATTAAATTCACTAGTCTTTTCCAAGATTTGCCTCAAGACAAAGATCTGATCTAATGTGGACTTCTGCCTGCGGAAACTACATTGATATCCCCCAACTATTTGTTCCGCATATGGTCTCAATCGGTCATACACAATATTTGACAGTATTTTATATGCCACAGTCAGTAGCGTTATTGCCCGGTAGTTTTTGCATTGAAGCTGATCTCCCTTTTTATGTAGTGGGATAATTACTCCGGTATTCCAGTCTTGTGGCAGTTGTTCATTATTCCATATGTTCATTATTAGTTCGTGTATCGCATTCAATAGGGAATCTCCACCTTCCTTTATTAATTCTGCGCTAATATTGTCTAATCCAGGTGACTTGTTGTTTTTCCGTCTGGTAACTACTTCTTGCATTTCAGCTACTGAAGGGGGGGTTGTTTCTCTGGTATCTGTTTGATCCAGTATAATTCCATCATATAATGGATCTTCGTTTTTTTCAAACTTTTCTTTGAAGAATGCTGTCCATCTTTGTAGTATTTCACTCTGTTGAGTTACTATATCTCCTTCTCTGTCCCTACACAGCATTGTTCTTGGTTTAAATTCTTTTCTACTTTCGTTAAGTTTTTGGTAGAATTATCTGTTTTCTGATGGTTTATTTAGTTCTTCCATTTCTTGGAGTTCTATTTCTATGTGTTCTCTTTTCTTTCTGCGATGTATTTTCTTCTCTTCCTTTCTTAGCACTATATATTCCTCTTCTGCCTTTCGTGTTCTATGTCGTTGTTGTATTTGGCCGCGTTTTGTATGATGTTTTTACACGCTTCCCATTCTCTGTTTATATCCTCGTGCTTGTGTCTATTTTCTAGTCTTCCTTTTATATATTCCTTGTATTTTGCATTTTTGCTGTTGTCTGCTAAGTTTTCTATTTCATATTTTTCAATTTTGGATCTCTTTTCTTTTTTAATGTTTGAGATTCTGACTCTTATTCTACTTTCCACTAGGTAGTGATCTGAGTCTGCATTTGCTGCTGCATACGTTTATTACATCTGAGTGATGTCTAGAGTAAATAATAACATGATCGATCATGTTTACTGTGACCACATCTGGAGATCTCCACGTTCTTTTATGAATATTTTTTCGCTGGACGCATGTGCTGGCAATGACTATGTTAAGAGAAGTTGCTAGATTTATTAGTCTCATACCATTGTCGTTTAATACCTTATGAAGGCTGTGCTTACCGATAGTTGGTAGGTATTGCTTTTTTCCTATTTTTGCGTTGAGATCACCATAAATAATTTTGATATCATTCTTTGGGCATGAATGGTATGCAGCTTCTAGTTCTTCATAGAATTTTTCCTTGACATCGTCTTCCTTTTAATCTGTAGGGGCATGCACATTTAAGATGCTATAATTAAAAAATGTTCCCCTTAGTCTCAGGATGCGCATTCTAGAGTTCATAGCACGAAAGTCTCTTACAAGGTATTTAACCTTTTTATTTACAATGAAGCCAGTATCTAGTGCGTGGGATATATTCATTTGGTTGCCAAAATTATTTCCTGATCCATGGGTTGAATAAGCGATGTTGCATTTTTTGGCAAAAACATACAGCTAAAGTTGTCATCTTCCGAGCGTAGAATATTTTCAGAGTGGTGAGCAGGAGCGTTGTCTAAAAGCAATAAACATTTCACCTCTTCTGGCAGTATTCCTAATTTTTTCTCTTGAAATTTTCTCACTGTAAGTACAAATTCTTAAAAAAAAATTTTTGAAAATATCTGGGGTGAACCATGCCTTCTTAGAGCTATAATATGAAACAGGCGGATGATGCATTATATCTCTTAAAACTCTAGGTTTATGAGATTTGCCAACCATTACAGGAGTCATATGGAGGCACGAAGAGAACTTAAGAACAAAAACGATACGAATGCACGCGTACTACAACAACTTAATAAAGATATTAATAAAGCAGTGAGAAAGGACGTACGACAATATAACACAAAAAAGATTACAACGGTTGTCGAGAAAAATAAAAGTTTAAAGGTGCTGAAGAGATGTCAAGCTCTAGGTAAGAAGAACATTGTTAAGCTCGCAGATCGAAATGGAAAAGTGGTAACAGATAAAGATAAGATAATTAAGGTAGTTGAAGAATTTTACACAGAATTATATAGAGAAAGGGGGAAGAAAGACGGCACCAAGTTGAGAAAAGTCCAGAATGTGGGTTCAGAGGATATCCCAGAAATAACAACCGAAGAAGTCTTAAAGTCATTAAATAGAATGAAAAACAATAAAGCAGCTGGTGATGATCAAATCGTTATTGAGGCAGTTAAAGCAGGAGGAAAGACAGTATTGAAAGCATTGACGCAATTATATAACTTATGCCTTTCAAACGAGGTTACACCATCTCAGTGGAATAAAGCTGTTATAGTAGTCATGCACAAAAAGGGAGATATAACAGAGCTAAAGAACTATAGACCTATTAGCTTGTTATCTCACGTTTATAAGTTGTTTATGAAGATAATAACTAATAGGTTGACATCAAAACTAGACTTCTATCAACCTTGCGAGCAAGCAGGATTTAGAGCTGGATACGGAACAAATGATCATTTGCAAACCATTAAGTCGTTGATTGAAAAAACCATTGAATATAATAGACCCCTGATACTTATCTTTGTCGACTTTGAAAAAGCATTTGATACGGTCAATCAAAGTGAAATGCTCCAAGCTCTAACACAATGTAGAATAGATCACCGATACATATCTCTCATCAGATACATCTGTCAACATGCTACAGCCTGTGTAAGACTTAATGAAGATACTGGGACTTTTCGTATTGAAAGAGGCGTTCGGCAAGGAGACAACATGTCTCCTAAATTATTTACAACTTTGCTAGAATACGCTTGTAAAACAATAGATTGGAACGAAAAGGGCATCAATGTAGATGGAAAATTTTTAAATAACCTTAAATTTGCAGATGATATCGTTCTTATTGCAGACAGCTTTGATCAGGCACAGATAATGCTCCAAGAACTCCATACTGCCACAAAAAGAGTTGGTCTTAAAATAAATTTTTCAAAAACACAATTTATGACAAATTTAGTCCACAACAAAAACATCTCAGTAGAAGACAAAGATATTGAGCCAGTTGACTCCTATAAATACTTAGGCCATGAGATCAGAATGAGTCGAGACAACCAAACAATCGAGCTGAAAAGAAGAATAAACCTCGCTTGGGCTGCATTTGGAAGGATGAAGGATATTTTTAGGTCTAAGATTCCAATGTGTCTGAAAAGAAAAGTATTTAATCAATGTATTTTGCCAGTGATGACCTACGGCGCAGAAACCCTAACGCTCACAAGAACAACAGTGAGTAAACTACAAGTTGCGGAAAGAGCAATGGAGAGAATTATGTTAGGGATTTCTCTACGTGATAGAATACCCAATGCTACTATACGCAAAAGATCAGGAGTAGCAGACGTTATTGAAAGGATAACAACACTAAGGTGGAACTGGGCAGGTCATGTAGCAAGATCAGTTGATGACCGGTGGACAAAAAGAATTTTGGAATGGAGACCCCGAATACAAGCATACAGAAATAGAGGTCGACCCCCAACGAGATGGACAGATGACATAAAAAGAGTGACTGCAAATTGGATTCAGATGGCGCAAAATCGGACTAAGTGGAAGAGCATGCGAGAGGCCTATGTTCAGCAGTGGACGTTAGAGGCTAGTTGATGATGATGATGACAGGAGTCAATCTATGCGATATATTGGCGCTAGCACCAAGCAATGATTTTTTCTTCCAGAACGAGACTTTTCATATTTGGAAGCTTGTGTGCTTTCAAAAATAGATACATATTACTATTATAGAAATATTATGTTACATTTTAATAAAATTCTTTATAAAATATACTGGTATGGGACGGGTTAAGTATGTATAATATTAACAGTACGTTTTTTTTTTGACCGGATTTTTTGTCAATTATATCCGAAGTCCATTAAATAGAGGTCCATTATATCGAGGTTTTACTGTACTGGTAATTTTAATATCACCAAGTATCTTAAAAGTTAGTAAAAACAACTACTGGTTCTTTAAACACACTTAGTATATAACTGTATATTTTTTGTTTTAGATTATTTTTATATATTTTTTAATCCTGAAATTACATTTTAATAACTAAAACTTACTTGTAGTCATAGCAAGGAGTTCCTACAGTAAACTTAAACGTAGGAGGAAACGTTGGATCCTGCTCTGTCAATTCGCTGAATGCTTCACCCTTTCTCATCACGTACCGCAATTGGTCATGTTCGAACAAAGCTTTAATTTCTTTTTTCACTACTAATCTTTCAATTTCTTCTGGAGTCTTGTCGAATTCTTCCTTAAGTCGGAAATTAAGGTCTCCCATCCAAAATACGTAACTAAAAAAATAAAATATGTGCGTTACGCATAGTTTTATTCCACAGAGATCAACTGTAAGGTAAACTACATGGCATGTTATCTTTAATGGCAATGACGGTTCATTCTCTTTACTTCTGGACTAAACTAGAAAGGTGGCGCCACCAAAAACTTTCTTCAAATGCGCATGTCATCGCATCTGCAAAATCCCAACAACAACAACACTGAACACAACGCCATTTTATTTTGTCTATGACACGGTGTTTGTTTACGTCTTTGGATTTATATTATTTGATTGTGTTTTTTTACTCACTGTTTGGCTTTATAGCAAAGACTTTTACTTTAAAGTAAAAATTCAGTTTATCTGAAAATTTTTTAATAGAGCTTTAAAATGGAGTTTAAATGCTGTGTACCCGGCTGCAAAAATTACCAAAAAGATGCTCAAATGCATATTTTTTCGAAAAATCAAGAGGTAAGTGATAATTAATATTTATTTTAATATTAAAATGAAAAATAGCTTTTATTTTGATTTGCCATTAATATTTTAATAACGATTAACGACCAAGATATTCGTAAGTATGTATATCTAACCTTAAAATGTTTTAACCTTGCTTGTGTTAGAACAAATGTAAAAATATCCAGAAATTGAAGTATTTACAGATGATACAACAAAAAAAGGAAAGAAGTAATAGATAATATGATTTACATTGCTATTATTGTTATGGGCTTTAAATATTTTTTTTATACTATATCTATTAGACACTAATTATTGTGTTTTTTGTAGCTGTATAATGTTTGGAATAAAAGGATTGGCCATCCCAATTTACAAGAAATGCCAATGGAGAAGGTACGAAAATCATACCGTGTATGTAATGTCCATTTTGGGCCAGATGCACAATACATTGGACTAATAAATAAATCCACTATTAAAAAAGATGCTATTCCATCTTTATTTTTACCACCAAGTAAGTATGTTTACGTTCTTAAAATAATTTTGTTACTTGTAAATTGTGTTGTTAATTTTTTAAATAAATATTTTAATTTTTGAATTTTGTTTTTCTTCCTTTCCTTTCCTGTTATGTGCAGTCTGTTCATAATTGCAATAAAAGATTCCACAATGTAATGCAAATTACAAAAAATAATCGTTAATGTTAATGTAAAAACCAATTGTCGATTATTTTTTATAATTTGCATTATGTTGTAGAATCTTGTTTTACTACAATAATTAGCAACAAAGCTTATTCGAACGTTTAAAATTCCCGCCGCGTCATTACACATTTAGTTCATGACTAAACCAGGCAGAGGGCGCTGTATACATTGCAATTTTTTGTATTAAAGAGTTGCCTATCTATATCTACTTATATATATTTAATCTATGGTAAACTAGTCTAACTTCAGCTAAGTATTCGTGCAGTGGGTGATATTGTCCTTGGGTATTTGCGTTGGTGTGCTATTTTATTAGCTAACCGGTAATAGTAGGCAACGGTTATATGAGGCGTTCAGAGCCAAAGTGGATCAAGTCCAAGATTTACGAAAAGTCCGGTTGATGCATATTACTATTTGTTAATAGTGTATCTTTTCGGGACCACAGTGAAGCAAGTCCCTGATATTGCTATTTCCTAACAGATGGCAGCAGTCTCCTTTGGTTCTGACAAAGTTTTATAAAATTTCTGTGCTAAAGTTAATCAAGTCCAAAACCGTTACACGTAGTTTTTGTTTATGTATTTGTAGTTGTTATGACTTGAAAACAATGGATCTCAATGAAATTGTTGACTTTTCTGATTCATCCTCAAAATATATGCTTTCAGAAGACGAATCATCAACTTCAGAATCTGAAGGTAAATTATATGTATTAGAATAATATAAAATATAAGTACTATAACATAACTTCTTGTGAAACGATTTGCTTATGTTGTAAATAAGGCGAAAGTTCTAATTCGTGTTTTACAAACAATTCAGCAAAATTATCATTACTAGGATTTGTTTTTGCCATCGTTTTAAAATTTAGTCTAGGAAAACCTAATAATTTTTTATATCAAAAATATAAAATAAAAAATAAATGTTTTTAGTAATTTATTTACTTTCTTTTTAGACAACTCCAGTCCAAACCAGGTGACACTAGTCGCAGACCCACCCTAGGTGAGAAAAATGACCCAGAACGTGGTACATTTGAATTCGAAAAGAAATTGCACTTGGCTGAAGCTTTGCAAGCTAGGGATTCTTTTAAAAATGACAAAGCTGCTGCATCAGACACATGCTATGTTGCAAAATTTGATCTACAAAAGGCTCTCCCATATCCCAAATTGACTACTTCCCTAGCATACTATAAAAGAAATATGCACGTTTACAATTTTGGAATCCATTCTTTTAATAATAATAATGGGTACATGCATTTCTGGGACGAAACAGAAAGAGGAAGGGGATCTCAAAAAGTAGCATCTATGCTGGCTAAACATATTAGACAAGAGGCTAAAAACCACAAACATGTTATTCTCTGCTCTGACTCTTGCACTGATCAAAACAGAAATATTAAAGTTGCTTCTACCTTAATAAACTTGGTCCTTGATCCTCAGTTAAGCATTGAAACAGTCGATCATCAATTTTTGGTTTCTGGTCATTGGTTTTTACCTAATGACCAAGATTTTGGAGTGATAGAATCAGCATCCCGAAAGTGTATTCAGATATTTACACCTGAAGATTGGATGCATGTACCCAAGACTGTTAAGATTAAGAAGCCTTTCGTGGTCATCAAAATAACAACACCAGAAATTTTATCTACCAAA
Organism: Diabrotica balteata; assembly: GCA_918026665.1. Classification (NCBI taxonomy): domain Eukaryota; kingdom Metazoa; phylum Arthropoda; class Insecta; order Coleoptera; family Chrysomelidae; genus Diabrotica; species Diabrotica balteata. Next base: position 78,082,147 of record OU898280.1, on the reverse strand, counting down.
AAACTTAAAAACATAATAGTCAACAGAAAAAAAAAACGAAGGATGGTGATCCTATAAAGTGGTTAGAGATGAGATGGATGAGGTATGACAGAGGTTCCCTAGAGGTAGGAAGCAGTAGAAGTGAATGTTTGTGAGTTTTTCGTGGAGTTAGTGTATCTGACAGAAGCTGATCCAGTAAAATATTGTAAGTTATATTTTTCTACTCATATTCCAAGAGTCACTATTCAGGCCAGAACGAGAGATTCAGTTTATCGAAAGGAGAAGAGGCGAGCATAATTTAACCGATACGTTCATTTGAAGGAGATCATTAAAGACGATAGGCTCGCAACAATTTGTTGTAAGATTGCTGATTACCTAGAGGACTGCTAAGAATAGATAGTGTAGGCTACAAGGAACAAGGATTTAGACAACTCATCATCAGAGAGATAGTTTTACTATTCATCAGTTTTTCTTTATTAACAACACAATTTTTACAATTGCTTTAGAAAAGATAGGAATATTTTGATCAGGAGATATATAACAACAATTTTGATTTGAAATTTTAATTTATATTGTATGTACCATTAATTTTTGAAGGTTCACGTACGTAGAACAAAATTTTGATAATCATTATGAGATATTTTTATTGAAGATATTTGAATGTGAATTTTATTTCAATTTACTTTTCTTTCAATATATAATTTTGTATCATATATGTTTTTTATTATTCCGGTATTCTTTGGACCTTACCTACTATATGTAAAGCATAGATATTGAATCACGAGTATAACCCTTGGCTAATTAATTGCTTGGCGCACCTCAGACTTTGAATACCACATTAACATATATATATATATATATATATATATATATATATATATATATATATATATATATATATATATATATATATATATATATATATATATATATATATATGAAAATCACTAGGTTCTCGGGAAGAACCGCGTTGAGAATTTAATGCTCGACGTTTCGGCTCCCATTTTGGAGCCATTATCAAGAGGGATACGGTTCGGTTCGAGTTCGGAGTCTCAATTTTGATAATGGCTCCAAAACGGGAGCCGAAACGTCGAGCATTAAATTCTCAACGCGGTTCTTCCCGAAAACCTAGTAATATTCATTCATCTGACCTCTGACCGCGGAAATCTATCCGAACATATATATATATATATATATATATATATATATATATATATATATATATATATATATATATATATATATATATAATGTAAAGAATATATAGAATAGGCGAAGCGATTTACAAAATTAAATTATACTTTTAAAATTACTTATTTTAAACTTATTTCTGCCTTGATATTTGTTTACCAAAAAAACGATAACAATAATAACAATAAAACATTAACATATTTTAATGTTGCGCACTTCCTTTCAATAGATTTTTAAACAATGAAACTAGCAAAACCATTTTAATTATTATAGTAATGTGAATACACGTAATTACACTGGAGTAAATAATTAACCGGAAACTCAGTTTTTGGCGTACCTATTTTTCGTTTTTAGATAAAATTTATTTTATGTCATACTAGTTTATTATTGTGTTTTTATTGCTTAGTTACCAACTACGTAATAGTGTACATTATGCCGCGCGGGCATAAAGTATACTTTATGAGTGTTTGGGAATGTGTTTTAGACTCCGACAAACTTAAGTTTGGGAATGTGACGTCGTGTTTCGCGAAGAAGGGCGGACCGTTTCTACCAGTGGCGGACGGAAACCGATAGCTTTAAAATAAATTTTTATAAGTATATTCAATTAAAGTGAGAATGAATTTGTCAATTTTTATTTTTATAGTTTTTAATATTTATGAAGTTTGTAGTCAGGCATTCAATAAAACAATGAGTAAACTATTAGGAGTACTTTAATAAATAACAAATATTCAATACTTACAATTTATTAACATTGCCAGGAAGGAAGAAAGGGTTTCAACAACTCAAAAAAAATAAGTAATTTATTTTAACAAATTAAATAATGTATATATTTTATAAAAAAATATGGATTTTAAAGACTTCTATATTTTGTTATATGACAAAGAAATATCACACAAAAACACGTCTATTCCGAAATTTTAATTACTATCTTCATCATCAGAAAAGCTTTCTTCGGATGAACCAGTATTAATAAAAAATTTTAAGTGGTCCAGCGTAGAGTCTAATAAATGTTCTCTTGCGATTTGAATGTTTTCATATTTTTTTACGTGTTTACATATTATTATGTTAGCCCACTCTTCTATCAACACTTCTGAAAATTTTGCTCTTGTTATATTTTCAACATCATTTATATTAAATGTTGTATCATGAGTGGCCACTCTACCTTTTACCAAAGCCCATATTTTTTCAATAGGGTTTAACTCTGGATGATAAGAAGGCAAGCGAAGTACTTGATGGCCATGTTGTTCAAGCTTATAGTCTAACACTTGAATTTTACAAAAAGCGTTTGAAAGTTTGAGCCTTCCTTTTTATGAAAAAACATTGCAACTATCTGAGAACCTTATTTAGGGCCTACTATAAATTTGAAAATTTGAAATTTTTTTCCAGTAGGCTGGATTGCAAAATTATTATGCAAAACCTATTCGATCGATCTTAACAAAATTTAGCACACGTTTTAAACATATTAAAAAGTTTTACAATATAAAAAAAGTCAAGTTTAGGAATTCGAAAACATTTAAAGGATTAACTTTATTTTTTTGTACTTTTTTTCCAATTATTGCTATTTTTTCAACAATAAACATTAAATTTTCAATTTCTAGCTAACGAAATATTGTGTAAAATTGAATAACGAAACTTTTAACTTGTCATATTTTTTTCTCTAGGATCAATATGTTCCGAATTATAAACGAAAATAGGTGCAAAAAAATGAGAAATTTTCAATTGTTTTCAGCTTAATAACACCTTGGACATCCTTCTAAAAGCAGCTCTAGCCTGCTTTATCCTAGATCTAATTTCGCCGTGATTTTCTGCGTTAAAATTTAGTTGCTGTCCAAGGTAAACGATTTTATCAACTTGCTCAAGTTTGGTATTATTTACATATATAGATGGTTTTATATGCTGTTGTTTACTTATTACGAGTATTTTGGATTTCCGTATGTTAAGATCCAGACCTGCCTCCCTACAACTCTCAACGACACTATCAAGTAGTGTTTGCAGATCTTCTTGACTAGAAAGTAGAAGTACTGTATCTTCCGCATATCGCAAATTATTGATGACTTCGCCGTTCACAAGTATTCCTTCTTGTTTTTCAGAAAGTACTTTTCTGAAAATTCTTTCGGAGTAAACGTTAAAAAGCAGGGGTGACAAGAGGTACTCCTCTTTTAATATTGAGATATATATATATATATTGAGATAGTATAGCCATAAAGGGGAAAACACTCACACAAGTAGAGTCGACAATGGAAGATGCTTTAAACATGATGTCAACTTACTACAAACAAAACTCATTAAAGCCAAACCCTACTAAAACCCAAGTATGTGCATTCCATCTTAACAACCAACTGGCGCATGTAAAACTGAATGTTTCTTGAGAGGGACAACGCTTGAAACATACTGATAGGCCCAAATATCTTGAAGTGATACTAGACCGGTCACTAACGTATAAATTTCACTGTCAGAGCACAAGACAAAAGGTCTCTACGAGAAACCACCTTCTCCGGAAACTTGTAGGGAACAAGTGGGGTGCAAACCCCCAGGTCTTGAAGTCAACAGCTGAGGCCTTATGTTTCTCAACAGGGGAATGTGCTTGTCCCGTCTGGGGTAGATCTAGACACGCCCAACAACTCACCACGGCGTTAAATGAAACATGTAGAATCATTACCTGTTGTATGAAGCCTACCCCTCTACACCTACTGTACCGGGTAGCTGGATTCGCATCACCAGACGACCGTAGATGTGCCTCACAATATGTGGAGAAGTTCAGGCAAACTTTCGATGAACGGCACCAATTATACGGGTTTGACGGACCGCCAGGAATCAGCCGACTTGTGTGTGTGCTGTTGGTTTCTTTCGTCAGCCGACTTAAATCAAGGAAAAGGTTTATGAGAAATGTCAGCGTCGAACCACCCGAAGTGTTCCCCCTACATCCAGAACGACCTAATGGAATGAACCTGGACTGGAGAACCTGGCGGACACTCAACCGCATGCGCACAGGTGTTGCCCCTGTAAAACAGAAGCTCATTAAATGGGGCATCAAGACAAATAGCGAGGCACTCTGTGAATGTGGGGAAATACAGAACGTGGAGCACCTGAGAGTATGCAGACTTTGCCTATCACAGTGCACCCTCGATGATTTATGGCTCGCAAATACAAAGGCTGTAGACGTAGCCCGATATTGGGCAGAAAAACTGTAGTCGGATCCAGACTCGAAAAAGTAAAAGTAATATTGAGAGCCTGTGATTCCACACCATCTACTAAAACTAATGTTGTTTGATTCTAATATAAATTTGCAATTATTCGAACGTCTCTGCCGTCCAAGCCAATGTCTTTTAGAGCTTCGACCCATATAGAGTGTGAACACGATCAAACGCCTTTTGGAAGTCAATAAAACAACAGTATATGTCTACAGATATATCACGACATCTTTGAGCAAGTACGTTCATCCCAAACAGTGCCTCTCTCGTTCCAAACCAGTTACGGAAAGCAAAGTGAGTGTCATCCAGGTAATCCTCGCATTTATTGTAGATACGACCATGTATTACCTTAAGAGAAATTTTCAATAAGTAGTTTAACAACCTGATGGTTCTATAATCAGCACAGGTTTTTGCTGTTTTCTTCTTAGGTAGAGCTACAAACAGTGAATTAGACCAACCATTAGGTAGTTGTCCGCTGGTATAAATGGTATTGAAAAACGAAGTTATAGCCTCTAAAACATTGCTATCATTTATAAGCTTGTATATTTCAGTTGGAATTTCATCAGGACCAGTCGCTCTGTCATCTTTTGATGATTGTATGGCTTTTATCACATCAGAGCGTGTTATTAGGGGTCCGTCGCAGTTAGTAATATCTGGAGATGAATTACTCCTATCGTCTTCGAATAGGTTCGTGACGTAGTTTTCCCATTTTTTAAGTTTGTCCTTTACTTCAAATAGTACTTTACCATTTTCATCCTGTAGCAATGCAGTTTGTTTCTTATTGAAGATACCAGCCGCTTATTTCACTTTTTTATACATGTTAAACGTGCTAAATGATAAGTACAGTCTGCTACAGCTTATCGTGGAAGGCAAGATTGAAGGTAGAAGAGGTTTGGGCAGAAGGAAGAAATCCTGGCTGAAAAACTTGTGAGAATGGTTTCAAATACCAGAAGCTGCGAACATAATTCATGCGGCACAAAACAAAAAAACCTATCGTATGATGGTCGCCAACCTTCGGTAGAAGACATAAAGAAGAAGTTAAACGTGCTGTTTTTTTTCAAGTTCTTCAATGTCATGACATTGTTTGGCTAGATGTTGACTGTTTGCTTCTCATATTTTACCTCGAATCTCTTTTTGTATGCTGTTGTAAAGTATGCCTTTTAAATTTCTCACACAGATTTCTTTTACTGTTGGTACGATTTTATTTAAGCCCTCATCGACGTTTTCACCAATATTTTCCCAAATTAAATTGTCGTTCAGTTGTCTTTGAACTGATTCCTTAACTTTCTCGTCTTGTGATTGGGCTGTATCCATATGTTTGCAAGACTTCTTTTTGATCACCTTTTTTAATTTTAATTGTGTTACAGCTACTATGGGATTGTGATCGGATCCAATGTCAGAACCTGGATAAGTTTTAACTGATTTGATGCAGTTTCTAAATCGATTTTTTATTAGAATATTATAATTTTTAATTAGAATAATAATGTGGAAATCGAAATGTCTAATTTAAAGTACATCTAATTAAAATTGTTATATAATCTCATTAAAAATAGTGCCCTACCTCTAAATTTATGTTGTAGAAATATAACTAAAAATCGAAACGTTTAATAATCTATATTAGGAAAAAAGTACTTACTCATGGTAAAATATTTTTGTAGTTTCAGGTACATGGAATTCTTGATCATGAATAATACTGTTGTAATCTTCTACTCGATCATCTAAGTGGTTATCGTGAGCACTAAGATGAGCATTTACAAAACAAAGTGAACAGCCATAAATACTTAGTCTAATCGACACCGCACCTTTGTTACCCTGAAACAAAGGTCTATTTAAAATAAGCAACATTATAGTTTATTTTTATGAACGAGAGAGTAATTAGCATAATTTTAACTGGTACCTCCGACCACTCCATGGGCGTGCTCAAGATTAATTGAAAAATTACTTTAAATAATTGTAAAAAATAAATGAATTATTTCAGTGTTATAAAGTGTTATGTGTATGTAAACAAAAGTGACCTCTTTTATCACACACTATATTAGAACTGACTGGCCTACATTAAAAAGGGTTTTAAAAAATTCACATTTTTTTTAATTTTTAAAAATTACAAAAGAGAAAAAGCGTCTAAGGTATGTTAAATAGATGAATAAAAATATTTATATAAAACGTACAGCTACTTGTTACAAATCCAAATCAGATTCAGAAGATGAACTTTCAGAACCAAGATTTATAATAACTGGGTCGATCATTTTATCAGTAATATTGTCCAGCTTCCACATTTTTTCCTCTTTTTTAATAGTGTGATTTACTGCCTTTTCCCAGTTTTCAGGTTTTACATTATTTACGGCCTTCAAAAACAACTGTTTAACATCATGAATTTTAAAAGTGGTATTTTTTCTTGAAACTTCACTCTTTATCTGTGCCCATACCAGTTCAATCGGGTTTAATTCACAATGATATGGTGGGGATCTAAGTACTGTCATTCCACGATTTTTGGCAATTTCATCAATTTCGTATTTTTTAAATTTTTCTTTATGAAGGGCACACAACGAATAAAGTTTCTTTCTTATAGATCCGGGATGGTACGTAATATTTTTTAAACTCAGCCAATTCTGCAAGTGTTTTTTAACCACTTGGTTGTGGGCAGTCCTTCTATAAGTCTGGAGTGATAACTTGCATTATCCATTACTATTACACAGTTCTTAGGAAGAAGATCTATCATTTGTTCGAACCATTCTTGAAAGACATCAGCGTTCATGTCTTCATGGTAGTCACCGGTACGAGTTGATTCAAAAGTTAATAAACCACCTTCAACAAAACCGTCTGAACTGCCAATGTGTACTATTATCAGCCTGCGTCCCTTTCCTGATGGTGGTTTTAAACCAGTAGATAAGTTATTTACAAAAGCGTGCCTTTGACTTGTAACAGTTTCATCCTGCCAAAATTTATTTTGGTGTATGACCCTCGTTGATCCATGTTTCATCAAGATAAAATATTTTTCTTATTTGGTTTCTCATTTTCTTTATGGTTCTTAGAAAATGTCTTCTCCATATGACAATATCGCTTCTTCCTAATAAAATAGACTTTCTGGGATTCTTTTTCCAGCGGAAGCCTATTTCTTTTAAAAGTTTCCATAACGTACTTCGACTCATTTCTGGGTAATCCTTATCATCTCGAACTGAGACAAGAACTTTATCCAATGTTGGAAATTCTTGTCTAAAGAAGAATTCATGCACTTTCCGTCGAAGTCCTTCTTTAAAATGATATTCTATTTGAAATTTTGGTTTCCCTGGAGCATTATGTGGCATTTGAAAACTACCACATTTCTCTTCTTTAATAACTCTGTAAATCGTAGATTTCCCAACACCAAGTGTACTGCTAACTAACTCAACGGTCTCATCAACACTTTCACATAAACGTTTGTCTGTAAATGATTTAAAACAATTAAATATTAATGTTTTTTCATTAACAGTTAAAGGACCAATTTTTCGGCGTTTACACGGCACTTCCAAATTTTCCATAACACTAGTATACACAATAAACTGCACCTTGCAACTGAAGTACCTACTTTTAGTGAACTGTTAAGAATTTTGAATACGCCACTTGGACCTTCCTACAAAATGGAAAAACCCACTATCACATTTTCTGTGGAATAAGTTTAGAAGGTAATTATCTAGTCAATTACTGTCGTAGATTCTTGGAATTAAAGAATTAAATGTTTGATTGTTGAAACCCTTACTTCGTGGAATGCACTCATTTCAGATAAAATAAAACGTTTTATTTTATCTAAAGAATTAAACTTTATTTTGCAAATAGGTAGGTACTTATTAAACTTTTATTGGTTATATATAACCAATAAAATAAACATCTTACATTTCTTGCAAATTCATTAGTACCTGTTAACCTCCATCACTCCGACACTGGCAACCTTATTTAGGGATTAGTAACCCTCACAACTATTGTATTCTATTCTGCTCCAACCTTTATACCTGGTGGTCATACTCAATTTAAAATTGTTTTCCTATATACTTCTGTAAACTTGTTGACAAATATCTGTTTTTCATTGAATCACCCGTATCAACAGTTTAGGGATTTGCATACATAATTTATTGATTTATTACTCTCTCATACATAAAAATACACTATAATTAAAAATTATATAAAATAACATTCATTTAAATACAGAGTGTTCCAAAAGTCTGGAAACGGCCAATTATCTCGTAAATTGGTAGTTATAATTGTACAAAATTTAAGATACGCCTATTTTGGGATACGGAGATTCCATATTTAATATTTGCAATGTTGCCAAATTTGCCGTTTCTTTTATATTATTAGTAACTTTGGTTTTTCAAATTCATCACCCTGTATATTCAGTCATTATTGGAATCTCCTATTTAATACGAGTTCAAACATATACTTCAAACAATTATGATTTTATGTAGTTTGGAAGATCTTAAATACATAAAACATAAAGTCTGACAACGCCTAATTGTGTGAATAATTTTTTTAGTACTATCTATTTTTATATTATCAGAAATTATCAGACATCTTTTAAAAAATTCTGAAACAGTATTGGTTTTTCCAGTGTACAAACAACAACAAACAACAGACAAGCACAACATTTAAAAAATTTGAAATGTTGATACTAAAGGTCGGATAAAGAGAAAAAGATGTAAGGTATGTTCAATGAATAATTTAAGAAAAGACACGATATTTGAGTGCAGCTTCTGTCCTGAAAAACCTGGCCTTTCTGTTGGAAATTGTTTTGTACAGTATCATAATGATAATAATTTGTAATTATTAATATTATTATTGTAATACGTTTTCTATTAAAATTTCCAGTAAATGTTTCTTTTGACAATAATGACTTTCTGCAATTTAAAAATCAAAGACGCACATGTGAGTCACTTAGCATATGGATGAAACATTAATGATCTAGTGCTGGCGACGCCTATGAGCGCCATGCGTTAAAAAAGACAAAATTTAGCAAATACTTTATAAATGTATTCTGCCAACAAGAATCCAATTGCAGTTATAACGATTTACAAAAAAAATACTCTCAGCACCTAGCAGTAGCATATCGTTAGGCTATAAGTATGCGACGTGTTAATAAATGAATAATTTATATTTATACAATAAAGAAAACTTGTTCTGCTGGATGACGCTATTAGATATTGCAAAAGATAAAAACATTTTAACCAGCTATTTAGCATTGCTAATCTTTAAAATACTATGTTCTTTATTCTAAGTAATTAAAAAGAAAGTTTCTATGATTAAATCAAAACTGCACCCAACGAAAATAAACGAGTAGCAAGAATTATGATAAAACGTTAGTCGTACAAATGATGAAGTAGCATTTGGTTTTGTATCCACATATTGGAGTGAATTCAAATGTATTTGGAGTACATCCAAATATGCTTTTTGGTACAATAATGAAAAAATATTGTCTATTACGTCTAGAATATAACAGTAATTAATTATGTATATACGAAATTTGAACTACTTATTGGCAGTTGGTGATTATAATTTTTTTTTATTTAGAATTTCCGCATCAACCATTAAGGTTATTAGCGAGTTTTACAGTATAGTTTATTTTTATGAACGAGAGAGTAATTAGCATAATTTTAACTGGTACCTTCGACCACTCCATGGGCGTGCTCAAGATTAATTGAAAAATTACTTTGAATAATTGTAAAAAATAAATGAATTATTTCAGTGTTATAAAGTGTTATGTGTATGTAAACAAAAGCGACCTCTTTTATCACACACTATATTAGAACTGACTGGCCTACATTAACAAGGGTTTTAAAAAATTCACATTTTTTTTAATTTTTAAAAATTACAAAAGAGAAAAAGAGTTTTTAAAACCGTCTAAGGTATGTTAAATAGATGAATAAAAATATTAATATAAAACTTACAGCTACTTGTTACAAATCCAAATCAGATTCAGAAGATGAACTTTCAGAACCAAGATTTATAATAACTGGCTCGATCATTTTATCAGTAATATTGTCCAGATTCCACATTTTTTCCTCTTCTTTAATAGTGTGATTTACTGCCTTTTCCCAGTTTTCAGGTTTTACATTATTTACGGCCTCCAAAAACAACTGTTTAACATCATGAATTTTAAAAGTGGTATTTTTTCTTGAAACTTCACTCTTTATCTGTGCCCATACCAGTTCAATCGGGTTTAATTCACAATGATATGGTGGGGATCTAAGTACTGTCATTTCACGATTTTTAGCAATTTCATCAATTTCGTATTTTTTAAATTTTTCTTTATGAAGGGCACACAACGAATAAAGTTCCTTTCTTATAGATCCGGGATGGTACGTAATATTTTTTGAACTCAGCCAATTCTGCAAGTCTTTTTTTAACCACTTGGTTGTGGGCAGTCCTTCTATAAGTCTGGAGTGATAACTTGCATTATCCACCACTATTACACAGTTCTTAGGAAGAAGATCTATCATTTGTTCGAACCATTCTTGGAAGACACCAGCGTTCATGTCTTCATGGTAGTCACCGGTACGAGTTGATTCAAAAGTTAATAAACCACCTTCAACAAAACCGTCTGAACTGCCAATGTGTACTATTATCAGCCTGCGTCCCTTTCCTGATGGTGGGTTTAAACCACTAGATAAGTTATTTACAAAAGCGTGCCTTTGACTTGTAACAGTTTCATCCTGCCAAAATTTATTTGGTGTATGACCCTCGTTGATCCATGTTTCATCAAGATAAAATATTTTTCTTTTTTGGTTTCTCATTTCCTTTATGGTTCTTAGAAAATGTCTTCTCCATATGACAATATCGCTTCTTTCTAATAAAACAGACTTTCTGGGATTCTTTTTCCAGCGGAAGCCTATTTCTTTTAAAAGTTTCCATAACGTACTTCGACTCATTTCTGGGTAATCCATATCATCTCGAACTGAGACAAGAACTTTATCCAATGTTGGAAATTCTTGTCTAAAGAAGAATTCATGCACCTTCCGTCGAAGTCCTTCTTTAAAATGATATTCTATTTGAAATTTTGGTTTCCCTGGAGCATTACGTGGCATTTGAAAACTACCACATTTCTCTTCTTTAATAACTCTGTAAATCATAGATTTCCCAACACCAAGTGTACTGCTAACTAACTCAACGGTCTCATCAACACTTTCACATAAACGTTTGTCTGTAAGAGATTTAAAACAATTAAATATTAATGTTTTTTCATTAACTGTTAAAGGACCAATTTTTCGGCGTTTACACGGCACTTCCAAATTTTCCATAACACTAGTATACACAATAAACTGCACCTTGCAACTGAAGTACCTACTTTTAGTGAACTGTTAAGAATTTTGAATACGCCACTTGGACCTTCCTACAAAATGGAAAAACCCACTATCACATTTTCTGTGGAATAAGTTTAGAAGGTAATTATCTAGTCAATTACTGTCGTAGATTCCTGGAATTAAAGAATTAAATGTTTGATTGTTGAAACCCTTACTTCGTGGAATGCACTCATTTCAGATAAAATAAAACGTTTTATTTTATCTAAAGAATTAAACTTTATTTTGCAAATAGGTAGGTACTTATTAAACTTTTATTGGTTATATATAACCAATAAAATAAACATCTTACATTTCTTGCAAATTCATTAGTACCTGTTAACCTCCATCACTCCGACACTGGCAACCTTATTTAGGAATTAGTAACCCTCACAACTATTGTATTCTATTCTGCTCCAACCTTTATACCTGGTGGTCATACTCAATTTAAAATTGTTTTCCTATATACTTCTGTAAACTTGTTGACAAATATCTGTTTTTCATTGAGTCACCCGTATCAACAGTTTAGGGATTTGCATCCATAATTTATTGTTTTATTACTCTCTCATACATAAAAATACACTATGGTTATTAGATATACTAATTACAAATTGCGTATTAAATTACAAATTACAAAATGATATGTCGTATATCTGAAACGTATGTCCTTAAGGAATTTGATTGTATTTGATATATTACAGTTTAAAATATCTTTAAGTTTCTTTGCTTCTTCTGGTACGTTGTTGATGGCTCTTTCGTATGAATAAAGAGGACATTCAACCAATATATTTTGAACAGTTAATGGACATTCACAATATGAACATTCAGGGCCCTGATTCTATTTCATTTCGATGTCGAAATTTAAAAGCGACTACGCCATGACAGTCGCAATCGCTAGCGATTCTCATTCATTTCGATTTTAGTTAAAAGTGGGGATATTTACTTTATCATATTGACACTGCTGAGAATTTGGGTTGGCCCTCAACAAGAACGGTTGACTACATAGGATAATTCCATCGCCCAAAATTGTCTGTCGTGCAACACGCGGCTGTGACGTAGGCGTGAGGATGACGAGCAATTATCGACCTTATTGTTATATTAGTTTTTATGGAAGATGAGTCTAATTTGGAATTAAAAAATTTAAAACGATAAATTTACGTTTTGTTTTTGTAAATAAATGGCAGATAATAAGATTTTTAACAGTAGCTAAAACATTCAGACTTATAAATTCTTAATGATCTGTTTTACATGGCAAATAAAATTTATTTTCCAAATGAATGCATTTGTTAGTGTTATAATTAAATTAATAAATGCCAGTTTACTCTCAAAGTAAATATTGCTGGTAAATAAAACTATTCACTACTGAACTATTTATTTCATGAACATACATAGAAAAAAAAACTAAACAGTATACAATACTAGGAAACTTTAGAAACATTCCCTATGGAACAATTTTATTTAATTTTCTAATTTTTAACCTAGTTGAATCCAACACGGATAAGTTTTTTCGCTTCAAATTTTCAGCTTCCTTGGATTTTAAATTTCTATAATTTATTCTAATTATTGTTATAAGTTTACAACAGTTTTTAATAAGCGCATATGGCAACACTTTTTCTTTTTTTTTTTAAATCCTTTTTCAAATGTTTCCCACAACTCCATTATTTTTCCCATAGGTATCAATATATTTTTCATATTTATTCCATAATTTTATTTTTATGAACCACTCATCTGTAGGCTTGATAAGACCTCCATAGAGAGTTGCTGCACCCATGATGGTAAACTATAACTATGTTCACTAACTTTGTATGTGAAATTACCTTTTATACTTGTTTAATAATTCCTCATATTTTGCTTCAAAATCTATTTCAGGCTTTAAATCTATATTGTCACCAGCTTGTTCAAAAATTATTTCAGATTCAGTAATAGTATGTTCATGTTGATAAATGCAATATTCAAAATATTTGACCCAACCTTTGTAATTTCTGCTACAAGTTGCTTTCTGTTTATAACATCTAATCTATCTTCACGAGTAGAGACAGGTGTGTTTAGGGTATGTTTATACAAAATGTTGGAACTGCAGTTTTCTTTAAAAGGCGTTTAGTAGGTAAACTTAAAATAAGTTACGTTAAAAAATGTTTATAGGTATTTTATTGCTTAATCATTTTACCTAATAATTAATTTTGAAGATCTCTTTCATAGTCATTGTTTGTAAAATGAGCAGAGCATATTCTACTAGAATCGGGATTAAAATGATCAGCTCTTCTGGATCGGTTAACCCCTTAAGCCCTTAAAGGTTTCGACACTAAATCCTTTCCTTTTCGAAAACTCTGAAAAATAACAGGCATATTCTTGGTTTTCACACTCTTAAAATTATTGTTACAACCATATATGGCACATCTATTAACACCCATTTTGTTTATACAAGTAAATTGATATAGAAACAATAATTAAATAGTCTTATAAGGCCGAGAAATCGCTAGTACAACAAAAAAATTGGCAGCAGCACAACTATTCTATATAAAACAATCCAAAATGTCAACCACGAATCCACACGCTACGTCAGACTCAACACAACGCATTTCTTACATTAGAGCATAGGACAAAATCAATTCTATCGGTGTTTAGTGTCCTTGAGTCATGTCAGATTAATTTCGACTCGAAATTAAATTTCAACCACTTTCTTGAAGTTGAAATTAATTTCGATAAATCGAAAAGTAGTGACGCCCTTTGGTTAGTTCAGCTGAAATCCACAAGGCTCGCAAAGTCACATTTCGACGTCGCCATATTGATTTCAACATGTTTTCACTTTTCAGTCGAAATCTCAATTAGAATCAGGGCCCAGGTGGTAGTTGTTTTGTTATGAGATGCTGGTGAGTTAACGCTGTATGTCCAATTCTTAGTCGGTTTATAATCACCTGTTGCCTTCTGTTTTCTGGAAATTGTAGTTTAGTGCCAATCCTAGTTTTAACGTTTTTAAGGTTAGCCTTATTAGAATTCCACATTTGTTGCCATTTTTTTACACAATGCTGTTTAATATTGAGCTGTATATCACTGAATAGAATTGTAGTCATAATTTCAGTTTGCTTGTCAGTAGCAGCTTTCTTTGCTAATTCATCTACTTTTTCATTTCCTGCGATACGTGTGAGGGAGCCTTGTAACTGGCTACCTACATCGTGAGAGTTGGAAATCTTTTGATTCCAAGCCTTACTTCAAAGGACTTGTGAATGGATGCATCTCCATAGGTTTGGTTCTTCAGTGACCGTTGAAAGATAAGGATTCTTAATTTGAGCACTCATAGCTCCAGAGAAATAAAAGCACCTTTGAGTTTATTGATTTATAATTAAATCCTTTAAGAGTAGAGGCCCAACACGGCCGTAACTTACTGTACAATATCAAATGTACTCTTTCTTTATAACACGTAAAACAAATCGTTATGAGAAATAAACATGAGAAAATGCCCGATTTCGGCGGAGAGAAAATATTTAAATACGTGAATTGTGAAATTCTTAACTGCCCGCTGTGATGCCTGCTCAAGGCCATGTGTCGAACTCGACTGAACTGTTACTGAACTAATAAAAAACTACATAATGCGTAAAATGAAAAAAGTGCTTAGGTGTGAAAAATATTTAACGGATGTTAGACGCCAATCCGTCGCAGATAAAGTGATAAAGTGACTTCTAGTTATTCTACACTAAGAAAAGTCAAAGAATTATATTTTTATTTTACATTTTAAAACAATATGTTCATTTCTGGAACAACGTGTATGTGATGGTACCCAGAGAAATTAAACGTTCACGTGTCTGTTTTGTAGTTGATAAAGTGCTAATTGTATTTGTTGCAGGATAGCATGTACTGGATATATTTGCCTTAAGCTCTGAAGAACAGATAAAGAGTCAGTAATGATAAGAAAATTTGAGCTTGCATGGCTCTTACACATGTATAATGCCTTTAAAATGGCGATTGCTTCTCCGTGAAAATGCTGCAGAATTGAGGGATGCGAACTGCATATTCAGACTTTCCTGGAAGAAAGGCCGCTGCGTATGCGTTTTCAGTTCTTGATGCATCAGTAAAAATCTTGTTATGGCCAGTGTATTCTGATATCCGTTCTTGATATAATTTGTTAACAATGATGAGATTTGTGGTACTCTTTGGATAGGCTGTGAGGGATATATCAACAGTGAAAAAATTAATAGTGCAGGGAGGTATAGTTCGTCGTGTAAGGTAAGAATGGGTCAGCTGCTCTATGTCAAAACCATATCTCGTTGAACGTTTGTATTGATAGGAGGGATTCATCTAGGATAACCTGAAAACTTGAAATATGGCTAGTTCGGTAAGCACCCAGAATAAGTCTTAAACATGTGTTTTGTATAAGGTCTAGTTTTATTAATAATATAATTACTCGCAGTTGAATAGCATACTGCACCATAATCCAGTTTACTTCGGATTAATGATTGGTATATATGCAGTAATTTTATGGTGTCCGCTCCCCAAGATTGGTTTGATAGCATTTTAAGCAGATTTATATTAAATAATTGATATAAGATTGGCAGGATCTTCTTCTTCCTATGCCGTCCCCATTAACGGAGGTTGGCGACCACATTTTTAAAAGCTTCTCTGTCTTTTGCAACGTGGAATAATTCGTCTACAGTCATGTTTGTCCAGTCTCGAATATTTCGCAGACATGACTTCCTCTTTTTAACTATTCCCTTTTTGCCATCGACTCTACCCTGCATGATGACCTGCAGAAGACTATATTTATTATTTCTTAGTATGTGTCCAAGGTATGCAGTCTTGCGTACTTTTATCGTTCTCAACAATTTTTTGACTCGACCCATTCTTCTCAGCACTTCCTCATTGGTGACCCTGGCAGTCCATGGTATTCTCAACATTCTCCGGTGTATCCAAAGTTCAAAGGCTTCAATCTTTTTAACTATTTGCGCTTTTAGTGTCCATGTTTCTACCCCGTACAATAATTGCGACCAGACGTAACATTCAACAAACCTCAATCTCAGCGCAATATTCAGATTTTTGTCGCAGAACAATTGTTTGAATTTTAAGAACGCTGCCCTTGCCATTTCTATTCGTACCCGGATCTCTTGGTCTGGATCTAATTCTGTGTTGATGTAAGCTCCCAGATATTTATATTTTGTCACTCTCTATTTGCTGTCCACCAAGAGTTAGTTGTTCATTATTTATTGGACTCCTTGATACTATCATAAATTTGGTCTTATCTGTGTTGATGTCAAGTCCCATTTGAATGCATTCACTATTTATTGCATCTAGTAAAGTTTGTAGATCTTCTATACTCTCAGCCATAATTACCGTGTCATCTGCAAATCTCATGGTGTTTATGATTTCTCCACCAATCCTTATTCCCTCTTTTCTTTCCCATAAGGCTTTTCTGAATATGACCTGTGAGTACATGTTGAAAAGCGTCGGAGACAAGACGCATCCTTGCCTAACCCCTCTCGCAATCGGTATATTATTTGTTTCTATATCGTTCACCTTTACTACTGCTTTCTGGTTCCAGTATATAGCCTTAATAAACTCAATGTCTTTTTTGTCTAAATTGATGTTTTTTAATTCATCTATTAACTTCATATGCTGCACTCGGTCAAAGGCCTTCCTAAAGTCTATGAAGCATACATATGCACTCTTGTTATATTCCCGACATTTCTGCAAGAGTACCGTCAACGCAAATAATGCCTCTCTTGTACCCATGCCTCCTCTGAAGCCAAACTGAGTTTCATCTATCTGTTCCTCACATTTTTTATAAATTCGGTTTTGAACAATTTTCAAAAGAATCTTTAAAGGGTGGCACATTAGGCTTATCAATCTATAGTCATTACATGATTTGGGATTGTTGTTTTTGGTAGAGGTAAAAATATCGATTTAAGCCATTCTTCCGGGATGTTGCCCTCTACATATATGTGGTTGAGAATTCGGGTGAGTCTCTTTATATTACCGCCATCTAAGGCTTTTAACAGTTCAACTGGAATTTAATCAGGACCCGGTGCTTTTCCTTGTTTTGTATTCTGTAGGGCATTCTTTACTTCTGAGTGTAAAATTTGTAGGTATTGTTTTTCTTCACCTATATCTTGTTCATTTTCTCTCTCGTCATGGAAAAGATGGATTATATATTGTTCCCATACTTCCTTTATTTTGCTCTCTTCAGTAAGTATTTCTCCATTATTATCTCTTGTTATGAGTGTTCTTCTTTGTCTGGTGTTGCCTGTAAGTTGTTTAATTTTTTTATGTAAGTTTGAGGTGTCATGTTTGTTGCTGAGTTCTTCCAATTCCTGGCATTCTTTGTTCATCCATTCCTCCTTAGCCTTTCTGATTTCAAATTTGATTTTATTGTTGATGGTTTTATATTTATTTTCATCTTTATTTTTGTATTTTCTTCTTTCAGTTATTAGCTCAACTATTTCCGGTGTCATCCAGTCTTTTTTAGTTATTTTCTCTTCTTCGCCTAGGACCTCCTTTCCCGCTTTTAGTATGGCTTTTTTCATATCTGCCCATTCAACGCTTCCTTCAGTTAATTTATTTATCTCTGCGTTTAGTTGCTGTTGGCAGTTGTCGTCGTTTAGGTTTTTGATGTTAATTTTGGTGGTTTTAACTTTTTCCTCCGGTTTCCTGAGTTTAATGTTGACGTTTGCTAGTAATAGATTATGATCCGTATCTGCATCTGCGCTTGGATAGGTTTTTGCACTTTGTACTCCATTACGAAACCTTTTGTTAATCGTTATAAAATCTATTTGGTTTCTGATTATATTGTTGGTGTTATCTTTTGGAGAAGTCCACGTGTATAATCTTCGTAGGGGTAGGTCGTAGTATGTATTTGTTATGACTAATTCTTTTTCCTGGCAGTACTGGACTAGTCTGTCTCCTCTTTCGTTTCTTTTACCTAACCCTAAATTTCCTACTATATTTCCAGTTTTTCCTCGACCGACTTTAGCATTAAAGGATACTGGCAGGATAAAGGATATTGGCAGGATACGACTAGCTTTTTAATATGTCCTGTCCAGTCTCAGGCCCAGAAAGTCAATGCTCTCTACTTGTTTTAGGTTGATACCATTTAGAGTAAGTGTTGTTTTGCAATCAGTTTTTCTTTAATTAAATACAATGAAACGAGATTTATCACCTGAGAACGTAAAACCAGTTTTTTGGGACCAGTCTTCTAGTTTGTGCAGAAATGATTGCAAAATTTTTGAGGCTAGTAATATTGCAGCTACTAGTATAAATTATATTTTAAAAACTGACTGGCTAATTGGCTATGTCAATGCCATTATACAATAAAAACACTGCTATAATAATATGAAATAAGTCTGTCTATACTTTTAAATCTTCTAGAGCTATTATGTGTCATATGTTTCTTTTCTCACATGAACTAAGTATTTGTATATGTATGCATTTTGTAACATGTTAACCTGTTTTCATTGAAATATTGTAATTATATGGGGTTAATTACTATTTAATACTGGGGTTAATATAATAATTCCATATATATTATATATGGAATTATTCCTGACATTAAATTGGATTGTTATAAAGTAATTTTAAGATAGGTACTTACCCACATTCCTCCTAAACCAGTTCTTGTATACTCTGAATCAATTTCTCTAATATTTAAAAGATGCTTCCTTAGGGAAAATACTATTAATAGAAGCCCTTGCAATCTGAGAGATTTTAGTTTAATGTAATCTCTCTGGAGGAGTTCTTTAATAGCAAAAGTCCATGGATCATCAAATAATGTATCCATTAGCATATTCTGTGGTTGTGCCTTTACCTCTTGAAAAGATAGTGCGAAAAAATCAGGACGTGCATCACTTTTCTTGTCAGTTATGGATAATAACTCCCTTAAATCTTGATCTGGGGAACTAGTACCTACATTGTAGGTAGCTAAATAGAGCCTAAAAATTTACATTTTGTAATGTTTAAATTATGTGGATTAACTTCCTACCTTAAGTTGTCCATATCGTTGAGAATTTTAGATGATATCAATAATGTATACCTATTACGTATTACAAAAATAAATAATTAAATCAATATTACTTTAATGTTCAATGCCAAACATTTAAGTGTAGATCAGTGTAGGTAGATGGTGTCAGATGGTGTGTTGTTTTGATGGCTTTGACATTGACCAATTTGACGTTTTCCAGTTGACTAATTAGAGATGGCACTATTTTGCATTTGCATTGGTTCTGCCACAAAATAATAAACAATTGTTTTAATAAACATATTTATTCTGTGCCATAGCCACAGATAATCAATAACCTGTAACCAAACTGTAATCAAAGAATATTTTTTAATACAAGACGCTTCTAAAGCGTCTATATTCTTTGCTGTAACTAAACCGGCTGACTGTCCTACATCTCTACAACTATCTCCTGCTCTGACACCAAACATTATACAATCCTTTATACATATTATTGTATATTTAGTTGTCTAAACTTTGGACTAAAATATTTTTCTAGTCGGACATACCAGGGACGTCCCATAAGATCGTCCGAGGGACGTCCCATTAGGGATGTATTAGGGATGTTTTCTAGATGTTAACTTTGTCATTTTTTTATTTAAGCATATTTTTTACAAAATATAATATCTTCTTACTCAACTTTTTTTTAAAAAGTTATATTTAGTTTTAAATACCATTAATTTATATGAAAATAAACATCTCTAAAATTTTGTTCTGTAGTGGAACTGAAATTTAAAAATTAGAAGATGAAAAAAGAATGATGTGGTTATGTTTTAACGACGCTTAGCTTTAGCTAGCATTTTCGGAATTTTTTATTTCTCGAATTATAATCATTGTGGTTGTGGTTGTAATTAGATGAGTTAGTTTATTGCATTTCGATACTAGTTTATAGTTTGGTAATTTATTATTATAGACATTAAGTAGGTATACTCGGTTCGCTATTTCCAGTCCGAACTGTCTAGTGAATTTAGTAATTATTTTTTTGCGAAGTTAGTTACATTTTGACAGACTAAAAGTGGCTGGAAATTACTATACAACCAAGCACACGTACTCATAGCCAATATTAATTATAAACAAACTAAATAGTAAATTAAATAGAACTTTGCGAATTACCGACAATCAATATTTATTATCTGCACCATATAATAAATAGTCATGTTAAATTATAACAACTAAAATATAATTTTTAAATATAATACTACCCAAAATTGGATGAGTTTAGTATACACTTCCACTATTTAGAATAAGTCTTCTTTTTTCAAAGGAAGAAGTCTCCAATACTAGTATACTTGAGCTATTAATACTGAGAAGTAGGAATTGTTGTGTTGTAGGTTTCCGACAATGAATCTGTCAAAATATGCCCTAGCTAAGCGAATGGAGAATATATAGGAATTTTATAGGTAATTTTTGTGGTTGTGGTATCAGTTGCTACATTTTGTAAAGTAAAGTACTAGTAATGTGCTTAAAAAATACTATAAGTAAATTTAAATACACACATATATATATATATATATATATATATATATATATATATATATATATATATATATATATATATATATATATATATATATATATATATAAGCGAGGTTCCTACAGCCTCTGCCGTTTCTCGCATTTCGACCGCCATCGTTTTCTGTCCATCCATTCGTCTTCTCTGATTGAAATTTCTCTCTGTATTTAAATTTTCTCTCTGATTCTCTGTATTTAAATTTTCTCTCAGAGAAAATTTAAATACATAATATGTTAATATAAGTACACAATAAAAATCCCATTTATTTTTGCTTTTCATTTTATTAGTTTTTTGTAAGTTCCCTTTAGGTCCTGTATACATCCTCATTTAGGTCCTGTATTAGTCCATGTGGACGTACAATGGATGTCCCCAATATACATCCTTTTTAGGTCCTATATAAGTCCGTATTAAATCTGTATTTGTACTATGTACGTCCCCATGAACATCCCTGGGACGTCCAGGGGACGTACTTTTTGGTAACATTTAGGTCTTATTGGACGTCCCGAGGACGTCCAAATTATGTAAACGGATGTCCGAGGGATGTCCGGTCATTTAATGAGGTACATCCTTCGGATGTCCATGGGACGTACTTGTGCTGTCTGGGATCTCTAGGCTCTGTTATAGAGCAGACTGTAGAAACTCCTTTAGAGTTTTAAAAGTTTTAACTTTACCTAGTATATATGCGCATGTATATATTCACAATTATCCCACCAGATTTAACAATAATCTTATACCAGAATTTGGCCGACTTGAGAGATCCAGAAATGGTTCAAGGTATTTAGCCACAAAACTCTACAACTTTAGTGCCAGCTAGAATAAAAGCTCTTAATTTTCATCAGTTTAAAGCAAAAATGAAGAGTTACCTTATAGCGAATGCCTTTTTTACATATAAGGAGCATTTTACTTCCGATTTTAATTTGTTGTAATTGTTAAATAAGTTAAAATACTGTATCTATGTTTTAGGTTTTATATTTATGTATATATCACCAAGATGTTTACTATCAACCATATTGACATATATTTTATTTTCTTTGACTTGTCAAAAATACTTTTGTATTCATTTATTACCAATAAACCATCTATCTATCTATACGAGAAAAGAAAATTTAAAAATGACTAGTGGGCACAGTGGCAATTTCGAACAGTCATATAAAATGTTTTAAAATTAACGACTTATTTTATTTATTAATATGTTGATCATTAATTTTTTTTAATCATAAAACTTCCTTCAATATCTTGATTCAAATTGAAACAAAAGATTTCTAGTCGTCAAATATTTATAACAACCGACTAACCTAGATACCATTACATTTAAATTTTTGAATGTCGCATGAAGAATTTAGCGAACAGACCCCATCTTTAGTTATTTATGAAACTGCCCCTGCAACCCTGCGCACTTTGCTCCTGTCGGCAAGATCGATGAAATAGGTGCTCTCGAGTTGTCATGTGAAAGAATAAATATTGCTAAATGCCCTAGATATAATATACCTTTGGAATTAACAATGTAAGTTATTTTAATATTACGTATTTTGAGTACAATTAGACATTGTCATGTAAATGATATTTTCTTCTATTATTAATTTTGTTTATAATATTTATTATAATTTGTGAGGGATGTAAATTGTTTTTAACTCTCCAGAGGTGACGTGACAAATTGCCACACTACTGGTGACGACGGATTCTCATACCGATATACACTTATGCGGTCTTATACCCCTTTAAAAAATGATCTATCACATCTATTGTTTTTTTATAATAAAACAAAAGGCTAATACGCAAATAATATGTTTATTCCAAAGTCCAATAATAAAAACATAAACAAGAACAGTATTTTGTAACACCACGAATGAAAATATTAAAATAAACTACTTATATTTCATATAGACAATAAAATAAAAACAAAATACATTTATTATTTCGTCCCTACCATTTCCAACTAACGAATGTGAAAAATCGGGTTTTTCAGATTCGATACCTTCCCTTGCATTAAACGTGATACACCTTGTAGCAAAATATCGAAATTGTAGCTTGATCAGAAATGCGGGAAATATTCTGTCTAAACCATCGAATTTGAACATTTTGTCATTTTGTTTTGGTCAAAATATCGAATATGCTGCAAACTGACGAAAATGGAATATTCGATATTTTGTTTTGTATAAATATAACTAAAGGCATATATTTTGTACAATGCAAAATGACGAATGTGTCACATTCATTATCTTCAGTGTTGTATTTGATACAGTTATTCAATTATAATCTGCAAACTGTCGAAAAGACTAAAGATTGCTGACAAGAACAAAACGCACGTGTTCACAATTTGTGAATTATTGCTTCCAAGAAGTTCTTTCGGTGAGGCACTTTATTATTTTGTTTTTTAATGTGTCACATACATTAGTTTCAGAGTTGTAATTGATACAGTTATTCAATTATAATTTGCAAAATGTTAAAAATACTAAACATTGCTGACAAGAACAAAACGCACGTATTCACAATAATTGTGTGAATTATTTCTTCCAAGAAATTCTTTCGTTGAGGAACTTTATTATTTTGTTTTTATCGGTTTTTCATTATCTGATTATTCAGTTATCTGGGTATAGCTAAACCAAAAACAGTGATGTTGTCAAAGCGAGAAATATTTAAAAAAATATTAAACAATGCTTCCTTTGGGACGTCGTCCACACAGTGTATATGGTACCAGTATCGGAAAAATGAAAATAACAAACTTTACATGAAGACTAGCATTGACGGAAACTTTTTATCTCTTGAAACCATACAAAAAAGAGGCAAACAAAATAGTATAAACTCTGTTAAGGCATACGACGAAAGACTCCCAATCACGGATATGAAGAAAAAAAACCTTTTGTCACTATGTGAACAAAACTTAATACCTAGGCCATACCACCAATATTACCAATCTTTACCAACATCTAATACTGCCAGAGATTGTCTTCCAGAACCTGACGCAACTGAAGACAATGATAACGTTGAATCTAAAATTTAAGACTTTACTTTAATTTATCATTATTTTACTACTGATTACTTGAGGTATCTACAGGACGTGAAGTTCCATAATTGTATTGTGATTATTTTTAACTTCTTTAATTACATTAATTTTCTATTAATACGTACTTTCATAAAAATACTTTTAATAATTTCTTTATACATGATTTTCCCATTTTACCCTATAACTTCTATTTTTAATTAAATTATTTGTATTAAACTTTGTAAGAACATTGATATTATTTTCATTTTCCTCCTTTTCAATTAAGAATATTAATGTGTTTAAAATTAGACCAATATGAACTGTCGAAAATGCCACATTCGCAATTTTGAAACATTGCACCAAATAAATGTGCTAAAATTATACAAATATGAACTGTCGAAAATGCCACATTCGCAATTTTAAAACATTGGACCAAAACAAATCGTTGATTAACACAAAAAGCAAAATAACGAATGTGATTTTGTGAAAAGAAGCAAACGGTAAGCAGTTTTATTCTGATATCAATCTAACAAGGATCAAACATTAATTTTTAAAAATATAAAAAAATTTTCATTTGTCAAAGCGCTGATTTAGAATTCTCTAAAAAAGAGTTATTTTGCTCTCCTGAAAAGTACCACTTTTCACTTTCGATAGTTGGAAATGGTAGGGACGATTTAATCTAAATCGACCTATTTATTTGTATTTGAGCTCTTTCCTCTGAGCATTGACTGCAAATAATGTAAGCATGTTCGAGGCATAGAAACTTACTACACACTTTGGAGTAATATTTGGTTTTCCTGTTCTGTTTGGATGTGCAAACTTGGCAACGTCCAGCACGTGGTGGATCATCAGTTCTCTGATTTTCGATTGGGAGTTTCCAGAGTTGCTGTATCCTTTCTCAAATAGGCCGGGCTATATGCTGATCAGCTTGTCTCCTTATCATATGATTCTTTGTAAGACCAATGGCAAGTTGGGTCCAAAATGTTCTTCTGACATACATTTTATCTTGTTCTTTATTGCATTTGTAGATAACAAATGAATTAATACCCGTTACATTGAGCAAAGCATAAAAAATTACCATAGGCCATCTCCTGGTATTGCGTGCTACATTATAGTTTGAAGATAGCTTATCGATCATATCCACTCCTATTTTCGTCTTGTTGTAATCTACTATCATCATGGGCTTCTGCGTTGTTTGGTCAACATCATGCATGCTAGAGATCAGTAAGACATTTTTCTTGGGTTTTTGGAACTTGTGACATTAAAGTGCAGTTTTCCCTAAATGCAAATATACTTGATGGAATTGGTCGATCTTGGCCCACTGAAAGCTGTATTGGTAGCTGTCTCTTGTTCTTGCGAATTGTCCCCAAAAGTGTTAACTTGTGCTCATTTAGTAATTTTTTACATAGCTCTACACTGGTAAACAAGTTGTCGGTCGTCAGGTTCCCACAAGTTCCGCTAATTTGCTCAACGAGCCTATTTACCACAACCAACGCGGAATTGCTGACGGCGTGTGGAGAATCTATGAATTGTTTGCCAACATACACTTCCATATTTGCTGTATAAAACATTATAGCATCAGCTAACGCAAAAATCTTAACGCCATACTTGGCGGGCTTCGAAGGAATATACTGTCTGAATGAGCATTTTCCGCGAAACCCAACCAACATTTCGTCAATCGTTGTGTGATGAGAGAGGCTGAAGTTTTTTTGCAGTTTTCATTCACTTGCTGAAAAACGTCGCGAATTGGAGCCAGTTTATCTACAGTTTTTCTAGCATCTCTTGTACCTTGATCATCAAACCTAAGATGTCTTAGAAGAAACAGGAAACGTTGCTGTGACATCGACAAGCGAAACAGTTCAGGCGAATCCCCATTAGTACTGAAAATGTCATCACAATTCAGTCTATTAATCTTCATTACTCCAGCTAGGTATAACAAGCCTATCAAAGCTTCTACTTCTAAAGCATCAGTGGGCCTTGTATATGTTTCTCTTGCATATTTTCCTCTGGCAAATTTTTCGATGTGCTGATTTGTAAATGTTACAATAGTTCCAATAACAAACTCATCAAAAAACTTTTTCCAGATTTCTACAACGTCAGTCAAATTTCGGGTAGGAATTTTTGGACCTGGTAATTGAGTAATAACATTTTTCGATTGAGTCCTATGGGATCTTAATTTCACTGGTGGACAGTGTTTGTTTCAAAGTGTTGTTTTGTCTTTTCCGGTATAACATGAGCCTCGTTTGTATGCTCAGGATTCGTTGGACGTCTTTTGATTATCTTCTTTTTTAGTATCTCCTTCATTGTGTTCTCTGTCAGTGTATACCTCTTCGTTTTCAGCTTTATTATCAAGTTATTCATCTCTCTGTTCAACATAATCTTCCTCATTATCATCGCTATTGTCGTCATACTAGGATATGTCTTCCTCATTATCAGGCAAAACTTCATCTAGAAGTTGCTGTAATCACAGTTCATTTTTCTCTTAATTCATTTTTTTTTCTAAAACAAAATAATAGTATTTTACTTTACAAGTCCGGTAGGTGACTTATTACAGTACGAGTTGTTTTACGGACGAGGCGACGATAGGAGCCGAGTCTGGAATATAAACGAGTACTATAATAACACCTAACGGACGTGTTTCGTATGATATTTCTTTCATTCTGTATTTATAATATTTTGGAATATATCAAATTAAAAATTTTATTTTTGACAGTTTTAATAATATATTTGCTTGCCACTGTCAAATAGATAAAATCAAAATGTCACAAGATGTATCCTTTCCAATCACGACCAACGTAATTGCTTTCTAAAAAGGTTGCTAGGCAACACATTGCGGTATGAGGTACTGTAATGTTCGATTTACCGGCCGCAAATGAGGCAATGGTAAGTTGATTTACTGGACAGAATGAAATAACAAAAATTACAGTGGGTTATCTACTGCCAAAATAAAATGTTGCATATTGCTATAAAAATAACTTGAAATAGTTTTTATTATAGGATATGAATGTATAGTTTTTGTTTAATAGTTGAATAATGTTTAATACCTTATGAAAAAACACTCCAACTTTGGTGACGTCGGTCTGGTATTCCGTATAGGTATGACTTAGGTGACGTACGGTTTGAGAGACCGAAACACGTGTACGGTGTACGTCATAGATTAAATATATATAAGTAGAGATAGATAGGCAACTCTTTGATACCAAAAATTGCAATGTATACAGCGCCCTCTGCCTGGATTAGTCATGAACTAAATGGGTAATGACGCGGCGGGAATTTTAAACGTTCGAATAAGCTTTGTTGCTAATTATTGTAGTAAAACAAGATTCTACAACATAACGCAAATTATAAAAAATAATCGACAATTGTTTCTTACGTTAACATTAACGATTATTTTTTGTGATTTGCATTACATTGTGGAATCTTTTATTGCAATTGTGAACAGACTGCACATAATAGGAAAGGAAAGGAAGAAAAACAAAATTCAAAAATTAAAATATTTATTTAAAAAATTAACGACACAATTTACAAGTAACGAAATTATTTTAAGAACGTAAACATACTTACTTGGTGGTAAAAATAAAGATTAATAGTGGATTTATTTATTAGTACAATGTATTGTGCATCTGGCCCAAAATGGACATTACATACACGGTATGATTTTCGTACCTTCTCCATTGGCATTTCTTGTAAATTGGGATGGCCAATCCTTTTAATCCAAACATTATACAGCTACAAAAAACATACAAGAATTAGTGTCTAACAGATATAGTATAAAAAAATATATTTAAAGTCCATAACAATAATAGCAATGTAAATCATATTATCTATTACTTCTTTCCTTTTTTTGTTGTATCATCTGTAAATACTTCAGTTTCTGGATATTTTTACATTTGTTCTAACACAAGCAAGGTTAAAACATTTTAAGGTTAGAGATACATACTTACGAATATCTTGTTTGTTAATCGTTATTAAAATATTAATGGCAAATCAAAATAAAAGCTATTTTTCATTTTAATATTAAAATAAATATTAATTATTACTTACCTCTTGATTTTTCGGAAAAATATGCATTTGAGCATCTTTTTGGTAATTTTTGCAGCCGGGTACACTGCATTTAAACACCATTTTAAAGATCTATTAAAAAATTTTCAAATAAACTGAATTTTTACTTTAAAGTAAAAGCACGTAAAAGTTTTCGCTATAAAGCCAAACTGTAAGTAAAAAAAAACAAAATCAAATAATATAAATCCAAAGATGTAAACAAACGTCAAACAACGTGTCATAGACAAAATAAAATGGCGTTGTGTTGTTGTTGTTGTTGTTCTCTGATTGGATTTTTGCAGATGCGATGACATGCGCATTTGAAGAAAGTTTTTGGTGGTGCCACCTTTCTAGTTTAGTCAAGAATTAAAGAGAATGAACCGTCATTGCCATTAAAGATAACATGCCATGGTGTACGTACCCTAAAACAATCGCTACCAAACCAAACTGAATCGCGGTGTGATATGTGATGTTCTGCATGGTACAGAGAAACTCCCTCTGTTATCCGAAATTTATCCCACTTTTTATCTGAATATCCCTCCCATCGAGCAAAAAGATAAAAGAGGGAATGTAAAGGTAGTGGGGACAAAAATATTGTTAGACAGGAAGTGCTATCTTGAGAGGCCACTTTAAACAAGGAAAGACAGTCTCTTTCCTTGTTTAAGAAGTCAAATTTAGTTTGGTTATGTTATTGTTTGTCCCAACTGTCACATGAAATTTTATTTATATTGAAGTTTTTTACCAATTGTGTCACTTTTTAGACTATTATCGTTAATATTTAATTAAAACTTTCTTGTCTGAAAAATATTTTACATCTATTGTTAACAAGTGTTGGAAAATTTAAATTTAGCGCCTTTGCATTTCCGGATATGTCCGCCATCAGAGGCCACTTTTTTGGTCTCCTTTTTATAACGATTAGATTCCCTCTTTTATCTGTTTGCTCAATGATCCCTCCCCAATAGGTATCTTCGTTTATCGCGAGATGGCGCAGCGAACACACATTTCTATACATTACCCATCGAGCAATAAGACAAAAGAGGGAATGTAAAGGTAGAAGGGGTAAACATATTGATAGACAGAAAGTGCCATCTTGAGAGGCCACTTTAGACAAGGATAGAGAGTCTCTCTCCTTGTTTGACATCAAATTTAGTTGGGTTATGTTATTGTTTATCCCAAATGTCACATGAAATCTCATTTATATTGAAGTTTTTTAACAATTGTGTCGCATTTTAGACTCTTATCATTAATAATTAATTAAAACTTTCTCGTCTAAGACACATTTTGAAAAATATTATATAGCTACTGTTGATAAGTGTCGAAAAATTTAAATTTGGCGCCTTTGCATTTCCGGATGTGTCCGCCATCAGAGGCCACTTTTTTGGTCTCCTTTTTATAACGATTAGATTCCCTCTTTTGTCTTATTGCTCGATGACATTACCACAGAATAATAAACAATCAGAAGGGCAACTCTCAGATGCCGCCTTTGAAGTTTTTCAGCACGCGCGCCATGTTTTAGGAGGACACAGACATATGATTTGTGTGGTTATGTAATTGTTTATATTTATGTTTAATTATATTATATTTATGTTCTTATATTTAACAATGTTAATATAATTGTATAGTATGTCTATGATTGCCGTAAGTCAAATAAACCTGGTTAATTTTTCCATGCACACCACATAAACAACACTAATTTCTTTAAAATCCTCCTAAAACATGGCGGAACGTCTGCGCGGAGGAGATGCGCGTACTTAATTTTCCGTGGAGAGTGGGTATTCTGTTTGTTTATTATTCTGTGACATTACAATAACACTGTCGAAAGGAATAATATACATAATTATATCAAATTAAACCAAAGGATAAATAATACAGCTTTCGTAATTTTTAAAAGGTTTTATGTTAGACCAAAAATTCAGCATTTGTTTTTTGTTTTTTTAATAAATGGAATTTCCATGCTTAGCCCTTCATTAAATTTGCATTCTCTTTTTTTACTAATCTGTTATTCTGTGGGTAAATACTAGGAATACATAAAAAATTTAGTACAAAAACTACTAAAAGAGGGTAGGTATTAAATTTTCCCTTATTGACTGTTACTTTGTGGCTAGTTTATTTGTGTTTATTTTTTGTATTCTTTATATTCAGCGTAATAATAGGTAATATATTTTTACAGTACATTTACGATAAGAAATGTAGATATTTTCTAAAAAGCTAGACATTTTTAAAAATTGGCGGGGCGCGGGACTGTCCGGCGTCCCGCTAAAATTGGGACCTGTGGTCACTTTATGCTAAGAACTCAACTTAAAAAACTAACCTAGATAGAAATTTCCATTGAAATTTAAATTACTTACAGGTTTTGCCGATAGATGACACAGGGTGTAGATATTAATTAAATAAGTACTGAAATAAGTTATTTTGCTTAATATGATAATATCCCTCATTTTGATAGAAAAATCCCTTTATCCCATTTGCTTCAAAAAATCCCTCGAAAAAGGGATAATCCCTCCCAAAGAACAACTAGATAGATGGTTAAATATGATGCATGTACTTAGAGGGAAGCAGCGCTCCGCCCCGCGTCGGCGTAATAATGAATGTTTGTCTTTGTCATCGGTGTCACAGACCGTAGGTCACCACTTTAGGGTTAAAAACTTCTTATAAATGAAATTTAGCTCTACCTCACGAAGCATTATCTTATTTTTTTCTTAAAATAATAACACTAATTAATTAATTTAATATAATTTATGATTGCGTGTTTAAAATAATGATATTAAAAATGACTTTTTCTGTAGATTTAATTCTATTCATTAATTTTAACTCCAATATATTAAATATAAAAATGTGTTAAAAAATTAGTGTTAAAAGTAATATTATTTTGTAGTCAATAATAATAGATACGAATACATAAAGTCAAACCATTAATTTTTTTTTTGAGTAAATATGCCAATAGTGGCTGTAACTTTAAATATGTACTTTACCAAGGTATATCATGCTACGTTAAATTTTTTCCTTTCTGCAAAAATGATATCTATACAGGGCTCTCCTGAACTGTTTCGAACAACTGTAACTTACACCTTTTTTTATTTGAATTAAGAGTGAAGTTAATTAGAGATTTAAAAAAAATTGATTAGTGTTTTTCTAATGAAGTACTATAGTGCTTGTATTAAATTTGCTAGATAGCGTTATCTCTAACTCCATGAACTGCTTAAAGAATGTGAAAAGAAAGTTCCGGGTTTCTATAACTATTTCGAATACCTTAAAATTACCTATATAGAAAGCTGTGTACATTTGTATTTTGTTTGTTTGCAAAAATGTTCGCCTGTTCAATTAAACGCTCAGAAGGAAGCCGGTTGGTATTTTTAGTTGCGCAATTTTTGCAATAAAAAATTTTAATACAGGGTGTGTCATGTAACAGTTGCCAATATCAACTTTCTCATCTCAAAAATCTTTCTTTTCAATCCTGATCCCCTAGAGAGAGTTATGTGGTTATCGTGATGTTGTTTATTGTCTATCTTCAAAGATCTCTGTCTCTGGTCATTTCTTTGAACTCGTACATAGGTATTTTGCATATTTCTGTATTTTGGTAAAATCTAATTGAACGAAATCATAAGATCCACAAAAAAGATGATAAATTGTTGGTGATGGGAGATTTCAACGCCAAGGTTGGAAAAGTGGACAGATGTGTGGGGAAATTTGACTTGGGAGAAAGAAATGAAAGAGGAGACAGACTTGTCGAATTCTGCCAAAGCGAGGAGATGGTAATAATGAATACAAATTTTAAATTACCTAAAAGAAGAATTTATACTTGAAAATCACCTGCGGATTCAGAAGATAACATTGTTCGAAACCAGATAGATTACATTTTAATAAAATCTAGATATAAAAAAGCTATAAAGTCTCTGAGAACATACCCCGGAGCTGACATAAATTCAGACCATAATCCATTAGTAGACGTAATGTAGATAAAATTAAAGAAGATCCAAAAACAAACAAATATACCACTGTTTGATGTCTCAAAGATAAAAAAGAACCTATAGCTCAGAGCTTAAATCAAGAAATACATGATAACTTAAAGAAAATCAAACAAGACGTGATTAAAACAACAGATGTTAATGACAAATGGAACATGGTACAGGAAACTTTAATAAAGGCAGGAGAAAAGCTACTGCAGACAAAAATAAAAAAACAGAGATGGATGACTTTAGAAATCTTAGATCTAATGGAGGAAAGGAGGAAACATAAAGGCAGAAGTAAGGCAAAATACAAGCAACTACAGAGATTGAAAGGAAAGAAAATAAAAGAGGCCACATCCTCCTGGCTTGCTAATCAATGCAGTGAAATAGAGGCATATGCTAAACAGTATGATAGGTTTAACATGCATAAGAAAATAAAAGAAATGATAAATACACTGAGAAAAAATACAGATGCCCTTCTTAAAGACGCAAATGGAAAAATCGTTATAGAAATTAAAGAGAAATTAAAAAAATGGAAGACATACATTAAAGATCTGTTTGAGGATAATCAACAAGAACCGGAAGAAATCGACAGCGGAACGGGGCCAGAGATCATAATAGAGGAAATCGAACAAGCAATACGAAACGCAAAAAAAACGGAATAACTGTAGGTCCAGACGAAATATCTGCGGAACTACTGAAATGTCTAGACGATGGAACTCTACCTGTACTTCTGGACCTATTTAATAAGGTATATGAAACTGGAAAAATCCCACAGGAATGGTTGGTGTCCACCTTTGTAGCAATACCAAAAACAGTATATGCCAAAGATTGTTCAGACTATAGGACAATATCACTAATAAGCCATACCCTCAAAATATTTCTAAAGGTGATTCATGGAAGATTGTATAGAAAACTAGAAGAGGATATGGATGATACTCAGTTTGGGTTCCGCAAGGGACTGGGAACGAGAGAGGCATTGTTTGCTTTTAATGTCCCTCTCAAAGATGCTTAGATATAAACCTAGATATTTATTCCTGTTTCATCGACTTCGAGAAGGCATTCGACAGGATCCGACATGAAACACTAATAGAAGTACTGAGAAACAAAGATATAGACAGACGAGACTTACGAATCATTATCAATGTGTATTGGAATCAAACGGCCAATATAAAGATAGAAGAACAAAAGTCCGAAAATATAGATATAAAGAGAGGAGTAAGACAGGGCTGTGTTCTGCCACCATTACTGTTTAACGTGTACAGTGAAGCCATATTCCAGGAAGCGATAGAGGATCTGGGTGATTGAATCTCTGTAAACGGAAGAATAGTAAATAACATAAGATTCGCTGATGACACCGTTATAATGACAGATACCCTGGAATAGCTACAAGAATTGGTAAATAGAATGAAATATTATTGCATTAGATACGGACTAAAAATAAATAAGAGAAAAACTAAATTTATGATTGTCTCAAAAACGCAACATGGAAATGAAAGATTAATGATAGATCAAACCCAAATAGAAAAAGTAGAGACATACAAATATTTAGGAACCTGGGTTGATGACAAAAATGACCAAAGCAGAGAAATAAAAGTCCGAATTGAAACTGCAAGGCAAGCATTTGTGAAAATGAAGACAATGCTTACCAACAGAGACCTTCAGTTGTATCTCAGATTGAGGGCTCTAAGATGTTACATATTTTCTATCTTACTATATGGAATGGAAGCTTGGACATTGAAGAAACAATACATAAGAAAAATAGAAGCGTTCGAAATGTGGTGCTACAGAAGAATGTTAAAAATTCAGTGGGTTCAAAGAATTACCAATGCTGAGGTACTACGACGTCTAAATGAGGACTTAGAAATTATGAACAGCATAAAAAGAAAAACAGTAGAGTATTTGGGTCACATAACCAGAGGAGAAAAATATGAGCTGCTGAGAATTATTATGCAAGGAAGGATACAAGGAAGAAGAAGCACAGGAAGAAGACGCATCTCCTGGCTGAGGAACCTTAGAGAATGATTTAACTGTAGTTCACTACAACTTTTCAGAGCAGCAGCCAACAAAGTGACGATAGCCATTATGATATCCAACCTCCGACAGGAGATGGAACTTTAAGAAGAAGAAGAAGTAATTTGTTAAATCCATCTTGTTGCCGATCTTCCTCGTGATCTTCGGTCTTCTACCTTTCCTTGGATAATAAGTCATTCCATGTTTTATATTTTATTTCATTGTGAACATGTTTCCATGACTTTTTGCTCATTTAAGATTGAATTGTTTGTCCTGTGGCCGTTAACGGAATTGGTAACATTCTTCTTCAACAGAACATTTCAGTGGCATCTACCTTTCGTTATTGTCGTGGGGTCCAAGATTCACATCCGTATGTCTATACTGGGAATATTTAGCAGTTGATTAACTTTTTTGTAGTGTTCGTAAAATTTGATAGTCCTTCCATATTTTGGTCATCTTTCATAAGGCGACCTTTGGTAGATATCTACTTTTCATTTATTTCTCAAGTTATTTGTGATCAATGATCTCAGAAATAAATATGAGCTCAAATATCTGACTTGTTTTTGTAACCAGTCGTATCACTCTTCCTATAATATGCTCTCATACATATTAAATAATTATGAAGACAGTATACGTCCTTGTTTGACCCCTTGTTCTTATGGAGGACATTTGAGAGTGTGATAAGCACCTTAACTGTTCCAGTAGTATAGTTAAGTTACAAACGAAATTAAGTGTTGTGGTACGCCTATTTTGCGATAATCTATAAAACGTATAGTGGGATATTGAATTCCCTAGATTTTTGTGCTTGTCTTATATACAGAAGATGTTCACGAGTACCTCTACCTTTGATAAATCCAGTTTGCTTTTGGGATATTTCTCTTATTAGGTAAGTTTTCAGTATATTGTTGATTATGGGTAGCATTATTTTGCTGGCATGTGAAATAAAAGAGAAGGTTTTTTAGTTGTCGCATTTATAGAAGCTGCCTTTTATATATATGGTCGTTATTGTGGATTTTGTTACAAAGCAAGTGAAGCAATTTTATTCCTATTTCTTCTGTAGCGTTGTCTATTTCATTTACGAGTATGTTAGATTCTTCTTCGATATCTTCAGGAGTTTGGTAAACAAGTCCCTGGTGTTGATCATCTTTATATAGATTCTGGTAATATACCATTTTTCTGCTATATCGGAGAATGGACTATCGAGCTGATGCTGGAGTATATGGGAGCGGAATCAGATTTAAACCTGGCCGGGCTCTTGGTTCCCATCCATCAGTCTTTTAGGCAGAGATATTTGCGATCCTGGTATGTGCTCTGGAGATAATAGATAGAGCTTACTTAGGCAAGCAGTGCTAAGGGCTTTGGAAGTGCCCAAAATCAGATCTAAGCTGGTTCTAAAGTCCAAAAGAGTGCCCCTTAGTACTGGTTGGGTTACTATCAAAGAACTTCTTCTGCAAAGGTTTTAGGAGTTCTGCGAGTCTAGGAGTTCTGTGGAGGTATAAAATAGGTTAAGCTTCACATATTGGGGCCATTCAAAAGTTGTACAGCCTAACTTTTCCATCTAGACTGTAGAAGGTGCCCTCTGGTGATCAGTATGCTCACCGGCCACTGCAGACTCAGGAGGATTGGCGGATAGCTCACGGTGCCGTCTTTGTAATGGGGAGGAGGAAATCTCCATGCATGTCCTCTGGAAGTGTGCAGAACTTACAATTAAAGGGACTTGTGAGTTTTTGTGAGGTCACAAGGTTACTAAAGGATTATACGTTCAGAACGGCAGAAAGGGTTTATACTTGGAGCTCCTTCTGGTTTATTGCAGATATTCTGAGTCTGGAATCTATAGAGCCTGGAACAGCCTGGGCTCCAGAAACGTCGAAGACTAGGTTCTTATGGGTCTATTTCGTATGATACGGGTGATATAATGGGCCCATCTTAGGAGGTCTACATGTCTTAAAGATCCATAAATGGGCCCTGCCTCGATCTACCATAACATAAGTCAATAATATATCGAGAATACATCCTGTATATTTTAAAGTCACGCACATATGAAATTGAAGTTTGATGTTATTATTAACAATAAACTAAATGTAACCCCAATCACTTAATATATCTAGGGATAGTATTATGAGTTTTTTTCCTGGTTTTCCTCCTAATTTAGAATGTAATTACTAACTAGAGAATTTTACTCTTAAGATTCGGTATGGTTCTTTTTTTAAAGATAAATCGCATACTAGAATTTTTCTGACAAGTATTCTCAAGTTAAGTGAATTTCATGTGATCTAATGAGCTGACCTGCAATAAAGTCGTCAGTCAGTAAAGTAAAGTAAAATAAAAATATTGACCATATAATTTTAAAATCATCTGCTTTAAAATTAGTAATAAATGTCTGAATTGTTAATATGAATATCAATATTATTAAGTAGCAAAATAAAATAATTTATTTAATTATATAAAATATAACTTTTATAAACTTTTATAAAAATTTTTGATGATTAGAGCAACTTTATCTGAAAATTTTGTTGAAGGCGATGGACATGATTTCAAGAGTATTTAACTTGATTTTACTGGCGGCAGTCTTTGTTGAATCAAGAGGCCCACATCATCCTCGAGGAGAAAAGATAATAAAAAGGCATGTTCATTATACGCCAACAGGAAGCACCAATGAAAAACTTACAGAGGACGAGCAGCTTCTGCACGACACACAGCATATTCAGGTACTGAAACGGTTTGGATAAAAATGTAGCTTTTATTTCCAAAAAATTTCAATATATTTCAATATATTTATTTGTTTTAATATTTAAGTAGAGTATATATTATTAGATCTTGACATTTCTGTTTATTTCATCTGGACAGTTATTATTAGGGTAAAACTGAAGGTTAAACATAATATGTAACAATAAAATACTGAAAACTTTGTTTTCAAACTTTCACAAAATTTATTTTAATTTCTTATGACTACAGCTGTTTCGGCTGATTTTCTTTCTCAAGTGATTTATTTTTGGTATGCGTTTTCACTTTATAGTCTCTAATAAAATATGTTGAGGACGGGAGACCTGTTTGTCTTAAGTTGGTCAGTCAGAATTATATCCGTGCTTTTAATTTGTTGATTTCCATTGATTCTAACAAGGATAGCTTAAGGCCTTTATTTTGAATGTGAAGAATTTTAAATTCGTCATTAAAAGAATAATTGTGATCTAGAAGGAGAAGTGCGTAGAATTCGTTTTTCTATTATTGAAAGCCCTTTTATGTTCTGCTATTGGTTTATTAAAGTTTCTACCAGTTTGACCGATGTAAGTTTTTGGGCAGTCGCCACATTCAAGTTTGTACACACCACTGTGTAAGTGTTTTTTATTTTGGCTCTTGTTGTTTTTGATATATTTGCCTAGGTTGTTGTTTGTTCGGAAAGCTGGTGTTATTCTTTTCTTTTTATGTGTTTGGCTATTTTTGTTGAAATTTTGCCTGTATATGTAATCGAGCAGAAGGTACTGAGTTTTTTCTCTGGTAGTGGAAATACTAATTTCAGGGCTTTCTTGTGTAGTTTTTGATTTTTGAAATTATAAATTATGAATTTTGAAATTGAATGATAAGATGCATTATCTAATATTATTCTATAATATACTATACTATTTTTTTATCTGACCAAATTTTTTTTAGAGTATGACCTGAGTTTACCCACGTTTCATCCTGATAGAAGATTGGCCTTTCTTCAGCCCGGAATTTTCGTATGGATCTTAGATAATTTCTTCTCCAAGATATTATCTCCTCCCGGTCAATCAAAAGGGATTTTCGGTCTGATTTATCCCACCGGAAATTTAATTCTTTTAAAACTTGCCACAATCTAATTCGTCCGATATGTGGCAAATCCGGGTCGTATCTAACTTCTTGTCAAATTTTGTTTAGGTTTGGTATTTATTTTTTGAAAAAAAATCCATGAATTTTCCTTCGATTACCATTTTTGGCAAATTCATCAATTTCAATAGGCTTTTTCCCACTCTTTAAGTGTTCTTTTGTGTTTGGGTTAGCTATACCGTGTTTTTTTTATCTCATGTTTTTATCATTTGCGTTAACTCATTTGATGTTATATCGGAGTTTCAAGAACA
Source organism: Diabrotica balteata (assembly GCA_918026665.1). Taxonomy (NCBI): domain Eukaryota; kingdom Metazoa; phylum Arthropoda; class Insecta; order Coleoptera; family Chrysomelidae; genus Diabrotica; species Diabrotica balteata. The sequence goes on along the minus strand of OU898280.1, from coordinate 78,043,913 downwards.
TGTTCAGTTTCCTTTGTTCGGTTTATTTGTCTAATATTATGTTATCCATTTTTTTATTTATGTTGATATCTTATGTTAATTCCTAAATTTCTATTATATGTCCCTCTTATAAACTTTTACTGTTTTATTGTTTTCTTCGGCCTGATTAGCCCATGTGCCGTGTTACGAACTCTCTTACATTCATGAGTCCCCTGCTTTCTTTCAGATCTATATTTTATATAAACACTCTTTTTTCCTTCAGATATATATATATATATATATATATATATATATATATATATTTTACATCCTACTATCCTTAAGGACTACAACCATAGCGCAACCTTACGGCCTCTCCTATTTCCAGGTGTATATAATATTTTAGTAGTCGTGTATATCGACACAGGTAACAAAACATTCTTAATGCCCTAGTTTCTATTTGGATAAAACAAAATTTAACATATACTCTCTCCCTCGGTTCTCCTATCATTACCACCTCGTGCCGATTTCCGATTTTACAGCCTCATCAGTATAATTTTTATCCGTATTGTGGTCTTGGGGCCTCATATACACGACCTTATAGACTCATACGGTGTTGTCAATTCGCTCACTGCGTATTTCGATAATTCGGGGATTCCCCTCTTTATTTCCTATTTAAGCCAAGAAAGTTATTTCTCATTTCGCGATTGTTTAAGTAATGGATACCTCAAAATACATTTATGATCTTAAAAACGGCAAAAGTATAATATTTAAGTAACCTATATTTTAAACAGAAGCTTATAAATGACAAAATATTGTTATGATTTCTAAAAATTTGAACCTGATATTTATTGAAAGAAATATAATAATTTTGGTTATTTAAGTCAATGTAATACTTTTTTAAAAACATTTAACACAACTGGACACAAATCAATGAGATACCATATTCTTACAAATATAAATTAATAATACCACCAAGTATTAGATGTAGGGAGCCTGATCTAAGCTAACGTAGGGACTGGCCACAATTTAGTTTTGGAAAAAAGTCATCTTAATTCGATTAAGAATCATAAACACAAATTACCAACACTAGAAACTAAAATTAATAAAGACAATTTTGACAAAAAACTATATCAAAGTAGGCTAGATCAAATAATTTAACAACAAAGCGTTACATGCGATGAAGATAACTAAGTTAGTTGGGAAAAGAATTAAAACAACATAAAGCAAACAAGCCTCTAGGAGGAATAAAAATAAACACAAACTTAAATGAAAGAAAACGTACACTATAATTTTTACCCAAAGTATAGAAATATATCTGAAGGAAAAAATAATGTTTATATAAAATATAGATCTGAAAGAACGCAGGGGACTTATGAATGTAAGAGAGTTCGTAACACGGCACATGGGCTAATCAGGCCGAAGAAAACAATAAAACAGTAAAAGTTTATAAGAGGGACATATAATAGAAATTTAGGAATTAATATAAGATATCAACATAAATAAAAAAATGGACAACATAATATTAGACAAATAAACCGAACAAAGGAAACTGAACATGTTCTTGAAACTCCCGATATAACATCAAATGAGTTAACGCAAATGATAAAAACATGAGATAAAAAAACACGGTATAGCTAACCCAAACACAAAAGAACACTTAAAGAGTGGGAAAAAGCCTATTGAAATTGATGAATTTACCAAAAATGGTAATCGAAGGAAAATTCATGGATTTTTTTTTCAAAAAATAAATACCAAACCTAAACAAAATTTGACAAGAAGTTAGATACGACCCGGATCTGCCACATATCGGACGGACTAGATTGTGGCAAGTTTTAAAAGAATTAAATTTCCGGTGGGATAAATCAGACCGAAAATCACTTTTGATTGACCGGGAGGAGATAATATCTTGGAGAAGAAATTATCTAAGATCCATACGAAAATTCCGGGATGAAGGAAGGCCAATCTTCTACCAGGATGAAACGTGGGTAAACTCAGGTCATACTCTAAAAAAAATTTGGTCAGATAAAAATATAGTATAGTATATTATAGTATAGTATTAGGTAATGCACCTTATCATTCAATTTCAAAATTTATAATTTATAATTTCAAAAATCAAAAACTACACAAGAAAGTCCTGAAATTAGTATTTCTACCACCAGAGAAAAAACCCAGTACCTTCTGCTCGATTACATATACAGGCAAAATTTCAACAAAAATAGCCAAACACATAAAAAGAAAGGAATAACACCAGCTTTCCGAACAAATAACAACCTAGGCAAATATATCAAAAACAACAAGAGCCAAAATAAAAAACACTTACACAGTGGTGTGTACAAACTTAAATGTGCCGACTGCCCAAAAACTTACATCGGTCAAACTGGTAGAAACTTTAATAAACCAATAGCAGAACATAAAAGGGGCATTAAGAATGTTTTGTTACCTGTGTCGATATACACGACTACTAAAATATTATATACACCTGGAAATAGGAGATATATATATATATATATATATATATATATATATATATATATATATATATATATATATCAACAGTTTGTGAACGGATAATAATTTCTCTACCATTTTGTTAAGTCCATAATTTTTTGATGTTCACAACTGTCTGTCGTATAGCAACTAAGTTTTTCGTTTGCTCGAAATGTATAATTTTTTCCCTATGGAAGTCGAAGTATCATGCAAAAACTAGACTTAAATGGCGAGAGAGAATTTAATGGATTCAAATAAAAAATATATAGGCATATAATATCTAAAATGAAAGTGTTACAAGAATTTTAGAATATAAAGATACAGATGCCAGGAAAAAAAGTTTAAGTAAAAAACTGAAGAAATAACAAAACCAAAACATAAATCGAAAAACTGCGGTAAGAAAATATAAAGTTTATAAACAAATGCAGAATTAAAATGCTTTAAAAAAATAACAAAATTATTAAGCATCAATAATTACATATTTTATCTTTCTTCTACTAGAACAAGTAAACAATTCTTCTTAAATCTGAGGTCATTTTAACTTTATTACATATACAACGCATCTAATAAATAGTTCAAGATCGTCATATCAGAAATGTTATCAGCAATGTTTTTCAAGTTCATGTTTTTGCAGAAAAACTTAAAGATAAATATAAACATGACATATATTTAAATAAACTTTTGATAAATTATCTTAAAAATACAATTTATGGAATAAGCACAAGTCTGACGTTAGTTTTCAATAAATTTACACTTAAAATTTAGTGAACAAACGTTAAAATATATATATATGATAAAAAATATAAAATATATAATATTACAATATATATCATTTATATCAGATTAAGGTCTGTACCATTTGGTACAGGCCTTGACCCAATTGATCCATTGACCCAATGTCAATGTCGTATTCTATCTCTTACTGTGCCATTAAATTTGCCGTAGGCTAAGATGATCAAGTTATTTGCACAGCTAAGGATATGATACCTGTCGTTGCTTAGTTTAGCTATCAGGCTATTTAGGACTGGATTCCACAAGAGAGGACATAAGACTTCATAGTGCAGACAGCCTCTGGATACTTGTGCTGACACCATATCCCCAGTAACTATGCGTATATAATACGGCTCCTCAGATTGTAGTCTATCAAACTAGAGCTTGTGTCGTCTATTTCGTTTAGACGAATCGTCCTTGTGATTGCTTTGTAGAAGGCGTTGTCGAATGCTTTCGCCCTCTATACCAGATGGTGCAGTGTGTTCTTCTTCTTCTTAGGGTGCCAGTCCGTTCCGAACGTTGGCGATCATTCTGGCTATGATGACTTTGTTGGTGGTTGCTATACGAAGAGCGTGTTCTGCTCGATACAAATACTGTCCCTGATGTATTGGAGTTTTAACCAATACTCCATCACTAATATGCCTATCGAGCAGTTATCGAGTCTTTAGTATAAATGAAAACAAACTTATCGACTAGAGGAACTTGCCAGGTTTATGTATAAAAGCTACCTTTATAAGTATCCATCCTGTTCGTATACACATTAGTACCAAGTTAGCCTGTAGTATCATATATACTTATCTGTATAGAAGGATATGTAAATATAAAATGTATATGTAAGAAAACAACAAATTATTTGCCATGAACTCTTTCTTCAAGAAAAAGCCACATAGCAAATGGACGTGGATGTCGCCAGATGGGAACACTATAAATGAAATTGACTACATACTAACAAACAAAAAAAAAACATTTTCGAAGACGTCACAGTAATAAACTCAATCTCTACTGGTAGTGATCGCATAATAATACGGGCTAAAATAAGTATTAAACACAGAAAAGATCGAACACAATATGTGCAATCTAAGAAAAAAGTCCACCCAGAAAAATTAAAGGAGAATAAAGAACAATACTAAAACAAATTAAGAACAGCTGAAGAACTAAAGCTAACAGACCTAAATCTAGATCAACTAAACAAAGCCATCATCAAAGAACTTCTAAAGACTAGCTTAGAAGTAGCACCAGCAAAATCAGACAAAAAATCAAAACTAAGTGCCATATCTTTAGACATGCTACAACAACGGAGAAGCCTACTACAAGAAAATAAAAGAAATACAACTGAATGCAAAACCGTTAATGCAGAAATAAGAAGACATATAAAACAAGATCTCAAACGGCATCAAGAAGAACGAATCGAGAAGATTATAGAAGAAAATAGATACTTAAGATCTATCAAGTCCCACCTAGGAAGAAATAAAATCATAGAGATAGAAAATAAACAAGGTGTAATAGAAAAAAGCAGAACCCAAATATCTAAGATAACAACTGGATATTATAGTGACCTCTACAACTCTAAAAACAGTCCACCAGATGCAACTCAATAAAACCTGAAAAAGAAAATAATGAAAGTAAACTCTGAAATATTACCCCCCATAACCGGAGAAGAAATAGAAAAAGCAATTAGAGATATGAAAAGAAATAAATCTCCGGGAGACGATCAAATTCTAATTGAAATGTTAAAAGAAGAGGGGATAAGATAAAAGACTACCTAAAGATACTTTTCAATAAATGTTTATTTGAAGGACAAATACCGCAAGAGTGGAACAAGGCAAATACAATTCTGATATGTAAAAAAAGAAATAGATTAAAATTAGCTAACTATAGACCAATATCTCTCTTATCACAAATCTATAAAACTTTCACTAAGGTGATCACAACTAGACTAAACAACAAATTTGATGCATACCAACCAGTTGAGCAGGCGGGATTTAGAAAGAGGTACAGCACAACCGACCACCTTCACACTCTTAAAATATTGATAGAAAAGACCAACGAATACAACCTTCCAATATACTTAGCGTTTGTTGACGCCACTATGAGAATTCAGCTAGACAGTGATTTGCAAACTCCATTAATTAGAATTTGTAGAGGTGTCAGACAAGGTGATACAATCTCACTCAAACTATTTACTCTGGCGACGGAAGACATTTTTAAATCTATAGACTGGGACAATAAAGGAATTTGAATATTTGTATACGAAAAATATTGAAATCATCTAAGATTTAAATATTTAGAGTCTGTTCTAGAGTCTCTGAACATTTGAAAAGACCAAAGTTTTGGTCAACACTTAGTATCCAGCAACCATAATTTTAACATCAATTCTGGTTCATCTATCTTACATGACATTAGTAGAAAGAAAAACTATCTTGAGTTGGATTTATTGGAAGATTTGGAGATTACAAGGGAAACAAATGAAAACTCTCACTGTCTTAATACTCAAATTAATTTAAATTGTACGAAATTTAATCGTATATTTAAAAACTTTATTACAGCTTCACCTCGTAGAAGACCCAGCTCGACTGTTTAGACTTCATCTACTGAGCATTTCAATATTAATTTTAAACTTCTTCCATAGTCTGTGGATTCAACTGAACTACTTGGATTATAACCCATTTATATATTTTGCTTTCAATTTTGATTTTAACTTTTAGTAATTTAACTGCATATTCAGATTTTTCCTTTTTTACAGTACTGATAGCGCTTGGTGGACCATTTTATTGTAGTCAACCATCCACTGTAATATATTGTTTAGTCTTTTCTTACATTCATACTTTATGTCAACTTCAATCGCTCTCAAACTAACATCCTAATTATTATAGACAGGTTTGAGTGTGAGATTTGGATTACTCGATCTACATAAAAATATACTAATTTTATATTTCATCAGTTGATTTCCTATAGTGGTGTCAGTTGGACCTTTGGTCAATACTTAGTTTCATAGAATTTTGAAAGGTGCAGATCACATACCTGCCCTTTACAAGCTGTCATTTGTCACATGTCATCTCAATATTTCCGCCAGACCGGGAGCCCATTCTGTCTCCGGCTTCTATATAACATGTAGCTTCTCCTTTTTAAAAATTTTAAAGTGTTTGTTTGTCTTTGTGTATTGTATTGTTATGTCCAAATTTACATGTATGACATTCTACTCATGTTGGATGGGCCACTACTGACGAAGTAAGTCTATAAACGTTTATCACATAAAAACTTTTTTCAACCATAAACTTGGAGTTTTTTATCCAAGTGAATTAATTTTACTTCTTATAAATAAAAAAACGTTTCTTGGCTTATTTCAGATGCCCCTGAAGATGATCTATTGATCGAAAGTACTTGGGCAAGATTTAATTAATCACTGTGTTCGATAGTTGCCTTGTATACTATCAAATGAATAAAATTAATTACATTAAACACGAGATTAAAAGAAACAAATAGTGGGATACTTGATCCTGAGATCAACTATCCCCCATTTAATAGGATCAACTATCCCTGCAATATTTTTCTAACAAGTGCAAGTTTTAGGTTAAAACAGTTACAATTTAAATATCAATGTTTTAGTATGTAGTGGATAAAAGTACAATTGTTTCACCTATTTGGGCAGTATAACTATAAACTCCTCTGTGGCTTAGTGGTAAGAGCGCCTACCTTTGAACCTAAAGGTCGTGAGTTCCAATCTCACCTGGGTGGAGAAATTTTCGTTTATTAAAAATGAATGAATGAAAATAATTTCTATCCGTGTGCGATCGGTACTCACCGGAGGGACCGCAGACGTTCGGATACAATTAGCGTCTCTTAGCAAAGACAATAACGTCGACTTTTCTAAGTATCAAGACAATTACTCTACACATACACACACACTACACACCTGACTGTAAAAATTCACTGTACCATGCCAATGACCATTAGCTGTCGACGCATTAAACTCAATAAAAAAAAATTATAAACTAAACGAATTAAAGTTATTATAACTTACCTCGCACGCGTAAAATAAACTTTCAATGTCAAAACATAGAATAAACTTGATTCAAATGTCAAGCGTGTTCTGAAATAGCAGCGATTTGTCAAAACAAAGTAAACAGTATGACCTCTACCCAAGTGGGTCAACAAAACAGTAATAGGATATCATTGGGCGCCAAATTTAAATGGGGATCGTACATTTTGGCTAGGACAAGGGTGAGAGGGACAACATCAGATGATAAGTCTAATTAACTACATTTCGAAGACATACACCAAGGTTATTTACAACAGAATAAACAAAAAATGCGAGGATAACATTGGAGATTCGCAGTTTGGGTTTCGGAATTCTCTTGGAACAAGAGAAGCACTTTTTAGTCTACAGGTACTCATCCAGCGCTGCAGAGATATGAACAAAGACGTGTACACATGCTTTATAGACTACGCAAAAGCATTCGATAACGTAAAGCACAAAAAAATAATATAAGTTCTCCATAAGATCAGAGTCGACTACAGAGACATTCGAACAATAGCGAGTCTTTATTTTGGTCAAACAGCTAAAGTGAAAGTAGGATCTACATTGACCAATAAAATTGACCAGTAAGATTCAAAAAACAAGTGCATAATACGGACTCAGAATAAATATCACAAAAACCAAATGGATGTTAGTAAGCAAAACCCAACAACCACCACAGCAACTGATATTAGACAATGAAAGAATTGAACACGTGGATTCGTAGATCTACTTGGGAACAACAGTTAACTCACATTGGGATCAAGAGAGGGAAATACGTATAAGAGTAGAAAAGGCAAGAGCGTCGTTCACTAACATGAAGCAAATTTTCACCTTTAAAAGCCTCACCGTACCTCTCAAAATTCGACTTCTGAAATGTTATGTATTGCCGGTTTTGTTATATAGAATACAGGCGTGGACAATGACCGCAACATTGATTAAAAAAAGAAGAAGCCTTCGAAATGTGGGCTTACCGACGTATATTACGTATATCCTGGACTGAGCACGTGACCAACGAAGTGGTACTACGCCGGATAGGTGAAGAGAGAGAGGTAGGAATAAGTATAAAGAAAAGAAAGTTGGAATACTTGGGTCACGTTATAAGACATAATAAATATAGAGTACTACAGCTGATCGTTCAAGGGAAAATAGACAGCAGAAGGGGTCCAGGGAGGAGAAGATCCTCGTGGCTCCAAAACTTGCGGCAATGGTTCGGATTGTTATCTGCTGAACTATTCAGATCTGCCGTAAACAAAGTCAGAATAGCCATGTTGATTGCCAATGTTCGGAACGGACACGGCACATGAAGAAGAATAACGGTGAGAAATCTAAGGCGCAACCCAGAATTTGAACCCCTTACCCCATGCTTTGTGTAACGGTAAGAATTGGCGGCATAGTTTCTAAAGTTGTTATTACATATATTATAGTATAGATTAATTGTTTTTTGAGATATTTTAGTTATACTATATTTTACTTGGTTGCTTGACACAGCGACTTTCTCTCTTGTTTTTGTAAAAATTGCCTATGAGTTGTGATGGAATAGGTTACAACCAATATTGAATATTAATTACTAATATTCAATATATTTTATAATATATAAAATATTATATTACTACAATAATAATTTTCCTTAAAGGAACATTTGGAGGAAGTAATTCCCGCACCGGATTTTTCCAAAATGTCAGACGAGGAAGTTGAATTCTATTATTTTCAAGTACACGATAGTGACAAAAATTCAATGCTAGATGGTCTAGAACTACTTCAAGCAATTCTTCATACTGAAGAGCACTATGAGCATCCCGAAGAAAAAGAAGACCATAATGTGTTAGAGGAGGAAGCTGCTTTTAATTATTATGTTGGTAAGGTCTATTTATGATTATCTTCTGTATAACTTATTTTTTTTGTCAGTTTAATATATCCGTTATCTTTACAATGTGTGATTAAAATTTAATAAAGATAAACTCCAAATTTGATGCAATTTTAAAAGTGTTAAATAAAAATACAAAATACTTAGACTCATTTCTTAGTTAACTAATTTTAGCTATCAGAAATAGACTCAGACTAAATCATTAGAAAATATAATGCGCAACACGAGAAAATAAATAAGTTGTTTGTAAGGTAATAGATGAGTTACTGAAATAATAAAGAAACGATAAACAAATGGTAATATATTAAAGTACGTACAACAAAATAAACATCTATAATATTACTGATGAACAAACAAAAAAAAAGTAAGTTGATTTATGTTAACACTTTCAGCTTCGTCTCTGTTTTTAAGGGAAAACAGTGGGCCACTGAGATGTATTTGTGTCAACTTTTTAATTTTTAAGGTACACTTTAAAAACTCATTTATAATAAATTTAGGTACAAAAAAATTAATTTGGTGACAAAAAAAAACTACCCTCGTGAGTTGCGTTGGTGGCCACAGGGCAGAAAATGGGTCGGTTGAACTTAAAAAAAAATAATAATAATCTGATTGAGAAAAGATATAATTATGAACTTAGTTAACTAACATAAGTAATTATTAAATGGCAACAACATAAAAAAGAATTAATTATCTAATTTTTAATTTCTTCATGAAAAGGTCTAAACAATTTTCTAAGCACAATCTTGGATGTTCAGGGCACTCCGCACAATAAAACAATGAGTCAGTCCTTTCTTTATTTTTTAGTTTGCCAGCAATATTTACACCGTCGTCGTTTTGTAACGAACGAAATAAATTCGGAACATAGGAATATAATGTATTTCGGCTCAATTCTGCTGTAGTTGATTGGCCAACAAAAGATTGTCAAATAATTATATTATAAAAATCCCATACTTCAGCGGGCTGCTGGATTCTGAACTCATAAAAATTGAAAGCTACACATAAATCTACGATTTTATTATGCTGTCAAACCAGTTATAGTCCAGGAAATGAAGCATTTCACCTCGCAATTTTTTCGTGCTGCGTGGATTGACTTGAAATTTAACAGAAGGTAGGTAATAGCCTAAGGATCAAAATCTATATCGAACCAAAGTGCGCCAAAGCCTAGGGGGTGGTTGCCACCCCATATCCGGGGTGAAATTTTTTTTTTTATGTTTTAACTACAGGTTTCGATTAAAAAAGCGATTCTAAACAAAAAATGTGCTATACATTTTTTTTATAAAATGATATTTTTCAAGTTATTCGCGATTGAAAGTAACAACTTTTAGACGAAAAAATCCACGTTTTTAATCGATTTTTCGCGAATAACTCGAAAATGGTGCATTTTTCCAAAAAAATTGTAGAAAACAAATTTGTAGCTTTTAAAAAGACAAATAAAACTCATTTTTTAAAATGTTTTTGCGATATAATAGGAACCGAAATACGGCCTATCAATGTTCAGCGGTTTTCTGCAAATGCCAAATTTGAAAGATTCAAAGTCAAATATCGGGAAAATGATGCATTTTTGGAAGAAAACTTACAAAACCGTTTTTATAGAGCATAAATAGACCTATCATAAAAAAAAACTCTAGCTAAAAAATTTAGTGAGGTATGATGAAAATAAGGTCAATACCTCATTTTTTACGAAAAAATTAAAAAAACAACCCCCTAACCACCCCATAATTAAAATCGATCTTCACCCTTCTGCAATTACCTTTGTATATATATTGTTAATACGTCCAAGAAGTTGGACCCATTTTAAATGCTTTGTTTTAGAAAAAGTACAGCTTAAAGCAAGAAACGATTTACAATTTCATATTTTTTACCCTTCTTTTTTTTAATATGCCCGAAAATACAGAATATATGAAAAAAATATAAATTACCAAATTTTAGCTTTTTTAATGACTAAAATTATACTTTATTTAGATTTGTTGTACAATGAATATTTGGCGAGATATAGCCGTTTAAAGCATCGATTTACGATCAAGCATCATCTTTTTCGAGCCCTTTAAACTAACCCCATTTAAAAACCAAGGGTTCCAAAAAGATTTAATTGACAGATCCTTGTAGCTATTAAAAACCTCTAGAAATCGTTTTTGAAGAAACACTCTATAAAAATTAAAGGAAATACGTTAAAAAAACTAGTTAATTTTTTTTCCGAAAAATTCCGTTAGTATAGTACAGTACATTTCGGAGCATAATAATCTACAAAACCGGTATATTAGCTAGTGAGGCGTTATACATTCGAAATTTTAAGCGTTCTTATTTTGAAATCCCATACAACAGAATAAAACATCTGCTCATATGTCTATGGCTTGGCAATGAAAATATCAGAGCAACAGACTGGGGATGGTATTCCAAAGATGGTTTGTTATTACCCGTACGCATGAACAAACAACTTGCACCCGATGAACTTTTGAAAATTATTTTTGGCCAATGCAAAAAAGAATGCGGCATTTCATTTGGGTGCAGAAAAGTTGGTTTATACTGTAACTCTACTTGTTCTGGGTGCTCAGGTGAAGGGTGCAATAACAGTCCACCAATAATTGAAGAAGATGAGGATGACATAGATCACGATGAAGATGTAATTGATGACGAATAAAACTAATATTATAATTGTTTTACCTATAAATGTAAATATTTTCAACTATTTATGTAAATGTATAAGAATATATGGTGCCTTTTAATGTTGATCAATTTTTTTTGTATTTAATTCTACTTTTTTCAATTTATATCTTATAAATTAGTTTATAAAAACTGCAATGTTGTAAAGGGTGATTTTCAAAAGTTGAAAAGTTGCAAAATTTTGGCAAAAAATTGTTTTTACCTCTAGCACTCATAACAATTGATTTTAAGGTTTGAAAATGTATGAATTTGTATTTTAAAGTTTAAAAAAATCACTATTTAACTAATTTAAACCAAATTTCACTCATCTTAAGATTTGTAATATGATTTTAAAATTTTTGAAAATTAGGGGTAGTTTTCACCCCTAAGAACAATCAGGGTTCGTCGACATCACATAAACTATAAAGCAGCGGGTGAATTGAGCTTAAATCCAAATTTTTATGTAAATCGTTCCAAGGTGAAATCATTTTCTTCGCATTACTAATTTTTTTATATTAATCTCTAATAAGGGTCGCTTTTTAAGGGTTGAAATATGATGGATCTTTATTCAAAAGCACAAAACTATCATTATTTAATTAATTCAAACCAAATTTTACCCATATTCAGGTTTAATATGTTATTTTATAATTTTTGACAATTACGGGTAGTTTTCACCCCTAAGAACAATCAGGGTTCGTCGAGATGACATAAACTATAAAACAGCTGGTGAATTGAGCTTAAATCCAAATTTTTATCCAAATCGATCCAAGGCGAAATCATTTTTTTAGAATTAGTAATTTTTTACATTAATCTCTAACAAGGGTTGCTTTTTAAGGGTTGAAATATGATGGAACTCTATTCAAAAGTATAAAATAATCATTATTTAACTAATTAAAACCAAATCTTACCCATATTCAGGTTTAATATGTTATTTTATAATTTTTGACAATTAGGGGTAGTTTTCACTCCTAAAACCCTTCAGCGCAATTCGGTTCGATATAGATTTTGATCTTTGGGCTATCACCTACCTTCTGTTAAAATTTCAACTGGATACATGCAGGACGAAAAAATTGCGAGGTTTTAACTTTTTTCGAGCTTTATTTCCTGAACTATTATCGCTTCCTTAGACAAACCCGTCTTACGCAAACAACTTTGTTGCGAGAGAGATAGTTAATTGATATTTTATACAATGTCTATACCCAGGTATGGATTTATTTTTGTCCAAGTTTTATATTGGTCCACTATTTCAAATGCAGTTCAAACAGACATGTATTAAATTGTATGTTCCGTTTTAATTTGGTTGAATATGTATGTTCATTTTACCATAAATATCTGTGATCTGTTAATTTTTATATTCACAATATAGAACTTAACTTTTACTGGTCTTGAACTTTCACCTAAATGTTTGCATTGACAAAGTATTTTTTTTTATAATTTGTTCTTTTGTGTTCGTTTTTAGGTTTTATTTTAGATGTGTTTAGGTGGGTCTAATTTTAAAGTCGAGCCACAGCCCAGGCGACGTTTTATTTAATACAGTTTAGAGTCTTCCATTCGAAGCCGGTTAAATCCATACCTACTCGATACTCATTGGGATTTATTGCAATATGTGGTGGAACTACCGTTTCCCATTATTTCTTCCATTTTGCGTTGGAGCTAAAATCTTCCTCATCTAGTTGTCTTGCCATAATGAGGGGCGATTTAGATTTAAGCCACTTTAGTGCTATATCTAGGACATCTATATGTATTAGTAGTTGGGGGTGTGCAATTATGTTTCTACATTTCCTTAGAAGACTCTCTTGTCTACGGATGTCTGAAGGTGTAATATTACTCAAAACAGGGAGCTATATAGTACGGATATTTTTAATACATCAGATGACTTACAGCTGATGCTCTATTATATCGAATGTTTATTGAAATGTTCGATACAAAAACACTTGGATGAGCCCAAAACAAAATCTTCATTTGACTACATATCAAACACAACTCTCCATTATTTCACCTATAACCTAATTGAATTATAATTCGATAATTAGCAATACATGAGCGTCGCAAGTGGGGTTTATAATTACATTACATTATGGGAAGCAGGCAAGGTATTTGGAATAAGCCTCCAGTCCCTGAAGTATTTATTAAGAACTATCTAATTTTCTGTCAGTATGTTGCTTGCGCATTCTAATGTGCGGCAAGCTTTGAGACCTGCTCAGCATATGTGTATTTGTTTGCCAAAGTTGGAGGAATTTCAGACGCAGTTAGGTTAAAAACGATTGGAGCAAGCACCGATCCTTGAGAGAGCCTATTTTGCAATTTCTTTAACCTGATCTTACTACCTTTAATTATTAGTTAAAAAGACCAATCGCACATCATATTGTTTAGAAGGGTAGCAACTCGATTTCACGGTAAAGTATTTAGACATTTAAAGATAAGTTCTTTCATACCTTGTCATCATCAGCAGTTAGATCGATGCCAGCTTTTATATATATGGGAAGATTGAGAACTTGATCTATGCAGCTGCGACGTGGAATAACAAACGCTAAGACGACCTTGATAAAGGCTTTCGCCTCTTCAAGGAAAGGCCACTTTATTTGTTGCGAGGAGTCTGAGAAAAGGGATTAAGAGTATTATTTGGGTTGGAGCTGCCTAACTTCAAGGCGATCCCAAGCTCCACGTAGGATCACCACTCTCTTGTAATTCTTGCTAGAGTTGCTAAAGGTTGCGATTCCATCCCGGTATGTATTTTTTATATACATGTTTTTTGGCAGTTGCTATATTAACGTTAGTAAATATATGGTAATTAGACCTATTAGGAGAAACCCTTCTAACAATGCTGTTTATTTTACCCAAACAACTTTGTCGATATTCTTCATTAGTCACCAAGACTCCAAGTTAACTGCTACAAATGTTAATTTATAATTTTTTTTCATTATATCTTTATGTAAATTTATAAAAGTGTTTGTAAGTATGTGAAAATTATTAAATTCGTTTATTTGTTTTTCAGAACTAGTCGATCAGGCCTTGGAAGATGATGATACTGATAATGATGGCTTCCTAAGTTATTCCGAGTTTGCTGCAAAAAGACGACGAATTCGAAATAATTCAATTAAATTGTATAATAGATAATTACTTTAAGTTAAGGAGGTTTAATAAATTTTTAGAAAAGTTTTATTATGCTTAGTAAATTTGAGTAGCTGTCTTGATTGTCATTGACAAAATGACAAATTGTACAAAATGTACAGTTGAAAATACATCAAAAGGTACCCAGAACTAACCAGATATTTAAAAAACGATTCTAACAAATTATAATATAACTTGGGATTAAAGTTATTGTTATGGTAGAAAAAAAATCCAAAAAAAATATTTTATTTTTATTTTATTATTCCGTTATACACCATTAATAAATGAAGGGCCACGGGTAAAAACGATCAGACTCCAATTTAGATATTGACGTCATATTTTAGCTTTTCTTGGAAAGAACCCAAGCATGGTTTCGTTTGTACAACATCGATCACTGTACAGAAGATAATAAAGGTGAAAGATATAAGCCAACGGAGAAGAACGATCAGGTTCCTCGCGCTGACGGCTAATAATGATCAGATTCCGACGACCTTGTAACTAAACGTAGATTGTCGTTTGCATCTATAGCATCTTAGCGTCAGTTCTATTCTGTAATCGCTAAGCGAGCTGCTACTGTTTTGCAGTTTTCATTAGTTTGTTTTTGAGAAAATTAATAATGTAGGTAAAGTGATTAGTGATAGTGATATATCTAATGGAAATAATCAGCCAGAAAATGTCAAAAAGCGGAGAAAAAGTGAAAAAATGAGTGAAGTAATGAAAAAATTACGTATCAACACTCACGAAGTCGTGGAAAAATGAGTTAGAGGACTATAATGTTCAAAACAAATATTTAACAGGTCTTGTCATGGTTATACCTGTTAGAAGACGGAGAAGCCAAAACCCTGAAGCTGATGCAAGTTTTAATCAACCTTCTTATAGCTATAGAGTTCGGGTAAATGTGAGTGGCTCGTTACAAGATACTGTTGTTTGCTATAAAGCATTTTTGTCTTTACACATTTTTCCCATCTTTATGCGCCAAAATGCCCTACGGCGATTAGCCCTACCAGGATTTTAAAAATAGAAAAAAACCACCCATGGTTTGTGTTACACAAAGACCATTATTTTGGCCTATATCTTAGTGTTAGTTCCCTAAAAAAATCAGGCACAAAACTTTAAAATTCGATTTGTACAAAATGAACAAAATGTGAGTCTGATCGTTCTTTCCCGTGGCCCTTGGGGGACAGAAAAAATAGAACAGGTAGATGAGTATATCTATCTAGGACAAGCAATCAGAGCTAACAGAGAGAATCAAACAGCCGAAATATCGAGACGAGTAAGAATGGGATGGGCAGGGTTCGGCAAACTTTCTTACGTTTTAAAAAATCAAACAATCCCTCTATACTTACGAAGCGAGGTATATAACTCCTGCATAATACCGGTGCTCACCTACGGAGCACAGACATGGACATTTACACAGGCCAATTTGGATAGGATAAGGAAGGCACAAAGAGCGATGGAGAGACAAATGTTGGGTGTATCACTTAGAGATAGAAAACGTAATCAGTGGATTAGAAATAGAACAAAGACAGTAGACGCGATAGAACAAGCAACAAAACTGAAATGGAAATGGGCTGGACACAATGAACGTCTCCAAAACGGACGATGGAACAATGCCATCGGAAAATGGCGTCTATACAATGCAAAGAGATCAAGAGGCAGACCACAGATGAGGTGGAAAGCTGACATCAGGAAACAAGGAGGTCCCACATGGCAGAGAGCAGCTCAAGATAGGGAAAGATGGAGAGAACTGGGGGAGACCTATATCCAACAATGGAAGGATAGAGAATAGGTTCAAAAAAAAGTTAACACTAATACACTAACAAAGGATAAGTCGTTTTCATCTAATGGTTCTAAGGATGTTTTTAATGCTGTTTTACTAATTTCGCCGACCGAAGTGTCGTCTATTATTGACCTGCCTTAGGTAAATTTGATACGACTTTCAGACATTTTTATCTTAGATAGGTTATTCAATTATTCTGTTACTTATTTCTAGTAAGTCCTAAGGTATGAGCCAATACTTTTTAAATGTTTAAAAATATAAAATTACTTGTATATACAGAGCACACTAATACATTTATTTATGATAACACTAAAATGAATAATCTGTGACGAAAAAATTGTAATTTTACATAATTATGCGATTTTTTACCATCTCCCCGTACAATAATGTTATTAAATAAAATTAATCAAAGCACTGATATTGTGGAATTATATGACGAAATTATTATTATGATCTTAAAGCCAAACAAGCATGATCAGTTATCAGTTATTGGCTAACGTTGGTCCAGTATTGAACCTAAAATGAATTTTTCGTCGTGGATGTTTTTCTGTCTGACCTTTGTTATCTGCATATCAACTACTTTGCAAGCGTATATTGGCGAAGGTAAGGATTTATGTGATAATCGTTTGTAAAAACTAATTTTAATAAATCCCAAAATATTTTTGTTCTGTTTAAATTGGAAGTAGTGTTTAGGTTTTTCTATTTTATTTCTTTACTCTTTACCAGAAATTGAATTCACTACGAATTTTAACCATGATAAACGACATATGGAATGCAATCTTAGATTCACTTGTTGACTCATTTATCAAGCTGTTTGCTTTGAAAGTTTTAAAAAGTACGGTGGTCAAAATTTGAATTCGGTTTCGCCAGGTAGAAATCGTTTGATTTCTCTTTTTGTTATTAGATGGCGTAGTTACGTCCGTATAAGGTAAGAACGCCAATTAAGGCCACGTTAAGGTTTAAATGTCTGTAGTATTTTATTCAGCAAAAGTATGGGGGGAAAAGTCTTGTATACGTATTGCCTAACATTTTAGCTATCGAATTTTACGATAAAATACTTAATAAATAAATAAAGAAATATAAAATTTTAAAATTCAATAAATCTTGAATATTTGGCCTTATTTGGAACTGGTAACTTAATAAGGCCAGTTTAATTTTTGTAGGAAATTTACGTGGCTAATAAATTTTAAACCTAAGAATTATAGAATAAATACAAAGTTTAGTGAAAGAAACGTTTATTCATATTAAAATCAAAAATTTGTCAATATATTAAGTACATACATCGCATATTTACACACATCGGGGACATACAAATATATCCTTGTCGTTTTTTTGTTAATCCTATACATTCCTCGTGGATATACTTATTACAACAAACACACTTGGTCATATTAGCCACTCTATCTTTATCACACAAGAAACAGTACCATGAATCTTTTTCTAAAATCGGTTTTGGTTTTGCTGAGCTATGAGATTGTGCACTAAATAATTCTCTGGTAACTTCTTGTGCTTTCGCATTAATGACCTGCTGACGTTTTTTTGTTGATACTTTTAACTGAGGTGTATTAAGCAAACCACTGGAACTAAAAATTGCATTTAGTTCTTCATATGGCTCTGTCTCACTTATTTTTGCAACTTTATTTTTATCATATTTATTTGACGTGTAAACTGCATCACTATAATCCTCGTTGGAAGCTGTACCATTTGTGTAAGACCCAGATGAGTCACTGTCTTCATCTGAGATCAAGTTTAAAAAACTTTGGTGAGTTTTCTTTTTTTCGTAATTTTCTTTTTCTCACTGCTCGAGAATGCTTTGCTTTTATTATTTTGTTTACACAGAATAGCTGTTCTTCGAAATTTGTATTTGTTTTGCCAGTTGTTTCAATTTCTGGTTGGGTTGTAGGATTTTCTTGAAAATCTTCAGCGATTGTTTCAATTTCTCGTTGTGTCAGTCAACTAGGTGCAAAGGCAGCATCCGGAATAGCATTTGGATTAAATGGCCATATTCCAGTTGCTTCAAATCCAGAACAAATATTTTTTGCGTCATTGCATTTTTCCAAACCGGCGTAAATGTTTGCCCAAATCTTTCTCAGTTAATGATACGTTCATTATTATGGTTCACCCAAAAATTTAACACCTCCTCATCCCAGTAAGATTTAAAACTCCTGAAGACTACTTTATCGAGTGGTTGAAACTCATGGGTAGTGTTGGATTGTAGACAAAACAGAGTTACAACTTTTTTTTTATTGCAGCTTCTACAATTCTAATCTCTAAATGAGAAGAAGCTTCATCAACAATAAAAAGGGCTGGTCCAGGATTTTTGAATCGGCAGAAGTGATCTAACCTGTGTATAAATGCATCTGCAGTCATGCTTCGTTTCTTGGTCATTATAATTTTTGTTTTTGCTGGAAGATTACAATACCATTCTGGTTTAACTCGTTGCCCTTTCATAATGATAAGTGGTAAAATGCTGTTGCCCATGCCGTTGCCACATGCCACGATTGTTATATTTTTGCCGTGCTCTGGTGCAACTATACTAGCACCTTTACTAGCCAATACAGTTTGTTGGTGATGCAGTGTAAACTGACATCCTTTTTCGTCCATGTTGTAAATTTAAGCAGGTTTCCCTGTGAAGCCTTTCTCATATAAAATCCGTCGAAGTTTCTCGAAATAGTCACTTATAACTGTACGATTTAATTTTTGGGCTTTTTTGTAAGAACTGGAGGCCGCCCAAGTCGTTTTTGTGAATTACCACTAGCTAGATAGTTACATAACGTACGCGGAGGAATATTAAATGTAAGTGTTGCCTTATGAATAGCCATGCCATTTCTTATGGCATTCATTGCAGCTTCAATGGCCTCTCCGGTCCACTGTGCTCTTCTCCTGGTGTACATATCTGCAAAGAAAAAATAGTTTAAACGATTATGTAAACAAATTGTTTCTATGTCAACCAGCTCTTAATAAGACCAGTACGTTCTTAATTGGCCTTATTAGAGCACTGTCTACTTTTCTATTTAACATAAAAGAACAATAATAAAAAGCAATATAGCGAAAAAACAGTACCAGTTTCTAAAAGAGTATTAATTTTCTATTGCTTTACAAAGAAATAATATTTGGTATATATTATTTAAGTAACTTTATAGTGATTTTATAACTTGTAACAGTAAAACACTGAAAACTTTGTTTTCAAACTTCCACAAAATTTATTATAACTCTTATCACTACTATATTGTTCTGAAGCTATTTTCTTGTGGCATTGTAAATTAATTACTGTTAAACTGGGAATAAGCCACAATTAAAGATAAAAATACGTTTATTGACGTTTCAATTTCCACTTCGGAAATCGTTCTCAAAATACAAACAGCAAATTAAACAAATTTTGTTTTTTGTTACATAGTGAAAAATTCTTCTAATAATTTAGTTTTATCTGACTCATTTATATTGACAATTCAGACATACATTATGCATTTTAAAGTAGATGACTTTAAAATGATATTGCCAATATTGTTGAGTTGCGCTCCTGGGACGACTTTACTTATAAGATAGTTCATTCGATTACATGAAATCAACTTTAACTTGAGAATATCCGTCAGAAAAAATCATAGCATGTAATTCGTCTTTAAAAAGACAAACACATGACATGATGACAGTAAAATTCTCTTGTTAGTGATTCCATAGTAAATTATGAGGGAAAAACCAGGAAAAAAACCTCATAATACTATCCCGACATTGTAAGTATTTGTTCGTGAATTTAGTTTACCTTCAACAAACATCAAAATTCTGATTTTATATGTTACGTTATTTAAAAAACATAAATGATGTATCCTCTATATGTTACTGACTTACTAATACTGGTATTTTCTTATTAATAACTTCCTCTTTCAATATTGGTAACCAGATCCTACTACATTCTGCCGAGGAATTTGCGACACAATTGGCCTCATTTAGCATAATTAGAGCCGCTTCTTTGATTTTCCTTTTTTTACTATCCGTTTCTTTTAGGACTACATTTGAATTATTCCATTGAACCCTATGTTCATTATTCCATGCGTGTTTACAGATTTGAGATCTATCAAATTCTCTATTTTTAATATAAGATTGATGTTCACTTATTCTAACATTTAATGGCCTTGATGATTCACCTAAATAAAACTGATCGCATTCACAAGGTATTTTATAAATGCAATTCTTTATCCTTTCTTGTTCATTGTTAGGTTTGGTTTTGGACAAAATAGATCTCAACGTGTTTGTTGTTTTGAATGTTGTTGAAATGTTGAATTTATTTCCTATCCTTTTAAGTTTTTCTGATAATCCTTTTATGTACGGTATTGTTATTTTCCTCATATTATTCCTTGTGTATGCTGTAGGATCTCGTTCTAAGTTGTTTTGTTCTATTCGATCGATTGTTGAAAATTCCTTATTTATAAACGATAAAGGATAATCATTTTTTAATAAAACAGATGTTAACAAATGTTTCTCCTCCAAGAACGAATTTTCGTTAGAACAAGTAATTTTGGCTCTATCGTATAAGGATTTAATTATTCCCTTTTTTACATTAATATTGTGATTTGATTTGAAATTTAAATATCTATTGGTGTGTGTTGGTTTTCTATACACCTGAGTCTCACATCCAGTATCGTTCTTAGAGATTAAAACATCCAGGAAAGGTAGCGTGTTATTATATTCCTTTTCCATGGTAAATGTTATTGTCTCTTCTTTATCGTTTATATCATTTAGGAATGTGTCCAACAACTCTGATCCATGAGGCCATATTGAGAATACATCATCTACATACCTCCACCATACTGTGGGTTTGAAATTTTGTTTAGAAATGATATTTGTTTCAAAATCTTCCATAAATATATCGGCTAAGAATGGAGATAAACTAGAGCCCATTGCTAGACCAAATTGAATGGAAATTGAAACGTCAATAAACGTATTTTTATCTTTAATTGTGGCTTATTCCCAGTTTAACAGTAATTATCTTATCACTACAGTGTTTCGGCTGATTGCCTTTCTCAAGTGATCTATTTTTGGCATGCGTTTACAATTTATAGTCTCTAATGAAATAGGTTGAGGAGTGGAGAACTGTTTGTCTCAAGTTGGTCATTCAAAATTATATCTGTGTTTTTCAATTTGTTGATTTCCATAGATTCTAACAAAGATAGCTTAAGGCTTTTATTTTGAATGTGAAGAATTTTAAATTTGTCATTAAAAGAATGATTATGATCTAGAAGGTGAAGTGCGTATGTCGAATCTATTTTTGTATTATTGAAAGCCCTTTTATGTTCTGCTATTCGTTTATTAAAGTTTCTACCAGTTTGACCGATGTAAGTTTTTGGGCAGTCGTCACATTGAAGTTTGTACACACCACTATTTAAGTTTTTTTTATTTTGGCTCTTGTTATTTTTAATATATTTGCCTAGGTTGTTATTTGTTCGGAAAGCTGGTGTTACTTCTTTCCTTTTTATGTGTTTGGCTATTTTTGTTGTTATTTTGCCTCTATATGTAATCGAGCAGAAGGTACTGGGTTTTTTCTCTGGTGGTGCAAATAATAATTTTAGGGCTTTCTTGTGTATTTTTTGATTTAACATTTTATTCTTTGTTCGTTGTATCCGTTGTTTACTGCTATTTGCTTGTTTATATTTAATTCTGTCTCAAAGTTATATTTTGACATCGGAATTTCTGTTAATCTATGTAACATACTATTATAAGCTGCCAGTTTATGTTGTAATCATAGTGTGATAACTTCTATCACCAGCTTATCATAGTATGTTATATCATATATCATAGATTAACAGAAATTCCTATGTCAAAATACAACTTTGAGATAGAATTAAACATAATTAAGCAAATAGCAGTAAACAACGGATACAACGAACAAACAATAAAATGTTAAATCAAAAACTACACAAGAAAGCTCTGAAATTAGTATTTCCACCACCAGAGAAAAAACCCAGTACCTTCTGCTCGATTACATATACAGGCAAAATAACAACAAAAATAGCCAAACACATAAAAAGGAAAGGAATAATACCAGCTTTCCGAACAAATAACAACCTAGGCAAATATATTAAAAATACCAAGAGCCAAAATAAAAAACACTTAAATAGTGGTGTGTACAAATTTCAATGTGGCGACTGTCCAAAAACTTACATCGGTCAAACTGGTAGAAACTTTAATAAACGAATAGCAGAACATAAAAGGGCTTTCAATATTAGAAAAATAGATTCGACATACGCACTTCACCTTCTAGATCATAATCATTCTTTTAATGACAAATTTAAAATTCTTCACATTCAAAATAAAGGCATTAAGCTATATTTGTTAGAATTTATGGAAATCAACAAATTAAAAACCAGAGATATAATTCTGAATAACCAACTTGAGACAAACAGTTCTCCCCTCCTCAACCTATTTCTTTAGAGACTATAAATTGTAAACGCATGCCAAAAATAGATCACTTAAGAAAGGCAATCAGCCGAAACAGCTGTAGTTATAAGAGTTATAATAAATTTTGTGAAAGTTCGAAAACAAAGTTTTCAGTGTTTTATTGTTACATAATAGGCTCCTACGATGTTATATCTTCTCAATATTGTATTACGGAGTTGAATCCTGGACACTAACTGAAGCAATGGAGAAAAAACTTGAAGCCTTCGAGATGTGGCTATACAGGCGAATTCTAAGGATATCATGGACAGACAAGATAACCAACGAGACCGTATTACGGAGAGTGGGCAAAGAAAGAGAGGTGATGTATACCATTAAAAAGAGAAAGTTGGAATATCTCGGACATATAATGAGAAACAGCACTAAATACAAATTACTGAAGGTAATCCTACAGGGTAAAGTATTCGGAAAGCGAGGAATTGGGAGAAGGAGAATATCATGGTTGAAGAACCTGAGGAAATGGTTCTCCACAACAACAACAAATCTATTTAAAGCATCAGTCAATAAAATAATTATAGCCAGAATGATTGCCAATATTCGGAACGAATAGGCACTGAAAGAAGAAGAATTGTTACATAAAATGAATTTTCATCAAGTAACGGTCGAATCCATCAATTACTTTATAACGTACCTAAAATTTATAACCGAACTTCCTTCTTCTTCTTATGGTGCCCTATCCAATTACTGGATGTTGGCGACAATTTTGGCATACTCCTCTCGATCTTGTGTGGCTCTAAAAAGTGTATGGGCATCGAGATTTGTCCAATCCCTTATGTTTTTAAGCCATGAGTATTTCTTTCTTCCGATGCCTCGTTTTCTTTCTATCTTCCCTTCCATATTAAGCTTTAAGAACTGGTACTTGGAATTTCGAAATATATGACCCAGATAAGTTTTTCTTATCGGTTCATCACATTGGCCTTTATGGTCCAGGTTTCTACACCATACAACAGTACGGAGTAAATGTAACATTTTACAAAGCGATATCGAAGCGTTAAGTTGAGGCTGCTGATGCATAGCAAGGTTCTCATATTAGTAAATACTATTCTGGCTTGCTCAATCCTGCTACGTATCTTTATATCTGAATCTAGATCTTCAGTTATCCAATAATCGAGATATCTAAACTTAAGGACCTTTTGGATATTCTTATTGTTTACTCTTATATTTAATGGCATATTTCGTGTTCTACCAACCACCACCGAACATCCTAAATGTAGTAAACACGTATCTAGTATACTTTGCGCTGCTGTTTGATACTACCGACTGAATGGGGTAGGACGATTTTGACTGGGAAAGCGATTTACAGTGACATCTAGTATATAATATCTATATTTAAAGAAATATTTACAATTGGCCTTATTAAGATACTGACCTTATTTGGCATCACTACCTTATAGTTATTTTATAACTATTATTTAAGACGGGAATAGGTTTCGATCCAGAGAGGTATCTATACGGCGAGATCTAAAGAGGTCGAAATAAGTATAAGTGGTTGCAGCCGCTTTGCATTAAAACAAAAATCTAGTGCCATCTTTATATTTTATTTATTTGCTCCGTTTGGAGTACCAGAAATTGAATTCACTACGAATTTTGACCATGGTAAACGACATGTGGAATGCAATCTTAGATTCCCTTGTCGACTTATTTATCCAGTTGTTTGCTTTACAAGTTTTAGAAAGCACAGTGGTCAAAATTTGAATTCGATTTCGTCAGGTAGAAATCGTTTGATTTCTCTTTTTGCTTGTGTTTTTATTACCCACGTCAGTGGTTGGTCCTTCGGTTTGGAACTAATTACATAATTTATTACGCTCTAAATGGTAGAAAGATCGCCATCCTAATTTGTTGAACAAAAAATGATGCTGTAATTCTACCAAGAGCAAGAATGCAGCACGTGTACACATAACCTTGGTCACTACGTCTCAAACGAGGTTTAAAATAAATCTCTAGTGGGGCCCAGGCCAATACATAATGCCAATTATAAAAGAAGTTACCAAATGTGTCGAGTTATATATTTGGCGACTCGTCAATTTAATTACTTCGTCATCTTATTTCCTTTTCCCTACTGCTCCAGACGTAGCTCTACTTGTATTTCAACATTTTCTGGTAACATCACGTTCTACTATTTATAATTATATGGTTGAAAATAATGTCTTAAATATCTTATTGTAGCTCCTCAATGTTATGGAAGCCAGTGCCCAGCAGGAACATCACGATGCAAAAAGCATATGAAATCACAACAAAATGGATACTTACATATAACCATTAATTGCCTTGATGCATATGGTAAGTGAAAGTTTAATTTTAAAGTTAAATACATCAATAGCAATTAAAGTAAACTGTATACCCAAGCTTAATCAAGTCATTCAGAGCGTTGCTGGAAATAATTATATTCCACTATGCACCAACAATTTACCCATATAAATTACCATCATTCTTGTACTCATGGCGTCAAGTAAGGACAATAAATATACGAAGACGGTTGCGTTGTAACGGAAATATTTTGCCTACCACAGGGGGCATTAAAACAGGGGGTAGAAAATTGGGGGAAGAAACTAAAGGGGTGGAGATAGGGTAAGCAAAATAATCGCTACTGATGCGAACGGACACTCAGGGTTTCGTAGGAGAGCTGGGGTCGTGGATAAGTAAAATGGGGGTTAGAATGGGGCAACTACAACAAAAAGAAATAAAGGGCTTTTGGGATAAACAAAATAAAATTAAACAGAAAACACCTCAAGAAATTTGATTATAGGGCGCCACTTGAGGTGCCTAATTATGCCTATTACAACCCACTCGTTGTAACTAGGGAAATAATTAGAAAAAAAATCAACATAAAAAAACATATCTTTTTCAAATAAAAATCAATAAAGGTTTAGCTCAAAAAAATAAATAAAAAGTTAAGACAACAAAATTTAACCTTTATTTATGTCACCACAAACAGTTATACAAATACAGATAATAATAACAACATACACGAACAACTTACAATGGTGCTATCGGTTTACAGCAAACTCTAGACGTTGGGAACAATATTTGGGAGACATTTTGTAGCGGTTCCAACAACTAGTCGTAACTATTTAAATACTTATTATAAATCAAAATATCTTTTTAAATGGATCTTACTCACTGAGATTAACTTTTTTTAAAAACAAAAAAAAACAAATTCAAAATTTATGGTTATGCATGTACCCAATGTCCGAAGAAAATAATGCTAACTGTCATACGCCAAGATTAAATATTAAAACTTTATAAGAATAATTAATATGACAGTTAGCCAATTCCTAAAATTAATAATAATCAAAATGTCCATTTTTACTTTAAAAATTTTAACAAAAAAATAATACCTGATATCACTGACTATTGTATCTCCTTTAAAAGTTTTGGCGTTGGAATTGGACTCTAAAATACAGCAAAACAAACAAATGAGTCTCACAAGCTGCAAAATGTTCTGGAGTGACTAACGACAACAAATAGATGATGAAAGCTGGGCACTAGATTATCTTGTCGCAATCTTCATGGCTTAGCTTTTCAAAAACTCAGGCTCTTGCTCGAAACCATATGGACATCTTTTAAACTGATCGAAACGCCGTGTTTCAAATCCCTCAGGTAAAACACAGCACGAACAAAATCGGCGAGTAACTCAGACAAAAACTGACACATTACATCTGAGTATAAAATTCACCTCTTCATAAAAAATTGTTGGTTCCTTGAAGAGTACACACCCAGGCTCTTTTCCCGTCAAGATCTTAAACCAACCTCAAACTGTAACTATACATGTTACCAAACTTCACTATTTCTAATAACAAAAATAAAACAATAACCAAAAACCATTACGAATTTGACGAAAATTCGGACTAAACAAACGAAACCAGCTGCCCTTGACAGCGGTTCCACCGATAGTGACGAAATTAAAAATTTGTTCGCTTAACTTGAAAATCAACGAACTGCTGAAATAGCAAAACCAACGAACGACGTAGATATCCTTTGAAACGCATTTACATGAAAAGAAATCACCGCAGTAAAATAAACAACAATTAAATGGATTTATTACTCTACGACGTTAGAATGATTGAAAACACTTTTCGAAAGATACGAACTAAAAAACAGAAAACATTCTTCGTTTTATTAAGACGATTTCATATACGAGGCGACTTTAAATATACTTCAAAGAATCAATCAAATTTAAAATGCTACAATACCCCCACGTAAGAGCGAAAACTGGACTAACAGGAAAAGTTTTCGTTTAGGGCGAACAACAATCAGGTTGGAACAACAGTAGCATTTTCTAACTACTGCAACAACACATAATGACTTCAATAACTCAAACAGAACAAAAAACAACAAACAAAAATCATAACCAAAACTACACATCATAACTGTTTATGGTTCTAACATAATAACATACAAAATAAAACTGGATGCTCGATTTGACGAATCGGCACCAGGTACAGTTCGTTGGCTCTTAAGCACAACGACACAATGGCAGATTTCTACTAAAATGGCTCTAGCCTAACCAAAAACGTGGAACAGACCAGTGTTGAAGTTTCTGGGAGCGAAAAGAGGGGTGCTTCCAGCTCAACAAAGGCGGGTGGCCAACAACACAGCTTAGACAAGCTTCGCTATGGTTATCCACATAATAGATAACCAAAACAATATCAAAAAATAACAAACTTGACTATAACAGTCAAGCAATGAATTTTCAACCACTGGTTGAAAATTAAACCAACACAAAAGAAGAAAACAGGATGGCCAATAGTTCCATAGAAATATCCTCTGGGATCGACACAGCGAAAAATTTCCAAGTCAGGAAACTCCCAAAAGGACAAAAGAAGAAAATAAATCCAAAATGCTAATACACAATCTTGGAAAAGAAGAAAGAACAGGGGCACATGGCATACAAGCCATAATCAATACACAATCAGTTCAGTCTCAAACTAAATACTTCCTGAAGAAACAAAAAAAACTCGTAACAGTCTTCCAAAGAAAACAAAAAAGTTACGACAACACTTCAAAAGAAACAAAAACATCATTACAGATCTCCAAGGGAACATAAGAAACACCATAATCTTCCAAAAGAACAAAAAAATCATTACAGTCCGTCATCAACAATAAAACTTCCAACTGGGTACACAAATCTCAAAAGCAGGGCAAGAAGGGTAAATAAGAAGAAGAGTATATATATACACAAGGCGAAAACTAATGCTTATCTTCCTTAAAAGCTCAACAGGTCACCTGGCGGACGAATCCAAAACTCATCGACCTAGCCGTTCCTCTTATGACAACTAATAAGGTCAAAGACACAGTTTGGGAAGGGAATAAAGGGACAACATCAAGAAATAAACCTTATCATTTCACGGATAATAATTGAATACAACAACGTCATACAAATCAGAAGGAAACGTTCACTATTCTTCAACAAAACTCGAACATGGTCACAACAATATAATTCTGGGGAATTCTTAGTGGGTCATTCAACGGTAGTACTAGAAAAACTTTAGATGTTTCTCTTACATGGTCTCACAATCGACATAAACAAAATTTTCACAATAAACGGCGGCCAGGTACTTTTACCTCAGCAAATCAAAACGTCACAATGGACAATGCAAGTATTTGTACCTCCGCTTCTGCCAAATCATAAACACTCATCACAAACTCTACAACAAGAAGGAATGCTATTGAGACTCTATCGCCAATAGTCTTACTTCAACACATAGAAAGGCTTATCCTTTCTATTAATTCACGGAAAGGGGATGCTGCTATGCAGTCTTACACAACAACAGAAATATCCAAGGATACACAAATCCAGGTCACATGCCTGTACGTCCTATATGATATTTCAACAACACATTTCTGAAATCACAAACTAATACATTTCAGACCATAAACATACCTCCACTACATCTGACCACACAAAGACACGGAAAGACACTAAACTAACAGACAGAAAAAACATCAGAATACTTTCGCTATGTATTCTCAACAAATCGGCCTTAGCCAGGAATACACGAAGTCGTATCATCACTCTCTTCTACTTGTACACAAAAAAGAAACTAGGGAGAAACACAAGACTAACAGACAAAAGAAAAATAACAATACTCCGCTTTGTCACTAACAAATCGGCCTTAACCAAGGACAAACGGAATCGTATCATTATTTCCTCCTACTTATAACACAGAATAGAAACAAAGCAAACACGGGGAAACACGGAAATAACAAACATAAGGCAAATAACAATACTTCGCTTTGTCACTAACAAATCGGCCTTAGCCATGGACAAACGAAATCGTATTATCACTTCCTCCTACTTATAACACAAAAGACAACACGAGAACACACGGACTGACCATGGACTGTAAAATCAGAAACTTTTTCTTTTTCGGGGCTAAAAAAAGTTCACACATTGCCTGAACTATTAAACTTTAAAGATACGAAAAAATTTGACCTATATTTTTCGTACAACAGCTGATTTCTGAAACGCAATAAATTATTGCTCAAACACTCAATAAGAAGACGAAATAGATAACTTATAAACACTAAGGACAGCGTCTACATACGAAATTAAATTATTTCGTTAAAGTAAACAAAATTCTTTTCTCAGACATGGGATACTTAAGACGAACTTGGAATAAACAAACTTGATATCGTTCACACTTTAAATACCGGCAAATAAGGAATGACATCATTCCAAATACGTATTTTTTAATTCACAAGGAAATAGACGAAAATTATTTCTACATAATTTTACGAAAACTGGACACAACAGAAAATGGAAATCGTAGCAGTTAATTTGGGACAGGAATAGACTTGATTTAACGAAAAACTGGATAAAGCAAATCACAATATAACTGAAAATACCGTTTGAAGCAAATTCAGACGAACTTCACATACAGGGCGGGACAAAAATACTAAAACAATGTTTGGGTGAAAGCAAATACACAATGTATACAAAACAACATACTCGATAAACTTCACATACAAAGTGATACAAAAAATACTAATAATATTGAAAACTTGACTTTTGAGTGAGCTACACAAAATAACACAACTTAAAAAACCTTGCTCTTGTTCTGAAAATTAAATGAGACTGCTCCTAGGCAAAACTAAACAGCACCTCCGATCACGAGTATAACACTTGTCATCATTCAGATACAAGACAGGAAACACAAAAGAGAACTCAGGGGAAACACAATCTCCTATTAACCCGTGGCATTACATACGCCGTCAAAGCTGGTTAATTAGGGAACAACAGGAGGACACAGGGGAACTACTTCACATTCACAGTCTCCTACTGGCCCGTGGCATAACACAAACGCCGTCAGAGAGGGCATAGAAGAAACAATGAAATGTCTTAGGACAAAAGATAAAACACAACTATACTCATCAGCTCAAAGAAAAGTCACTCAAACAATAAACACATTTACTCAAAATGACCAGACAAAACAAAATTACAAAAACCGATTTTTCTGTAAGAAATGTCAAATCAATCAAAAATAAATGGCACAATAACGGTACACTTAATTTGTTACTGTAAATAACTTAAAATTCTTCTCAATATCAAAACATTATTTAAAATTCAATTTAAATATTCAAACTTAAAATATTTGCTTTCATTTACCAATACACAAAAATACATATAGAAAAATTTCTACAGTACACGAAATAAAAGATACAACATTACATATGTCAAATACAACAAATACATCTGTTGATATACAATAATACATATGTCAATACAAGAACAATACATAAAAAAAAACAACAATACATATGTTGATACAAATACATAAACAAACTGTTTGTGGGACACCGGGGCACTACTCGGAAGGCAGGGTTTCATAAAAATGGCAGAAAATTATGGCAGAAAAACTGAAAAAGATATGTTGCTTCTGGAAAAGGGACAAAAACCTAAAGATGCAGGAACATTCAAAAGCCTGAAAAAGGCCCCACGCCAAGGGCGCCATTTTTGTAACGGTAAGATACAAAAATGGCGAAAATCTAATACAGGCCACACACGTTGGGCGACATTTTTGTAACGGAAATATTTTGCCTACCACAGGGGGCATTAAAACAGGGGGTAGAAAATTGGGGGAAGAAACTAAAGGGGTGGAGATAGGGTAAGCAAAATAATCGCTACTGATGCGAACGGACACTCAGGGTTTCGTAGGAGAGCTGGGGTCGTGGATAAGTAAAATGGGGGTTAGAATGGGGCAACTACAACAAAAAGAAATAAAGGGCTTTTGGGATAAACAAAATAAAATTAAACAGAAAACACCTCAAGAAATTTGATTATAGGGCGCCACTTGAGGTGCCTAATTATGCCTATTACAACCCACTCGTTGTAACTAGGGAAATAATTAGAAAAAAAATCAACATAAAAAAACATATCTTTTTCAAATAAAAATCAATAAAGGTTTAGCTCAAAAAAATAAATAAAAAGTTAAGACAACAAAATTTAACCTTTATTTATGTCACCACAAACAGTTATACAAATACAGATAATAATAACAACATACACGAACAACTTACAATGGTGCTATCGGTTTACAGCAAACTCTAGACGTTGGGAACAATATTTGGGAGACATTTTGTAGCGGTTCCAACAACTAGTCGTAACTATTTAAATACTTATTATAAATCAAAATATCTTTTTAAATGGATCTTACTCACTGAGATTAACTTTTTTTAAAAACAAAAAAAAACAAATTCAAAATTTATGGTTATGCATGTACCCAATGTTCGAAGAAAATAATGCTAACTGTCATACGCCAAGATTAAATATTAAAACTTTATAAGAATAATTAATATGACAGTTAGCCAATTCCTAAAATTAATAATAATCAAAATGTCCATTTTTACTTTAAAAATTTTAACAAAAAAATAATACCTGATATCACTGACTATTGTATCTCCTTTAAAAGTTTTGGCGTTGGAATTGGACTCTAAAATACAGCAAAACAAACAAATGAGTCTCACAAGCTGCAAAATGTTCTGGAGTGACTAACGACAACAAATAGATGATGAAAGCTGGGCACTAGATTATCTTGTCGCAATCTTCATGGCTTAGCTTTTCAAAAACTCAGGCTCTTGCTCGAAACCATATGGACATCTTTTAAACTGATCGAAACGCCGTGTTTCAAATCCCTCAGGTAAAACACAGCACGAACAAAATCGGCGAGTAACTCAGACAAAAACTGACACATTACATCTGAGTATAAAATTCACCTCTTCATAAAAAATTGTTGGTTCCTTGAAGAGTACACACCCAGGCTCTTTTCCCGTCAAGATCTTAAACCAACCTCAAACTGTAACTATACATGTTACCAAACTTCACTATTTCTAATAACAAAAATAAAACAATAACCAAAAACCATTACGAATTTGACGAAAATTCGGACTAAACAAACGAAACCAGCTGCCCTTGACAGCGGTTCCACCGATAGTGACGAAATTAAAAATTTGTTCGCTTAACTTGAAAATCAACGAACTGCTGAAATAGCAAAACCAACGAACGACGTAGATATCCTTTGAAACGCATTTACATGAAAAGAAATCACCGCAGTAAAATAAACAACAATTAAATGGATTTATTACTCTACGACGTTAGAATGATTGAAAACACTTTTCGAAAGATACGAACTAAAAAACAGAAAACATTCTTCGTTTTATTAAGACGATTTCATATACGAGGCGACTTTAAATATACTTCAAAGAATCAATCAAATTTAAAATGCTACAGCGTTTCGATTTAGTTTGAGTCTCTTTCCACTCCCCAAACACGTATATATATATATATATATATATATATATATATATATATATATATATATATAAAACTGTTTTTGATGGGTTGGAGTCAATTGACTCCAACATCATCAAAAACAGTTTTATATTTTTTCCAAACGAGTCACAAGTACTTCTTTTTTCTTACTCTTTATATATATATATATATATATATATATATATATATATATATATATATATATATATATATATATATATAAGGAACACTCAGACTAGTAGTGGGTTCTTATATCGGTCTCAAGGTGGAGAAATAAAAGACAAAGTTGATAGGCTACTTTATCTATTTTGAAGACGTTTCGCTTTTGTATTCTGAAAGCATCATCAGTTTATCTAAAAAGTACAATATGAGAACCACACAATCATGGAGAAAATGTTATAAGTGTTACCTTAAAAAGACATGTAGCAGTCAATGATATTATCAGATTTGTGAGTAAACTCAAGTAAATGGACATTATACGGTAATATTGTATAAACAATCAATTAACTAACAACATTTAGCAACTTATTAAAAAATTAGCACAGCAACAGAACATGTCGTCTAAAGTATATGTAATATTTTATTTTAATATTAAGCAGCGAAAAAGAACTAAGAATATCATAGATTCACTTCCAACTATTTGAAAATTATTTAAGCTTTGATTTTGACTTTAGGTAGCATTATTAAAGTGATTTGAATAAAATATTTAAAATATTTAAAAGCCTCACAGCTGCCGCCGGGAAAATGGCGTTAATTGAAACAGACCGAGCCAAACCGTAAAAAGACAGCCAACCTTGAGGTCAAATTTTGACAGAACAGCAAGGTTGAAGTACCACCCCAAATAATTGGCGGTGTATTTAAAAAATTTAAATGAGTTTGGATGACAACCCGCTTGTAAGAGACCAACCAATGAAAGAAATTGGTATTAATAACAGCAATTCCTCACATTAACCAGTCTAGAACGAACAAAGAGGCGAAATTCATTCAACCTCATATATAAATAATAAACGTCAAACATTATGGCTGGATAATTTGCCACAGGTGATCAACGAAAAATAATTTCCACAGTCCAGTCCAAGGTTCATCCACTTGGAATGGTACTTTGTAGAAGATTCTATGAATCAATTACATTATTTGTATTATAATATTTAAATCAATATAAGGTTGAATGTTCGAATAAATGAACTTTGATGGTACACAAGGCAAATATCGAACACAGTATTTAATCAAATCTTGCCCAAGTACTTTCGATCACAAGATCATCTTCAGGGCATCTGAAATAAGCCAAGAAACGTTTTTTAAAAAAGGAAAATTAATTCACTTGGATAAAAACTCCAAGTTTATAGTTTAAAAAAGTTTTTTTATGTGATTAACGTTTATAGACTTACTTCGTCAGTTGTGGCCTATCCAGCAGTAACAGAATGTCATAAATGTAAATTGGGACATAACAAATACACTAAACAAAGATAAACAAACACTTTAAAATTTAAAATTGGAGATGCTACATTTTATATAGAAGCCGGAGACAGAATGGCTCCCAGCCTGGCGGAGGCGGAAATATTGAGATGATGTGACAAATGACAGCTTGTGAAGGGTAGTTACAATAGATAAGTGATCTGCGCCTTTCAAGATTATATGAAACTAAGTATTGACCAAAGGTCCAACTGACACCACTATAGGAAATCAACTGAAGAAATATATAATTATATCTAATATTTTTATGTAGATTGAACAATCCAGATCTCACACTCAAACCTGTCTATAATAATTAGGATGTTAGTTTGAGAGCAATTGAAGTTGACATAACGTATGAATGTAAGAAATAGACTAAACAATATATTAGACAGTGAATAGTTGACTACAATAAAATGGTCCACTAAGCGCTATCAGTACTGTAAAAAGAAAATCTGAATATTCAGTTGAATTGCTAAAAATTAAAATCAAAATTAAAAGCAAAATATATAAATGGGTTGTAATCCAAGTAGTTCAGTTGAATCCACAGTCAATGGAAGAACTTTCAAATTAATATGTAAATACTCAGTGCATGAAGTCTAAACAGTCGAGCTGGGCCCTCTACGAGGTGGAACTGTAATAAAGTTTTTAAATATAGGATTAAATTTAGTACAATTTAAATTAATTTGAGTATTAAGACAGTGAGAGTTTTCATTTGTTTCCCTTGTAATCTCCAAATCTTCCAATAAATCCAACTCAAGATAGTTTTTCTTTCTACTGATGTCATGTAAGATAGATGAACCAGAATTGATGTTAAAATTGTGGTTGCTGGATACTAAGTGTTGACCAAAACTTGAAGAGTTTGGTCTTTTCAAATGTTCAGAGACTCTGGTGGATAACTTTCTGATGGTTCTACCTACATAAGAGGCATCACAATCATCACATTTTAATTTGTAAATACCACTTTTATCAAGTGTATTCATCCTATCTTTGGTATTGATTAAGAAGGAGCCTAAAGTGTTATGTGATTTAAATGAGATTTTGATGTTATCAATTGTAGAAGTAAAAAGTTTAGATATTTTATTGGAAATGCTGCTAATATAAGTGAAGGAGAAATATCTGATGTTATCTGAAACATTAGGTTGAAAAGACTGTGATGAATATGCAAGCTTTTCTACAATCTTTAGTTTGGCTCTATTTAGAAGTTTGTATATAATGTTAGGATCATAACCATTATTGACAGCAATCTGCTTAAGAGTATTGAGTTCTGTATTAAAATTATCATCAGAAAGAGGAAATTTAAGTAATCGATGAATGTAACTGCTTTTAACAGTTACATTGTTTCTAATATTATTTTTTTATTTTAGGTGGCAGCTTAAAAGAGTTCTATTTTGACAATCCCTCTACATTAAATCCAAACACGAAGTACGAAAGCACTTCTTATTCAGATATTGGCTCTATCAACACTTACTTACAACCTCATTTTGGAAATAACGATTACAGACCTAATGAAGCAGCAGACCTAATGGGTTATGGCTACTGATTAAAAAAATATAAAGACTTACAAAGGAATATACAAAGTTTATTGCAGCTTTAATTTATATCTAAAAAGATGTAATGGTAATTTTTTTGCTTTAGAGAATTACTTTTTTTTAGAAAGAAAGCAAATGCCCTTTAGAAATGATTTCATATTTTTTAATATTATGTAAATTATTATATCTGTTATGTGGTTGTTATTTTTATAACTTTATAAAATAAATCTGTGTTATTAAAATTTAGATAACTAAGTGATATTTTATTTGGAAAGTTTGAAATATATATATGTATATATCGAGAAAAGGAGTACGACCGTCAATCCAATATTTTTCAGTTTACTTACAGTAACATAAACGTAATAAAAATCATTAAAGCATTTACATGCTTGTTGACTTAATCTGTCTAATATTAACAGGTTTAATGTTTTTTTACAAATTATTATTTCATTTTTACAGTTTCTAATCTAATCTAATTTGTTTCGTTTTTTTTTTATTTAGTATAATTTAAATTTATTAAATTGTTACACAACTCCCTTTTTTCTTTTACCCAAACATTAACTAATTTTTTATACAAATAAAAGTTTTTGATATTTTTAAAATTTATGGGCAATTGATTGTATATCCTTGGAGCAAAATATTTAATTGACCGTTGCGTGATTGTTTTTGAAGTGTGAAGACATTCAACATTCAATTTTCTTCTTGTTTCATAATTTGACACTTTTACTTTAAGAGGTATTTTATCTTTATGAATATTTTTAAGTAGCTCTAAGCAGTACAATTGCCGAACATCAAGAACCTGAGTTTCATGAAAAAGTTGGTCTGAGGGATATGTTTTTCGTTTTCCATATATTAGTTTAAGAAACCATTTCTGAGAATTTTGAAGGGTCACCAGATGGCAATCAGTTACGCCTCCCCATCCTAAAATCCCATATACAAGATGAGATTGTACTAAAGACATGTGAAGCATTTTAAGCTGTTCAACATCTAAAAACTCTTTTAAATAGCGGAATTTTTGTAACAGTCCTCGTAGTTTTCTTATAATATTTTTTATTTGTAAGTCCCATTTAAGGTGCCTGTCAATTAAAACTCCTAAATATTTTATATATTCTACTTTAAATATTTGTTGTTTTTTATTTATTTTTAATGAGTTAAAAGTTGGCAGAGAATTTTTATATATTGCAAAAGGTATATATTTAGTTTTTTCGTAATTTATTGTGAGTTTATTTATTTGCAACCATGTTTTTATAACTTTGAAGTCTTGTTCAACTATAGTTTTAAGAACTTCCCAATTTTTGGCCTTATAAAAAATTGCGGTGTCATCAGCAAAGCTTATTATGTTTCCATCAGTTTTTAGCTTAAGCATGTCATTAACATAGAGTGTAAAGAGTAGAGGGCCTAAAACGGTCCCTGGCGGTACGCCATAATTAATTACTTCAGGATCACTTTCGACACCATCAATTTCTACAAATTGTTTTCTGTCTGTTAAGTAACTTTTTAGTAATGTCAAAACGCGTCCTCTCAGACCATACTTCTCAAGTTTCTCTAACAAGATCCCGTGAGATATCGTGTCAAACGCCTTAGAGAGATCGACAAATATGCATAAACTACGTTTATTAGACTCAAAAGCTTCTGATATTTGTGATGTTAGTTTACAAATAGCATCTTGTATAGATTTTCTTTCTCTAAAACCGTATTGACAATCCGATATTATACTTAACCTATCCAAAAAACTCACTAATCTATTTTTTAAAATTTTTTCAAATATTTTGGAAAAAACAGACAACAAAGATACTGGTCTGTAATTAATCACGTCTTCTTTATTTCCTTTTTTAAACAGAGGTTTGATTTTGCCTGTTTTTAGACATTCTGGAAAACAACCATCGTGAAAACATGCATTAATGAGAAAAGATAAAGGAGTAATAATTTCTTCCTTAATTTGTTTGATGGTTTCTGTCTTGATCCCATCCCAGCCAGGAGATTTTTTGTGTTTTAAAGATTGTATTGCATTTACCACTTCTTTTTGGTCAACTAGATACAAGTACATGCTGCTTTCTATCCTATCTATGTCCTCAATCTGTTCATTACAAATGGGTATTTTTTGTGCATACCTTTGTCCCAATGTACTGTAATGTGTATTAAATTCATTTGCAATTTCTTTTCTGTCAATTATTTTTTCTCCTGTTTTGGTTTTAATCGATTCAATTTTTGTATTTCCTTTTATTTTTCCACACAATGAATTAATTACATTCCAAAGTGATGAAGAAGAGGTCTTATTTTTTTCAAATCGTTGTCTTGTATAATTTCTTTTTGCAGTTTTAACTAAGTGTCTTAATTTATTTTTATAGTCTGTATATCGCTGTTTTTTTAAGTTATCTGAGGGATCTTGGATTAGCTGATCATACAATCTGTGTTTTTCCTGTACAGACTTTATAATATAAATATATAAATATAATATAATTAATATATAAATAATAAAAAAATAAATATAAATTTATAATATAAATTAAGGATCACTCAGACGAGTGGTGGGTTTTTTTTATCTGTCAAAAGGTGGAGAAAAAAGACAAAGTTGATGGCTACTTCATCTATTTATTGAAGACGTTTCGCTTTCTTAATTAGAAAGCATCATCAGTTCATCTAAAAAGAACAATATGAAAAAAACCACACAAGCATGGAAAAGTTGTTATATGTGTTACCTTAAAAAGATATGTAGCAGTCAGTAATATTAAAAATCTAAAGAAGCTCAAGTAAATGGACATTATACGATTATATTGTATAAACAATAAATTGAACTAACTACAATTAGCAATTTGTTAAAACTTAGCACAGCAAAAGAACATGTGGTCTATTGTACATGTAAAAGTAACAAAAAACATTAAAATGAGATTGAAGAACTAAGAACACACTATACCGTAGAAGCCAAGCTTTAAACAGACAGGTGAGGGTACGATTACTTAATTTCCATATAGGTATCTAAGGTTCACACTGATATTAAATTTATAACTTCTTAAATTAATAACGTCATTTCTTTCTTGGACAATCACCTACCTGAAAATTTGTTGCAAACTTTTGTGACCTCTTTACATAAGAAATCTAATTTTATATATCATAAATCCATGGCACGCCTTCGTAAAAAACTAAATAATTTAGACACTCCCGAATTCAAGAAAATTCCATATCCAAACTTATCCAATATTGAGGTTCCACAGGACATTCTAAAGTTGTTATCTTTGGGTCCTAAATTTGGCCTTCAACCAGCTTTCAGAGACCACTCTGTGAGTAGAATTTTAGCAGATGTGGAGAATATTTTATCACATGCTGACAACATTCTGTTGAATTTCACCAAACGCCCTAGGAAACCCATATCGGAGTTAGATAAGATTTACAGGG
Source organism: Diabrotica balteata (assembly GCA_918026665.1). Taxonomy (NCBI): domain Eukaryota; kingdom Metazoa; phylum Arthropoda; class Insecta; order Coleoptera; family Chrysomelidae; genus Diabrotica; species Diabrotica balteata. The sequence continues at coordinate 78,004,682 of OU898280.1, read as the reverse complement.
AGACGGTATCGTTTTTAAAAACCCACCCTAATCTTCTCGTTCTCACGAGCGGCAAAAGTAATGCTACTGTCCTCATGAATAGAGATCAATATCTCTTCTTCTTCTTAACGTGCCCTATCAAGTCTCCTTGACGTTGGCGATTAACATGCCGAAACTGTCTCTGTCTCAAGCTATTCTAAATAGATGCTCGTCTTTCTTTATTCCTGTCCACTCGCTGCATCAATATCTCAGTTTAAGTAAATCATTGTTAGATGATGATAGATACTATCAACCTCTTTCTACCAACCCTTGTTCTAAATTCACTAATAAAATAAATAAATTTATAGCTCACTTAAAAAACATAAAGATCATAGATCAACCACTTGCAAAATATTTAGATAATTATGATGGATATGCTCCCAGATTTTATTGTCTACCAAAAATACATAAGCCTACACTGAGCATGAGACCTATTGTATCATATATTAATTCACCAAATATTAATATTTCAAAATGTCTAACGGATGTCTTATCCAAATCATATAATTATAATAACTTACCCTCTTTTCACTAACTTACCCCTTTCTAGTGTTATCACCTACTTGAGAAATCATTGGAACTCCATTCAACCTAACTGTCCTGTTTCTTGGGATGTATTTGCTGAACTTTTGCAACTAGTATTTGACACTAATTTCTTGGTCTTTGATGACAAATATTATCTTCAAATATTTGGCACACTTATGGGTTCCTCAATCTCTCCTATCCTAGTTAACTTTGTACTGGATGATTTGGTATCTGACCGTTTGGGTCTTTAGATTTTCAAATTCCTTTTATTAAGCGGTATGTGGATGATTTATTACTAGCCTTACCTCCAGACAAGGTTCAGCCACCTTGTCTATGTTTAATGAGTTTGATCCTAATTTACAGTTTACTGTGGAACTTGAGGACCCCGTCACCAATAGTATTCCCCTTTTAGACATACGTGTCATTATAATGGGAGACAACACCTTAATCACAAGTTGGTATAGGAAACCGATGGCCTCTAATAGGTTTCTCAACTACCATTCTTGTCATACTTTTAAATATAAATTAAACCTAATTAAAGCTTTAAGCTGCCAGCTAAATAGATTGACACATCCGATTAATCGAAGGGAATCTCATCAATTACTAAAAAATATTCTGATTGAGAATTCATATCTTTCCTCTCTCGTTAATAAATACTTTTATTTACAAAGCTATGGTTCCTCTTTTGATGACATACCCAATGGTGACCAACTTAGAATAATATCAAATAATTCAATTAATAGCATTGTTCTGCCTGAATCTGATCTTGGGACTCCTACTACCCATTATTCATCTTTACCTTATTTTCCTCAAGTTACTGAGAAACTTATTAAACTCTATAAACAGAATAACATACCTGTGAAAATTGCTGTAAAGAATGCAAAGACCATGGACGTATAAATAAAGACCATGGCTAAGACTGTTAGAAATTTGTTTTCAAAAACTAAAACACCCCTGTCCCTTTTGGAACAAGTTAATACCATTTATCATATACCTTGTGCTGACTGTAACTCATGTTACATCGGTCAGACTGGGAGATCATTAAGAGGGCGTCTTACTGCACATCGTAGTGACATTAACTTATCCAAACATACTTGGAAAACAAACAACCATAAGGTGGACTTTAATGAAGTTAATATGTAATCAAATGAACTATCTTACACTAAAGTCGTCCCAGGAACGCAACTCAGCAATATTGGCAATATCATTTTAAAGTCATCTCCTTTAAGATGTATAATATATGTCTGAATTGTCAGTATAAATGAGTGAAATAAAATTACTAGAAGAATTTTTCACCAGATAACAAAAACAAACTTTGTTTTATTTATTAATGTTTTTATTTTGAGAACGATTTCCAATATGGAAATTGGAACGTCAATAAACTTCATCAAAACTGAAATATCAAATCCTTCAATTGTGACCGATTATGTATTCCCAATAAAATAGTATCTAATCTTGTATTTATGTTTAATTACTTTATTTTGATTATAATTAATTTAATTTAATTTTATTTGATTTTGTTTAATTTTATTTAGTTTTAATTAATTTTATTTAATTTTATTAAACTATATTTTAAATTTAAAATTAATATTATTTCATTTTATTTTATTTTATTTTAGCCGTTAAAACATTTTCATTTTTTAAACGTCATTGAAAAATTGTCATGTTTATAATTAATAAAAATGTTATTAATTCATTTAATAAACATCTTCAATTTACAATTGAAACTGAGACAGATTTCAGTATACCATTTTTAGACACAACTGTAAAAAGGACAAATGACAGCACGACAAAGAAACACTACCAAAAGCCGACAGCATCAGGCAAGTATATAAATTGAAGCGTTTATTTGAAAAACAACACTTTTGTCCAAAAATTAAAATTTTGACAAATCAAGAAAAACTGCCTAGCTTCAATTTATTTCAAATCTTACCTTTACTAAGATATTCATTGGAAGGAATGTGGCTAGCAAAATAATTGTACAAGTTGATTTAAAAACAAAAACAAAAAACGTTTAGTTCGCAGACAGTCATTAATTTAATTTGTATCGTGTCATTTCTAATATTTTAATTTTGAACGTCAATTATACAACTACATGTTATATGTCCCAAAAAGCTCCAATCCACATCGTACCACAAACCATTCTGATGTTAAAATAAATCATATTGCCGCAACCTCAATCAAGTAAGACTTAAACAACAAACAACTATTGAATGTATTTTTTTACTTTATTATTTTTATTTTTACCATGTTTTAAATAATTGTAGCTCTCATCTGATGATGCCAATGAAAATTGGCGAAATATAATGAACTGTTGAACAGAGTGCACTTGGCTTTTAATCAGCTGTATACCCAATTAACCTCAACTCCCTTTTCATCGACCAGATCAGCTGTTATTTTAAAAGATATATATATATATATATATATATATATATATATATATATATATATATATATATATACTTCATCTAATTTAGATAACGACTTACGTCATTATCTACGTCAGAGATCGAAGTTGACATAGTTGCCAAAGTATAAAAAAATCCTGACTCCATTTTAAATCAAATAGATCACATAATGGACCGCAGGAGTGTGACGTCACATCGTCATTATTACTTTCCAAACAAACGTTGAAATGTCAAATCACAAGACTTTTTAATTCCTATAAAGTTAACATTTTGCTTCCTCTGCTGCTTTTTCTTGTAAGTATAGTGTTTTTACGATAATACCGTCATAATTCAGAGTTCTATTTCTATGAAATATGGTTTAAAAGTTTAATTAAAGAAATTTTAACCTTACTTTATTGATACTTTCATTTTATTCCTATTATCATAAAACAATGTGCTTTATTATTTACACAACCTTGTAAAATTGTTGTAGTAACTATTAGAATACTTAAATATTGCAAAAAGCGGAAAGATTCTATAAAATAAATGAAAAAATAACGAAAAATACAAATTATCCACACTAAACAACGTTTGTTTGGAAAGTGAAACTGGCAGATGTCAATCAAATCTACGTCATCACTCCTATGGTCCATTATTGCAAAAGTATTACCACCTCTTCACAACGACTATTTAAATTCTTACATGACATTTTTGAAATAAAGCAAACTAATTTTGTTCTAAAAAGAACAGACTTTATTAAATAGTTAAAAATATAAAAAAAGAGATATTCACTTTAAAATTCAAAATACTAACGTACAAAAAGTGTCAACACCACAACTGTCAAATAAGTGTTACCAATTTATGCCAAAGTTTCACATTCGTTCGATTACAGTTACAGTGTGTTCCGAACAAATATTCTTGATAAAAACGCTTTATAATGCATTTATACAAATTAAATGAAACATATTATTATGTATTTCTTTAAGTTAATATTAATAGAAATTTTTAAATATTATTTCTACGCGTATATAATAAAATATGTCTAGTGGCTGTAATGCCAGTGTACTCGGTAAAGTGATTCTAAAAAAGAACACACCTATACCCTAAATATTTCGTGTTGGTATCATGTGACGTCACAGGCTATGACGCCGATGACGTGCATCGTTATATAAATTAGATGAAGTGTATATATATATATATATATATATATTTTATATATATATATATATATATATATATATATATATATATATATATATAAATATATAACATCATCCAACTATATCCGCATACAATCTTATGTAGGTACCTATTGCCAAAAAAATACAAAATTTTTCGATAAAAAAGAAAATAAAATTTTTTTCTATCATTTGATAATGCAATTTGCATGACTTCTATTCTTAGAGTTATATTTATAACAAGAAAATTACCAAAGTTTGTATTATGTCTTATTAATCTAACCAAAATATTGACTAAATTGCTTAAAGTTTATATTCAAGATCAAGTTTATCAATGACCTTTTGATTTCGTGCAACTTTGGCAATTTCTTAAAACGAAGAATATTTGTAACCTCTAACCTACTAAGTTTTTCAGAACAGCTGATTTATTTTGAAAATGGAAATTTTATTATTAATTACTTAACAAATAGGCGTTTACAAGCATAGGCGTTTTAATCATATCTCTTTGGTATTTACCAACCATAAATTTAAAATACATTTATTCGTAAATAGCCTGGATTTGTGGGTCTACGATTAAGTTATTCTTAACCCTTCAGTAGTCGCTAGGAATTTTTGAAATTTAGTAGTCGCGCGCAGTCGAAACGACCGTTTGGTCTTTTACTTCTTAGTTTGTGTTAATCAAAGTATTTGGAACCAGTTTAAGTAAAACACGATTTTATTAAGGTTTAATAAATAATATAAAAAGTAAACTAATGTTTAAAATACTGGACAGAACATTACTCCGATAAAAAAAGGAAACTTTTAGTTACTCCTAATAAGTTCAGTTTGACACTCTTCGCATACTGCACGTGTATGTTCTCTGTAAAAACTTTTCACATTTACTGCAAGAAACAGTCGCAGTCGTTTTCCGGTTCTTTTTACGGTCGCAAAAGTAGCATCTACCATGTACTCCTTCATTCGTTCGAGTGCCGTCTATATCAGGAATATTACATATGACCTTAATAGGTAACTTCAGATCTTTATTTAAATTGTCTACTGTAGCTCGGACCCGTAGATGTTCATCCATATGAGAAAATGCTAAATGCTTCAAAATTTTTCTTTTAACCATTTTATTATCAGCAAGGTTGTTACTTGCATAATTCACTAGCGGATTAATGCCTGCGATATTTAGTATGGTGTTAAAAATTACCATGGGCTAACGTCTTGTTTTTCGCGAAACATCATAAGAGGAGGATAGCTGATCAACGACGTCAACGCCGCCTTTTGTTTTGTTATAAAACGTCAGAATTTCTGGTTTATAATGTTCAAATGTTTCTCTATCTATAACGTCGTCGTCATGTAGACTTGAAACAAGCAATACAACTTTCTTCTTTTTGGGGATATACGACACTAATGTACATGTATCGCTAAAGGCGAACATACTTGATTTTAGAGGACGAGATCCTTAAAGTAATTCAGAGGAGGGCAGTTCCCTTTTGTTCTTTCTAATGGTCCCCACACAGTCAATCCAAATTCTTTTTTTTAAACATCTATTAGAGGACTGCTAATGAACCAATTATCTATAGTACTGTTGCCCCCAGAATTCTTTATTGGCGCACATATTCTTTTTACAACTTCTTTCGGGGAATTGTCTACAGTAAATGGGCCATCTGGTTGACGACCTACATAAACCACCATATTTAAGGTATAATACATTTCAGCATCACATAAACTAAAAATTTTGAGCCCATACTTTGAGGGTTTACTTGGAATATATTGCATCCAAGGAAAATTCCCTAAAAATCCAGGAAGCATTTCATCGAATGTTTAATTTTGCGAAGAGGCATATTTCGATTTACACTTTTCTACGAATTTGTCAAAAAATACTCGGATGGCGGCCATCTTATCCAGTCTCCTACGTTCTTAACGATCATCCTTATCGTCAAATCTAATGCCTTGGAAGAAACCAAAATCTGGATAAGGACATAACTAGTCTAAATATTTCGATACCTTCGCCATTAGTTTACCAGATATCTTCTGTATTCAAATGATAGGCTTTGTATGTCCCTGTCAAATATAAAAGGCCTATAAGAGCGCGAATTTCAGATGGGTTTGTAAGCTTTGCATCCCTCTCCCTAGAGAAATTGCTTGCTATACTTTCAATGTATTTATTAGTAGATTCTACAATTATGTAAATCGTGTCCTCATCAATGACATAACTCCATATTTCATAAATGTCTTTCAACTTTTTCGTAAATCTATTAGGGCCAGGTGATTGTTTTACTAAATTAGGCTTGCTCATACGTACCCTTTCGTTTTTTCTTTGATGCTTTCTCCACACTGTACCATCTTTTCCCCTAAAAACACTTTCTTCTTGTACATTATTCAGTAAAACTTCTCCTATTTCCCCTAAATCCTGTTCTTGTTCGCTTTCCGAATCTTCCGAATTCTCATCAATAACTTCCGGATTTACTTCATTCTCGTCATCGTCGTCGTCATATTCTATATCAAGCAGTTCTTCTTCCATGAGGGTTTGAAGTCTCCTTTGTTCCTTCTCATAGTCCATTCTAAAAATAAAGCCAAACAAGTTATATATAAAAGTTTGCTGTAGCTTACAATTTAAAAAAATTAATATTTGATTTTCAATAAACAACAAAGAAAATGATGAAATATCGTATGTGATGCAAAGTAATTTAAAATTTGATGACTAATTATATAGTAAAAAAAAGAGAGGTATTGTCAAAACAATAAGACAAAAGTATAACAGTATATTATTTAAAAAAACTAGCGTTTATACATACCTTAAGGTGATAAGAGACACTTCTTCTTCAGTGCCTTATCCGGACCGGATGTTGGCGATCATGGTTTTGTTGACTGCTCTGCGAAACAGCTCTGCTGAGGTTATCCCAAACCATTAAGGGAGACACAATAAAACGATTTACAAAAACTTTTTAGCTGACTACTTTAAGGTAAGCGTTCATTGAGACGGAGCGGACGCGACGAACGCGACGGACGAGTCGGATAAAATGATCTATTCCATTAAATCATATGTATGTGCGTTTACTGGGAGGAGCGGCCGCATCGTACTGACGGAAATGCGTTTCGGATTTTAGAGGAGGCAACTATTTCGTCCACTCCGATGCGCCCCGACCACAAATCCGACTAGTGAACGATGCCTGACTGCCGAGACGTAACATTTTACGTTTCAGTTTCAAATTTTCATAGTGAAGTAGGGTTTTGTCAAGAAAATATTATGGATGACGGTGCATTAATTGCGTTAGTTGAAAATTATGAAGAGCTGTATAACTTACAACACAAAGATTACAGTAATCAACAACGAAGAGATAATATTTGGGAGGAAATTGGGAATATTCTCAATCAATCAGGTTAGTAAGTTAATACGAAAATATTTAATTGACAAAAATGAACTTGTTATTACAAACTTATTTATGTTTTTTTATTGCTGTACCCTCTTATTACTTTTATTTTGTATTAAGTCATTTGCCTTCCGATTCGAATCCTTTTGGTTTGCCAATCCACAGCCCCTATTTCTGAATTAAAGTACTCCTTGAATTGGTCTCGTATTTCAGCCGCATCAGATGATGGATTGCCACCTATACGTTTTAAGTTTCTTAATCCTCTCTTTCGAAATTGAAACGTTGTCATTTTCCGTCCAGTGGCATGCATCACTCCTTAAAAAATTGTGAAGGACACAGGCAGCAAGTACCACAGAAATAACATGATCATGAGATAAACATAATTTGTGCTCGAAAATTCGAAACTTTTTAACTAATATTTCAAATGCATTTTCTGAAACATTTCGCGCTCTGCTCAATCTATAATTAAAATTTTTTTTCTTTTCATTGCCGTTGCATTGATTTTTGGAATATGGCCTCATAAGATAAGTATGCAAAGAAAAGGCTTCGTCCCCAATTATTACATGAGGCAGAGCTATATTTGTACCTGGTAAATTCTTGTAGGGGGGAATATTTAACGTCTTAAGCTTTAATGCTGTACCCAGGCTTGAATTTTTAAAAATGTTGCCATCAGAGTTTTTGCCAAATCCACCTACATCGATTGCAACAAATTTATAATTGGCATCAACCAATGCTAGTAAAACAATGCTAAAGGGTTTTTTATAGCAAAAGAATTGTGAGCCACTGTGTGCAGGTGCTTGAATCATTACATGCTTGCCGTCTATTGCTCCCAACAAATTTGGGAAGTTCCATTTATTGCGAAAATCTTCTTCTATTTTATTCCACATTTTTATGATCTGGTGTTGGCAGAACGACTGGCTGTAAGATGTTCCAAATAGCATAACAGGTTGAATGTATTATTACTCGTACAGTGCGTTCTCCTACTCGAAAACTAAATGCTAATGACCGAAACGAATTTCCTGTTGCTAAAAATCTGAAAAAATATATTTTATAAGTAGTAAACAACTTTATACTATTTGTGTTTACAATTTGTGTGTACAATATTAGATTTTTTTCAGGAAAGTTGTGCCGCGAGAGATGGAAAAGGATCCGTGATAACCATCGCAAAGCACTTAACCTTCGTAAGACAAAAAGTGGACAGGCTGCGTCAAAAATAAGAAGCGCGAGAAGTTCGAGAAAGAATTAAGATTTTTGATATCATATCTTTTTGACGAGGAGAAAAGACAATCTAATATAATTTCTCCTCAAGGGGGTCCGTCAGACGTCGAGGAAGAAACAGAAGTAAATACTGACCATAATGAGGAAAATAAGTCATCGGTTTCAACTCTTAGTTTATCACGTGAGCCTACACCGACCAGGAGCGGCAAAAAACGGAAAATTACTACAGCTGAAGTATCAGCGGCATATGTTTTAAAGGATTAAAATGGGTCAAAATTTTATGTTATCTCCTATCAGATCTGGAAATAATGAATGATATTCTCCAAATGTTAGTCTCTTTTTACGAAAATCATGGACCCAAAATCGCTTCCTCTTTCTTTTCATTCTCTGTTCTTCTTCATCAATTAATAAGCAAGCAATAGCTAGAGTTTCACATTCACTTTCACTCATATCTTGATGTTAATATTATTATTAAGGCAAATAGATAGACACGTATTAAATAAATGTACCTACTTACTTCAGTACAATAATGAAAGTGCAAAACGTGCATGCCTACGCCTCTCAAATCCGACCAAATGCACGCATGTCTTAAAACAAATGCGATTAGTCCGCCGCTTTCGTCGCGTCCTCCCCGTCTCAATGAACGCTTACCTTAAGTGTCAACTAAAAGAGTATCTGCATCTTCATATGCTTGTTTAGTTTCACAACCAACTGTTTCAAGCTTTTGCCGTAAAATAGTTATAAATTGTTAAAAGCCGAAATAATGCAATTTTTAGCGCGCGCTATGATTTTGAACTCGCCGATTCACATTTCGAGTGAATGTCCCCTCACCAGCACCTCTCATGCATTCCGAGCGACATTTTACGCGAAAACGGTTTTTTGTCTTTTTTATGGATGTTGCCATGAAGCGCATTACGTAAAACCTTTCGTATAAAAAGTACTTGACAAGACGAGGGTATTTGTTTAAAAACGAGCCCTCTATCATTTATGGTTACACGGCAAATGTATGCCAAATTGGACCTTCAATATCTCGGCAACCAGTAAGCCGAATGTATCTTTTTTTTTGAAGAAGCGTCTTTTAATGTTCTTTAAGTGTATACATTTTGAAATTGATATGTTAAAAGTTATTTAATTTGTTTATAAGCCTAAAAGATGTTTAAAACTTTAAAACAAATTTCTAGAATCTACTAGTGAATGATTTGAATTTTACAAAAAGCGTTTGAAGGTTTGAGCCTTCCTTTATATGTAAAAAAATTTGCAACTATTTGAGGGCCTTGTTTAAAGCCTACTATAAATTTGAAAATTTGCGATTTTTTTCCAGTAGGCTGGATTGCAAGATTATTATGCAAAACCTATCCGACCGATCTTAACAAAAATTAGCACACGTTCTAAACATATTAAAAATTTTTAGTTTATTAGCTTCAATTACACAAGGCACTGAGGATGAGCTGTTCAGATCGAAAACGTTATGCTAGTACATAAATTTTGACGACACTTTTTTAAAAAGTTTTAACTAAGTATGTGTTTTTATACCACAATACAAGTGTGAAGTGTTTTAACTTCTGTGTTTTTAAAGATAATTAAATAGTTCAAAACTCTTAATCTAAATAAAGTTACAATATTTTCAACTTATTTAAAGAATTTAGTGTTAAAGTTTACCCCTTTATATTTTCCCTATAGTGCGACCTTGCTTTTAACAATTAAGACACGTAATATTTCATGACTAATATTTACCAGGACGACCTTATAAATAACAAACATTGGAATGTTTAGAATAGTAACTAAAAGCGTATGATAAGATAACCACCATGCTGCGTGATTGTGTAGTTTTTCTTACCTTCGTGGTGTTTTCTTCTATTATCCATGCTGCTCCAAAGTTTAAATCAGGTACTGTATTCTACATTTTATTATACCATTAAATAATTTGGATTTTATTAAAAATTAAATTTACGAGTTAAAAATATATTAAAGCTTGTTTTCTACGATTCTCTTGAAAATATATTTGTAAATTAAATTTCGAACGTGAGTTTTCTATTTGTCACATTTGTTAATATTTACTAAAGCATACAAATTATATTTGGGTATCGGAGAGTTACGAAATTCAAGACCGAAAACGGATTTTTAAAAAATTTTATTTTCGTAATAAAATTTATTTTTGAGAACGTACAGGTATGGTAACAACTACAAAACAAAAAGCTCTTAACCTAAATAATCACTGGTATATATAAACTTTCTCTTCTTTATCTCGGAATAATTAATAAAAATTAGTAACAGAGTAATCAAAATCATTTTAGTATACGTTTTTTTTTATTTTAGACATAAAGAGCTGCTATAAAGAACCGTGCCCAGAGGACACCTTCGCATGTGAAAAGATTTCTAAAATTTCATTTGACCGAAAAAATATTTTACACGAAATTCATTGTCTGGGATTGAAAGGTAAGTTACAACACAAAAGAATTTCAGTAATGTTTTTCTATACAAAATAAAACTCTGATTAAAAAAAAAAAAAATAAAATTTAAAGCCCTTTGACAGTACGCGAAATTACCAAAAATTGAGTTTTTGTTATTACTATTGGTTTGATAAGTTAAATTAAACGCTTATTGGTCCCCACTAAAAACTATTTTAATTTTTGGCCACATCGTTACCTAATTGATGACATAATGTCATACTCTGGTGATATTTTAACATATTTTGTAGATGTGATCTTTATGAACATTTTAAGGTAGCTGCTTTGGAAAAATAATACTTTGCTTTGCTTGATGCGTTTGTAGTCAGGACGCTAATTTCCTTATTATCGCTTATGCCTATATAATAATAATATACGTTTATTCAAATTCATAAGTATTACATTAATTTACAATTTCAATTTCAGTTTACTTACAGTAACATAAACGTAAAAAAAAGTCTTTAAAGCATTAACATGCTTGTTGACTTAAGCTGTCTAATATTAACAGGTTTAATGTTTTTTTTACAAATTATTATTTCATTTTAACAGTTTCTAATCTAATCTAATTTGTTTCGTTTTTATTTTATCTAGTATAATTTAAATTTATTAAATTGTTACACAACTCCCTTTTTTCTTTTACTCAAGCATTAACTAATTTTTTATACAAATAAAAATTTTTGATATTTTTAAAATTTATGGGCAATTGATTGTATATTCTTGGAGCAAAATATTTAATTGACCGTTGCGTGATTGTTTTTGAAGTATGAAGACATTCAACATTCAATTTTCTTCTTGTTTCATAATTTGACACTTTTATTTTAAGAGGTATTTTATCTTTATGAATATTTTTAAGTAGCTCTAAGCAGTACAATTGCCGAACATCAAGAACCTGAGTTTCATGAAAAAGTTGGTCTGAGGGATATGTTTTTCGTTTTCCATATATTAGTTTAACAAACCATTTCTGAGTATTTTGAAGGGTCACCAGATGGCAATCAGCTACGCCACCCCATCCTAAAATCCCATATACAAGATGAGATTGTACTAAAGACAGGTAAAGCATTTTAAGCTGATCAACATCTAAAAACTCTTTTAAATAGCGGAATTTTGGTAACAGTCCTCTTATTTTTCTTATAATATTTTTTATTTGTAAGTCCCATTTAAGGTGCCTGTCAATTAAAACTCCTAAATATTTTATGTATTCTGCTTTAAATATTTGTTGTTTTTTATTTATTTTTAATGAGTTAAAAGTTGGCAGAGAATTTTTATATATTGCAAAAGGTATATATTTAGTTTTTTTCGTAATTTATTGTGAGTTTATTTATTTGCAACCATGTTTTTATAACTTTGAAATCTTGTTCAACTATAGTCTTAAGATCTTCCCAATTTTCGGCCTTATAAAAAATTGCCGTGTCATCAGCAAAGCTTATTATGTTTCCATCAGTTTTTAGTTTAAGCATGTCATTAACATAGAGTGTAAAGAGTAGAGGGCCTAAAACGGTCCCTTGCGGTACGCCATAATTAATTACTTCAGGATCACTTTCGACACCATCAATTTCTACAAATTGTTTTCTGTCTGTTAAGTAACTTTTTAGTAATGTCAAAACGCGTCCTCTCAGACCATACTTCTCAAGTTTCTCTAACAAGATCCCGTGAGATATCGTGTCAAACGCCTTAGAGAGATCGACAAATATGCATAAACTACGTTTATTAGACTCGAAAGCTTCTGATATTTGTGATGTTAGTTTACAAATAGCATCTTGCGTAGATTTTCTTTCTCTAAAACCGTATTGACAATTCGATATTATACTAAACCTATCCAAAAAACTCACTAATATATTTTTTTTAAATTTTTTCAAATATTTTGGAAAAAAACAATAAAGATACTGGTCTGTAATTAATCACGTCTTCTTTATTTCCTTTTTTAAACAGAGGTTTGATTTTGCCTATTTTTAGACATTCTGGAAAACAACCATCCTGAAAACATGCATTAATGAGAAAAGTTAAAGGAGTAATAATTTCTTCCTTAATTTGTTTGATGGTTTCTGTCTTGATCCCATCCCTGCCAGGAGATTTTTTGTGTTTTAAAGATTGTATTGCATTTACCACTTCTTTTTGGTCAACGAGATACAAGTACATGCTGCTTTCTATCCTATCTATGTCCTCAATCTGTTCATTACAAATGGGTATTTTTTGTGCATACCTTTGTCCCAATGTACTGTAATGTGTATTAAATTCATTTGCAATTTCTTTTCTGTCAATTATTTTTTCTCCTGTTTTGGTTTTAATCGATTCAATTTTTGTATTTCCTTTTATTTTTCCACACAATGAATTAATTACATTCCAAAGTGATGAAGAAGAGGTCTTATTTTTTTCAATTCGTTGTTTTGTATAATTTCTTTTTGCAGTTTTAACTAAGTGTCTTAATTTATTTTTGTATTCTGTATATCGTTGTTTTTTTAAGTTATCTGAGGGATCTTGGATTAGCTGATCATACAATCTGTGTTTTTCCTGTACAGACTTTAAAAGTCCCCCTGTCATCCAATCTTTTTTAAAAGTGGTTTTTAGATCATTTCCTTTTAAAATAATTGTATTTTTGTTTACTAAATTTAAAATTTTGTCAATGAAAAGTTTTACCGCTTCATTTTTATTTGTTTTATTGTAAATATCCAACCACTTTTCCTGCTTCAAATTGTTTTTTAGATTTAGATTTAGATATGGTAGAATACCCTGATAAAGGACAGTTTTTTACCTTAAAATTGTAGAAAAATAGTTTCTCTTTAATCATTCTTCTTCTTCTTACGGTGCCTATTTGTTCCAGATGTTGGCGATCAACATGGCTATCCTAACTTTGCTTGCTGCTATTCTGAATAGTCCGATTGTCGATGTATAAAACCACTTTTTCAGGTTTTAAAGCCAAGATATTCTTCTTCTCCCTGGTCCTCTCTTTTCAAATACCTTGCTCTGAAGAATGAGGTGCAGCAAGCCGTATCTCTGTTCATTACTCATAACATGGCCAAGATATTCTAGTTTGCGCTCTTTGATGGTGTTAATAATCTCGCATTCCTTGCCTATTCTACATAGGAACTTATTACACGATCATATTAGTCACACGAACATTAGTCACACGATTCACCCATGAAATTTTTAAAACACGGCTGTAACACCACATCTCTAATGCCTCGAGTTTTCCAAGAAGCTTTGGAATGTGTCCAGGCCTCTACTCCCTATAATAATGTCGAAAATATATAGGATCTAATGAGAGAGATTTTGGTAGCAAGTGGTAAATCGTGACATCTGAAAAGAGACGCTGATGAACGCTGATCTTGCTTTTTCTATGCGTTGTTTTATTTCACCGGAGTGATCCCATTGGCTGTTAATGTTGGTACCGAGGTATGTGTAGCTGTCCACTCTGTCAATTGAATGTTGTTTAACCAAAAGCTGTGTATTTAATATTTCGCGCTTACTGACTACCATGTACTTTATTTTCTTCGTATTAAGATCAAGTCCGTGGTCTCTACTTATATCTGATATACGCGACATTATTCTTTGCAAACCGTCCAGACTGTCTGCAAAAACTACTACGTCGTCGGCATATCTAATGTTGTTTAGACGCATTTCGTTGACTAATACGCCTCCTTGTAGTTCTCCTAGCGCTTGTTCGAAGATATATTCAGAGTATATGTTAAATAACACCGGGGATAGAATGCATCCTGGCCTTACTCCTCTATCTATGGAGACTGCCTTTGTCAATTGGTCATCAACTTTAATATTGGCTGTTTAGTTGTAATATAAATTATAGATGATTTTCAAGTCCCTATTAGCTAACCCCACTTCTTTCAAGATGTTTATAAATTTATCATGCTTTACTCTATCAAATGCCTTTTTGTAGTCGATAAAACAAGTATACACATCACAGTTAACATCCCTGCATCTTTGCATTAGCACTTGGACAGCAAATAGAGCTTCTCGGGTGCCAAACTGCGTCCATGATACTTGTTCTTCGCATTTTTTATATATTTTGCCGTGTATCACTTTAGAAAACGTTTTAAATAATTGGCTTATTAGACTAATTATTCTGTAGCCTTCGCATGTCTTGACATTTACTATTTTTCGTATGGTCACGAAGGTCAACTTTAACCAGATTTTGGGGTATTTTTCCAGTTACGTATATGTTGTTGAATACAGTTGTTATGCATTTTATTCCCTGTTCATCCATAAGTTTTAGGAATTCTGCACAAAACTCGTCAGGTCCTGCCGCTTTACCATCTTTAGTTCTTTTAATAGCTGATGTGACTTATTCAATGGTAATCGGGGGTCCTGTTTGGCATTCAGTGTCTTCAATGGTATTCTGTCTTTCATCTGCGAAAGTTACTTCCACATAATTCTTCCAAGTGTCTAGTTTTTCTTCCACAGTTAACAGTGGTTATCTGCCAAACACCCAACTCTTCTAGGTTTGTATAAGCATGCGGCTTCTTTAACTTTTTTGTGCATATTAAATGAATCGTGTTTATGTTGCAATTGCTGTATTTCCGTACATTGTTTTCTTAGATGTGTATCCTTAGCTATTCTAATAGCTTTTTTGATCTTTTTATCGATTCTTTTGTATAATGACATGTCTCGATCTTTGAACTATCGCCTCTCTTCCATCATATCTAGAATCTCATTTGTTATCCACGATTTCTTTTTTATTTTTGATGGTTTGAGAGTGGCTTTATTTAATCATAACAAGGATAAATGGGCTCAATACAACTATTATATGCCCAGTAACACATTTATTATAAAATCCACAAGGAAAAATTCCTGTAGCTGGCTGTATACCGCGTATCACAAAAAAGAGGTTAGTCTTCGTAAATGGGTATATTTATTTAAAAAACCCTTAAAAGGGCTACATCAATAAAACAAACGTTTTCGGACCACACAGTCCATCATCAGGTTTTAAAATCGAAAAAATGCTAGGTCACAATGCCTGAGCCACCAAAATATTAGGTTAGGAATATTAGGTTAAATTTGACAATGTTAAACATGATATCATGATGGAACTACTACATAGGGCTAACATTGACCAGAAGGAGATCAGAATTATTCAGAATCTATACTGGAACCAAATGGCAAAGGTGGGGATTGATCAAGACCAATATACGGATGAATTTGAAATCTGAAAAGGTGTCCGCCAAGGCTGCATACTCTCTCTTTTTAATTTATATGTTGAAAATATATTTGCGGAAGCATTAGAAGATACGGAATTAGGCATTAAGGTGAACGGCGTACCAATTAGCAACCTACGCTATGCGGACGACACAGTGATTATAACTGATAATTTGGAAGATCAGCAGTTATTACTTGATAGGGTGAATAGCATAGGTAAAAAATATGGCCTTAAAATCAACATTTTGAAAACGAAATATATGGTCATTAGCAGAAACCCTCCAGAAAACCCGATAATATGCATAGGTGACAATCGTATAAATCGCGTGAAAACTTTTAAATACCTTGGTACCACAATCAATGACTAATCGGATCCACAACACGAGATAAAAACCCGAATACAAATGGCAAGACAAGCTTTTGTGAAATTCAGACCGCTCCTATGTAACTAACACCTAAACTTCGAAATACGCTACAGAATGGTCAAGTGCTACATATGGTCCATCTTGCTTTATGGCATGGAAACGTGGACTTTGAAAAAAACATCTATCAACAAACTTGAAGCATTTGAAATGTGGTCATTGAGAAGAATGATGCGCATACCTTGGGTGGATAGAGTTGGAAACGATGACGTCCTTAATAGAGCCGGCGTGGAAAGAGAACTCTTTGAATTAATTAAAAAACGCAAGATTGCTTACCTTGGGCACATATTGAGAGGAGCAAAATATGAAATACCACAGTTAATCCTACAAGGGAAGATCGAAGGTAGGAGAGGAGCCGGCCGCAAACAATTATCCTGGTTAAGGAATATTGAAGAATGGATAGGAATACACAATACAGGTGAGCAGTGTTACGCCGCCAAGAACAGAATTCTAGTAATGAGATAGTCGCCTACGCACTTTGGTGTATGGCATGTTAAGAAGAAGAAGAAGTATAACCATAACTATATTTTATGTATAGTATACGTGGGAATTTCATAAATTTATTTCAAAAGAATGTATTCCCATAAATCACAAACTTACTACAAGCTTTTTGCTCCGGCTATTTTATATGTCTTGACTTCACCCTTCATTGTATTAAATTTTTGGGTACTTCAATAACATTATCTCCAATAATACTGGATATATTTGTCCAAACTCTATTAGGATTTAGGTATCAAGGAGTCCAATAAATAAGGAACAACTAGCCCTTGGTGGACCGCAAATAGGGAGAGTGACAAAATATAAATATCTGGGAGCTTACACACATCAACACACAATTAGATCCAGACCAAGAGATCAGGGTACGAATAGAAATGGCAAGGGCAGCGTTCTTAAAATTCTGTGACAAAAATCTGAATACTGAGACTGAGGTTTGTTGTTACGTCTGGTCCCAACTATTGTACGGGGTAAAAACATGTGACGTTAAAAGCGCAAATAGTGAAGAAGCTTGAAGCCTTTGAACTTTCGATATACCGGAGAATGTTTCCATGGACTGCCAGAGTCACCAATGATAAAGTGCTGAGAAGGATGGATCGAGGCAAAAAATTGTTGAAAACAATAAAAGTACGTAAGACTGCATACCTTGGACACATACTGAGAAATGATAAATATAGTCTTTTGCAGGTCATTATGCAGGGTAGAGTCGATGGCAAAAAGGGAATAGGTAGAAAGAGGAAGTCATGGATGCGAAATATTCGAGACTGGACAAACATGACTGTAGACGAATTATTCCACGTTGCAAAAGACAGAGAAACTTTTATATATCTACTTTTAACCTACCAAGGTTGTAAATTTTCAGCAATCTCTGCAAGGTTATTGTCCTTTTCATATTTTTTTCGAACTAAAACTAATTTACAATTGTTTATTCGTAAATTTTTTCCGTCTTCTCTTCTCAAACAAAAATTATATCAAAATCCATGCACATAAACTATTGTTTTAACATTCAACAAAAAAAGGGAGACAGTAGTATAATTGAATAATGGTAGTTCGTAATCAACGACGACCTACAGTTGACCTATAAGAAGTTGGAATTTACCTAATAAAAGCATGTTCAACGATAATTATTCTTCGCAAATAGACTTATTTACATTTAAAATTGTAGCTTACAATAATTACAAACAACAATTAACAAAGACACGATGCATTATTAGTCCAGTAATACTCGAACTTAGATAATAATATTTAGGTTTTGCTTATGATAAAATGCTTATGATAAAAAAATAGTTCTAAAACTATTTTTTTGTGCCATGTCTAATGTATATATAATGTTTATCATTTTATTTACTTTTACTGTTTATTTACTTCCACTCCGAAAATCGTTTTCAAAAATAGAATATTATGCAAAATTTTGGGATAATGTATAACCAAAGTTATTTGCTATTCGATTATGCCACTTCAAAATTGACATACTTGGCCTCGTCTGGTAGACAGCATCATGTAAATGGCTGAAAAAATATGAGGGTGGTGTTTTTAGCATATTAATATTTATTAATAGTGTTTTTTTGTGTAAACTGTATCGTAATTGAGATTTTTATTGAGATTTTTATTATAACCCAACAATATTTTTTTAAATAAAGCTTTATTCTGAATATAAGCCATTTACAAACTAAAAAAAAACAAACGGAACTCTTAACTGAAAAAGAAAAATGATTTTTCTTGAGCAACGTGTCAAAAGTCAAAATTCTCCGTTTCCGGATCTTCTGCGAGGTCTGTTAACCTTCGGCTGATAACGTTATGTCTCTCGCACCGACTGATTTAAATTTTCGCGGTTTAAGCGCTGCTAATTTTTATTTCAATCTGCACCTCATAGTACCTTTCGAACGTGCTTGTATCTATTCAGTTATAGTTTAGCAAGTGGACAGCGTGTATCGTTTAATAAGAATTTTCAGTATTATACACGATTCGGTCCCACAAACCGACGTTATAGTTGCCGTTACATTTTGAGGTAAGACTAATTTTTTTGATTTTTTGTTTGCGGTATTGATTTATATTATATTTTAGGGCATACGTTTCTAATGAATTACGAGAGGGAACAAGAATGGCTGTTGCGGCTTCATGGGGAAGTTTTAAATGATTCAGAGGCAGAACCAGATGATGATGATGTGAGTTTGATAGACGACCATATTATAGAAACTATTGAGGATATATACTCTGAAGAGGAGTTTGAAAATCAACAAAACTTACCTATTCTTGAAGAAA
This sequence comes from Diabrotica balteata, assembly GCA_918026665.1. NCBI lineage: Eukaryota > Metazoa > Arthropoda > Insecta > Coleoptera > Chrysomelidae > Diabrotica > Diabrotica balteata. Next base: position 77,985,229 of record OU898280.1, on the reverse strand, counting down.
CCGCTTGTACTTCAAGAATACCCTGCCTTATCGGTAAAGATGGAACTACAAGGTGGCGAAAATATCCAGGCATTGTTTTGAAAATTATGGTGCCCAAAATTTGGAATAGTTTCAGTGATCTGTGAAAATTTTGAGAGTAAAATTTTATTTTCTCTGTTTATTAACATACAAGTAACTGATTTATGTTTTAGTGAAACCAGAATTTATTTTTTTTGTTATAATTATTTTGATTTTATTAAAAGACTGTTCATAAAAATGACACTTTTTTTTAATATCTCCTTAAAATTATTAAAATAACAAAAAAATTATAAATTTTATATATTTGTATAGAGAATAATATACACAATTATATTATTACAAATATTTATCACCTACAGCTAAATTTCTATTTTTTTTTAATTTTAGAAAAAGTCGGTTTGTTAGACCGACGTTATCAAAAATTTTAAAATGTTTCACGTTATCTGCGGAAGGTTAACTGTTGTCGAAAGCCCAGCTCAACGTAAATGTCGTAATAAACTAAAGTAATATGAGGCATGCGTTCCCTTAAATTTTTTAGCTTATTTTCGTTAAGAGGTACATAAATGTGGTATATTTTGGAGGAAGATCTCTTACACTCGTATTCATAGTCGGTCTCCAGCGCGTCGCTGGCTGTTCACCACCATATCTGTGTTTCATAGTCGACCTACAGCCTGGTTGACGCAAGCGTAAAGCATCTTTCTCCGAACAGTCGCTGGCATTTCGCTGGATCGGTGGATACGCGCCAGTCGCTTTCACAGTGATCTCGCACTCGAATGACGCATGCCCTGTTTAGATATTTTCGAAGTTTCGCCAGAGAAGGTTTATGCATGCTCTGGCGATTCGCCCGTCAATTTGAAATACGCTTGCAATGGACGATTTACATCAATATTATGTAGTTATCCGAGAAATAAATGAACAAAATGATATATTACAAGTACCCAGAAGATATACAAGGGATATGCAAAATCCATTACACTTTTATAATGATTATGAATTTAGAAAAAGGTATAGATTTCGAAAACAAACAGTTATTGAAATAATGTTGCCAGTAATATATAATGAAATGGTGAAAATTATTCGACGTGGATTACCGTTTCCACCCATTTTATGTCTATTAGTTGCCTTGAGATTTTATACTACTGGAAATTTTCAGGTAGGATAAATTAAAGAATATATTTTCAGAACATGATATATGTATATATTTTTTAATATTATATATGGTAGATCGTAGTATAGTTAGTTTTAATTGAATTTTTAGATTGTAACTGGAGATCTTAGAGGATTTTCACAACCCACGGTTTCGAGATGCATTTTTAAAATTTCCCGCCTACCTGCTCAGCTATTACCCACATATATAAAATTTCCTGAAGGTCTCGAAAACCAGAGAAAGAACCAAAGGCTGTTTTACGATATTGCCAATTTTCCCAAAGTAACAGGGTGTATAGACTGTATCCACATACCAATAAAAAGTCCTGGAGGGAATATGGCAGAGGTATATAGAAACAGGAAAAGATATTTTTCAATAAACGTCCAAGTAGTGGGTGGACCCAATTTAGGAAATTTTCGATGTTGTAGCTCGTTGGCCTGGAAGAGAACATGATTCGATGATCTTCAATAATAGTTCAGTGAAACACCGTTTCGAGAATGGCAGTTTAACAGGATTTCTTCTTGGAGATAGTGGCTATGCTTGTTTACCGTATTTAATGACGCCTCTTTTAAATCCTGGAATTGAACAAGAAGTAAGGTATAACAGATCTCATATTAGAACGCGAAATACCATTGAGAGATTGTTTGGATTGTGGAAATAAAGATTTTGTTGTTTGAGTCGGGGTTTAAATAATAAATTGGAAAGAGTTCCAGAAATAATTGTGGCATGTGCAGTTCTTCACAATATTGGGATCAAAGTGAATGATGTAAATGATGAACAAGATAATGTGGAAGAAGAACTGGATGATAATGAACCTCACATACCGAATCAAGCTCAAAATATTGGACATATTGTACGAAGAAGACTTATTGAACAACATTTTAATTGATTTCAATTTTATGTTACACCGTTTGGCGCTCTTTCACTTAGCCGTGTTGAAGCAATAAATAAATATCTACAATTCTCCCTTTTTAAAATTTAAAATTTTTCTGCTCAATACTACTCAAAATTCCTTAAAAACCTATCACTTTCCCATATCAATAAATAAAAAACAAATCAAGAAAAATAAATGTGTGTACGAGTAACATATGAATGTGTATAAAATAAGAGTAATAATAAACTGTAAATGTAATTACAAGTAATAATAACTTACACATATAAATATGAGTAAAATAATAATAGCCTTACCGAAATTAAACTAATAAAAAAATGAAAAAACACACATAATTAATCGACTGTTTTGGAAGATAATTTTTTTTCTAATTCTATTTTTTCCAAATTGGCTTTTTCAAACCAGCATCCTAGCTTCATCAGCTAACAATTAAAAGGTCTTTAGAAAATAAAATTTTTATTTAAACTAATATACTGGATGCAATCTATCTGTTGGTTGAATGGTATTTACGAAAACAATATCCTATGCATAGTCCAGGTTTTTTTGTCACAATCAGCACACTCGTAAATTGTGTTTTTTCAAATTTTATCCATACAACATGTTCTACATCGTTTTTTGTCACGTACTGGTTATAATTCAATATTAATAATGGTCTGACAACATTCCATCCTCTCTTGGTTTTATGTTCAGTCAAAGTACTGGCAAAAAAAAGAAGATACTTTTTCCCTCCTCGTAGATTCGCCACTGACTATCCAACGCTTAGCTACTCTTCATACAATTTGTATTATCTTATAAAAAAAAACCAAGCATTTGCAAGAAAATTGCAATTTCATTAAAAAAAATGAGTTATTTATCTCGTACTTTTTTTAAGCAAGGCGCAGTATTTAATTACTTAATATTATTATTAATATTAAAAAACAATATTAAAAGCTTTAATATTATTACCAATATTAAAAACTTTAATATATTATACATTATAATATTTATATGAATGAGTAGAAACGATTACATTTAAATTTGGCAAATTGTAACTCCAGTCGACTAGTTCACAAGTACGATTGCGAGAAGCCGTGGATTTTATGACAAATACGTCTACGTTTTCATATCGAGTAGTAAGTAACCGATCGCCCACTAGCGGTTCTCCGAAGATTGACTATGAAACAGGGGATGAAATCTCGATGGAGAGTTCGCTAAGTGAAGAACCGCCGGCGACTCTTCCTGGCGAACAACTATGAATACCACTGTTAGATTTTTATTCGATTTCCATCTTTTACTCCTCGCTTACCAATATTGCTTCATTTAAAAAGTGTTTCACAAGCATTGTGTTGGGTTTATCCGCTTCAAATCTAAAACATCTAACTTGACTAAAACGTAAAGGTTTTTTTGTCTGTCGTCTGTTTTTTGTTAGTTTACCTTTGCAGCTCGTCAAAGGAAATAAAATCTTTTTGTTGCATCTTGATTACTTCAAATGGATTGGTTTTTTTGGCTTTTCTTATAACGTCGCACCATTGATGGGGATGATAGATTTGTGCCGTAAATTTCTTTTTCTTCTCAATTAGGGCGAAATCACGATCTGAGGGTAAGCGCGTATGCCCACTTACAAGAAAACGATGTTCGATAGCCAAAAACTGTTTTTCTGTGATTAGTTACATATATACTGACATCAAAGCCCAGTTTTTATTTTGACCCCCACAGTTATCGGTGTAAATGATAAGCTCTTTATCGTCAAAATTTGTTAGAAACATTTCGATATATTTCAGTAGTGCACTGGCAATTTCATCACTACCCCTCTTTGCCTCATTTTCGGTCCAAGTGAACCAGTTATGGATGCCCAAATTGTACATTCAAGCAAATAAAAATATAAGTTCGAAAATATTCTCGCCAATGAATATCTATCTACCTGAAAAAATTGGCATTTGTACTTTAGTGAGGATTTCTGTACCTAAATACAGATTTATTACCAATTTTATTTTTAGTAGTAATATCCCTAGGACATTGATAACTTCTTCTTTTTGTGCCACTCCTATCGGAGATTGGAAATCATCAAGGCTATTCTGACCTTGTTTACGGCTGACCTAAAGAGTTCATTAGTGGTGCAGCCAAACCACTCTCTCAAATTCCGCAACCATGACATTCTTCTACGGCCTGGATTCCGTTTTCCTTCTATTTTTCCCTGCATTATATTTTAAAGTAATGCGTATTTATGTCCTCTCATCAGGTGACCAAAATATTCGAGTTTTCTTCGCTTTAGCGTTAACAAAATCTCTGGGTCTTTTCCTATTCTTCGTATTACTTCACAGTTTGTTATTCTTTCAACCCAACTAATCTTCAGCATTCGACGGTAGCATCACATCTCGAAACTTTCAATATTTTTCATGTTGTTCTGTTTGAGAGTCCAGGCCTCTACACCGTATAATAGCGTGTTAAATACATAGCCTCTCAGCATTCTTAATCGTAAAGGGATGCTTATATTTCTGTTGCAGAGAAATTTTCTCATCTTTATGAAGGTGGCCCTGGCAATTTCGATACGTCTTTTTATTTCACTGTTTTGGTCTCCAGTTTCGTTTATTAAAGTTCCCAAGTATTTGTAACTTGATACTTTTTCAACTTGAGTGCCGTTTATACTAATATACGCTGGTTGTGTCATGTTTTTACTGAAGACCATATACTTGGTTTTTTTAATATTGATATTTATACCATAATTGTTGCAAGCAATATTTATGTCTGTAAGTAATCTTTGTAATTCTTCTACTGTTCTTGCAACTAGTACAGTGTCGTCCGCGTATCGAATATTATTTACAATCTCTCCATTAATTACGATTCCTTCGTTTGCTTGTAAAAGGGCTTCCTGACAGATGCTTTCACTATATACATTAAATAACAGAGGTGACAAAGTGCAACCCTGTCGTACTCCTCTACGTATTTCTATTGCTTGTGATGTTTCAGTTTCTATTTTGATGTTAGCTTTCTGATTCCAATATAGATTGAGAATTATTCGCAGATCTTTATTATCTATGTCCTTCCTTTCAAGAATCTCTCTAAGCTTATCATGGCGTACTCTGTCAAACGCTTTTTCAAAATCGATAAAACACGTATGTACCTCCTGATTAACGTCTAGGCATCTTTGTGTGAGAACATTCAAACCGAAGAGAGTTTCTCGAGCACCAAGCCCTTTTCTGAACCCCATCTGTGTATTACTAATATCTGACTCCAACTTTTGATAAACTCGGTTGTGGATGATTTTTAGAAATATCTTTAGTAGGTGGCTCATTAAAGATATTGTTCGATGTTCTGAACATTCTTTAGCATTGGATTTCTTTGACAGTGTAACGAATGTAGACAACAGCCACTCTTGAGGTATAATACAAGTATTGCATATTGTATTAAATAAGTGCAATATTATACCTATTGATTCATCATTCAAGAGCTTTAGCAATTCGGTAGGAACCTCATCCGGTCCATTTGCCTTCCCAGTTTTGGAATTTTTAAGTGCCATTTCTACTTCACATTTTAGAATTTCAGGTCCCGTTTCGCCATATATCAGAACAATGTTATTTCTGTTGTCCTCAAATAATTCTCTTATGTATTCACTCCGTCTATTAATTTTCTCTGTTAAATCTATAATAATCTTCCCATCTTTGTTCTTAAGCAAACTTATTTGACGTCTTCTTTGGGTTCCTGTAATTTCTCTTACTTTTTTATGTATATTGAACGTATCATACCTTCTTTCATAGTTTTCCATTTCTACACATTGTTCTGTAATCCATGATTCTTTGGCATTTCTTATTCTTTGCTTTATGTTCTTATCAACCTCTTTGTATTTTTCTGCATTATTCTTCATTTTACGTCTTTCATCCATTAGTTCTAGAATGTCTGGTATCATCCACACCTTATGTTTCTTTGCAGATTTGGTTAGGTGTTTCTTTCCCGTAGTTCTTATTATAGTATTTATATACTTAAGTTTTTCATCTATGTTGTCTGTTCTGCGGATTTGGCTTTCTGCTACACTGAGGCTGGTGTTTATTTCTTCTCGCACTGTTTGTCGTAGATGTTCATTTTTAAGCTGGCTTAAGTCTAATGCTGGAATGATGGCTTTTCTTATTTTCTTTGGTCTAGCTTCTATCACAGATAATACTGGATTACGATCCGAACCGATATCAGTTCCAGGGAAAGTTTTAGTAGATTTTACGGCATTACGGTATCTTTTTGTCACCAATATGTAATCTATTTGGTTTCTGACCACTTTTTCTTGTGTATGTTGAGGTGACGTCCACGTATATAGTCGCCTTGGGGGTAGTTTAAAGAATGTATTAGTTATTATTAAATCTTCGCTTTGACAAAACTGAACTAAACGATCAGCCCTTTCATTTCTATTACCTAAGCCATATTCACCGACATTTTCTCCAACTTTACCCTGACCTACCTTGGCGTTCCGATCGCCCATTACTATGTTAATGTGTTGTCTCTTTGTTGTTCTCATCACCTCTTCTAAGATATTATAGAATTGTTCTATTTCCTCTTCGTCTTTGTCTGCTGTAGGAGCGTACACTTGTATGATGTTTATCATGTTCTTCTTATCTTTTAATTGTATTAACATCACGCGTTCTGAGAATGGAGTAAAGTTTATTACAGCATCTTTCCATTTTTTTGAGATGATGACTCCTACTCCGTATCGATGGGTTTTGGTGTCACTTCCGGCATAATAAAACATACCATGATTATTTGTGGGACATTTGCCGTTTCCTGCCCATTGTGTATCGCTCATGCCTAATATGTCTATACCCAAACGATCCATTTCCAACACGACGTTATCTAATTTTCCCGAAGAGAATAAGCTCCTTACATTCCATGTAGCAATTTTTATGGTTGTCTTTTTCTTTTTACAAGGATTTCGCTGGTTTACGACCGAGAAAGCCTTGTACTTATCTATTTCTCTTTCTCTGCCGGATCTTGGTATCCGATGTCCATGATCAGTACTTTTCCTTTGCATGTCTACCATGATGATTACTACTAGGGGTACTCTATGAGTCTTTAATGCAGTGGTTCCCCGTTGCCTTCTGCATCCTTATGTCGTTGACCATTCTGTAGGGTTCATCCGCCTTCGAGATCGATTTCTCGGTCTCAGGACCAAAAAGTGCCCTAACACTTACCAACTCATCCGCCCGAAGCCGTTGGTCAGTAAGTGTGGGATTGCTTATACCGGCAATCGCTCGGTGAAATTTTCGCCATATCTGGCTACCCTCACTTAGTTTAGCCTGCAGACCAATGCAGTTGCCCGGGGTGTGGCACGTGGAGCCATAAGTGAGGGTTAGTTGACTCTTGAGGACCAGTTATCAAGAACCATCTCCCGTCTATGACGCTCGATGTGGTCGTTTCGATAAAAGATGCTACCTCTATAACTCAACCCTACACCCACATTGATAACATTGATAACATTGATAACAGACGAGATAATTTCATGACAATCGAAAGCTCGTTCCTTGGCAACGAATGCTGTTACCAAGCAATGAGCTTGAGAAATTTGTCATGAAATTATGAGTCATTCATCAATGTCCGAGGGATATTACTACTAAATTCGGCGGATAATTTTTCGAAAAAAAAAAAATCATAACTCAACATAACGAAATATTTATTTATTAAAAGTACAGTTAGTGAAAGCACAATTATTAAAATTTAAGTTAACATTAGATTCGTTGCTGTTCTCTACTATAGAAGATCTATTACCACGCATAATATTTATAATCTTGTTGTGGTGTTCTTGATCGAGATTCAAGTATGGTTTTATAGAAACGTGACATTTTGAAATTTATTTGGATGAAGTTGTTAAACTCGATCGTGTTGTCATAGGGATTGAAAATTGCACTGAATGCAATAATCAGTCTTATGTTGACATGATTGGGTGAAATTGTTCCACATGACACAAAATAACGAAATTTGAATGGTTGTTAAAACAGTCGAAAAATTGATTTATGATAACCTTTTATTTATGACAACAGTAGATTGCTTATACTTACACTTACATTATTAAAATTTGTGGTGGCTCTAATTTCGATTTTCGAATCGTTTTAGCACAATTTTTACTGGACCTTTTCTTCGAAGGCGTTACTTTCATTTTCGCTTGAGAAATTTTTCCCATTTTCAAAAAATTTATATTTCTAGAATAAAGAATCCTCCCAAGACTATATATTCGCAGTAGAATTTGAAATATTTTTACGTAAAATAGACTTTTAAAACCCACAATTAATAATAATCTTTTTTTTTTCAAATAGTCCGACAACTCAGTTCTCTTATCTAAATAAAATAAATTTATTTTAAACCAACACTACTTCATTATAAATCAAAACTTGAATTTCAATATCTTGAAAATAATACATTACTGCATGAACAGATATCCATACAGATAACAGAGCAAAATCGTGTTATCACTTACACAGAAATATGTAGAAGTGCAAATGTGATATCGGTGACTATTTCTCTATGTTACCAACTCACTCAGTTAAGTTCGATTTCTTGTTACAGATAATAATTAGTTGATTTTAGTAATTCCAATGTGACACAAAATCTAGGCATGGGGTAAAAAAGTTTATTTGAAGAAAGTGTATTTTTTGTTTTTCTTAATGGCGGTAAAGACTCGTTTTTGTAATATTTTATTTAGTTATAGAGTAATTTCCACATACTAACATATTTGTCAAATTGGGCTTCGTACCGCCATTCTTTACTATATCACGTATATGTGTGCCAAATATCTCGTCAAAATATTTAAAATTAAAGCTGCAATCTTGAAACGCGTTTTCCGTCTTGATGACGCGCTGATGTAGCGCGCTCATAAGGCAAAAACAGTAACATCGTATCTGGAAAAAAAGAAAATTAAAGTAATGAAGTGGCAAGGTAATTCCCCCGACTTCAATCCGATCGAAAATCTAAGGGAGCTTATGAAGAGTGGGATTGCCCAGGAACTGTCACAAATAAGCAGTAGGCAATTAATTGAGAGACTCATTGGCACAGAAACGCTAAAATGAAAGAAGAGTGACTGAGAAACATTCAAAGCATGCCAAGGAGGATCAAAGCTGTCATCGAAGCTAAAGGAGGTCACACGAAGTATTAAAAAAATTGTTATTTAAGGTCAAAGAAAACAATGTTTTAAAATTTTGTAAAAGAACGTGTTTATAATCTGTTTATATATTATATTTACATCATTAGATGCTTATCTGCAGTTTTGTTCTTTATTAAATAGCAAAATATAAATTTTTTTTTAGGTGATCATAATAATTTGATCACCTACTGTAGTTATATAAATACATAATTAAATATATAAATGATGATCAATGGTTGACATATTACTTGATATTATATAGACTTGCCCAATGCAATTTTGTAGTTATTACTTTTGTTGTAGATGATGTCTTAAAAAATGTAACTAGTTCTGAGCCAAATTCTTTTGGTCGACGCATTATCTTCGCAAGTTATCAATATAGTGGAAACTACGAAATAATTCACACCAATACCGATTCCGAAGTTACCCCTAGTCCAGCTAAGAAAAATAAGGAGATTGAAGAAATAGAGTTTAATCATATTGGTACAAAAATTCCAAAGACCAAAAATCATGGATTTTCGGAAGTTGATGATCTAAATGGAGAAGCGGAAGTTATCTATTAATATTTTTGAGTGATATAATAATTATAATATCAGACTTAAATTGTATAACTTATTGAAATTTTATTGTGATTTTTAAGCTCTAGGTAATAAAATTCTGTACTTTTAAGCCTTTGTCTATTTTACTAAAAAAAAAAAAAAAATTTTTAACAATTTCTATAAAAAAAAATTATGATAAAATGCGGTTTATGTGTGTTAATATAGACATTCCATTGCAGTCAATGATAATTTCAACATTTTTGAGAGACAAAAAACGTAGCCACCCCATAAATTTCCGAAACTAAAAATTCATTGAAAGTTTTAGGCACTGCTTCATATTGCACCTCAAATTAAATATTTTTTGCGATCTTGTATGCTTATTTTTGAGAGTTTCGACTTTTATGGTTCTGGTCGTAATAGTTACCTCGCAAAGAGATGATCGTTTTATTGTAATGATACTTTTAGGAAATAGACATTCTACTGCAATTGTTAAAGAAACCGTCTGCAGGAGGTTCAAAATGAGAATGTAAGTGAGACAGCGCTTAGAAGACGCCTCAATGAAAGAGGGCTAGTGGCAAGAAGGCGGGCTATTCGCAAGAAGAAGAATCGATTAATTTTTTCTCGACAACATCAACACTGGGATATACAGGATTGAAGCTGAATTCTCTTTACTGATGAATCGTGGTTGTGTTTGAAGTCTGAAGATGGCCGAAAGAGGGTTTGGAGATGGAGAAATGAAAGATATGCCCAATCAAGATCATATGCTAACTTAAAAATTCTTGGCGACATCATATGGAGTAATTTTATCTTCAAATTCTGAGTTGCTGATCTTAGATTTTAGAAAGGAATTGCAATGGCGACCATACGCATATTTTAATTCAGAAAAAAATGACACATCAAGAGGTTGTAATTTGTGGGATGTGTGGGGTGGAATACTAACCATTATAATCCCATTCTCTTTGCAGTAATTATAAATATCCAGTGAAATATGGCTCGAGTGATTATCTAATACTAACAGCACGGGATTATCTGGACTAGACAGGACTTTTTTTGGAAATGCTTCAGCCATAATCGCACCGCTTGGTCCATTTTTCTGAAGCTGTGGGCTCATCCTCTTCCTGGGAAATATAAATAATGGAGGTATGTAGTTACCGGAGGCACTGAACGCCATTATTACCGTGATATTCTTCCCTCGTTCCCACGAAGAAATGATTCCAAACTGCTTTACTCCTTTGGGTCCAAGTCTTTTACATGATTCTTTAGGAACCGTAGATATACCGGTTTCATCAACATTGTAAATGCGATCTGGCAGAAATTTATATTTTTCTTGCACTGTTTCCAAATTTTTAAAAAAGCGGTCTACTTCTATTTTATTGAAGGCTGTTATTCTATTAATGCTTGTAGCTTCTGGCTTTCTCAAGGAAATTTGAGGATTTCGTTTTATAAATCCTAGATACCAGTCTTTTCCAGCTATTTGTTTATTCTTATTAAAATTATGTTTAATTTCATTGCGTTCTGCATAAGCAGATGCCATGGTTCTCAGCTCAATGCAAGTGATACCAAAAAATAAATTGGCCAGCTTAAGAACATGATCTAGTATCTCCTTTTCATGATGTGCCGAAAACAATGGGGCTCTACCAAGAGACTCTGATTTGACTTCCTTTAATAAATTTTTAACCTTAAGTTTTCTCCTCAATGTAGCTTCTGGTATTGAAAATGACCTTGCCACTTCCCGAATTTTACGACCATCTCTACAAATTGCATTCAATGCTGCATTAAGAGCTGCTGCAGAAAATGATCCTCTCTGTGTTTTTCGTATATATTATCCTATTTCTAAAAAAGAAAAAGATGCCTCAAAATGCAAAATAGACACTAAATAATAAATATTCTATACTCCATTGTTATTTAAGGTAATGAACTGAAAAGGCAAAGATGACGCACTATAACAGCAAAGATGACGCAGTCTGCGTCAACTTAGCCTGTTCAGCATAACCTACAAAAAATGGTTATCAAAATTATCCATCATCAAATATTTAACAGATAAATCCTCGCTAACTGAAAATAAATATCACCTACTCCCATGAATATGAAGAAAATCCAATGGAACCATTTTTATACAACTTACCCTTAATATTCGCAGTGTCAAAAATAACAAAAAATCAACGTGTATCGTGTTACTCTGGCTCACAGATACTAAACAGTACGAAAGCTGACCGATGAAGTTTTAAAGTAATAGTAGTTTCTAAAGGAGGGCGCCACGGGTATAAAAACTGAATTTAGTGAAGTACTTGATAAAATACAGAGGTGCGTCATCTTAGACGCTGCGTCATCTTCCCGCCCTTCCCCTACTCTTGTTTGCCTGCCTCTTATTCTGTTTTAGTCCATGATACTAAGACTTCCAAGATAAACCCACTTCGCAATCGAATTTTGTACATCGACGCGCATGACGTCAATTGGTGATAAAAGTCACTTTTATCACCAACCTTTTATCATCTCAGTCGGTAAAACATATATGGAAAGAGGGATATGGAGAGAGAGGTTTTTGTTTAAATATTTAGAATATTAAGGGATGTTAGGTAAAATATCTGCAATTAAATCTTAAAAATATGTTATATATACATCTCTGTTAGCCTAGCAATGTAAACTAAAATTATATAAAAAAGTAAGAACTAAACATCCTTTTGCAAATGGAAATTTATATACAGTGGATTGATTTATTAAAATAAAAATTTAATAAAACTGATAAAATAAAATACACTGTAATAATTTACAAGTTTATTTAACAATTTATTTTACAATTTTTAATATTTTCTTCTTAACTTTGGATGTTTCTTTAATATATCTATTCAATTTTCTAATTCTAAAATATAATTTACACCTTTACTAACATTACATCTGAACACAGCTAAATCCATTAGCGATTTTAAATAATTCTTGGTTAATTTTAATGACCCATTTTTAAAATTGTTAAAAATATGGTCCAGTTAATTACATTTAATTAGAAAATCTGGATATGGTTTAAGTAAACCTCCTTCGGAAAGATGGTTTACCCAGTAAACCGATGTCAACGTACAAGATAAACGATAAAACAAAACTAAATCTCAAGGTTAGTAGATATTTAAGTAGATATTTAAATATCTACTAACCTTGACTAAATCTGACAAAACTCCATACAACACAGAACATTTCTGGTGACATTTGTCGCCAAGTGACGTCACACGACTGATCGCATGCGCGTGGGTTTATCTGTAGTTTATAGTATCATGGTTTTAGTCGTTGTTGACTGTACATTATCTTTCCATCTTTTTGACGGCCTTCCAACGAGTCTTCTGCTATACGGTGTGTTGTTTCAGATTTGTTTGTTAGATGTTCGCTAATCTATCTGGTACCATTCGGTTTACATCTTCAATCCAGTTTTTTTTCTTGGTTTTATCCACCTGTTAATATTTTGAATTTTGCAGTGTTAGCGTATACTTCTGTTGGTTTGTCTGTCTCATAATGATATGCCCGCTATTGATCTTAATATTTTCATTTCGATATTCTTGATTTGTTTTTTCGTCTTTTTTGTATCGGTCCTTGTCTCCGATGCATATGTTAGGATTGATCTTACTGTTGTCTTGTATACTTTCATTTTGATTTCCGTAGTCAGATATTTGTTTCTCTTGCCGCTGTTGATACTTGCCTTGTGGTCTCTGTTCTTATATACCTGTTACTAGTGATCTCTTCTTCTTCTTAGAGTACCTGTCCGTTCCGAACGTTGGCGATCATTCTGGCTATGATGATTTTGTTGGTTGCTATACGAAATAGCTGTGTTGAGGTCTTTCTATACAATGCTCTTAGGTTAGCAAGCCAGGATATTCAATTTTACCCTGCAAAATGCATTGGAGTAGCTCGTATCTGCCTTGATTTTGTCCCAAGTACTCCAGCTTACGGCTCTTCACAATGTTGACCAAATCCGCGGTTGTCTTCATCCTCCGCAGTACTTCTTCATTGGTGACTTTGTCTGTCCATGGTATCTTAAGGATTCTTCTGTATAACCATAATTCAAACGCCTGAAGTTTTGATAGAGTTTCCACCTTCAATGTCCACGTTTCTACTCCATACAGAAGTACTGAGTACACGTAACATTTAAGGAGCCTTATTTTTGTTTTCAGGGGAGGTCATGGCCTCTGAACACAGAGCTCATAGCCAAGAACGCACTTTTGGCCTTTCCGATGCGACATTTAATCTCTTGGGTATTGTCCCACGACTCATTGATTATAGTTCCCAAGTAATTGTATTGTGAGACACGTTCAATTCTCATTTGGTTCGCATACATATTTGCTCCAGTTATGTTTTGCTTGCTGACGATCATTGCAGTGATCTCTACTCCTAGGCAATTGAATTTCATTACTTGTTCTATAATTTTGCCGTCTATTCCACTATACGTTTAGTTTTTTCTACTGATATTCTCATATTAAGTTTGTTTGCTGTGATATTGAAGGTGTGGAGCTGCCTATGTAGGTCATCTTCGTTAACAGCAATTAGTACTGCATCATCGGCATAGCATAGTATCGTGATTTTATGCGCTCCCATGTGGTATTTGTGTCGTTTTCTTACTTCGTGAATTATTTGAATCTTTACCATGTTGAATAACAATGGGCTGAGCGAGTCTCCCTGGTGGATTCCTCCTTTTAGTTATATGCATTCTGTTTCTCCTGTTGGCACTATAACTCTGGTTTTGTTGTTCTTGTTCATTTCATTAATTGTCCTTATTTTCTGATGGTCTATTTGTCCAGCTTGTAATAAATTTAAGATGTCATTTCGCTTCACCCTGTCAAAAGCACTTTTTAAATCTACAAAGCACATAGTAGGCTGGTTTTTCATATTCAATAGACTTCTCAATTATTTGTCTGATAATAAAAATTGCGTCTATTTTGCTGCGGTTCTTCCGGAAGCCTTGTTGTTCATCTGTCATACTCGCTTTTTCCCCGATTTTATGTTTTATGACTGCCGTCATTTTGTTTCTTTTTTATTGGCGACAATTTTGTCTTTATGGATGATATTGCACAACCGCAAGAGTCCTGACATATTACTTGGGAAAAGTTTGAATTAAGACTCTAAAACGGCCAGCTTGCAGCTCCGATCTGAATAGCATCGAACATCTTTGGGATGAACTTCATTGTTATAAGGTTATAAGTCAACCAAGCCAGTAGAAAGTCTTGTAGAACTTCAAAACATATTTTTTGAAGAATAAGAACGTATTCCTTAAGTTTTTATTAAAAATTTGTTCCATTTCCTTTCAAACCATAACACCCATTATTAGACAATTTTGTTTAAGTTCACTTGTAATTTTTATTGCTTGCAATTAGTTTCGATATCACACTTTTTTTTGTAGCATTCTGATTAAATAAGTTGTGGTAAGAAATCAAACAGTAATGGCCATTTTTTGTTTTAAAAATAAAAGATGTTGAGAATATAATATGAAACAGTGCATAAAACTTCCAATGAATTTTTATTTTCGAAAATTTATAGGGTGGCCACTTTTTTGCCGGTCAGTGTATAATAAACTAAACTTGAAACTTAAAAAACTACTTTGACACAGTAAGTAATTCATTTAATAAATTATTCTTCTTACGATAAGAGTATTATTAATTCAATAACTAATTTTATTCCAGTGTGTATATTAAGTGCTTCCAACTAGTCCATATAATTAAGGTAAAAAAGTAACCTGTACGGGAATTTGACCAGATGTCTGATAAGATTTTTGTTATAATCTGGTTTAATATAAGGTATATTTAACACCTTTATGTTACTGTTTTATAGTAAAAGTTCGATGGACTAATTATTAACAATTTTGGACCAAACATGCAGTATTTAAGTAATTTCAACGAATTTGGAGGTAATTATTTTATAAAATAGGTTTAATGCCTTAAAATGGCAATTTTGAATGTTGATTTACTAATTTGTTGCTTAGAAAGCTGTAAAAAACATTCTGAATTCTTAATTATTAATAAATGTTAATAAATATTGTAAAAATTGACCTATAACTTTAATATTGCATGGAAAATTGGATCTTATAGTTTAAAAATTTTTGTTAAAGTGATAGGGATATTCATCAATTAGTTTAAAAGTTATTCAATGTACTTAATAGTACTCAAAGAGAGAGAGAGAGAGAGAGAGAGAGAGGGTTATAACATCAAACTAATTTAAAAAAGTTAAAAAACTATTTCCAACATTGCAAAACTTGATTGCAAAAGCATTGCACTTTTTTCCTTATAAACAAAAATGAATAACTTTTTTGCTATTACAAGGAAAAAAAAATTTTTATATTTAAAAAGCTGGCAAGTTAAAAAAAATAGTTAATATTATGTTATTATTCTTAACGATTCTTAGTCCTTTTTTTATATCTTCAGTTCTTGTTGATGGATTTTGACGTTTCACTAACTTCTTGATTGACTTTTTAAAAAGATTTATTTCACAATTAATATTTACACTCTGTTCTACGATAAAATGAAGCAAATAAAATTATAACACAAATCTGTTATTAGCAAAAAACTTAAATGACTAGTAAATGACGAGTGACGAGTAATACAATAATGTTAAAGTACTAAATTTATAATCTTTCTATAAAATGTGGAGTCGGCATTTCCCACGAAAGGCCAGCTTTGGTCAGAGTTTGATGTCCGTGCATGGTCAGCTATATCTATGGGAACGCTTCCTGAAAGGATGATGAAATAGGAACTGATATTGCGAAACCAAAGTGTTGGTAACCCTTGAGTGGTTCAAGGGTTATATATTTTCACATAACAGCTCCCCTCATTAGTGAAAAGTCGATGCCTTGCTTCGACTTTTAAAGTTCAATTGGGGTTTCTGATACTTCTTCATTTTCTGGGCGTACGTCTGGTCTTCTTTTAAAGGTTAATCTTTTAAGTTTTTGTTTAATGGAACTGCTGCGATGTGGTAAAGGTGGAGGTGAGTCCTGCGGATAGTTCATGGCAAGTCTTGGAAATCTTTTGCGTCTACATTTGCAGAAGATGTATACAAAAACTAGAATGATAATTAATGATAAAGACAATATAGTGAACCAAGGCAAATGTTCTTCGATGAATGGTGGGTTCATGATTCGGTCGAGTTCTTCTTAATATTGGTCCAGCTTTTGTTGTACAATATTTAAATCGTCTGCATTGATCTTATTGAGTTGTAATGGTTTCAAATTTGGTATATGGTTTCTTCTTTCGAAATGGTCACGATATCTTATGAAACATTAACTGGATGACTTCTGTAGGTTATATTTGGATATTTATCGATTTGATCTCTGGCATAAAGTCTAGTACTTACAATAAATGCTGTACATTCGGGTAGTAATCTTAGAATTGTGTCTACTTTGATTGTTTGGGTACTGATGTCTTTTCTTTCATACTTGATTGTAACTGATAATGGATCGGATACTGTTATTAACCATAAATTTCGGTCAATTTTTTGCACATTGTAATCTTATGCTAAAAACGTCGACATCTGACAAGTTTTTGGTAGAACGCTAATTGGTTTCAAATAACTGGGCTTCACCTATAGTATCGCTGTCTATTGGATAAGGAAGAATATCTGTGCACATTCTTTGGTTTGGATTAATTGATTTGCATTCTTCTGTGTTTTGGGGTAACACATATGAAATTGAATCATCATCTTGCGCTATATACTTATGTATTATAGAAAGATTTATTGGTCGACTAGTGGAATTTCTAGGACGAATACAATTTTTGAATGGAGTTGATATGTTTAAAGTTTTATTATATCAATATACTGGGCTATATTTGATGTATAAATGGGCAATGGTAATACATTGTTGATTTTTCTGGAGTGAATCCAACTTGATATTTACCAACTAAAAATTGTATATATATATATATATATATATATATATATATATATATATATATATATATATAAAGGCCAAATATATGGCCTAGGAGACAAAATCGTTAAACTTCCCGTGCTCGAATCGGTATCACTAAAGTGTTATGATCATTTCGGAAAAATGAATGTCTCCCCAGGGGACACATTCGTTTTACTTTCCGAGTTTGAATTTGTATCAGCCCAAGTGTCTGATGATGGCTGGGATAGGCCGGAATGATCATAACACTTTAGTGATACCGATTCGAGCACGGGAAGTTTAACGAATTTGTCTCCTAGGCCATATATTTGGCCTTTTAATATAATAAAGCGATAGCGGCTTTCGCTAAAAGATTTAAGTTTTCATATATATATATATATATATATATATATATATATATATATATATATATATATATATATATATATAAATTTGCGAGTGTGTTGTGAATGGATACCAGTTTCGAGCATTACACAGCAGTATAATAACACTTAAAATATACGCATCATTTTCGAATTAAACCATATTCTTAAGTCAAATGATGTTATTATTATGATTAAACTGTAGAAATAAATTATTTTTAATTTTAAAAAGTTTGATTTTTACAAAAAATTACAAATTCGTTTGTAATTACATATTTGTTTACTAAAAGTAACAATTTACTTCAATGTATAAATTGCAAGCTCAAAAAAAATGCACGAAGAAAAAATTACTTGTTTAACATCGTATTTGAAAATATGATATTTGAAATCCTTGTCGTCCGAGACATGGATTAAAAAAATTTGGAGAGCAAAATTGGTTAACAAGAAGCCGAAATAATGCAATTTTTAGCGCGCGCTATGATTTTGAACTCGCTGATTCACATTTCGAGTGAATGTCCCCCACCACCACCTCTCATGCATTTCGAGCGACATTTTACGCAAAAACGGTTTTTTATTTGTCTGTTTTATGGATGTTGCCATGAAGCGCATTAAGTATGAAACTTTTCATATAAAAAGTACTTGACAAGACGAGAGTATTTGTTTAAAAACGAGCCCTCTCGAAAGCTAACGAAATATTGTGTAAAATTGAATAACGAAACTTTTAACTTGTTATAATTTTTTTCTAGGATCAATATTTTCCGAATTATAAACGAATATAGGAGCAAAAAATGAGAAATTTTCAATTGTTTTTAGATTTTGTTAAATAAAAAATTTAGCACAGGGTTTGCGACTATAGTGTATTTTTATGTATGAGAGAGTACTAAAACAATAAATTATGTATGCAAATCTTTAAACTGTTGGTACGGGTGACTCAATGAAAAACAGATATTTGTCAACAAGTTTACAGAAGTATATAGGAAAACAATTTTAAATTGAGTATGACCACCAGGTATAAAGGTTGGAGCAGAATGGAATACAATAGTTGTGAGGGTTACTAATCCCTAAATAAGGTTGCCAGTGTCGGAGTGATGGAGGTTAACAGGTACTAATGAATTTGCAAGAAATGTAAGATGTTTATTTTATTGGTTATATATAACCAATAAAAGTTTAATAAGTACCTACCTATTTGCAAAATAAAGTTTAATTCTTTAGATAAAATAAAACGTTTTATTTTATCTGAAATGAGTGCATTCCACGAAGTAAGGTTTTCAACAATCAAACATTTATTTCTTTAATTCCAGGAATCTACGACAGTAATTGACTAGATAATTACCTTCTAAACTTATTCCACAGAAAATGTGATAGTGGGTTTTTCCATTTTGTAGGAAGGTCCAAGTGGCGTATTCAAAATTCTTAACAGTTCACTAAAAGTAGGTACTTCAGTTGCAAGGTGCAGTTTATTGTGTATACTAGTGTTATGGAAAATTTGGAAGTGCCGTGTAAATGCCGAAAAATTGGTCCTTTAATGAAAAAACATTAATATTTAATTGTTTTAAATCATTTACAGACAAACGTTTATGTGAAAGTGTTGATGAGACCGTTGAGTTAGTTAGCAGTACACTTGGTGTTGGGAAATCTACGATTTACAGAGTTATTAGAAACCAAAATTTCAAATAGAATATCATTTTAAAGAAGGACTTCGACGGAAATTGCATGAATTCTTCTTTAGACAAGAATTTCCAACATTGGATAAAGTTCTTGTCTCAGTTCGAGATGATAAGGATTACCCAGAAATGAGTCGAAGTACGTTATGGAAACTTTTAAAAGAAATAGGCTTCCACTGGAAAAAGAATCCCAGAAAGTCTATTTTATTAGAAAGAAGCGATATTTTCATATGGAGAAGACATTTTCTAAGAACCATAAAGGAAATGAGAAACCAAAAAAGAAAAATATTTTATCTTGATGAAACATGGATCAACGAGGGTCATACACCAAATAAATTTTGGCAGGATGAAACTGTTACAAGTCAAAGGCACGCTTTTGTAAATAACTTATCTACTGGTTTAAACCCACCATCAGGAAAGGGACGCAGTCTGATAATAGTACACATTGGCAGTTCAGACGGTTTTGTTAAAGGTGGTTTATTAACTTTTGAATCAACTCGTACCGGTGACTACCATGAAGACATGAACGCTGATGTCTTTCAAGAATGGTTCGAACAAATGATAGATCTTCTTCCCAAGAACTGTGTAATAGTAATGGATAATGCAAGTTATCACTCCAGAAGGACTGCCCACAACCAAGTGGTTAAAAAAAGACTTGCAGAATTGGCTGAGTTCAAAAAATATTACGTACCATCCCGGATCTATAAGAAAGGAATTTTATTCGTTGTGTGCCCTTCATAAAGAAAAATTTAAAAAATACGAAATTGATGAAATTGCCAAAAATCGTGGAATGACAGTACTTAGATCCCCACCATATCATTGTGAATTAAACCCGATTGAACTTGAACTTGAAATTCATGATGTTAAACAGTTGTTTTTGGAGGCCGTAAATAATGTAAAACCTGAAAACTGGGAAAAGGCAGTAAATCACACTATTAAAGAAAAGGAAAAAATGTGGAAGCTGGACAATATTACTGATAAAATGATCGAGCCAGTTATTATAAATCTTGGTTCGGAAAGTTCATCTTCTGAATCTGATTTGGATTTGTAACAAGTAGCTGTAAGTTTTATATTAATATTTTTTTATTCATTTATTAAATATACCTTAGACGGTTTTAAAAACTCTTTTTCTCTTTTGTAATTTTTAAAAATTTAAAAAAATGTGAATTTTTTAAAACCCTTTTTAATGTAGGCCAGTCAGTTCTAATATAGTGTGTGATAAAAGAGATCACTTTTGTTTACATACACATAACACTTTATAACACTGAAATAATTCATTTATTTTTTACAATTATTAAAAGTAATTTTTCAATTAATCTTGAGCACGCCCATGGAGTGGTCGGAGATACCAGTTAAAATTATGCTAATTACTCTCTTGTTCATAAAAATAAACTATAGCGCATGTCATGATTATCGATATTGGGCACATACTGAAGGGATTCCAGCAAAAAATAGCTTCCTATGGAAAATGTCCAATCCAAAACAGATCCCTCCTAGACTATTAATCCTCTGGACAAAACATCTATATAGCTATTGGAGGCGATTAATACTAGCAAATACATAATTCGATGATCACAAATAGGATGATAAGGATGATAAACTGGAAGTTTAGGACTATGTACAAAACATTAATGTAAAACGAAATACATCAAATCTATCAAAAAAAAAAAAAAATTACTTGTGAATGATTAGTTCAATGAATATAAATTCAGTTAAATAGTTCAGTTATTACACTGTCATGCATATACAATCACACAGTCATGCACTCATGAAGATATTTAGTCATAGTTGTATAGTCTTTCGCTCGTACAGCTACACTGCCATGCGTATCATATAGCCCTAAAGGCTATAGCGGGATAAGATGGTCAAAATTGCGCCATGCTCGATTTAGTTTTGGGTCTGGCCATTCGAAAGGACATAATTAAAAACTCACTCGGTTAAATTTTCAAGTCCTTAGGTGCCTCTGGGGGTTCGCTATGGCAAAAAACGTATTTAAAGAAAAAAAAATTTTTCAGACGCTGTACTGCTGCAAAAAATCTAAAAAAAATCATGAAAGCGTAGTTTAATAATAAAATACTATCTGGATTTTTTTCAGATTTTTAACTTGAAAATTGAGCCAACGAAAAATATTTGAAATTTTTAGTAATATTTTAGGTTATGTCGGAAATTTTTGGCCAACTTTAAGACAATGTTTATTTATGGGTTTTTTTCCGTTCTTTTGAACGGCATAGGTATTATTCTTATTTTCAACGTGAAAAATGCCCAAAAATCGAAAAAACTGCTTTTTTGGCATTTTTCTAAAGCACCCCCACCCCTTAACAATAAATTGTGTGGGCCTAGGAACAAAACAAAAAAAAATAAGTATTACAGAAAACAAAAAATTTATTTATACTGCCATAAGATACAATAATATCATTTTTTTTAATAAAAAAAAATATTAATAAAATAAACATAAATTAGGTTTTTTAGTGAGATGGATGACTCATAACCTTAACAACATACATCTAAATTAATGATAATTCATATTTTTATATGTATTCTTAACTTTACAATCGAAACAAGATATTAAAACTATTATTTTTTTCCTACAGCATGCTAAAAAAGAAACGAAAAACCCCGTTTTTTTGCGTTGTTTTTAAGCTTTCGCTATATAACCTCTAAAGTCAGTGTCTAAATGAATGATAATTTACATTTTCACATGTATCTTCCCCTTTACAATCAAAATCAGTTATTCAAAGCATTAGTTTTATCACACAACTTTCTGAAAAACCGAAAAACCCCGTTTTCTCCATGTTTTTACTACATAACCTCAAAAGACTCTGAAAAATGAATCGTGAATTAGAACGCACTTGTACACTCAAAAGTTGTGAAACTAAAAGCTAGCGAATATATCTACATATATACGTGATATTATATCACAATGTACATGCATTTATACACAAACGCATATCTATATAGTTCCATGACTTTTGAGATCCTTGTTATATAAATTAATAACATAACAAAACATTTAAAACAAAAACAAAAAGTTTTAAAAATGTAAACTAAACGTTTAAAACTTTGTTCAAAGTAACAAAGTTTATTATCAAATATTTATCTATTTCAGTAACAAGAGTAGTATAACCCGACAAGCGAGAGCTGGCGGGTTGCGTGTAGAACAAATTAAAAAGTGGAAGGGATTGCTCATTTCTATTGCAGTCGGCTAGGAGTTCACATCGTGTATAACTGTTTAAGTACCTATACTATATACCTATAATCGCGATTAAGTACCTCTCCTATCTCTCTTAGAATAATTCCTTTTTTATTTTCACGCAGCTCACCCGCCAGCTCTCGCTTGTCGGATTATAATAATACAAAATTAGCAATGAAATAAGTGAATTTAAACTATAAAATGTTCTCTAGTATAATATTTTATATATTTATTTTCAAAGCGGTAATCCAAACATCCAGAATTAGTATTAAAGAGGTACTTATTAACTTACTTTGTTACACAGTTGATTCAGTCAAAAACTGAGAAAGATGTAGCAAGAGCTATTCAGCAGAACGTCGAAACGCAGTGTAAATAAAAATATCGCATTGGCTTTCGTGAATTTACATATGATGTTTACTGTACTATTAACTTCGGACCAATAATTAACCACAATGCATAGGTTCGAACTTATAGTAAAAAAAGAATTTGTTGCTTCACAATATAAAACAATAATACTGGTTATTTTTGTCTGTTATTTTAGACACGACATAATTCTGCTGTCAAATTCAAAATCAATTCAAAATAAAGACAAAAACAGAGAGCTATTGACCATTTGAGGAAAAGCCCCGCCGAAATGATAAAGGCCCTCACACGCAAACTGACTAAGAGCGATACAGAGGATATGGCCCTACACACGCAAACGCACTAAGAGCAATATATTATGCGAGCCTGATTATATCATATTGTTACGAACATGCATTCAGTGTGGCCCGCCTAACGGTCGCATCTCGAAGCACCGAGAAGTTTCGGCGATATATCGAGCGCTGTAAAATTCCACCCGTCAAATAACGAATTATAGGTGGGACTACTCCCGAACATTCTCGAACATAATACTTTGGTATATATATGTAACGAAATTACCAAAGAGAATACCGAACTGTAAAGTTATAAATAAATATTTTTATATAAATCCGAACCGCTCGTTTTATTTAAAAACGGTACAATATATACATGGCGTTGGTAGTTGCGTCGCCTAATATCAATTACCGTGTGGCGCAACTATCAACGCTATGTTTTCTGTTACAATCAGGCTCCCTGGATATGCGGGATATCGGCCTAAGACATGAAGGCCAAAACAGTTAAGTACATATAAGTATAAAATATAAAATAAAATAATAATACTATAAGAATGGGTATAAGGCTCTTGTATCTAAGCGGAAGAGTAAGACATGGACGAGCATGGTACGAGCTTATTAATTTATATAACAAGGATCTCAAAAGTCCTGGAACAATATAGATATGCGTTTGTGTATAAATGCATGTACATTGTGATATAATATTACGTATATATGTAGATATATTCGATAGCTTTTAATTTCACAACTTTTGAGTGTACAGTGCGTTCTAATTCACGATTCATTTTTCAGAGTCTTTTGAGGTTATGTAGTAAAAACATGGAGAAAACGGGGTTTTTCGGTTTTTCAGAAAGTTGTGAGATAAAACTAATACTTTGAATAACTGATTTTGATTGTAAAGGGGAAGATACATGTGAAAATGTAAATTACCATTCATTTAGACACTGACTTCAGAGGTTACATAGCGAAAGCTTAAAAACAACGCCGAAAAAACGGGGTATTTCGTTTCTTTTAGCATGCTGTAGGAAAAAAATAATATTTTTAATAGCTTGTTTCGATTGTAAAGGTAAGAATACATATAAAAATATGAATTATCATTAATTTAGATTTATGTTGTTAAGGTTATGAGTCATCCATCTCACTAAAAAACCTAATTTATGTTTATTTATTAATATTTTTTTTTATTAAAAAAAACTGATATTATTGTATCTTATGGCAGTATAAATAAATTTTTTGTTTTCTATGTACCTAATACTTATTTTTTTTTGTTTTGATGAAAAATGCCAAAAAAGCAGTTTTTTCGATATTTAGGCATTTTCCACGTTGAAAATGATAATAATACCTATGCTATTTGAAAGAACGGGAAACCACATAAAAAAACATTGTTTTAAAGTTGGCCAAAAATTTCTGACATAACCTAAAATATTACTGAAAATTTCAAATATTTTTCCTTGGCTCAATTTTCAAGCTAAAAATCTGAAAAAAATCAGGTAGTATTATATTATCAAACTTTCATCACGCTTTTATGAATTTTTTCAGATTTTTTACAGCAATACAGCGTCTAAAAAAATTGTTTTTTCTTTAACTACGTTTTTTCCCATAGCGAACCCCCAGAGGCACCTAAGGACTTGAAAATTTAACTAAGTGAGTTTTTAATTATGTCCTTTCGAATGGCCAAGCCCAAAACTAAATCAAGCATGGCGCAATTTTGACCATCTTATCCCGCTATAACCTTTAAACAATACTAGTATATAAACTAAATATCTTAATAAAATTGGTTTTAGATATTACTCTTTTGTTGCAGATGAGGTGTTGAAAAACATAACAACTACTGAACCAAGTTTTTACGATCCTTATACTTTCTACAGACGTCATCAATACAGTGGCAAATACCAAATAAAACAGACCAAGTTAAACTCTGATATTACTGTTACTAAAGATACTAAAATTAATAACGTTGAAGAAATAAATTTTAATCCAAATGATAAAGCAATTCCGAAGATAGAAAATTATGAATCTTCCTCTATTATTATTCAAATACAGTCAAACATATAAATGATGTCATAGTTATAAATCTATTAGATATAAATTAGAAATATAATATATTGAATATATAGTGTAAAATAATAATTATTAAATTATGATGTGGCAATTACATATTTTTGTTAAAGCAGCAACAATAGATAGTGATTACTACTTAGTTAAAGTACGATTTAAAAAAAGAATACCAAATTTAAAAAAAAAGAGACCGGAAGAAGGAGAGAACAAATCCACATTAATAAACTAAAAGATTTCAAAATTGCAAATGTATACAGACAGCAAATGGAAGATCAAATAAGGACAAACAACTTAGAAGAAAAAGAAGACATTAAGCAACTATGGGCAAATATACGAGATATTGTGTTTGTGAGATATAATAAGGACAAACAACTTAGAAGAAAAAGAAGACATTAAGCAACTATGGGCAAATATACGAGATATTGCGTTTGAGAAATTGGTTAAAATATTGGGCAAAACCAAGTCAGAAAAAAGAAATCATTGGTTGAATTACAAGTGCGAAATGACCACAAATAGAAAAAAATGCAGCATATCGAAAAACCATCAACGCAGCGATGAAATTGTAAATGATAAAAACTCGGTTTTTAATAGACGGGCACAACATTTCAGCGAACGTTTTAATATAAACGATATTGAAGGAGATTACAAGATAGAAATCAACAAAATCTACGTCAACTACACAGTAAAGTCCCAACAAGAGAAGACGTGTCAAATGCCATCCTAAAACTCAAAGACAATAAAGCCTCAGGAATCGATAAACTCGAAAATGTATAAAAAATGGTGGTGATCAACTTTTTGCAGCAATCCATAATTTATTTTTCTTTAATTTATTTAACTTAGTCGTTAACATGGTTGTATCACACGCCGCCATCTTTTCACATTCATTTACGTTCAGAACTGAAGAAATTATCGTTGAAATATTTAAATTTTTAAGAGAAACTTTGAAATGCGTCTTAACACTTTGACAGTTTTTGACGTTCTAAAAAAAATTACATACCTACTTAGTACAAGTAAAATAAATTAAACAATTAAACATTATACAATTTTTAGTTTTTAGAATTTCACGTTCATATTCTTATTTATTTAATTACGAGAGTTGTTCCGATATCAACCTTGTTGAATACTATAGGCGTCGCTCTCCAAAGTATACCTCCATACTCTCCAAAGATATTTAAATTAGAGTAACAACTTTTGATAAATAAACAGTATACAGGGGAACCTCGATTATCCGTCTCTCTATTAACCCTCGCCTCTGCGAACCGTCAGGATCCATACATAAGTTATATTGACCACATAAGTAAAAAATTTCAATTTAAATAGGTAATGATAAATTATACTTTGCTTTGAGAGTTCTATTTTTAGAATTACAAGTCGAAAATAAAAACGCACAGCATAATAATTATTACAGTCAATATCTGTGTGTCACCATAATACAGCTTGATTCAAATTCAAACATTGATTGTGTCACTTGGTCGTTTGATTAATTAAGTTTTGAAAAATGAATGTTTTGTCAATTGCAAGAAAATAGAAATTATTGCAGATCTAAAGAAAGTTGTTTCTGCTGTCGCATTGGGCAAAAACTATGATGTTCCGAGAACAACAATTAATGATTTAAAGAAAAATGATGAAGAAATTGAAAAACATGCTTGCAAATTCGAGTTGTTATCAACAGGTCCTCGAAGACACTTCGTCTCAGGACCATTTTACCTATGTAGGGTCATACGTCGCCATGTTACCAATTCCAACGGTAAGTTAAACATCATAATTTGTAACCACATATAATGTAAAGCAACTGTAAATTTATATCATTTAAAGGGTTTTGACCCATATATTTTGGTGGCTCATAGCATGTATACCTCGTTTACACTGATAATGGATTTAACAATCCGAAAACGTTTTGTAATATAGTTGTGATAGCCCGTTTGGGCATTTTATTATATACCTTTTATAAAGGATTTGAAATAAATTTTTTGCCAAGATAAAAATGTCCCCATGATAGTGTTCTCGGACGCAACTAGTTCACGTTCGAGACGCATCACCCCGCCCCTTATTTTTGCCGTTGGCTCCTCCCTGACCTGGAAATCCCTAATCGCTACTTCAGAAAGTATAAAAATAGGCGATTTTCAGGTCAATAAGTTAGAAAATTCCCAAACAGATGGAAAGAGGCCCATGTCATAATGCTACCAAAGCCCGGTAAAGACAGCACATTCCCACAAAATTACAGGCAGATAAGCTTACTACCAGCAATCAGCAAAATAGTAGAAAGAGTGATACTCAACAGACTCCAAGCTGAAACAGACAGGTTAAACATCATACCAGAAGCCCAATTTGGCTTCAGATCAGAACACTCCAGCGAGCTACAAGTACTCAGACTAACAGAGTACATAGCAGCAGGATTCAATGACAAACAGTATACAGGAGCTGCATTCCTGGATGTAAGTAAATCTTTCGACAGAGTCTGGCATAAGGGACTATTATACAAAATGAGAGATTACGGGTACAGCGGAGCAATGACAAGGCTGATCTCTTCTTACTTGAGCAACCGCAGTTTCAGAGTCCGGATAGGACAAGTCCTGTCCGAACTCGGGAACCCGGAAGCTGGAGTACCACAGGGAGCAGTACTGTCACCTCTGCTGTACACGATATACACAGCAGACATACCTAGAACACCAGGTACATTATTAAGTATCTATGCTGACGACACAGCGATAGCGGCTAAACACCGAAATGTAGACATATCAGTCACCAATATACAGACAGCGTTAGACGACATTGAAGAATGGAGTCTTAAGTGGAAAATCAAAATTAACTCAGACAAGACACAAGCTGTACTTTTTCAAAAGAGGCGAGAACGACCAGAAGAACAGGTCACAGTGCAAGAAAATCCCATTGAGTGGAAAGCGAAGCAAAATACCTCGGAGTAATAATGGACAAAGTATTAACATTTAACAAACACGTAGAAGCTACGGTACAAAAAGCAAACATGGCAAGAGCCGCAATAAGAGGCCTAGGAGGAAGGAAGAGCAAACTGCGAATAAAAACTAAAATAAGACTAATAAATAGTATAGTCCTTCCCTTACTAACATACGCGTCACTTGCATGGGGACACATATGTAACACAACAAAAAAGAAAATACAGGCACAACACAACAAAAGCCTAAGAGAAGCGGTAAACGTACCAAGATACGTAGCTGACAGATTCCTATTCAGAGAACTACAGCAAATCAGAGTGACTGACACTATGAAAGAAAAAGCCAGGGAAAAGTTCGCAGAACTAGAAAATCACCCCAGTCACATTCTACGAGAGATAATGAGGTATGACGCTTTCCACAGATGGAAGCACAAAAGGCCAAAACAACAAATATTAGATTAACGCAAAACCAGAGGGAAAAATAAAAAAAAACCCCAATAGGGAAAAAATATTACAAAAAGCCCAGAGTGAGAAGAAAAACCAATCAAAACACACACACACACACACACAAGGAAGACAGTTCGTAGCTCAAATCACCCAGAATATCGCAAATCGCCTCATATACACAGTGGGCCCTGTTGCTCACACTAGGATAAAGTCTATATTGTGGTAATGTATAATATTTATATATTTTCTTTATTATAATGTAGACTGTATACTAATTATGACTTTTTTGTTCACAGGTGACCTACAAAAAAAATCACAAAAAACACAAAAAACGGCTTCGGCCACCAAAAAAATCAAAAAAATACTAACAAAAAACCGGCTTCGGCCACCAAAAAAATTAACAAAAACCCCTAAACCCGGACACGTAGGGCCCAAACCCCTTGAGCACCAAGTCGCCGAACTGAGCCGAGACTCAGAGCGGAGACTTGAGGCCCAAGTAAGCAATTTTAGTTCGCGGATAAGCTACATTAAGATAAACAGGAATAAAGCGGAGATGCGCTGTCCTGAGTTTTCACATACGGTTAGAAAACCATGTTGGGGTTCAATCACCCAGGACCTCCACATGAAAAGCACTTGGCTGATTGTTGTACCTCTATAGCGAATCAAATTGCTATAGGGGGGAAAGGGATGGTCTAGAGCATTGGAGCACGGTGGGGTGATTCCCGTTTTTAAACACGAATTAAAACACCTCGCTCCAATGAATTGTTACACCCGATCGTACTACCTGGGTGAACATTTCTCATAGGCTGGGTTTAATCAAATTGCTTGCTTGCTCAATAAGTTAGTCCTTCACGGGCTCTCCGAGAGCTTAGTGCTCTCGGGGCTCTGCTTTTTCTTTTAGCCTACCCTATACTCTGTGGCTGAGTATTATTTCTACTGTATTTTGGTGTTTTATTTCGACCTATATATATTTGGTCATGTAAGAAATAACTTGCCTTTTTTAAGGCAAGACATGGAAGACAACAAACCTGATGTTTATTTCGACAACTATCATGTAAGATATTTGTCATGTTAGAAATCTCTCGTCTTTATTAAGACGAGCCATCAGGAGACAAAACATTTTGAAGTCCATACCCTGAAAATGGACAAAAGTAGAGGAGCTCACGATGTTTCTGAAGCCTCTCTACAAAGCACACGGTGGTACAGAAGGTGGCAAGACCCTTTTCATTTACCCCGAGGTGACAATAGCCGAGCGTGATACGGTAACAAAGAAAGTCATGGCTGGCTCAACTGTTTTGTTTTCCTTGCCTAAAGATGACATAAACGAACAGTTAATTAGTGACGCAAACAGTTATCGATTGCTGTTAGATGATGAAATCGTTAAAATGGCAACAGAGGCTGACGAAACTGATTCAGAAGCTGACACAGACTTGTACGGTGGCAATGTTGAAGATGCTATTGCAAGTCACAAATATTTGCGTAAAGAAGCTAGAGAAGCTGCATTGCACATATCGCTCCATCGACTGGTATTCTCGGCAACAAAAAGCAAATAAGGTAGATTTTGATGATTTTTATGTCAATTAAGAAATTCGGCCATTGCAAAATGTGAAGTAATAGTAAAACAAAGATTTCAGAATATTTTAAATCAAATTAATTCGATTCTACTAACATAAATTCCTCTTATATTTTCAAGTAAAACTAACAAATAAAATTTGAGAGTTATACTCTGAATTTTTATTTTTTTTAATGCTCTGTTAACTGTCTTTTCGATTATCCGTCATACTCTTGGTCCGGTGTCCTGACGGATAATCGAGGTTCCACTGTATATGATTAAATATATAGAAAATGATAAAAACAGTAAAGAAAATAATCAAAAAATCTTTAGATGTTCTAAGAACCTGTTCCTTGTCACAATGATTTCAAAATAATAAATCGACCAAAAGTTTTTTATACATCCTTTATTTATTGTAATCTGTTTCTGAAAATGACAAAAAGTAAAGGTATAAAAAGGTGTATTATTTTTTTTAAATTATAAAGTAGACACATTTAAACAAATTTATGGTTATAAAGAGGCCTAGATTTTGTCTGCAGTTTATTAATTATTTACAAGCAGTGGGTTATTTCAATATATACCTATTTCTGGCACAACTAGGGAGTTTTTTATGACATAAATTGGTAACAAAAGGAAATAATTATTATTTTATTTTAATACAAACTTGAATAAAACTGGTTTGACAACACACTGTTAAAAAACAACCCTAAAATATTGTTTTATAATCCTAATAACCAATCGTTTATCTTGATTAATTGAAGAGTTAATTGGAAGAAGGCAAATATGTAACTTGAACCCTTCTTCGGTAAATCATTCCAATGTGTACAGTTTTTTATATAGTTGCATTGTGTCTGACTTTCATTGCTCTACGACTAAAATTAGGGAAAATAGCAAGTGCAAGAAGGATTCAAGTTGCAAGGTGTACACGTTTTCAGTTGTAAAACACGGTCTTTAATTTTTGAATCTTCTAAAAGTCAAGTTTAATGAGGTTATTTTTCAACTGTCTGGTGGAAAAATAATTCATGTCAGTTTGAAACCTTCATACACAAATAAAGAAAAAAATATTAATGAAACAATTTAAACATAAAAGAACTCAAACGTGTTAGTAGCCTTCTTCACTTTAAAAATGCCTAAAAGCTGGTCATTGTTTTTCATGGATGAAGGATTTAATATGTTTTATGCCCATTTTTCTACATTGTTAATATAATTTTTATTTATAGAATGTCGTTTGATGAAAGATACTTACGATATTAACCCATTCCTACAACAACTCTGTTATCCTTAAAGAAATGACCATCATTCAAAAGGAATCTTTTTGATTTTGAAACGCAGGTAGTTAGTATTTCGCTCTCACTCTGTGTCTGTTCGTGCATTAAGGCGTGAAACCACGTGAAACGTTGTAGATTTGTGGTTATG
This sequence comes from Diabrotica balteata, assembly GCA_918026665.1. Taxonomy (NCBI): domain Eukaryota; kingdom Metazoa; phylum Arthropoda; class Insecta; order Coleoptera; family Chrysomelidae; genus Diabrotica; species Diabrotica balteata. Next base: position 77,953,432 of record OU898280.1, on the reverse strand, counting down.
TTTTGATGCTAATCGTGGTGTTGATAGAAAAGGTGCAGTTTTTGTATTATAAAGTGGATTTTTTTCATTCTTCAGCGAAAATGAGTAAAACTAGAGGAAAAAAAATTCTTGAATTAGTGACTAGAGCAGAATCCAACAGGAATAATGACACTGAATTATTTGAGCAAAAAATTACTAGTTCTGCAGCCAATGATGAATATGGTTAGTATTTTTTTGTTTTTTATTGTAAACGGTACGGTAATATTACAAATATATACAATGATAGTATATAAGTTTTAAATCAATATGTTTAAAGTTAATCTCTCATAATAATAATCTTTTTCATGTCATGTAAAAAGCTGCTTTTGCTTTTGCAATAATATTCTTCAAAACAAAGTTATCATTGTTATAATATTCGGAATGTACAGGGTGTTACTAAGTTTTTCGTTGGCAAAGTTTTATTTTTTAAATGTAATACATATCCATAGTAATATCCATAGTCAAATATCTTTACCTATATTTCTCCAAAAAAAAAGAAAATAGTTTTTATACTGCGACTTACATAGTTCCTCAATAAGTTCAAACAAAATTTGATCTACTGTATCAAGTACCGATTTATCTAGTTCTCAATCTCACATAAATACAGAAAAACATCAATTTGATGATACTTAACGTAGGATCAAAGTCATACTTATGTAGAACCACATTTTGTAAAGCTATGAGAACAGGAACCATGTACCAAATATTTTCTTTTCCTTTTCAGATAGTACTTCATCGAAAAGTGAACCATTTTCTGCAGGTTCATCAGATAATTACATCCCAGACAGTAGTGATGACAGTGATGAAAGTCTGATGAATGAAGGAAATGAGCTGCAGACTTTGAACTCTGTTCAGAACAAAGATTATCCATCAGAAGAAGTCTACGCTACTGCTAGTAATAATAATCAACAATTATTATTTAATTCTGATCTGGTTCAAGAATTGGCAATACCAGGTAACATGACAAGTTTAGACCATATCAGCGATGAAAATAATATTAAATATGAATCCGAAATACCTACCAATATCAATCAACAGTCAACTCAACCAACATTAATAGAACCACTGGATACAACACGAAAACGTAAACACGACTATCCTGCTAAAGAAAAATTAACAAGAAAACGACAGTGCAATCCAGAAACGTGGAAACGAAAGATCAATTACATAAATAGAGAAAAAGGTCTTGAGTATAAAAATTACAAAGGACAGTTAGTTCCTGCAAAAAAAATGTGCGAAACGCCTATATGTTCCTGTAAAAAGAAATGTAACGAAAATTTCACAATAGAAGACAAGATACGTATTATGAATACTTACTACACACTTGATGTAAATAACAAAAATATATACCTGTTTCAAAGTATGAAACGCCAACCATGCAAGTTTGGTAAGAGAAACCCGAAAATAAAGAGAGATTACACATATACCTATTTCATCCAATCAGAATCTGGTACTGTTCAAATTTGTAAGAAGGCATTTATGAACCTTCATCAAATTAGTGCCAAGAAACTAAATGTAATTAAAAAAAAATTGTGCGAAGGATTCTGTGCCCCTACTCATGATAGGAGAGGAAAACATAGCAATAGGCTTCACAAAACTAAAGAAGAAGTACTTGAATATATACGTCAACATATAGGATCCTTTCCAGCAGAGAAATCTCATTATTCGAGAACCAAAAATCCCCACAAAAAGTTTCTATCGCCGACTTTATCCCTTCGTAAGATGTATGAGTTGTATAAAGAAACATGTAAAGAGGAATCTAAAGACAACTCATTTTTAATAAAAGAAAGTCAATATAGAAAAATATTCTGTACAGAATTCAATTTTTCTTTTGGTCTTCCAAGGAGCGACACTTGTTCAAAATGTGATTTAGTCAATGAAGATACTCAGTTAATAACTCACAAAGAGAACGCTGCTCTCGGTTACAGCCTTATCAAGTCTAATCGGCAAAAATGTGAAGAGAATGAACAAATGTGCTTTCTTACCATGGATCTTCAGCAGCTAATGCCCCTGCCAAAACTTTCAGTTTCTTTATCATTCTATCTCAGACAAATTTGGTTTTTTAATTTTGGTATACATTTTGTAACAAAGAATGGAGATGAAGTTAATCACAGCACAGTTATGCTTAACTGGACTGAAGACTTTGGTACTAAAGGGAGTAACGAGATTATGAGTTGTCTGTAATATTTTACAATTATGTGTGAAAATATGATTGCAGGTAAAGATCACCTCATAGTATGGTCTAATTCATGCGGAGGGCAGAATAAAAACAGTAACCTTATACTGCTGTATCAGTACCTTATACTAAAATCAAAGTTTAAAATAATAGATCATAAATTCCCAGAAGTGGGTCACACTTATTTGGATTCTGATCGTGACTTTGGTAGAGTGGAAAAGGTCTTAAGAAAGCACCAAAATATTTATAGTCCTGATGAATATAGGAAAATAATACAAGGAAGCATTAAAAAATCCCAAATAATAGATATGCAGCAACATTTCTACGATTTCGATCAATTAAAAACTGACATGAATTTGGTAATAAGGACTGAAAATACATTGAAACAAAAGGTAAACTACAGGTATGAAGTAAGGTGGATAAGGACTGTTGAATTCGGTAGTTATCTATACAAGTCTTCTTTTGACTGCTATACACCTTTTCTAATGGTTGACCTCAAAAGAAAAGCTGGTTGGTCTCCACAAGAAAATATTGTCATTAAGAGAAGAAACCAGGAAAATAAAATCTCAGTAGAAAAGATTGCTGATTTGCGGAAGCAAATAGAATATATTCCCGAGCAACACAAGTGGTTTTACGAAAATATTCTCCAAAAAACTAACGTCTAAAGATTGGGTTGTAAAGTCATTTTTTGTAATGTGCATTTTGTAATGTTAATCAGTTTTATTTTGATTTGTATTTTGAATAATTTTTTAACAAATTACGAAGTTTGTTACTACTTGTATCTAAAATTGAAATTTTTCTAATACAATGAAACAAGTGATACAAGAATTTAATTTCAAATTTCCTACGAATATCCCTAGGTATATTTTTTCAATGGAAAATAAAAAAAAAGTAATTAATCTGGCAGGCAAGAAGGGTACATGTACTCTTTAACGCCATTTAATATACAGAAAGTAACACTAACAAATGTACTTGGTGTATGGAAGAAGGGCACAAATATAATTTTTTAATAAAGAACTCTATTTGATATCATCAAAAATCCGAATAGTTATATTTCATACTATACCACCATACTACTTACCACCAAAATATATTTAAGAAGTAATCTAACTGAAAAGTTATAAGCCACCTCAAATCTGAAACTTTAACTGCGATTATCTCAAAACTAAAATTTTTAACTTGTACCCTTCTTCCAATTAACTCTTCAATTATTGTATTGTACGAAAGATTTATCCCACATAGGAAAAGTCCATTGACGAAAAAGAAGAAGTAGAAGAAGTAGTAGTAGTAGTATAGTCGAAAATCGGCCTAATCATGTTACGGTAAAACATCAAAGCAATATTTGGGTCTGCTCCCCAATTTGTTTTACAGAAAGCTCTTAAAATGTTTATTGAGTTTTCCGATTTTTTAACAATTTGATGAATGTGATCTTTCCATAACAATTTCCTGTCTAGATACAGACCAAGATACTTAATACAGTTTTTTATAGGGAAATTAAATTTTCTCACATTAAGATTGCCTTGTGGAACCCTATGTTTTTGTGAAAAATAGCACACTTCAGTTTTTGTGTCAGAAATTGATTTTCCTATTTCTTCATAGTACTGATTTACGATTTCTAATGTGACTTTTAAATTCTGCTCACAGGTACAATTTTCCTGCTGTATATAAAACAACATCATCAGCATATTGAAGTATATTTGTATGGTTGGGTATACTAACTTAAAGATCTATGTTATACAGGATATATAAAATCGGGCTTAAAATACTCCCCTATGGCAATCCAATGTTAGTTAGTCGGGGGTATGAAAACTCCTCATTATTAATTTTTAAAAAAGTTAGTCTGTTGGAATATAAAGATTTTAAAAAGAGAACAAATGATCTAGGGATTCCGATACACAACATTTTTTGGTAAAGAATGTCTAAATTGACATTATCAAAAGCAGCAGAAATGTCAAGGAACGCAGCTGCTGTAGACTTATTTGATGTAAAATTAAGCTGAATTGAAGTAACTAGAGCTGTACGGTCCGTCCCAAACCCTTTTTTCAGTGCGTCATAGTTGATCGAATTCTCTCTAACGCATAAAGCTAGACGTGACAAAAAAAGACGTGAGTCTGTGATTATTATACATAGAACATAAAAAATTATGTATCGTTCACGAGTATTTGCATATTAAAAGCGAATTCTACTTACGGATGTATAATTGGTTGGAGTTTAGAATACGCTAAATAGATATCCAATCAATGATGCGCATAAATATAATTTGACGCAGATTATCTTGATCATGACAATACTTTCACAATGTCAACTGATAAAATGATAATTGTCATTCCAGGTTAGTATTTTCAGACATTTTACAGTGAAAATTTGATTTTGTATTTATTGTCATAAAAATCTTTTAAATATGCCGAGATATACCGAGAAAGAACAAAGACTACATACCTATTTAAAAAAATAACCTTTTCACATTTGGTCGATTACGATCCTGCAACTGTCAGATTTAACTAAAATGTCAAGCAATAATTTTCGACATTCTTAAAATCCTATATGACGTCACATTTAGTGACGCACTGAAAAAAGGGTTTGGGACGGACCGTAGTTGCATCTTGAGTGGACCTAGACATGCGAAAACCATATTGGGAACTTGGAAGTATACCATCGTGTTCTAGCCAATGTTCAAATCTATTTTTAATTATATAATGTGACTTAATAACTTAAAAGTCATACGAGAATTAGAATATACGAGAATATTTATGTGTTGTGTTTGCTATAGGCAAATTGAAACACGGTATACCGTAAAACTGGCTGCCTATACGAATCAGAAAATTAGCGACTATTCTGATATGCTAGTATCACAGAACAATATGTATTATTAAAATTGACGGAACTAGTGTCTTTGTTGGTTATGTCTTCAAGATTCTTCTTCTTCTTCTTAAGGTGCCGTGCATTTCTGCGTAGGCGTCCACCGTACATCGTCTTGTCAGGTGAGGTGTTAAATATTCTGGTTTAAATAATTCTGTTTTTAGCAGCATTGCGAAGCATTTCATAGCTGTGAATTCCTGTCCATTGTCGAATATTGCGCAGCCATGACATTTTTTTACGTCCGAGACCTCTCCTACCCTCTATTTTCCCTTCGAGAATCAGTTGCTGAAAAGTGTATCGTTCTCCTCGTATAATGTGCCCCAAGTATGCAGTCTTCTTACTTTTTACATAATTAAAAAGTTCCCTATCCTGTAAGCCCGCTCTTCTGAGTACTTCCTCATTTATGACCCTGTCCGTCCATGATATTCTGAGCATTCGACGCAGGCACCACAATTCAAACACTTCAAGTTTGTTAATGGAACTGGCCTTTAACGTCCATGCTTCCATTCCGTACAGGAGAACAGGCCACACGTAACATTTAAGCATCTTGTATCGGAGATTGAAGTCCAATTTGCGATCAGTCAGAAACTTACGAAGCCTCAAAAAAGCATTTCTGGCTTGTTCAACTCTGCTCTTTATTTCATTCTCGGGGTCCCAACCCTCATTCAGCAAACATCCCAAGTATTTGAATTGCCTGACTTGTTCGATTTCTTCTCCAGAGACATATATCTTTGCGTTGGGGTAATCATTTCTACTTATAATCATTGATTTTGTCTTCTTGATATTTATTTTCAAACCCCGAGCTTCACTTGCAAGAGTTAGATCATTTAAAAGGCATTGAAGATCTTCGATGTTATCTGCCACTATGGCTGTATCGTCGGCATACCTGATGTTATTAATAAATATGCCGTTAACTTTAATACCCTTATTAGAGTCCTCCACTGCTTCTGCGAAGGCTTTTTCTACGTATAAATTGAACAGCATTGGGGACAGTATACAACCTTGCCTTACTCCTTTTTTAATGGAGAAATCTTCTGTTTCGTTGAAATTTTGAAGACGTACTGTTGCTGTCTGATTCCAATACAGATACAGATTGTTAATAGATACAGAGTCTTCAAGATAATATAAAGTAAATTAACTAATATAAAGCTTACTTTGAGTCAGTTATAACATCATTTTACGATTCACTGTGTTCTATCAACTATATGGTTCAAATTTTAGATAACAGTTTTGTTTATATCCGAAAATGTTGAAAAATTTCGGCACTTCACACACAGCATTTAACTTGTTTAGTTTCCGTTGACAATTTTTCTAGAATAGGTCTATCTACTATTATTTTATTTATCTATGAGGTCTATTAAAACCTGTCAAAACTGAGTCAAAAAAGTAATTTCTTTTGGTAATTTTAACAGTGTAGATAAACACTGTGTGCTATTAAGTCCAATACAAAAAATAGTAATGCAAATAAGCACATGTATATTTTAAATATAGTAATTTTGTTAATATTAACAAACTTTATATTATGATGTATGAACGAGATGGTTCATTCATATTTTGGAAATTTGATTGAAATTATCACAATGAGTAATTTTCAGAACGTTCTTGGATATTTATTTATAACTTTTTTATGTATATGTGCATTAAAATTAAATTGTACTACAAAACATTGCGAAAGGGTTAAATCATTAGTAGAGCAAAATATGGCACCACCAATTGTAATGGTATATTACGAGCAATCTTCAATGGTCGAATGGGCTTTGTCGATTGACATCACTAAATACCTACTTAACCCTCTAGGTAAACCCTATATTCAAATGAATACAATTGATTCAAAGAATAACAACTACGTCTTTTTTATTAACGACTTACCTATGCTGACCGATTGCTTAACATTTCTGAATGATATAAATGAATTTAACAGCGAAGGAAAGTTTTTAATTAATTTTCAGAAAACTCTTTCTGAAAATGAAACACTAGATGTTTTTTCTTTACTTTGGACGTATAATATTTACAGGTAGATAGACATATTCTGTATTCCGGCGAAAAATTATTGATAGCACAGTTTTTGTGACACTCTTCATTTATATTTTATGATGTATTTGAATTTTGTTGGGGTGGTTATATTATTAGAACCCTTAGGCTAGCGGGGACAAATGAACTGAATCCAATTTAACCTATGTAGTATTTTTTTCACCCATTTTTCGATAATTTATTACCATCCTAATCATTTTTCACCACCAAACCTCCCTTAACAGGAGCGATTCTGCTGGCTTAAGGTTCAAGTTAGCAGAATTCGGCAAAAAAACTTCTTGCTTATGGCATATTTTTTTACCCATTTTTCACTAATTTATTATAACTCGAATATTTTTCACCACTAAACCACCCTTAAGGGAAGCGACTTTGCTTTCCTATGGCGAAAACTAGTAGAACTCCAAAAATAATATTTATGATATACCACAGTGCGCTGCTAGGTTTTTATAAATTTATTACCACACTAGTAATTATCCACTCCTCAACTACTCTTTATGAAAAGTAAATAATTCTGTTGGGTTATTATTTAAGCTGATAAAAAATATATTTCTATAATTTTACTATACTGCTCTTGTAACTGAAAGTATAAATTGCTTGTCAGGTTTTTACTGAATTTTATCCACCCTCATAATTTTTGACCCTCTAAGCCACAATTAATGGGAAACATTCAACAAGTTACGCATTCACGCTAGCTATTATCCGTTCACAAATTGTTGATAGCACGAAATGTGCCTCAAACTCATAAAACGGTCGTAAAATTTATATCATCATAGACGTTCCTGAGGTGTTTATTCATTAAAATTAACGTGTTTTACATTTATTTTCCTTTCCAAAATATTTTTCAATATTAATAATGTTTTAATACTAATATATTTAGCAAAAAACAATTAAAACTTTCACGGCTAATGTTGGTTATTATGTTATATTAATAAAAATAAGAATTTAACCATTAACAATTTTATAAATAAGAAGACCTTATCTCTTTGGATATTTAAATACTTATCTTCGCATTTAGTCACTTTACTAGAAAACTTGGAATTCATATACGAAGGTACTATTCGTTGCAAAATAATTAGGATGGAATTTCCCAGATTTTTAATAATATAATGGGTATAGAGATGCCGGCTTTCGGCACGTGTCTTGTCTCTTCCGTTTATATTCGAAACTTAACTTGAAAAGGTAAAGTTATTACGAACGAAAACAATTTTTTTGTTTAGCACGTTTTTAATCGCATGTAATTTACGCCTCGTCGGTGTTTCCGCGTCTACGGCAGTAATTAGCGTCTCGAATATTTCTTTTGCAAATTATGTGCAGTGCGTGAGTGATTTTTTATTCCATAAACCTACGAACATATACGTACCTTTCGCTCGTGCTCGTTTTGTTGGATTGTTTGTGATGGCTTAGAGTCAGTAAGTTTGTCGATTCACCAAGAGAGAAGACTATTGTCCTAAATGTTCACGATGCTCTGGTTTCTCAGAATACCACAAACACTGTTCGCAATATAGTCGAAAGTTGTACCAACATGACTGGCGTAGGGGAGTCAACTATATATAGGTTCCTATCAGACAGAAAATAACACGGTATGGCTAACCCAAACACAAACGAACACTTAAAGAGAGGAAAAAAGCCTATTGGAATTAATGAATTTGCCAAAAATGGTATTCGAAGGAAAATTCATGGATTTTTTTTTTCAAAAAAGAAATACCAAACCTAAAAAAAAATTTACAAGAAGTTAGAGACGACCCGGATTTGCCTTATATCGGACGAACTAAATTGTGGCAAGTTCTAAAGGAATTAAATTTCCTGTGGGAGAAATTAGACCGAAAATCACTTTTAATTGACTGGGAGGAGATAATATGTTGGAGAAGAAATTATCTAAGATCCATACGAAAATTCCGGGCTGAAGGAAGGGCAATCTTCTACCAGGATGAAACGTGGGTAAACTTAGGTCATACTCTAAAAAAAATTTGGTCAAATAAAAATGAGTATGTCATCTATGTAGCTCACTGTGAAATCTGCAAGTTTGTGTTTTCTTATTATGTTACACATTATTCTTTGGAATATTGCTGGAGATGTTTTTAACCCAAATGGTAAACAAGTCCATTGAATGTGTCCTTCTTGTGTAACAAATCCAGTTTTGTGCCTATCTGTAATGTGCATAGGGATTGACCAAAAAGTAGAGTTTATGTCCAATGTTGAGAAAAATTTGCAATTTCTTGTCTTTACCATTAAATCCTCTATAAGTGGAAAGGGTTGTGATTGGGACACTACAATTTTATTCAAGTCTCTAAAATCAATGCACAATCTTGACTTTGTATTTTCATCTCTTTTACAAGCTAATGTAACTGGGGCTGCAAAAGGACTATACGATTCTTCTATTAGATTATTGTCTAGTAACAACGCAATTTGTTTCTCAATCTCCTGTTTATCATCAACTGTGGTTCGATATAGCCTTTTGCTGCAATATTTCTCTTCCAATAAATCAATGTGTGCTTCATAATCCTTCACTGTCCCTACATCATATTTGTCTTTTGCAAAGACAGATTTGTTTTCACATATTAATTCATTTATTATTGATTGTTGTGTAATGTACCTACCTACTCACATGTAAGATAATTAAAGTATCTATGTATTTCTATATAGTTTTTAGTCACCTGGTATATGTTATTTACAATTATGAAAAGTTCTCATGTATAATCACTAATAATTATTTGCTGTTAGAAATCAGAATCAATACTCTTCATAAATATTTTCCTATTTAGAATAAATAAGTTTCGCTAGTTTATTCGCCTAATACTTCGTATCTATGGAATAATAGTAATTTATTTCTCTTATTTCTTTGTTCGATAAGCTATCCGTATTTGCTATTTTAATATTAATATTTGAGTCCAATCTCTTGTACTCAAATCCATCCAGAAACATCGTTAAATAATTGTAGATAACAGAACTTATAAATTCATAGTTTTAAGAAATAACAGGCAGTGTAATTTTCATCCTCTAATATAATAAATTTATACATGTCAATATATTCTGTTTAATTCCAAAACAAAGAGTTAGTCCGGAGAAGAAATAAACGCATAGTATTCCATAACAAAATTTGGTGTCAGAACGTGGGATATTAGTAGCAGAGTTCCTCTGATTGCTGATAGAAGGAGAGCTGAGGAATTTTTGAATTGACTTGTTTCCTTCGAGGAATCATTCAAAAAAACTGTCAGTGTGGAAAAATCGCCACTACAACTAATTACATTGGGGTCCAGTACATCCAGTTCGAAATCCAGTTCCAGTCATAACCCAATTGTAGTTCCATCGGAAGTAGAGGTGAACCCGTGGAATAATAGACTATGCGACCAACAACAATATTCTACTTGTAAGTACATTCTATCTTAAATTCTGTCTCATATTTTAAAAATCTTGTAAACGTATGTCTACTTTATATCCTGATATAAGTAACTTATTTGACGAACAAATACCTTCTCCCGACTCAAATTCTCTTTCAAATTCTTCTACTTCTAATTCAAATAAAATGTCAGTATCAATTGAAATAGCTGAAAAACTTCTCATTAGATTTGATGGTACAAAATCAAAATTATACGAATTCATAGACAATTGTGATAAAGCATACAATTTAGTAAATCCGCAATCCAAACCCATCTTATTAGCCATTATAGAAACTAAATTAACCGATAAAGCTAGGGCCATAACTAGAAACAGAACATTTGACGAATGGAAAGATTTAAAAGACTTCTTATTAGATGCTTATTCTGAACGCCGAACTGAAGGTCAGTGGCAATTGGAATTACATTCCTTACGTCAGATGCCCAGTGAAAATGTAATGTCATTTGCAAATAAAGTTGAAAATTGCTATATAAAATTAATAAATACACTTGATCCAGACTTATCTCCAGATGCAAGAAATGCATGTACTAAACTCTTAAAAACTCAAGCACTAAATGTCTTTATTAGAGGATTAAACAAAGACCTCTCTATTTTAATCAAAGCCCGAAATCCAGATTCCTTAGAAAGAGCTGTTGCTATAGCAATTGCCGAAGAACAAGAACAGTTATCAAGACAAGAAATTTTCAAACCATTCTGTAATATTTGCAAACGAAACAACCATTCCTCAAATAACTGTCGATATAAAAACAATTCAGATAGAAATGTTAGACATCTTCAAAATTCTAGTTTTCAAAACCCAAAATATCCTAATTCAAATCTTCAAAGGTCAAATTCTCAAAATCAAAATTATAAACCTTCAAATTCAAATTCCAATTCTGATTTTCCTCCAAACTTAAGAAAAGAAAATACCAACACTTCCCAACGTTTTTGCAGATACTGCAAAAAACCAGGTCACGTTATAGAAGAATGTAGAAAACGCGAATTTAACAATAAAAACAAAAATCCAACAAATTCTTTAAACTTCCAGAATCCTCGACAACCAACGGTCGATTCTCGAGGAGTTCGTTCAGTTCAGGCCGTATCACAACCATCAACTTCTCAGTCACTTCCTATGTAGATTTACCCTTAGTAAATAATTCTAATCCATCCTCTTGCAAGTTTCTAATCGATACAGGCGCAGATATTTCTTTAATTAAATATTCAAAAATACTAAACATTCCAAAAATTTATTCTAAGTCTATTACTCTACGAGGCATTGATAAAAATGTCTTAAATCCAAATAAAACTATATGTAGTTGTAACGTAAATTTCAAGATAAAAGATTTTGTCCAAACTCATGTTTTCTATGTCGTAGAAGACGATTTTCCTCTTCATTTCGACGGTATATTAGGTAGCGATTTTTTTGAAATAAATAAATGCCAAATTGATTATAAAGAAAATAAATTAAACTTTAAAAATTGTTCTATTCCAATTGAATATATAAAATCTCCATTAAACAATGACAATGACGAATTTCTGAGAGATCAAAATATCGAGACAAGTTCTAATATCGATGAAATATTTCCTTATGATGCTAAATCCATAGAGGATCATTCTTATTTAGAAACCAATGATATCCAAATAACCTTAAGTAGTGAAGAACTACTATCCAATCCAATTCAATCTAAATCTAACTCTAAATCCAAAGAAAATTCAAGTCCAAAATGTGTAAAATCCACTGAGATATGCACAAATAAAACTTGTAACTCTTCACGAAATCATAAATCAAAATCCTGTTCAGAAGAAAAATCCTGTTCAGACGATCTTATACTAAATCAAAACTCTAATTCTAACTCAAGAAGTAATAAAACTATTCTATCCGCAAGAACTGAAACAATTGTTCAAATTAAAGTAATAAATAATGAATTAAGCGAAGGATTATGTCCCGAACGCGAAATCTTTAAAGGTGTATTTTTATGTCCTAGTGTTGTTAAAGTAAAAAATGATTTCTTTTTAACCTCAATCGTAAACACTACTGAAACGGATGTTGAATTAAACGATATTCAAGTAGCAATAGAAAAAATTCCAAATTTACAAAACAATGCAAATATACGAAAAATGTCTTCTTATAAAGATAATACGAATTCTAACAGAATTGCTAAATTAAAAAATGCCTTGAGAACAGATCATTTAAATAGTGAAGAAAAATCATCTTTAATTTCTATTTGCAAGGAGTACAATCATATCTTTCATCTGGAAGGAGATCAACTTACCAGTACAAATGCCATAACTTGCAAAATTCCTTTAAATTCTAATGTACCTATTAGCACTAAATCATACAGGTATCCTGAAGTACACAAACATGAAGTCGAAACTCAAATAAAAGGTATGCTAGATCAAGGTATTATCGAAGAATCAACTTCGCCATGGAATTCGCCCCTTTGGGTTGTGCCAAAAAAGGCCGATGCTTCAGCAAAGAAGAAATGGCGAATTGTTATAGACTATCGACGACTAAATGATATTACTATAGGAGATTCATTTCCACTTCCGAATATAGTCGATATATTAGACCAATTGGGTCATTCAAAATATTTTTCAACAATAGATTTAACATCAGGATTTCACCAGATCAAAATGGATCCTGAGGATTCTCCAAAGACTGCTTTCTCAACTCCGTCTGGACATTATCAATATTCACGAATGCCATTTGGATTAAAAAATGCTCCCAGTATTTTTCAAAGGCTAATGAATACTGTCCTCTCAGGAATACAAAATTACAGATGTTTTGTCTATCTCGACGATATAGTCATTCATGCCGATACATTAGAAAATCATAATAAAAGATTAAAAGAAGTATTCGAAAAATTGTCTACATTCAACTTAAAAATACAACCAGATAAGTGCGAATTTTTTCGTCGCGAAGTAATGTATTTAGGACATTTAATAACTGAATTTGGTGTCAAACCGGACGAAAAAAAGGTATGTGCTGTTACAGATTTTCCTATACCCAGAACACAAAAAGATATTAAGAGCTTTTTGGGTCTCACTGGTTATTATAGACGCTTTATAAAAAATTTCAGTGCTTTAACACAACCTTTAACAAAACTGCTGAGGAAAAATGTTGAATTTAATTGGACAAGCATTCAACAACAGTCATTTGAGAACCTGAAATCAATACTTTGTTCAGAACCAATACTTCAGTATCCAGATTTTACCAAACCCTTTGTCTTAACAACGGATGCTAGTAATTATGCAATAGGGTCCATACTTTCTCAAGGTAAAGTACCAGATGATTTACCTATTGCTTATGCTAGTCGTACCTTGAACAAAGCGGAATCAAACTATAGCACAACAGAAAAAGAATTACTTGCAATTGTATGGAGTGTTAAACACTTTAGACCATATTTGTACGGAAATAAATTTTTCATTTATACGGATCATAAACCACTCACATGGCTATTTAATGTAAAAGATCCCGGATCAAGACTCGTTAGGTGGAGATTAGCATTAGAAGAATATAGCTATGAAATTATTTATAAACCAGGTAAATTAAATCAAAATGCTGATTGTTTAAGTCGTCCTCCTTTAACCATATCTGAAACAAATATTTGCGAAGAAAACAAAAACCCGGCAACAATCACCTTACAAATAAACAAAATGAGTAAAGAAAATAATGACACTTATTCACAGTTCTTATCTAAATCCGAAACTATATTAATAACAAATGATAATATAAAAGAAACAAATGAAAAGATTACATCATTTTCACAAAATTTAGCATTGTTTGTTTCCGTAGATTTAAATTTTAATGAGATCGTTCAGAAACAAATAAATAAACAATTCAGTCATATAGAAAAATTGAAAGCCAAAAATCCAAGACTAAATGACATTATATATATTTCTGATCAAAATAAAAACTTTTATTACATATTTATAAAAAATAATTATTGGGACAATACCTCTTATGAAGATATATTTAATTCCCTAATAAAATTAAGAGACTGGTTATTAAACGATAAAATATTAAAAATTTGCCTACCCAGAATAACTTTTAGCTACGATAAATTAAGTTGGGGAAAAATTAGATCTATGATTAGATTTATTTTTAGAAAAACTGATATATCTATTATCATTTATCATGATATACTAACAAATCCTGAACCTGAGGAAATAACTACAATATTACAAGAGAATCACACTAGTCCTACGGCTGGACACTCTGGTTTTCATCGGACATACAATCGTATAAAAAAACATTTCAAATGGAATAATATGAAAAATGATATTAAAAACTTTATAAAAACCTGTGAATCTTGTCAGAAAAATAAACTCGTTAGAAAAAAATTCGTAAAGCCCATGGAGATAACAACAACAAGCTCAAATCCATTAGAAAAAATATTTTTAGATATAGTAGGTCCTTTACCTTTAACCGAGTCAGGTAATAAGTTCATATTAACATTACAAGATGACTTAACAAAATTTTCTCAAGCTTACGCAATTCCGAATCATGAAACCAAGACTATCGCTGAAAATCTGGTTCGTGGATTTATTTGCAAGTTTGGAAAACCCGATATAATAGTTACTGATCAAGGCCGAGATTTTACTTCCAAATTATTTTCTCAAATCGCCAAGCTTTTTAAAATCAGACATATAAATTGTACTGCTTATCATCCAGAATCAAATGCTGCATTAGAAAGGAGTCACGCTACTTTAGCAGACTACCTTAAACATTATATTAAAGCTGATCAATCCGATTGGGACGAATGGCTAGATTTTGCTATGTTTTCATATAATACAACTAATCATACTTCAACCAAATTCACACCATATGAACTAATATTTGGATATACACCTAATCTACCTAGCAGTATAATACGACCAGTAGAACTCAAATATACATATGAAGATTATTTAGATAATTTAACACTTAAACTTAGAAAATCTCATGAGTTAGCAAAAACGAATCTATTAGAATCTAAAGTAGTCAGTAAAAAATATTATGACCAAAAGATTAATGACACCGTTTTCTTAGAAGGACAATTAGTATATCTCCAAAATGAGCAAACAAAGAAGGGTCAAACCAAAAAACTTACACAAAATTATAATGGACCTTATAAAATTCTAGAGATAAATTCTCCTGTCAATTGCACAATTTTAGTAAATAAAAAACCAATAAAAGTTCACATGAATAGATTGAAACATGCTTTTGTTTCAGGTATGCAATAATATGGCTGACAAATAGTGAACAAATTCACAAGAAATATACCAATACTCCTATCAACAAATCACCTGGAATCTATTACGAACACATAAAAAATGTTCAATTTATTGAAACTCATTGGAACATATTAAGTCATATTCCTTTACAACCTTTTACAGACAAATTAAATTTTGTAGATCTCACCTATCAAAAAACATTAAGACTGTGTCAAAACAAACCAGTTCTTATTGAATTACGATTATGCGATACTTCACTAAAACTCTTAGGACAAATCATACCTAGACTCTTTCAAGATGAACAAACTTTAAAAAACATAATTCTGCATGAACATTTTAGACCAAAACGCGCTCTATTTAATGCAATTGGATCTGTTTTCAGGACCTTATTCGGTACCTTAGACAGTGATGATGCTGAAAATTTCAATAATGCTATTAACAAAGCTGAAAGTAACGAAAATCATCTTCTTGATTTACTAAAACAACAAATTCATGTAGTAAAAGCCACGATTGCAAATTTTAATAACTCTATTACAAATCTAGACCGAAACAAAGTGATTTTTGATAAAAATTTTGAATCAATTACCAATTACACAGATAAAATGAATAATAAATATTTTAATTTAGATTTAAAACAAAAAATTGAAGAACATTTTACTTTACTAACTTTCTTTATAACAGAATTACAACAAGAATATTC
Source organism: Diabrotica balteata (assembly GCA_918026665.1). Lineage (NCBI taxonomy): Eukaryota > Metazoa > Arthropoda > Insecta > Coleoptera > Chrysomelidae > Diabrotica > Diabrotica balteata. Next base: position 77,937,056 of record OU898280.1, on the reverse strand, counting down.
TACTTTAATAAACGTTATTCTATTTGCAAGAAATAATAACCTTCATCCTTCTGTTATAACACCTGAGCAACTAATTCAAGAATTATCTAAAACGGTAACGCATTTACCTAGTACATCGACTTATCCATTTCCATTGACTATCGATTATGCTCATAAATATTTCGATATCATTTTACTTAAATATATATATTTTGATAACAAGATTTTAATTACGGTTAGTATACCTTTGGTTAGTAATACTCCTTATTCTCTTTTTAAACTAATATCTCTTCCTATAATTCATCCAACATTAAAGAGACTTACCTTTATTCTTCCATCTGTCAAATATCTTGTTCTTTCAGAAAATAGAAACATTTATGTTACTATTGATACATTAGAAGACTGTTATTCATTAGATGAAGAAAAACTTATTTGCAAAAATCCTGATACTTTCCGATTTACACACACTAATCCAATTTGCGAAACTGAATTGTTAACTTCAATAACAAACATACCATCTAGTTGCGATACTCGTATAATTCAAACAGAATATGAAATTTGGCATAAATTAAACAAACCAAATTCTTGGATATATGTTTTACCCAAACCAACAGATTTAACTTTAAGCTGTCAGACTAGTACGCCAATATCTATTGTTCTTTCAAACACAGGTATTTTTTCTACTTCGAATAATTGCAAAACTTACACCGGATCAACTATTTTGATATCTGTCTCAAATCCAAAAGAAAGTAATTTTCAGTCTATCATTCCAGATTTATCCCTTCCAGAAGTCTGTTGTGATGATATTAAGATAAATAATGAATCCAAATTACACCTTGTTCCCTTACAATTAAATAATCTCGATCGAGATGCATTAAATTTAGCAAGCCATAAACTAGATAATTTAGAGAAAATGACCTCAGAAACAAATATTAATTTTTCAGACACAATAAAAAATAGTTCTTATTTCACTTATGCAATCTTATTTTTGATAAAATGTATGTTACTTTATATTTTATACAGGATAATTAAATATTTTTACCGACGATTTCGTAGAAATCCGTCACATAGTTGTCAACAAATTACAAATTGTTTAACACTAAATATATGTCAAAGTAAACGAAAACATGTACATGAGACAGATTTAAGTATAGATTGTAAACATAATAAAGACAATAATTATAGTGAATCCAAAAAGTGTGAAGAGACTAGTTTCACAGAGACTACACCGATAAGACGAAGTGAAAGACTATCGAGACTAAAAGAAACTATTTAAATGTGTTAAAATAAAATAATAATGTATACAAATGTTTTATACCATTTAAATGAAAATTCATTTTACAATTATTTTCATTCTTACAAAAGGAGGTGTAATGTACCTACCTACTCACATGTAAGATAATTAAAGTATCTATGTATTTCTATATAGTTTTTAGTCACCTGGTATATGTTATTTACAATTATGAAAAGTTCTCATGTATAATCACTAATAATTATTTGCTGTTAGAAATCAGAATCAATACTCTTCATAAATATTTTCCTATTTAGAATAAATAAGTTTCGCTAGTTTATTCGCCTAATACTTCGTATCTATGGAATAATAGTAATTTATTTCTCTTATTTCTTTGTTCGATAAGCTATCCGTATTTGCTATTTTAATATTAATATTTGAGTCCAATCTCTTGTACTCAAATCCATCCAGAAACATCGTTAAATAATTGTAGATAACAGAACTTATAAATTCATAGTTTTAAGAAATAACAGGCAGTGTAATTTTCATCCTCTAATATAATAAATTTATACATGTCAATATATTCTGTTTAATTCCAAAACAAAGAGTTAGTCCGGAGAAGAAATAAACGCATAGTATTCCATAACAGTTGATCACAATCTAAATGGTCTGCATGAATTTTAAAATTGGTCTCTTCAAAGTGTTCATTGAAATTTATTAAATATTTATTTCTCATTTCATTTAAACTATTAATTTCATTTGTTTCCTTAGAATCAAAATTTATTTGTTGATTATTTTCTCTTAATTTCACTAATGTAATGTCACAATTTTTTGAAACTGTTTTAATTTCTGTAGTAACATCATTTTGAATAGGCACTTTTTGACTTATTTGTAAATTTTCATTTTGACACAAATATAATTTTTTTATACAGTCTAAACCAATTAAAAAATCGTAATCAAAATTATCTTTTTTAATCACAAAAACTTCTGTCTCTTTTTCGATATCAAAAATTTTTACATGTAATTTTACCATACCACTGGTTTTTTTAATGCCAATAATAGTTTTTAAATTAGTATTGTTAGAATCAATTGAATTATTGTTATTTATTTTTAATAACTTTCAATTTATTAATAAAACATTTGAACCTGAGTCATGTACTCCAAAAATCTCAATATTTTCATTCAACACTAATTTTATTTTTATTAATAGCAGTATTAACAATTTTTTGGATTCACAACTTTGAATAATTATTGATAAGTTTAATTTGATCATCTTTATTAGTGTGGTTATCCTTTGGTTTAAACCAACAAGTTGATTCAAGGTGGTAGCGTGTTCCTTTTTTAAGTTTTTCACAGATGGTACATTTTTGCTTTTGCTCTCTGTCCAATCTTTGTTTGTTTCTAATTTGTTTCTTCAACATTTCTTTTATTATGTAAGAAAATTTTTTCACATTCTTTATTTGCTAAGTGTTCATTCTTGTTCAATTCACTGAAAAGGTGAGTAGTTGACGTCAGGGAATCTTTATCAAGTCTGTTCATGATGTTTTCTGGTAAACCTAACACAATCAGGTTTATAAGTGTGTTATTATCAATTAACTTATTAACTTCTAATAATAATCTTTCTTTTTTTGTGGCATATTCTAATAGAGAACCAACTTGATATTTAAAATTGATATGTTTAAAGCTCGTAAAGTTATTCGATTTGTTTATAAGCCTAAAGATGTTTAAAACTTTTTAAAAAATTTTAGCCTGTCCTAGTAAACCGATTTGAATTTTACAAAAAGCGTTTAAAAGTTTGAGCCTTTCTTTATATGTAAAAAAAATTGCAACAATCTGAGGGCCTTATTTACTGCCTACTATAAATTTGAAAATTTGCGATTTTTTCCAGTAGGTTGGATTGCAAAATTATTACGCAAAACCTATCCGACCTATCTTAACAAAATTTAGCATAAGTTTTAAAAAAGTTTAAGTCGAAATCATTTAAAGGATTAACTTCATTTTTTGTACTTTTTTTTCCAATTATTGCTATTTTTTCAACAATAAAATAAAAATTTTTTAATTTCTAGCTAACGAGATATTATGTGAAATTTAATAACGAAACTTTTAACTTTGTATAATTTTTCTCTAGGATCAATGTTTTCCGAATTATAAACGAAAATAGGAGCAAAAAAATGAGAAATTTTTCATGAGAAACAGGGTTATCGCCTGGCGCATATCGTGATTATCGATATTGGGCACATTTTGAAGGGATTCCAGCAAAAAATAGCTTCCTATGGAAAATTTCCAATCCAAAACAGATCACGCCTAGACTATTTAACTAGTCGTCTTACAAATAATAATATTTTTAAAAATATGAAACTAGAGATACGTTTAGCAAGATTTTAAAACTACGCTTAAATATTATGTTTATATGGGATTAAGCTACAAATAATTGTTAAAATCGTTCCCTACAAAGGTTATAACAAATTCTACAAAAATGTCTAACAAAACGTTGTTTGTACAGTTGCGGTCACGGAATAGTTTACAGGTTCACGTATCTAGGAGCCCATTTTTTAAATTTTTACTTCGTTTAAACGCACCTTTTACGTCAAAGTGACGTTGCCAGTGGTGTACTAGCTAGAATAGGTAGATTAAAATTAAAATATCAAAATATTTTACAAAATGAAAAATATAGAAAACAGTTTTTTGAATAAAATGGATTATGATCTTTATAACGAAAATAAAGAAGTCTTTTTTTTAATATGCATTTTATTTTAAATCTATTTTATATTAAATAACGATAAACAATGATAAATAATAATTAATATTTGGTGGAAGCCCCATTCTTGTCAATACAATTTTGCAGTCTTCTGTTCATAGATAGCACCAATCCCCTCATGTTATAGTTAACAAGCTCTTCCCATGCCTGCTCAATTGCTTCCCATAATTCAATTCTATTCCGTGGTCTAAGGTTTCTTTCATTTAGTTTCTTTGTTAACTCTGCCCACACATTTTCGACGGGGTTAAAGTCTGCACTACGGGAAGGTCACGGAAGAACATTAACATCAGTTTCTTCTAGCCATTCTCGAACAATTCTACTCGTATGCACCGGGCAATTGTCATGTTGGAAGATAAAGTCGTTGTTGGGGAATCTCTGGATCACCGATGGCAACATTGTGTGCTCAATAATATGTTTGTAATATAATCCTGTTAACTTCTCCTCTACATGATAACAAACGCCCGGGCCTTCGGCACTTATCCATCCCCATACGTTGAAAGAGAATCCTCCACTATTTCTTAAATGATGCGTATACTGTTCATCATACCTATGATTTCTCGGCCTATAAACTCTTATTCGACCATTATTATACGACTGAAATACTTTTTCATCGGAAAATACAACCCTAGACCAAAAATTCTCATCGCGGTTTATAAATTCATTACAAAATTCAACTCGTCTCCTCTTGTGATCCTCAGTCAAAAAAGGTTTCCGTGTAGCTACACAATTTAGCAGTCCACTTGCTTTAATTCTTCGACGTGCAGTGCGAATACTGCCTGGAAACGCTGCCTCTTCTCTTGCCTTTTGAGCTGTGGCAAAAGGAGATTCTCTCAAATAATCTACTAACATCTCATCCTGTTGATCTGTGGAAATCTTCTGCCCTCCTGAACCGCTCAACCGTGCTATAGAGTGAAAATTATCCCATCTTTGTTTAATCTTCCATATGCACATATGACTCACGTTCAAATCAGCAGCAACTTGCCTTAGTGACCAACCTTCTTCGAGTTTGGCAATTGCTCTTGCTTTTTGCGCATAATTCAAATGTATTCTAACCATTTTGGAAGAGTTTAATATATTTTTATTTTATTGTTGAACACTCGCGAAAGCATTGACGTTTTGAAATTTTTTGACTTTGACATTTATCAAATCCGTACGACACTGCAATTTTACAGTATTACAATATAAAAAGTAAGGTGTAAACTATTCCGTGACCGCAACTGTACATACTGTACAACGGGAAGCGGGCTTTCGGCTTATTTAGGAGCTATTTAACGGCCAATAAATTACTTTAATATATTATGTATAATACAAAGTTAATTTATTTATATTAAATTTAATTGTTTCATTTTTAGATCAGTTGTTCATACACCGGATGGAAAACTATTGGGATGGTATCCATATCACATAAAAAGCGAATGTGGAAAAGTAATTAATCCTGTAAATCTGTATGAAGAGATTCCCTTTTCAAATAGAATTCCAAGAAACTTAAATGGATGTCCAGTTAGTATCAGTTGGAATATGTATGCCATTTTTATGTGGAATCCATTTAATGATACATATCCTGGAGCATTGTTTTTAGCAATGAATACTATTTCTGATGTCATGAATTTTACACCCAACTACTTAACCAACAATTCAGACTTTTTGGTCGAGTATGTATTATACTATAATAATTTTAGTTCTAACATTTAAGCCAATGAAACAAAAGAAAACAAAATAAAATAACCTAACATAAAGGAGTACACGTAAACTCATCACCAATTAATATAAAATCACTCGTAAATAGTACAAACTCATTACCGTAAGAAAACCAGAGATTTCAAAATAGACCCATGGAGATTTTCAAATTGATTACTGGCTAACAAAACCCCGTGGCAGGTTAAACTCATACAACGTTTGCAAACCGCCAAGGTTTGATAATTTAAAAAAATCTAAGTCAGAATGTATTAAGTGTAAATGCAATGCATTGCCACTTATTATAGCGAATTACTATATAGGGTGTTAAAAATTGGGGACAGAAATTATTGGGGTGGAGCTGGGCAAGCAAAACACATCGAATTTTTTGCGAACGGCTACTCAGGGCTTATTTGGAGAGCTGGGGTCATGGATAAGTAAATAACCAGATGAGGTTGCATTTAAAATTAGGACACCGCTTAGAAGAATCTTCCTGTCGGACTTTTTTTTATTTTAGTTTGATGGCATTGGCCGAGCCAATTAGCCAGACAAATTTAAAGACAAACAATTTTTACAATCAGAGCAATTTTTTTTATATTTTTTTTAAATAAACATACAATCATCCGTACATATATTTTTTTTATTTTCCTTTATTTGTTTTATTTTTTTTTTATTTTTTCCTGTGCTAAGCCGATTCAACATCTCGAAGGTTAACATCTTTCTTTTTTTTAATTCTTTAATATGTTTTTTTATTTATTAATATTTTTTTATTTTATAATTTATATATATATATATATATATATATATATATATATATATATACATATATATATATATAAATTTTTTTCTGCTATAATATAATACAATATTTGAAGATCTGCCCGGAAAAACGTTGTAAGCGACAAATTTTAATAAAGTGATGTTTTGGTGGAACAACGTTCTTTATGCGTTAAGCGAACTAGTGACACCATCTATTAGCATTAATTTCAATTCAATACCCTCCTTACAGAACTTCAAAACACGACGCGAGAGGAAAAACGTTACTTGTGCATTAAACATGGCGGAGTGTGGAGAGTTATCGTCTACATCGCGTGTCTTAAATCATCTAAATAACGGTAAAAAACGACAAATAAATTTTGAAAACTGGGTGAAAGAAAAGCGTTAGCGCTTACAAACAGTGAACAATCTTACAAAAATTATAAAAATGTTCCTGTTCCAGAAAAATTGCCTCCTAATGTGGTAAGTGGAAAAACGTTACATGTGTTAACAATCTGTACATTCATATTTTTGTTTTAGGCTAGATCTTGTGCATGTTCGTTCAACGGATGTAAGTTAATTACCCTTGAAATGAGACAGAACTTATTTAATGATTTCTATAAAAAAACATACAATGAACAGTCACAACATTTGGGGTTATGTATGGAAGTAGAGGAGCCAAAGAGAAGAAGGGTAGATGAAGCCACATCAAAACGTCAGTGTACTGTAAAATATTTTTTGTTGATTACTGGAAAAAGACAACAGGTATGCCAAAAAATGTTTTGTGAAACTTATTCTATAACAAAACGCAGAGTTCAAATTTTAATTGAAAAAATCAAGTCAAATAAAACATTATTGCTTGACTGTCTTGGAAAACATGTAAATCGTCCAACAAAAACCAAAGAGTCTGTAAAAGACCTAATCAGACAACATATTTCGTCTTTTCCATCTCAAGAAAGCCACTATTCTCGAAACTCCAACAAAAAACAAGGCCTTAATCCTGACCTAAACACTAACAAAATGTTTGAGCTGTTTAAAATATTGCATCCAGAAATTGAAGTAAAATTCCATACTTACAGAGAAATATTCAAAGAAGATTTTAATTTACGATTTGGAGTTCCTCGCTCCGATACTTGCAAAGTGTGTGATACAAATTTTATAAAACTGAGTGCTGCAGAGAACGAAGAAAAACGAAAGAAGCTTGAAACTGAATCCGAGCTACATCACCGAAAAGCAGAAAGTGTATATTCACCTTTGAAAGCTGATGAAGAAGCAGCTAAGGTAAATTCAAATGTGATAGTTTTATGTGTGGATTTGCAACAAGTCATTTTTATACCTAACTTATCACATTCCGATGTTTATTACCAGCGTCAGTACGCAAATTACAATTTTGCTATCCACAATATGGGAACCTCTGAAGCTACTATGTGTTGTTGGCATGAAACTGTAGCCAAGAGGGGCAGTGCTAAAATTTCTTCTTGTATTTTAAGGTATATTCTTAAGAATTTTAAGAGACTAGAGGTTGGAGCAGAACGAAAACTTATACTATGGTCTGACCGATGTGTCGGCCAAAATAATAATTGGAAGATGATATCATTGTGTCACTATCTAATGTCAGCAAAGTTCTTTACTGAAGTAAATCAAAAATTTTTGGTATCCGGGCACAGCTTTTTACCCTGTGATAGGGATTTCGCACTCATCGAAAAGATGAAAAAAAGTAGTCAGCTATATTCTACTCAAGATGTACTTAAGCTAATCAAATCAGCAAGATCAAGAAAACCTTTTCAAGTGGTTGAAATGAAACAGGAGGACTTTGTTGACTTGACCTCAGTTGAGAGTCAAATTAAGAAAGATAGTATTAAAATAACAGAAGCACGTTGGATACAGGTCACAGCAAACGAACCGACTGTTCTGCGGATAAGACAAACGCACAATATCCTGCAACCACGGCGGACATCACCTTTACTAAAGATACCAAGAGGACGAGCTGCAGTCCGAAATACAGTTTACAATCTAATTGAACCAGAAACCTTGCCTCCACTGTACAGAGAACCTTTAACTATATCTGATAAGAAAAAAGCAGACTTGCTGAAAATGACTGAATGTTTAGCAGAACAGTATAGATCATTTTATTGTGAATTACCTGCACATGCAACTTAATATGATTTTGTTTATCTAGTATGTAAGTTTTATTGAGAATAAATTTTTTTTACTTTTCAGTTTTTCGTATTTTCATTTACTGTAATTTTGGGACATTTTAATAATGCTCGTATTTTTCTATGTTAAAAATGTTGCAAGGAATATCGTTTATAAGCACAATCAACGGAAAAACGTTGCATGTGCGTTAACACTAGGTACACATGCAACGTTTTTCTTCTACAAAAAATTTCTTTTTGGTTTTTTGCACTCATTAGTCTTTTGTTTTGTGTTATTTATATTTAAAGTTTTTACCTTACTAGTAATATATATAAGCAACACTTAAATTCACAAAATTTGGTAAATTATATCAAAATCGTTTTTTGTGATTATCTAAAAAGTTTCATTTTGTCGTTTGCAACGTTTTTCCGGGCAGGTCTCCATTTACTTAAATGTAAGGGTTAGTTTTAAAGCTACAATTTATATTTACAGTTTTTGATATATTCGTAAATCGTTTTTAATATATGGATATCTCTAGAGAAAATTAAATTAATCAGGTAGACGGGAAATAGAATTTTTAATGTAATAAGGTTATCATAAAATTTGTTTATGTTTACTGATTCGTGGGAACATTTAAGGAAAATATGTAATAGTTTACCTCCTTTTCCATACTTGCAATTAGGTGACTCCGTGATACCCAACTTGTACATATAAAGGGGGGTAAGAGCATTATTAGATCTAAATCTGTTTATAACTCTTATGAAATGGCGATTTGATAGAGTATGAAACCATCTTTTTATGGTTATTTCAGGTTGCATTTGTTTGTAATTACTTCCAGTTCTCATGTTTCGATAATATGTTTTGATGCCGTTTACTAATTATATCAATGTCTGAAATAGGGGAGTAAGTTTAAGGAAGCTTCTCCGCCTATCTCTAAGGCAGATTTGGCTAGGCTATCTGCTATTTCATTGCACTTAATGCCTGCGTGACCCTTTATACATGATATCATAATGTTTTTTCCTAAATTTGTAATTTTATTGTAAATAGTCATTATTTCTATGCTCTGTTTTTTAACCAGGAGGAGTAAACCAAAAAGACAGAATCACACCCGAGACAGTTACTAGAAAAGTCACCAAATACATCTCCTTTTTTTGTTAATTATCTCGTCTTTGCGGTAATCGAGTAATCAATATCGGACAACCTTCCACGTCAATTTTTCAATTCACTTCCAATATTATAATTATTACAATAAAAACAGGACGGTTTTCCGACTCAACTACCAGACATCTATAAAACAGAATCCAGTTTTATAGATGTCTGGTAGTTGAGTCTATGGTGTTTAATTATAATTTAGAGAACATATTGATCCGGACAATAATGTTACACATCTAAGTATGGTTTTTCACAGAAAGTTGTCTTTTAATTTGCAAATAGATCGTATATGCCACAGAGCTATGCAAATGTATGTATCAAAAAGTTAGAGAGTTCATACCAACACAAAAGACCCAGAGGCAGACCTCCTATAAGATGGACAGATGATCTGAAAAGGACTGCCGGGAAAAATTTGCTACAAGTAGCGTACAATAAAAAACAATGGAAAGAAAGACTTAAAGAGGCTTACGTTCAGATGTGGACGTGAATGGCTAGACGAAGAAGAAGAAGAGTAAAAATATGACATTAACTATTTTGACAGAACAAGATCACATTTCCTATCTCTTCAATTCAAAAAGGTCTCAAATTAATTCTTTATAATACCAGTTAATACATCTGAACTGATCCAAGCAATAAATAGTATCAAGAGCAAATCTTTCTCTAGTATTGATGGGCTTTCCATAAAAATTTTCTCAACTCTGCCAAAAAATGTTTTGAAAGTCCTGGTCTCACTAATCAGTGAAGCTTTTGAAAACGGTACATTCCAGAGTGCCTAAAGACAGCCATTATTATTCCTATTTATAAGGATAGTGAAAAATCTAATGCCTGCAACTATAGACCTATTGCCTTACTCCCGGTACTATCCAAAATTATTGAGAGACTTATAAAAGCCAGACGTATGTCCTTTCTTGTTAAAAACAACTTACATCACAAAATTCGTTCGGCTTTTTATGTAATAAATGTCTAGTGATACTGTTTTTTGTACTACATAAGGTTTATGAAGCACTAAATAATAATCTTTCCACTTCCACTATTTTTTGTGACTATGCCAAAGCTTTTGATTGTGTAAATTACGAGATATTGATAAAAAACCTAAATGTCTACAGAATTCGAGGTATTTTTTGAATTAGTTCGAGTCTTACTTGGGGAGTAGGAGAGTTGTGTTGGTAAGTTCAAAGAGTTCTGTTTCTAAACTGCCTAGACCATATTTTTATTCTGATGTGATCAATTTCTTGAATCTACATTTTTTCTCTTACCAGAAGAGTTAACTTTGACTTTGATCATTATTTTTAAGCTTGATAATCCAATCTCCTGAATTGATTCAGCCAATCTGTTTTACATGTTCCTTCCCATTCACTGCTTTAGAATTCTCTTTTTCGTGTTTCCCATCACAGAATAAATTATGGTTCAAATATAGGTGTTGTCCTACTTTTCATGCATGTTAATTAGTTACCTCATTAGATAGATTTGTTTAACTTATGTATTAATATGTAACAATAAAACACTGAAAACTTTGTTTTCAAACTTCCACAAAATTTATTTTAAATATTATCACTACAGCTGTTTCGGCTGATTGTCTTTCTCAAGTGATCTATTTTGGCTTGGGTTTACAAATTTATAGTCTCTAATGAAATAGGTTGAGGAGGGGAGAACTGTTTGTCTCAAGTTGGTCATTCAGAATTATATCTGTGTTTTTTAATTTGTTGATTTCCATAGATTCTAACAAAGATAGCTTAAGACCTTTTGAATTTTGAATGTGAAGAATTTTAAATTTGTCATTAAAAGAATGATTATGATCTAGAAGGTGAAGTGCTTATGTCGAATCTGTTTTTCTATTCTTGAAAGCCCTTTTATGTTCTGCTATTCGTTTATCAAAGTTTCTACCAGTTTGACCGATGTAAGTTTTTGGGCAGTCGCCACATTGAAGTTTGTACACACCACTATTTAAGTGTTTTTTATTTTGGCTCTTGTTATTTTTAATATATTTGCCGAGGTTGTTATTTGTTCGGAAAGCTGGTGTTATTCCTTTCTTTTTTATGTGTTTGGCAATTTTTGTTGTTATTTTGCCTGTATATGTAATCGAGCAGAAGGTACTGGGTTTTTTCTCTGGTGGTGGAAATACTAATTTCAGGGCTTTCTTGTGTAGTTTTTGATTTAACATTTTATTAATTGTTTGTTCGTTGTATCCGTTGTTTACTGCTATCTGCTTAATTATATTTAATTCTGTCTCAAAGTTGTATTTTGACATCGGAATTTCTGTTAATCTATGTAACAGACTATGATAAGCTGCCAGTTTATGTTGTGTTGGATGAGATGACGAATTGTGTATAGTCGTGTCAGTATGGGTAGGTTTATGAAATATGGACAAGTCATGTTTGTTTTAAAGTCTGCTAATTTTTAAATCTAAAAAATTTATGGATTGATTTTGTTCTGTTTCTATTGTAAATTCAATATGACTATAAAGTGATATGATAAAAATTGGTCGAGTTGCCTGTTAGTTCCTGTGAAACATACCAGTACGTCGTCTACGTATCTCCACCAATATAAAAACTGTTTGAATACGGGATGTTTTGATATCTTTGTCTCTAGATGATCCATAAGGTTTCTGTAGGTTTTTATCCATCTGTAGGTTTCTTTATATAAATAATGCAATAAAATAGAATTTTGTAACATTGTGGCTTACCATTATGTTGCAATATGCTCTTCAATTATGCGATTTGATCGATTTTATTTGTTTCTAGTTACCTGAAGACAGATACATTTGATACAGCAGAAAAAGACGTTTCAGATCGAAACATAGATCTTATTTTGTACGGATCTGACAATGGAGAACTCGTGGATTTAAATAAAGTCCAGGATCTTGTAAAGGGAGTTACTTATTCTGTTTTGCAGACTACTCTTCTTAAAAAACGAGTCAACTTCTACTTCAGTTATTTTGGTCCATATATGTTGACGTCTTTTACATTAATGTTAATAGTATTTCCCTTTTTGTGGAAGCGTATAGCAGGCGTCAAATATTACGATGATGCTGCCTTAACGGTATACAGAATGTTGTTTCAACTACAAATTTTAAAATTTAAACGAAGCTTCAAGACAAAAGTTTTGTTTATAAGTGTCATAATATGGATATTTTTTATAGATTTAAAATACACTTCTTTAATAAGCAGTATATTAACATCACCAGGAAAAATTAACAGATTGGGTTCTACAAGTCAACCTCAAAGATCTGCCAGTAAGTTATATTAATATTTTAATTAGTAAAATAAAAAATTTTATTCTAGTTGCAGGGTCTAATTTTCTCATTGAATTTTTAATCTGAATCCCAAATGTATAGATTAACATATTATATCTTTGACCGTGGTGAGAAAGCACATCAGTCATTTTACCTAGTTTTGCAGTAGAAGCGATTTAAAATTCGCCGGATACCTGCAAATCCGTTTTATAGCCACAATTACTTGTTACTTACTTTATTTTTGGTTTTAAATGTTGTTTTTATAGTTATACATGTAAATACCATATACTAATATAGAATATTCTCTAAATTTTCCGTCACCTATGAAATAAAAAATATGTCAAAAATGAAATTAGTGACTTATGTCATTAGATCCCAAGTGTATCTATGACTTATGTGTTATTGCACTTTAGAAAAGGGTTATGAAAATAATATTATTACATAAAGTATGTTTTATTTGTTATAAAAAAAGGAAGTTGATACAAAAATAAACTTAAAAAAAAAAAGAATGAAACACTTAAACATAATAACTATTTAATCAGTATCTTCATCTATACCTGGATAGTCCAGCAACGCTGTTTCGCTCGATGGAAGATTTTCATAAAACCCATGAAAAGTTGTACGGATTAAGGGAAGCAATTCAAGAAGATCCTTCTTTTTTTCTTTATTTATTGACACATCCGCCTTATATTTCAATGGGGGAACTAAATTTCCCAACCCATTTCGTCTAATAAAAGAAATTTCCTTAAACGGCTCCTCTGCATTTAAGGATTTTTTGAAAAATATTTTCCCATTATCTACTTTTCTATAATTTAGCCATTGCACGTCATGCCAGCGAAAAGGTTCTCCCTGCTCGTCCTTTTTCCTAGACACCAATGGCCCCTTTAACAGAGAAGCAAAATCAAAAAAATCCTGACGGGCCATCTCCACTACTTCAAATTTTGAACTTGTTGATCTGACCAGCTGATACCAATCATGAGGAAGAAAAATTTCTATATTAGATCTTTTCTTTTTTTTCTCAATCATAGAGTGTGCTACATCTACCTCCATATGGGTATGCCCAGGTACCATAAATTTATGATCCACTACTTGCACGTTTATATCTGACCTCTGTAATATTGACATAATCATGGATGAAATATGTGAATTTTTATTTTGCCCTCCACATGTATCTGAATAAAGCACAACATGGGTAACTTCAGAAGGCAATTCTACAAATACTTTATACAAGCATGATCCAACCTCATTAGCCCCTCGTTTTGCAGTACATTCGTGCCACATAAAATGCTTTGATTTTCCATTTTCATCCATTACAGTGAGGTTGAATGTCCATAGCTGCCGTTTGTAAAAAGCGACTGACGACTTTAATAAAGGGGTTGGTAGACATTGCTGGAGGTCAAAAGTAAAACACTTCATTCCTTTGGTCTTTTGAGCTAAAAGCTTGTCTTGTTTTTTATACTGATATGCTAGTTCTGCAGAGATCGTATGATTTTCTTTTTCTGTTGCTGCAGATTCTTTCTCTGTTCCATCGCTGCATTTCATTAGCATAACAAACTTGTCGCATTTATGGCAAGTATCAGTTTGAGGCTTTTTAAACGACAGATTTAATTTATGAAATTCAGATCTGTAATATGGATACGACACAGTGTTTTGGTATGATTCCTTGTACAGTGAATACATTGCTTCTAGGGTCAGATGTGATGGTAGAAACTTTTTATTTGTTTGAGCGCGTGAGTAGTGGCTTTCGTAACTCGGAAAACTCAAAATATGCTTACTGGCTTCTTCTAATTTTTCTTCAGACCACTTGTTTAGTGGAATATTCTTTCCTTGGGCAGAATCAGTCTTTGTTTCCCCAGGAGATGCTCTTTTTTTTAAAGCGATAACTTTTAGGAAATTGTCTGTTTCATTGAAAGTCACAAGAAAGCATTTACGGCAAACAGAAATATGGCTACCATTTATTCGTAAAAAATATTTGTAGGTTTTGAGGTGAAATTTTTCTTTATCTGGATCGTCTGTACGTGGCCTCTGCGATTTTTTGTCATGTATAGTGAAAAGACTGGCTATATAAGCTGCTCTCTTGTCGTAACTGCCTAAACTCCAATATTCGGAAAAAATTTCTTTCAGCTGATGTTCAGTGATTTTTGTTTTGCATTTAGCTCGGCATAGTGGCAGAGGTTGAAATGGTCTCTCGGGAATTATTTTACCTTTTTTTGTAACATATGACTTACCGGAATTACGATTCTTTTTTCGTAATTCTCTAGCCTTTCTTGTGTCCGGTAGTTTTTCCAGCTGTTGACATGATTGTTTACGCTCCAAACTGCGTTTGCTTGTAGTAGTTTTATTTGTCATCAAAACAGAATTGCTTTCAGGAATGTAATGCGGATCTGCTATCAACTCATCATCTGAACTATATTGATTTGTAGATCTTACCACTGAAGTTAAATCTTGATCTGAAACAATAAAATATGTTTACCCTGAAGTAGTTTTATATTAATATCACCAACCTTCTGAAAATAATATTCCATCTGTACTGTTTGAGTTTTTGTGTTGCCCTGGTTGAACAGACATTGATGGAGAAGTAAATTCTTGAATAGGTATTGGTTCATCCTCAGCGCTTTGCACATATTCCGATAACCAGCTTGTTGGTTGAACAAACGTTGATGGTGAAGTTAATTCCTGAATAATTATTGGTTCCTCCTGAGCGCTTTGAAAATATTCTGATATACAATTTTGCTCTGTAACCAAAATCACATTTAGCTTACAAACCGATTTCTGCAAGTTAGGTTATGCAACAATTCAAATTAAAAAAATCTAAGATTTAATTACCAGTACTATTACTACAGCACGGACCATTATAGCCAGGCTCTGATACAAAGTGCGTCTCATAGGAATCTAGGGCATATTCTACACTCTCATTCAAAATCATCCCAGTTAAACTACTGTTGACCTCTAGCCTCATGTAATCATCGCTATCATCTAAAATAACATCAAAATTTAACAAATATATCTTTTAAATTTAATAAACTGACAAACTTACCTTTCTTATCAGAGATAACCACGCCACAAGGATCGCTCTTACAATTAGTAACATTCAGTTCTTTTTCTTCTCTTTTTTTCAAAGCGTCTTTAATTTTTTCCCATCTACTTAAAAATTCACTCATATTTTCCAATTTAAATATACACAAATATATAAATAAACAGACACTTGAAACAAAAAACTTTTGAACACGTGTTAGTCGCGATATCAAACCAAACTGAACTGTTTTAGGTTAAATTCTATTCTGCATGTAACATTCCACACGCGCCTAATAACATAAGTCAGCGACGGGACGACAAGATACAACAAGTTCCAACTGGCTCTCTTGACATAAGTCGACTTAAGTGTTTATTCACAAACTCAAGTCGGTATTTTCTCAGTCTGGTTATTATGCACACTTCACAATAACAGCTGTAAAAATGCATATTAGACTAAAGTGCTTAGAGCCGATGGTAGTATTACAAATCACCTACATATTTTCACCAAAAAAAAATTCGGAAAATTTGACTTATGTGCTTACTCACCTCAGTTACAGATATATCTTTGACTTACTTACATTTTTCAAAATTAAGCAACGGAACATAAGATATTGTGTAATGAGAGCTAATCAATCAAAAATAAAATAATTTGTGTCAAACAAAGTAACAAACTACCATACAACCATAAAATACCTTCTTCTTCTTCAAGTGTCATCTTCGTTCCGAAGGTTGGCGATCATCAGGGCTATACGTAGTTTCGAAACTGCTGACCGAAACAATTCGTTGTTGCTACAGCTATACCATTCCCGTAGATTCTTTAGCCAGGAGTTTCGTCTTCTTCCTATGAACCTTTTTCCTGCTATTTTCCCTTGACCCTATGACTGCATTACAGTTCCTGAGTGAACTGGCAGATAATTTGATTAGCACTTTTACTTTCAGAAAAAAGTCTGGACCTCCATCAAACTCAACTTTGAATGCTGGTTTACACTTACCCATCAAAGGAATTTATAGGCGCTGTGCCATTTGTGCTTCATCTAAAAAGAAACAAACGCGCAGCAATTTGATTTGTCAAGTTTGTAACGTTGCTCTATGCAAAGACTGTTTTGCACCCTACCATAGTAGATAGAAAGTTCTTAGATAATAAATTTAAAATATTATTTTATTTAGTTTTTTTATATCTTCAAAATAAAGTATTAAAAAAAATTCTAATTGCTTTTACCGGCAGCTATATATACCATTGTCCAATAAGTATTAGTCGTTTGTTAAAATGCACACTGTAGCTATATCTACCACCCTTTCCAGCCCTTCTGACAAAAAAACTATTATTTTTAAATATTTTTTGTATTTTTAATGATGCATAATGAATTACTTTTACTATTCTAAAGTATATTTTTACAAAAAAAAAATAGTTCTTAAAGGGTTAATTAGTATCAAGACAATTTTTTATCTCACATATTATAACATAAGTTTAAAATATTTAAAAATATTAAATATTAAAAAAAATAAAAGAGGTTATATTTTTTTCGTATGTTTTAGCGGCAAGAAAACATAATTTAGTAAGAAGGTTTCTTTACTTTACTGGATTAAACGATACTCTAGCAAGAACTGCAGATAATTTGTGGGTACTCGTAGAAAACAATATAGCAAGTGATTCCACGCTTGAAGATTATATAGTGAACGACTCACATTCTTCTTATCAACACTCCCAAAACTACCATTTTAGTAAAACTGTTAAAAAAATGAAAATATCATCACAACAACAGGTGAGAAATCATGATTGTTAATTTTTTCATAAAAACAAAATCTGCTTCTTCTGGCAGGGTTACAATACTGGTTTAACGACGGAATTTTCAAAACTGTAATTAACATTTTTAATCAACTATATACAATCCACGGATTAGAGAAAAATACTGCGATTCCTTTAGTGTACGCACTACTACCTAACAAGATAGAAGAAATGAAATCGTAGGCTTCCACGGCCAGAGTCAGAATTATAGTTTATTCGTCTTCCGGGTTTAGACCGTGTCATTTGTGAGTGACCCAAAAGTGGGTTCATCGCGACGTTTCGCTACAATTGTATGTAGCTTCTTCAGGAGAACAGAGAAAAAGAAAAAAGAAGACAGGAAGATGGGTAGTTAGCAACGGTAACTCAGTTACTCAACGCAACCAGAGGCGAATACTAACTACCAAGATGGGCATTTGGTCACAGTAACTCAACTACTCAACGCAGCCAGAGGTAAAAACCAAATGCCAGGACAGGGATTCACGTCCAACAGCTCAGAACACTAACGCGTCGAGAGGCGGGGAGTGAATCCGACGATTACTATCTTCATTGTTGCGTTGGTTTTTTTTTCTTTGGTTTGTTGATGCTTCTTTTGTTGAGGTTTTGTCATCCTGTTTTAGGCTTTTGCCTCTTCAGGATGTGGTTTTTGTCTTATTGGTGTTGGCTTCTGGTTTTTCTTTCTTCGTGGTCCACTTTTGGGGCTCGGCCAGGACAATCAGCGGAGAAAGGCAGTGGTCGGTTCATTTCAGAACCCGCTTTTAGACGATTACTCCGCTACCGCTCTATTTATAGTCGCGGTGACCTGTCGTGTCGGGACGTATCGGCACACTCCGTGGCGCGAACGTCAAGAAGCGCGCGCTGGCCAATCGTGTGGCTGCATCGTGGTAGCGGGACCGGACGGCGGCTCTAGACTGAGATCTACATCTACATCCCCGTTTACACCCTAGGATGATAAATTCAGAATCTTCGGATAATACTCCTGTGGCTTTTCTTCCCTAAATTCGAAGTGTCACTGATAGGATTGGCAAAATTCTTCGCAAAGAAGGTATCAGGACTACTTTTCGACCACCCAAGAAAATCTCACAATATCTACCCTCTCCTAAGGACCCATTACCGCTCCTATCTTCCTGTGGTGTCTATTCTATTCCTTGTTCATGTGGACATGTGTATATTGGAGAAACTGGTCGTTTCGTCAAAACTCGGAATCAAGAGCATCAAAGATGCATTCGATCAGGTCTTTTCTCCCATTCTGCAGTTGCAGAACACTGCCAAGAAACCGGTCATTCCATATTGTACGAAAAAACCCATATTATTTTTAAGAGCCCCTTCTTTTATTCCAGGAAAATCCGCGAATCTCTAGAGATCCGAAAAAATCCACATAATATCAATCGAGAGGAAGGATACTACTTGTCTCCCATCTGGAATCTCAGTCTAGAGCCGCCGTCCGGTCCCGCTAACACGATGCAGCCACACGATTGGCCAGCGCGCGCTTCTTGACGTTCGCGCCACGGAGTGTGTCGATACGTCCCGACACGACAGGTCACCGCGACTATAAATAGAGCGGTAGCGGAGTAATCGTCGGATTCACTCCCCGCCTCTCGACTCGTTAGTGTTCTGAGCTGTTGGACGTGAATCCCTGTCCTGGCATTTGGTTTTCACCTCTGGCTGCGTTGAGTAGTTGAGTTACTGTGACCAAATGCCCATCTTGGTAGTTAGTATTCGCCTCTGGTTGCGTTGAGTAACTGAGTTACCGTTGCTAACTACCCATCTTCCTGTCTTCTTTTTCTTTTTCTTTTTCTTTTTCTTTGTTCTCCTGAAGAAGCTACATACAATTGTAGCGAAACGTCGAGATGAACCCACTTTTGGGTCACTCACAAATGACATGGTCCAAACCCGGAAGACAAATAAACTATAATTAAGAGAGAAGAAACTTATGTTCAGCTACTTTCAAAATTTTGCCCGGAGCTTCGCCTGCAACCATATTAACAGATTTTGAAATCGGTATGATAAGTGCTATAAGACAAGAATATCCCAACTCAAGATATCGTGGGTGCTTTTTCCATATCACTCATGTCTCTTTAGAAGAATCCAGTCAGATGGTTTAAAAAGAAGATATGAAACCGATTCAGAACCGAAGCTCCGATTATTGGCGGCCTTAGCATTCGTTCCTTTAATAATCGCGGCAAATCAGTAAGAAATGGAAGACATAATGCGATGTTTGGAGGAAAAAAGCAAAACATATGGACTAAAGCGAAATATAAGTAAGACAAAGATCATGATAGTAGACAGAGCTCGGAATAATCTTCAACACATTAAAGAAATTGGGGTCTTTGAAGTAGTAAATACTTTCATATACCTGGGGTCCCTAATACCAAATGACGGAGGGTGTAACAGAGAAATACGTAGAAGGTTGACTATGGCTAGAACAGCCATGATGAAACTGATAGCAATTTGGAAAAATTCTAACATAACAATATACACAAAACTAAGGCTGGTAAGGGCGCTCATTTTCCCATAGCCACATTTACATCCAAAACGTGGACACTTTTGAAATGTGGGTGTACCGCCGCATGTTGAGAATATCCTGGATCGATCATCGCACTAACGTATCAATATTAGAACAACTTAAAGTAAGGGATATATTGCTTAAACCAATACAACAGAGATATTTGCAGTATTTTGGACACATTGCTAGAAGAACAGGCACAATGGGAAAACTGATAGTCGAGGGTAGAGTTGCAGGAAAGAGACCCAGGAGAAGATCTCTAAGCCGTTGGGTAGATCAAACAAAAATACTGAATAAACCAAGGGTTACATGAAGGCTAACAACTAACCCAAGAAAGAGAAGGATGAAAATAAATCGTAAAAAAAACTGTGAAGGCCTGATGGCGTCACCACATCCCAAAAGGCATTAGGACTGAGGAGAAGGAGAATTCGTTCCTGTTGCCAGATGTGTGGCCAGCAGAAGCCCAGTCAGTAATTGATTATTTTAAAGATACCTGAATCAGGCGCTTACCAAGAGGTAGACAACGTCGTTTGCTCTTATTTTCACACGATCTGTGGAATTGTTATGACAAGGTCCAAGAAAGTTTACCAAAAACAAACAATTACATTGAAGGATGGCATCTATTGTTTGAGCAACAGATTTCCGCAGAGCTTTCAAACATTTGGAGATTTATTAAAGGCATTTAGCTGGGGCACAGCTTATATGAACTTCTAAATGAACAGTATACAGGGTGTCCCAGACTAATTTACCCACGCTATATCTCTGAAACGAATAGAGATTTTCGAATGGGACAAAACGTAGTCTATTCTACTTGTAATACACTTTAATATGGCGTAGAAAACCATACCCTAAATAATTTATTTAAAATCCTTTATAAAAGGTATATAATAAAATGCCCAAACGGGCTATCACAAAAATATTGCAAAACGTTTTCGGATTGTTAAATCCATCATCAGTGCAAACCTGAAAGTAAATACCCACTTTAATTAAAAGAACGTTGAATTTAAAATGTTGACTGAGGTTATGTGGTTAATACTTACGAGGTATATATGCTATGAGCCACCAAAATATATGGGTCAAAACCCTTTAACTGATATAAATTAACATTTGTTTTATATTATATGTGGTTACAAATTATGATGTTTAAGTTAACATTGGAATTGGTAACATGGCGGCGTATGAGTCTACATGAGTAAAATGGTCCTGAGACGAAGTGTCTTCGGAGACCTGTTGATAACAACTGATCAAAATGACATTGTTGACATGTTAGAAAGGATGTTGTGTCAGAGCAGTCAGTGTAACTTACGGTAGTTGTCTAAAAATGACAGATGTCAGCATTATTTAAAATTGAAAAAATTAAAAGTATAATAATGTAACAGTATCAACCATCAATGTTGTAGTCTATAATGTGAATTAATCATATGGCTATATTGGAAACATTGAAAAATTTGGTTTTTAAAAAATTAATGTGAGTAAACTGGAGTTTATGAAATTTTGTCATCGAGAATCGAGGGGTAAAATTCGTCATGTTGTTGATAAGATTCAATATGAATTTTGATAAGATGGAGACTGGAGTGTTTATGAAACTAACAACTGGACGAATAGGAATGCCCTCCTTGTGGTTTACCTAAGATACACAGATCATTGTCTTCACGCTCTTTAGAGCACATAAAAAGAGAAAATACTTCCACTTTCTCCCAACACCTTAAAGAACACAACCTTACTCTCAATATCTCAGAAGATGTCTCACTTATTCATAATATTATACAAAAAAACTTTCTCAAACTAGACCTATACGAAAACCTAGAAATCATTAAAGAAAAACAGAAAAGTCCAAATTGTGTCACTTGCCATGTCTCATTCAATCGAGATTTTCTTCCGCTCCACCGTCAACTATTTTCATAACCCACTTTCCAACTTTACTTCTTCATTAGTATTTAAATTTTCGCCCTCCACTTATCACCCACTAACCGTCCTTAGCCCTCTCTAACTTTGTTCAATATATCCAACTCCCCTTCTCTCCTCACTTCTGTCTAGGCCTCCAACATTCTCCATGCTCCTTTTCAACAAAATAAATTCAGAGCAGATTATTCCACTCCCTCTCCAAAAATAATTTTCCATTAACATACACATTCACCTACTTAACCACATATCTTCACCTTTTCTTACTGCATTTTTCTTTTCTATTATAACTCCTTTTACCCATCCACTCTCCCTCAGGGTTTGGTTTTCGGGTCTCTAGGGTCTTCGGCCTCTTGCAGTTTTTCCACCTTTCTCCTCACAATGACAATTAAACATCACACATCTTTAGTAAATTTGACAGATCCAACTTAAACATAACTACTCTTACAGTTTCATATGTTCTCACAAACACCCCAAAAGCCTATTAAACTCACATACCTACCTAAACTCAAATTTATAACTCATCCCTTTTTTATTTTATATTTCTCAGGCACCAAATGTTCCTTTTAACATATAGGGCCTCTTGTTTTTTCTTGAGTTAGAATTTGAGCAAGGTATTAACAATACCATACCAAACCACCTTTCAGCCATCAGTTTTCTGTTGTTCTGGCATACGTGTCCACACACACAAACAATCTACCATCTTTAATTTTCACACATAACCAGCAATTCATGTTCATGTACTTATAACTTGAAAAATCTTTTTTTTTTATCAGGTGCCAAATGTTGTTTTTTGACATAGAGGGCCCTCCTTGCTTAAGTTTTAAGTTAAGTACTACATCAACATCATACCATAATCGCATTCTTGTCATATTTAAATTTCAGCTCAACAACAGATCTAAACACAGTTTTTACTACAACATTCCTCATTAATAAATCTTATAGGACCCATCTTTCTACATGTGCCTTTTTTTACCATTTTTTCCATTTTATAGGTACCAAATGTTACACAACATACAAGGCCTTTTGATAAAATTTTTTAGCTTAGAACAAATAAATCCATACACATGTATAGTTGGTTGCCTACTGATCCTACAAAATTTCATAAACTCCAGTTTACCCACATTAATTTTTTAAAAACCAAATTTTTCAATGTTTCCAATATAGCCATATGATTAATTCACATTACAGAGTACAACATTGATGGTTGATACTGTTACATTATTATAATTTGAATTTTTTCAATTTTAAATAATACTGACATCTGTCATTTTTAGACAACTACCGTAAGTTACACTGACTGCTCTGACACAACATCCGTTCTAACATGTCAACAATGTCATTTTTATCAGTTGTTATCAACAGGTCCTCGAAGACACTTCGTCTCAGGACCATTTTACCTATGTAGGGTCATACGTCGCCATGTTACCAATTCAAACGGTAACTTAAACATCATAATTTGTAACCACATATAATGTAAAGCAAATGTAAATTTATATCATTTAAAGGGTTTTGACCCATATATTTTGGTGGTTCATAGCATGTATACCTCGTAAGTATTAACCACAATGTTCTTTAACCTCAGTCAACATTTTAAATTCAACGTTCTTTTAATTAAAGTGGGTATTTACTTTCAGGTTTGCACTGATGATGAATTTAACAATCCGAAAACGTTTTGCAATATTTTTGTGATAGCCCGTTTGGGCATTTTATTATATACCTTTTATAAAGGATTTTAAATAAATTTTTTGTGATATATGGTATACAGCCAGCTACAGGAACTTAGTTTCCTAGTGGATTTTCTTACCCTAAATATTCATCCCTTAGTTACAACAACTAACTTTAATTTTGTTAATAGCACCCTGTATATATTTTTATAGTTTTGGATGTGGTCTTCTATCGTATATTCAATAGATTTATTAAAAGTAAAATCGGTTTTTAAATAATCAAGAAATCAATTTATTTTTTATTTTTGTTAATTAAGTGTTCCAGACTAAATTATCCAGTCTATATTTTTTAACAAAATAGAGATTTTATATAAAGAGACAAATACTGGCCTATTCCATTTGTAATACACTTTAATTTGGCGAAGAAAACATCATCCCCTAAATAACCATTTCTTAGTTACAACCCCTAACCTAAACTTTTTAATAGTTTTGGATGTTGTGTTCTATCGTCTATTTAATCGATTTTTTAAAAATAAAATGGGTTTGTAAGGTATCAAGAAAATATCAGTTTATATTTTATTTTTGTTAAATTAATCAAAATAGCCTTAAAAAATAGAATAGAAAAGAAATATTATGCTTTATTATCACTGAAAATTTTACTATTTTAACTACGTAGTATAACTTCTTACGTGCGTACGAAGTACACACTCTTTTTATTTAAACATTATTTATAATTTTTCAAAATTTGGTCTTTGTAGGAGCATACGTTATCTTCCAGTGTGCAAAATTAAGTGTGCAAAAATTTACAAAAAAATCCCTTATAATAAAGTCACAATATTTGAAAAACTTTTGCGGTTATTTTACGTCTTCTCCTACGAGCTCCTCCACATAATGCGAGAATCGTTATCGACTACCTACAAAACCGTTTTAATAACCACTGGATAGCAAACAACTCTCCACAAATTATATGGGCCGCACGTCCATGTGATTTATCACCTCTCCTGCTTTTAAGCAGTGATAAAAGATACCTATTGTTTATAAATCAAAACCGCAAAATTTAGAGGAATTAAAAGAAAAAATAAGACAAGCATGTCGCTAAATTACTCCCGAAATGATTCGAGCCACATTTACCAGAAATCTTCTGGAACGATTCGAAATGTGTTGCAGCAGGTGGGTTACAATTCGAATATTTAATGTAATTAATATTAGTTAGATAGTTGGTGTTTTGATTTATTTTTTCATTTGATTTTTATTGGCCCTTTAAGTTTTATTATTCCTAAGATTTTATTTTATTTGTACGAGTAGTATGTTCAATTTGCAATTTATTTAAAGTTTGCAATAAGTTGCAACGATTTATCTAATTTCAGTGACAATAAAACATACTTCTTTTCTATTCGATTTTTTAAGGCTATCTTGATTAATTTAACAAAAATAAAAAATAAACTGATTATTTCTTGATATCTTACAAACCCATTTTATTTAAAAAAAATCGGTTAAATGGACAATGGAAACAAAATCCAAAACTATAAAAAAATGTACAGGGTGCTATTAAAAAATTAAAGTTAGGGGTTGTAACTAAGGGATGAATATTTAGGGGATGATTTTTTTCTACGCCATATTTAATTGTAATACAAGTAGGATAGATCACGTTTTGTATCATTCGAAAATCTCTATTCATTTAAGAGATATAGCGTGGGTAAATTAGTCTGGGACACCCAGTATAGGAGGCTTATAAGGCTCTCCTACACGTAAAAAATATAGAGATTGTTCAGAGCGGATTGCAAGTCTGGTAAACAATTACGACCCTGTGAACATCTGCGAATTCTTTACTTACGAATAAATTTAAAAATAAATAACAGAAATTAAAATAAACCGAAAAAAAATTTAAAAAATTTAAAATTCATAAAAATTAATAAAAAATAAAATAAACTCTAAAACAAATTCAAAAAAACAAAAATCTAAAAAAAAAAAATGACAAATTGGATGGTTTTTCCAAGTTATGTGTTATAAGTTATATGTAAGTTTATGCCAGCGGTACGCTGTCAGTCCTAAGCCTGCGTAAAGTGTGAAAGGAACATGGAATAAAAAATATATATTATAACAGCCACCTGTGTATTAACCTGTAATCCCTCGTACTATGCACCCACTAATCTCCCATACTATAATCTCAATATCTCCGCCGGTTTCCCGATCCAATACCAAGCCCCACGAGAGATGCAGTTGAAAAGCAAGCCAACGAAGAATCATCACCGCTCACCGCCTGTGGTCCCCGCGTTATGAATTTTACTTTTATTGTCAACTTTAATGTTTTAATCCCAATATAATTTACAGTAACAAGTGTTTAGCGTGTATTTCGTGTACCTACCCCAAATCCCCCCTTATAAAATTATAATAATAAATTAATTAACCAAATAGCTAGGTCAAACACAATCTAAGCAGTAATAACTATTTAAATAGCACGTAAGTTACTAGTATTTATGAAATATGTCCTTAGAAAGCAATAACTATTAAAATATATTTTTCGGTCAATTCTCTCTTCGGGCAATTGTTTATCTGCCAATTTTTTATTCGGGCAATTGTCCATTCAGGGAATTGTCTTTCGGGAAACTGTTTTTGAGCAATTGTCCGGGACCCAAAAGGAGGAAATGCAGACCAAAGAAAGCTAAGAAAATGTAATAAAAGAAGAAAAGAATCAGTAAACAAGTAAAACTGTAAAATTGCAGGAGTACAAAAAAATTTTGAAGAAACAAAACGTTTCAAGAATATCAATAATCTTTACAAGATAATTTTAGAAGAACAATTGGCGAAACAAAGAGTTGTCTTTGTAACTTTTTAAGTAACTTTCTCATAATTTACTTCAATAGTATTTAGTCGTGTAAATTAATAGAAGCTAATTTAAAAATCAAGACTGCAAACATTTTCTTATTAATTATTTGAACATATTTTAATTTCATTACAATTTATGAAGAAAATATATGTTTTAGATTACTGGTATTGAATATAAGATAGCTGCTAGAAAAGGATTTCCTTTAGTTGAAACACTTAACTACTGGATAGATACCATCTGTCAAAGCGGTTTATTTGAAAAATGGACCTACGATCAGTCGATTCTTCTTAGAAAATTTATTATTGAAAAGCCTGGAGTGTTATTTAAAACTAAGTTGGAGTTATCTGACCTTAGAGGAGCGTTTTTACTTCTTGTTTTTTGGTTATATTTTATCATTTGTTTCATTTTTTGCTGAGCTGTACTTATTTAAAAATGGTTATTTTCGGCACTACTTAATATAATTTATTATGTATAATATATATATATATATATATATATATATATATATATATATATATATATATATATATATATATATAATAAAGTTTTATTTTGAGGATGCAGTCATTTAAGTCGGACAGGATAAGTTAAACCCTTTGTTCTTAAATCAAGCTTTCGCAAAATTTATTTGCTTCATCAGGATATGCTAAAATATGTTATGGTTAATACAATGAAATTAGAATTAAAAAACATTGTATAAAACTAATATAAAAACTTACAACATGAGGTTAAACTATTAAATTATTAAATTCACAAAACACAAAACTTATCTAAATTATATTTTTATGTAAGTACAATATTCAGAATTAGAAACGATAAAAAAAGGAATCTGATGGGGGTAGATGGATCACTGGCAACAGACATAGAAAGGAAACAGCTTATATGGTATGGCCATGTTCAAAGAATGCCAGAAACAAGACTAGACAAGATATACCACCAAATCGTAAGAAACGAGGAAGACCAAAAAGAACATGGAAGGAGTGAATAATAAAGGCAATGAGCTCCCGAGACTTGATCGAAGAACAATGTAATGATAGAAATTCGTGGAAATTAGGCATCGGACAACGACGCAAGACGTTTTGAAACCTATATATTATATATATATATATATATATATATATATATATATATATATATATATATATATATATATATATATATTATTGTGATATTCAATGTCTTAGTGCGCCAAGTAATTAATTAGTTAATTAATTAAGTAATTAATTAAAATTATTTAAATGATATGATTATGATTCTATCACAATATTTATTCTCTTATCTCAGGGTTATATTCGTGCTTCAAAATCAATGCTTTACATGTGAAAGGTAAGGTCCAAAGAATACCGGAATAATAAAAAACATATAGGATATAACATTATATATTGAAATAAAAATAATGAAATAAAATTCACTCAAATGTTTTCAATAAACAATATATCATATAATGATTCTTAAAATTTTGTTCTACGTACGTGAACCTTCAAAATTAATGATACAAACAATATTAGTTAAAATCACAAAATCTCAATTATTATTCTAAATCTCCTAACCAAAATATTTATACCTTTTTTAAAGTAATTGTAAAATTTATGTTATCAATAAAAGAAAAAAAAAAAACTGCGGAAAAACAAAACGATCTCTCTCTGATGATGAGAGGTCCAAATTCTTGTTCCTTGTAGCATATACTATTGATTCTTAGCAGCTCCCTAGGTAATCAACAATCTTACAACAAATTGTTGCAAGTATATCGTCCTTAATGATCTCCTTCAAATTGCACGAATCATTCAAATTATGATAGCCTCTTCTCCTTTCGATAAACTGAATCTCTTGTTGGCCCGAGTGAAAAATGACTCTTGGAATATCTTCTCTTTACGATAAACTGAATCTCTCGTTGGCCTGAACAGTGACTCTTGGAATATAAGTAGAAAAATATGATTTACAATATTTTGCTGCTTCAGCTTCTGTCAGATACACTAACTCCACAAAACTCACTAACATTCAACACTACTGCTTGCTACCTCTAGGGAACCACCAGAGAACAATGACTGTTCGCCTTGCACACTTGGAAAACCAACTGACTATCTTTTGTTCTTCAAAAACTAACTAAAGTCTCATTCTCAAACCAACCATCCCCCCTTTTTCACTCTCATCCAATCAAAACGTGTCATACATCTCCCATTTCTTCATTTCGATAACACACAAATTTTTACCTACAATTATAAAATTTCCTAAAACTTACAAAATAATCTTTTCCTACCAATTCTTAAGAACTAACAAAAACATATCTGAAATGAGGTTGAATGCTCGAATAAATGAACTTTGAAAATAAGGCTATTATCGAGCACAAGTTAATTAAATCTAGCCCAAGTACTTTCGCTTAAAATAGCATCTTCAGGGGCATTTCCTCAAAATAAGAACTATCCGGCAAGCGTAGGATGTGAAAACATTAAAACTAACATAAATTATACAAAACACTACACTAAAACGAGGACAAACAGTTTAAAATTACTTCTACGCTACATTCTCTGTCAGTTTCTCAGCTGAGTTTGAGATTCTTGACCTGGTCTCGATTCGCCTTTAACTATTTTTCTATCACAAATTTAACTCACAAACAACACCTTATACTTATTTTTCACACACTGTTCTCAAACTGAACTTCACATTCTGGATGGTAAAAGTACAATGATTGAAATCTTATTGTTAAATTTTCGAATCTACTATCCTATTATTTTACACTCATTCTTCCTAGCCAATTATAAACATTTATTCTTTGTACCTACCTTCAAAATTTCCTATTTTTAAATTTTACGAAGTCAATCATGTTTTACCCAGTTAGGTTTTTCACTAAAATTTTTTTTCCCCTTTTTCCATGCATCTTTGAGCTAACACATTAAAAGCAAATAACGCTTCTCTGGTTCCTAGTCCGTTTCTGAACCCAAACTGACTATCATCTCTTCCTTCTTCCAGTTTGTTATTTATACGACCATGTATTATTTTCACGAATAATTTGGGAATGTGACTTATTAGTGATATTGTTCTGTATTCACTGCAATATTTAGCGTTTGTATTTTTAGGGATAGCACAAAAGGTGGAGAGTAACCATTGTTTCGGAATGTGTCCTGTTTTGTATACTTAGTTAAATAAGTCTACTATAATGTCTAAGCATCAGTCATGCATTTTAAGATTTCTATAGGAATTTCGTCTGGACCTAATACTTTACCAGTTTTGCTGTTTTTTAATGCCATTTTAATTTCCTCTTTTTAAAGAAAAAACATGTTGCATCAGCAATTCAAAGCACCTCATTGTCAGCGCAAAGTACACAAAAAACGGAAATTTTAGCTGCGGATATTAAAAACTCTCTTCTTAATCTTTTGCAAAAGGCACCTTACTACGCCATAGCACTTGACGAATCAAGTGATATTGTTGATGATGAACAAATGTCTATTTTTGTAAGATTTCTTGATATTGAGTGTCAGGGTGTGATCTTGTAACACTCGAGGAAAAGATTTATTCAAGGTTATTGATGAATTAATTTCTAAATCTATAAAATCAGTTATAACAAAATGATTTCGCTTTCTACTCATGGGGCCCCAGCAATAATTGGCAAAGAAAAAGGTGTAGTAAAGGGGAACAGGGATAAAAATTCAAATTTAATAACATATCAGTGCATAATACACTAGTCAACCCTTTGTGGAAAATTTAGTGCTAGACTTAAAGAAGTTATAGACAGTTTAGTGAAGTTAATTAATTTTGTGAGATTACATTCTGCTCTTCAGCACATTTCAAGGAGTTTCTTTTTTAATGTGATTCAGCATATTCTGACTTACTACAACATAATAATGCTCGTTGACTAAGTAAACGTCAAGTTATTTAACGTTTCTGGCTAATAAAACAAGATAGATCTCCTTCCTACAAAATACAAAACATGCTGGTTGTGGCTTTTCTAAAGATATTTTAAAATATTTGAATGTGCTTAACACAGAGTTACAAGGAAATTGAAAATTAGTATGTGATCTGATACAAAGCGTGTCTGCTTTACGTCGTAAGCTGGATATCTTTAAAAAAGATATTGCACAACAAGAAATCGTTAATTTTCAAACTATTCTTGAATAGAGAATCTTTCTTACTATTATTACTACTTACAGAGAATCTTTCAAACTATTCTTGAATAGAGAATGATTCTTGAATAGTTTACATAGAGAAAGTAAACGACTTACTTAGGGATACATCCTGTTATATTACAATTTCTCGAGACCCCACTCCTAGAGTTGAACGCGAAATTTCCTATGCCATCAAACAATCCAATCTTTCCGATGATGTTAAGAAGTCCATAGTTCCGAAAAACTCCATCTGCCCTAGAATTTACGGTCTTCCCAAAATCCATAAAGACAACGTACCTCTTCGTCCCATTGTGACTACGATTAACTCTCCTACTTACAAACTCGCAAAGTACTTGTCGAATAAGTTTAAGACCTATACTGGTCGTACCTCTTCTTATGTCCGAAATTCCACACATTTCATCACCTTAATCTCCTCCCTCACGGTCAATCCCCAAGACATTCTCGTCAGTTTCGATGTATCATCCCTATTTACCAATATCCCCATACATGACTCTCTAGTTGTTCTGCGAGATCACTTGACCAATGATAACAAGTCTTTGGTTTTGGCAGATCTTGCGGAAAAATGCCTCCTTTCAACATATTTTTCTTTTAAAGGCAATTTCTACAAACAAATATCTGGAACACCAATGGGTTCTCCCCTTTCTCCTGTCATTGCTGACATTTTCATGGAAGCCTTTGAGTCTTTAGCCCTAGAATCTTACCCCTTAAAACCAAAAGTCTGGTTCCGCTACGTTGATGATACATTTATCATCTGGCCCCATGGTCAACATACCCTTTCTCCGTTCCTAGATCATCTTAACTCACAACATCCGAGTATAAAATTCACAATTGAAGTAGAAAATAATCGGTCCCTTCCCTTTCTCGATGTGTTAGTCACCTCCAAGCCCAATGGCCGATTGGGTCACTCTGTTTATAGAAAAAAGACTCACACGAATCGTTACCTACATGCTTCATCACACCACCATCCTGCCCAAAAGAATTCTGCGATCAACTCTCTCATCCATCGGGCCATTTCGATTTCTGAACCTGACAACCTTAGAGAACTTGGCCATCTGCAAAAAACCCTTGTCGCCAACGGTTACTCCAAGTCCACAATTCAAAATATTACACACCGACATCTACATCCCCCTTTACACCCTAGGACGACAAATTCAGAATCTTCGGGTATTACTCCTGTGGCTTTTCTTCCGTATATTCGAAGTGTCACCGATAGGATTGGCAAAATTCTTCGCAAAGAAGGTATCAGGACTACTTTTCGACCACCCAAGAAAATCTCACAATATCTACCCTCTCCTAAGGACCCATTACCGCCCCTATCTTTCTGTGGTGTCTATTCTATTCCTTGTTCATGTGGACGTGTGTATATTGGCGAAAGCTGTTGGACGTGAATCCCTGTCCTGGCATTTGGTTTTCACCTCTGGCTGCGTTGAGTAGTTGAGTTACTGTGACCAAATGCCCATCTTGGTAGTTAGTATTCGCCTCTGGTTGCCTTGAGTAACTGAGTTACCGTTGCTAACTACCCATCTTCCTGTTTTTTGATTTCTTTTTCTTTTTCTTTGTTCTCCTGAAGAAGCTACATACAATTGTAGCGAAACGTCGAGATGAACAAACTTTTGGGTCACTCACAAATAACACGGTCCAAACCCGGAAGACGAATAAACTATTCTTGAATATAAATGTGTTCGTAAAATTACTGGGTGATCTTAGGACCGAATTTGCTTCAAGATTCCAAGACTTTGCACAGGTAAGCAAACTATCTTTATTTCTAAAATCACCATTTTGATGCAGCGGCAGAATGGACAAATTTGGCTGCTAAGCCACAAAATTATTACTTCAAATGGAGATTATTGATTTTGATATTAATTAAAAGACGTTTTGTTCTTGTACGTTTATAAATTGGTACACGCCGAAGAATTTTGGGCCAAACATCTGCCAACAAAATATAAAAATTGCAGATAACTTGCAATAAATTTGGCCAATATATTTGGCTCAACGTATATGTGTGAAATGTCTTTCTCAAAAATGAGTATTTGAAAAACAAATCGTCGCTTGGCAAGAATAGTGACATAACTAAAAAAACATCGTTTTGCATAATTGCAACAGGAAAGTTACTCAAACTGTAATGATTATTAGCATATTACTAAAACATTGATATGGTGGTATGGCTAAAATACTTGATAGCTTATATTATGAACTTTAATTGGACATGTTAAAATGGGTGGCTTTAAGCAGGTATGTTAAAATTTTTCAAAAAATTAAAAAATTTTAACTTACGTCAATGTTCACCAAAAATTGTTCACTAAATTGCATATCCAAATTTTTCAGAAATAAATACATAACAAAGTGTCATGTAGTTTTAATTTATGAAATAACAAAACGTAACAGTACATTCAAGAAAATTATTCAAATAAAAAACAAGAATATGATTTAAAAAATTACAAGATAGGTATGTAACTAAAATCAAAACTTATCCAATTTCACTTAACTCTAAAGAAATAGCTTTTTAAAAATGAGTCTTATAAATTTGTATAAAATGTACTGTAGAACTGTACTGTTCTTTTTCTTTTCGCATATTGTAAATTTTTGTTTGTAAACTTTCTGTAATGTCGGTTTGGCCGCATTATTTCTTACTTGCCTTGTTCTTGTAATATCTATTTTAACTTGTTTAAAAGATTGCGCTTCAAATGAAGTTTTATACTGAAAACAATTTTCTTCATCGGCAGCACACTTAATTACTCTTATTTCTGTCAGCTTTACTTGCTCTGCTTCAGTATTTTTTGTGTAGTTCTTTCCCATTGTATCGGCTAAAGTCTTTATGTCTAAAAAATCGTCGTGGGTCAATTCATGAACTTGATACGGTTTTCCAGTTTTTTTAGCATTTCGAATTATATTGACATACTGATCCGGAGTATAAATTGGTCCGGATTTAAGAGATTTTTGGACACGTTTTTCGATAACCGAATGAGTACTGTCCACTTCATTTTGGGTGTGTCCTTTAATCAGAAATTTATGTTGAATAGAATTGATGTGATCGAAATACTGAGCCAGCGTATATATATAAAGCAATGATATAATGATTTTTATTTAGACCACAGCAATTGTCCGAGTAGAAGATTATATCTAACTTTCTCCCTATATCATTAGCTTTCGATTTTAGATTTTCTAAATATTTATATATACATGTACCAATCTCTATTGCTCAACGTTTTCCTTCAATTTCGTGCCATACAAAACAATCTGCCTCACCAGATTTTAAATTGTAAATCGTACAATTGTAGGCATTTATTTTAGATACATAGTAAAATGTAGATATATCTCCCCGTGGGCATGGAAGTGTAGCCTGTAAATCGTACACAGCGACAATGATATGAGGTTCGGTATTCTTTTTATCGTTTTCTTTTTCGGCTCTGGATAGATTATTTTCTTTTAAATGTAATTCAAAACTCTGTCTTAGTTGTTCTCTCACGTCCCCTGTCGAATTTTTAAATGCTTCGCAGTCTTCACTTTGGTCTTTCTTTGGATTATGGAAAGCTACATGAAATACACATTTATGTTTGCCGTGTTTGCCTCGTTTGTCAGTAGATAATACACCGGTTTCATTTTGTGAGCATTTATCAATGACAGTACGGATGGCTCTATCAGATATATCCAACGTTGACCGGAAGAATAATTTGCAAACCCTGATTTTGGTGTGGCCAACAGTCAACGAAAATGCAAAATTATTACCGCGATTACTCTTGTAGATTTTGTAAGAATATCGGGGTAAAATCTTTGTTATGTGCCTCATTATAAATTCACGCTGCCTGTGAAGGTTCCCTATATCCCAGTAATTATTAAAAATTAATTGACGGTTTGAATAGAACTATTAGATGAAGTTGATGAACCCGATGAAGAAGATGACCCCGATGAAGAAGATGAAGATGATGACCCCGATGAAGAAGATGAAGAACTTCGAGATCTGATTTGTTGCGGTATATTGTGTAGTAAGTTCACGAATTTGGGTTTATTTTTTTCTTGATCACAAGAAACCACATAATTTGGATCTTTGATACTATCGTCGGAGCAATGCGACACCTCATTATCTGAAAGAATGTCTTCATTATTATTGTTCTCAATGGTATTGGGTGATTGCAAGACAGTTCTTTTAGGCCTTGACCTACTTAGGCCTGGACTCGTGGCTGGAGTAAGTATAGTATTAGTATCATCATTTTCCCTACTATCTTCTAACTGACTTAGTTCTTCTAACATTTTTACCATCAGTTCACCTCTATATGCCATATTTAAGTCTGAAAAGTAAAATAAAAGGAACATAAATGATAAAATATCAATCATGAGATAAAAATAAAATATAGCTGATCACTAATTTGCAAATCAAAAAGTTTCTGATTTTAATCTAATATTTACAACAATAATAAAATATCTGGCAGTAATTTACAAAATTCCTACATTTCATTGTAAATTTATCATGAATATTGACGTAGTGCGAAATATCTCATTATTTTACACAAAAACTTAAAATGTATTTAAGAATTTTATCATGAATACAGACATAAAACAAAGTGATCCACTATTTTAGTTAAGGCAATACTAGCAATTAAGTTATTTTACCTTTAATACAGTGACACTTCCAAATACACCACTATTGAGGATAACAATCAATTATATATTCTCCATTTAGCACAAAATATTTTGCGATACTGCAGTATTCACGAAAAATTCTAACAACTTGTTCAACTGCCCTGGCTCAAATAAATGTGCGTCGCTCTACGTGATAAACTTCGAGGCAAATTCAAGTGATGGTATAACGACATATTATGCGCGCTACGTGGCTAAAAGTAGAACTACGCCTTGCTGCTTTATTCACGATAAAATATATTGGATTTTGGAACATTTTATAATCCGACAAGCGAGAGCTGGCGGGTGACCTGCTCGAAAATAGAAAAGGAATTATTCTAAGAGAGATAGGAGAGGTACTTAATCGCGATTATAGGTATATAGTATAGGTACTTAAACGGTTATACACGATGTACACGATGTACATGACTTAAACGGTGAACACTTTTCAATTTCTTCTACGGGCAACCCGCCAGCTCTCGCTTGTCGGGTTATACCTATATAACTCGATTTTAGTAATTTTTTAGTTATGCCGTTATTCATGCCAAGCAACGAAATATAGCTCCCAATTAACGGACGCCACCTCGAAGATACACTTTGAATTTGTTGTTCTACTCGAGAACCAGACGACAAACAACTAGTTCAAGACCGTAGATGCAGTTTTTCGCATTAATTTAAGGTCTTTTGTTTTATCGTTAAAAATGTACCAAAATAATAAACATCTTGTCATTAAATGTTATCAGGTGTTTTTTTCTGGACCTTATTCAAATTTTCTTCTAGTATCTGGACCCCACATAAAATTACTTGCCGACCCCTGCTCTATATAATATTTTCTCGAATTGTGGGCTGCTTGTTGATTGATGGTAGCAACGTATAATTTTCTTTTAAATATAAACATTATCAGCACAATATATAATTACAGCAGCAATGGCCACCTATTATTTGGGATTGGATCATATATAAAAGATATGCATAGTTTATATTATATATTTGATAAAATATAGTAATCTAGAGTATTTCTAACGGATTGAAGTTGGTAATGATAATGTTGTATGTCGGTATGATATACCACGCAACAAATTTCATATATCGCTACTCTTGTGTATGTACTACTCTTTAGAAAGATTACGATTTATTTTACAAATTATCTTGTCAATATCTATATTTTTTATTTATTTTCTAAAATGGTGTCTTCTAAATATTGTAATTAATTATCTGTATACACACGCATATTTAAAACCCACAATTTACTTCCAAAATAATAACTACATGAAGATTTTTTATAATAGTTTAGAAAAACTATGTAAGGTAGAAAATTTGTATGAAGTAGAATCATTTTCGCCTGTCGCATAAGTAATAAGTGTCTGTTCAGATTTGCCTCAGGAAGTCAGCGGTTCTCAAATTAAAAATGTACGGTGTTCTTAATTTGATAATACCACATTAGGGATTTTTTTAATAAAATAACTTTGTATTATGTTTTATAATAGTTGAATATCATAATGTAAATTGATAAACATTGAGTATGAAATATACAGGGTAATTCACGCAGCATGTTGGTTGAAAGTTTTCAAAGTTCTGGTCGTCACTGGTTTCTGCAAACTTGGAATAATGGGTTATGCAAAGCATTCTTCATTTTTTTTAATATTTGCATTCTTCTAGCACTTCCGGTTGTACCCGGAGTCGTCATTAAGTTTCTTATTTTAAATAGAAACTGCGCTTTTTGTTATTTTTTTTAGAATCTACGTAAAATTCTGGATCGATTTTTATTGGTATGCCATTCGCGAAAAAATAGCCGTTTTTGAGATATTTATTAACTTTTTGAAAAATTTTTCATATTACACATGTAACTTTAAAAATTAATATAACCCCCCTCTGTGACACAGTGGTAAGAGCGCCTACCTTTGACCGTAAAGGTCGTGAGTTCGAATCTCACCTGGGTGGAGAAATTTTCGTTTATTAAAAATTAATGAATGAAAATAATTTCTATCCTTGTGCGATCGGTACTCACCGGAGGGACCGCCGACGTTCGGATACAATTAGCATCTCTTAGCAAAGATAATGACGTCGACTTTGCTAAGTATCAAGACAATTACTCTACACCTACACACACACTACACTAGGTACCTGACTGTATAAATTCACTGTACCATGCCAATGATTATTAGTTGTCGACGCATTAAACTTAATAAAAAAAAATTAATATTGTGTTTAATATTTATGCTGAAAAATCAAAAATTCTTTTTCAGCGTGTACTAAACTCTGGTTTTATTTAAGCATAAAAAATTTGCCAATGTTAATACTGGGTATTCAAAATTTTGTATTATATTTTTATTTTAATATATTTTATAAACATATTTATAAAAATATATATCTATATAAAACAAGGACTTATTCCTACTTCCCACACACACCTTCCCAAACCCACCGAGGTAGGTTGTGCTCCTGCGGTACAACCAGCTCCGGCTTTCCTCCGCCCCCCGGTCTTTGGAACCAGATCTCGACTATTTCGCGGTAAACCCCGTCAGGCAATGGGAGATTGCTGTGTATTTACATTTAACGGGTAGGTTAGCCCATTTTGCTTTATCACTACCGATCAAAGCAATTGTTGGGCGATCCAATAATGGTTGTGTGTGCCGATACTTGCTTTCCCTTTTTTGCACCAAGTGCAGTAGAGAGCGAGCAAGCATCGAATCCTTTCATCCGTCGTCCAATACCCAGTCATTCGTCCAGTCATGTCCTTACTTGCTAATCTAATTTTTTTGGTACTTGCATTCAAGAGCGTCGTGCAGCATGCCTCCGGCTCTCTTCTGCATGCGGTTTTTGTTTTATTTTTTTTTTTATTTTTTTTTGTGGTTAGTACCCTTTTGTGTTAATTTTTCTATCTACGTCTTAATCTGTGGACAGGTATCATCACTATCTGACTCACTATCCGATTCATCTGAATCTTCATCTGTACGAATAATTAAAGGTCTTACTTCATCAATAACTTGTTCTATTTCATATGACTCTAAAATTTTTTTTCAGTTTGTTTAATATATTTCCGCCATTGTTCCTCATTGACTTGGTTTAGTGCTTGCCAGAGTTGCAAAACGCTGGCTTCGTCGGTGGTCTTACATGCATGTTTATCATAGTAGTTTTTAGTGATGCCCCACACCAATTCAATTGGATTGTACTGGCCGTGATATGGTGGTAGTCTTATAACCTGATGACCATATTTTAGTGCTATTTGGTCAACGAAAAAGTTTTTCTCAGTAATGTGTTCTTTGCACTTATTTAATAATTCAGTTTTTAAAACTAGATGTTCGCGTTCTATATTTTTCTCCAACAGTTACTAAAATAATTTTCCACTTTCAACACAATTCGACGCTCACTTGGAGATAAAAACTTATAGTTAGGTGTTCTATCGTTTTCTTGTACGCTATCCATTGTCACTATTGAAAACCGGCGACCGTTGAATACTAGCAAGATTTTTCGGAGCTCTCTGAATATATAAACGATGGGGCGGGGCCTCGGTGGCAAGGCGCGTCGGTCATTGGCCGATAAGTCCGATCAATGGAGAGCCTCGACTCCACAGACTGTTTACTATTTTTGCAAATATAATTATCCAGATAACTTAAGTTATCCAGTTATGCGACAGCAAGGAATGGATGCTTCTTCTTCTTCTTTGGGTGCCGTGTCCGTATTCAGACGTTGGCCGTCATCATGTTTACAATTTCCTGAAACCTGTCTCTGTCGGCTGCTGCGCGAAATAATTCTTCTACTGTGAAACCACACCATTGTCTAATATTACGCCGCCATGAAAGTTTCTTTCGACCAATCCATCTCTTTCCTTTCACTTTTCCTTGTATAATAAGGCGAAGTAAATGGTATTTGGGTCCTCTAATTATATGGCCGAAGAACATCTTCATTGGAAGTGTGCGAAACCCACGATATCTTTAGGATTCGTCTATAGCACCACATTTCGAATGCTTCTAACTTGTTAAGCATTGTGGTTTTTAACGTCCATGTCTCACAACCATACAATAGGATCGACCACACATAACATTTCAGGACCTTCTTACGAATGTTCATTGACAGGTTTCTGTTGCATAAAACTGGTTTCCAGGTCATAAAAGCCTTACGTGATATTTCGATCCTGGAGATTATCTCTTTATCAGAGTCACAATTTACATTTAACCAGCTGCCAAGGTATTTGAAATGATTTACCCTTTCTATCTCTTCTCCATTAAGAGAAAGCAGACCTTGATCTATATGGATCTTTCCAACTGCCATCCACTTTGTCTTTGAAATGTTGATTTTTAGGCCTCTCCGATAACTTGCTTCACTGACTAGATTTAGTTATGTTTGGAGATCTTGTAAACTTTCTGCAAGAATGGCTGTATCGTCAGCGTATCTAATATTGTTGATTACTTCTCCACCTAGTCTTACTCCCTCTTGTCCGTCATCCAAAGCCTCCCTAAAGATTTCTTCAGAGTACAGATTAAAAAGAGTGGGTGACATCTGAGAGTGGAATGGATGCACTCCTCGAGATAATTTTATTTGAAATATAATTATAAAAGTTTTCTCAATAAATTATCAATCACAAAGCATTCAATTTGTGTTTTTTTACGATTTATTAAAAAATTGTTTTGGTAGCGCTGATTTATCCTCAAGTACTACAGCCAACCAGTAGGAGGTTCAGTACCACAAAGCAGGTAAAAAAGAAAAAGCATAACAGAGTGGCTGTAACTAGAGGCATAAATTATTTTTCGGGCGTAATCCGAAATACGACAGGGTAAAACGACTTCACTTTATAATGTCTGGTTTATAGCGATTTACGCATTTTGATTTAAAATCTCTATTCACATCTACCAACCCAGTCTCTTGATCGCAGATCTCTCTCTGACATTGACACAGAATAATAAACAATCAGAAGGGCCACTCTCAGATGCCGCCTTTGAAGTTTTTCAGCACGCGCGCCATGTTTTAGGACACAAACATATGATTTGTGAGGTTATGCAATTGTTTACATTTATGTTTAATTATATTATATTTATGTTATTATATTTAAAACTGTTATTATAATTGTATAGTATGTCTATGATTGCGGTAAGTCAAATAAACCTGGTTTTTTTCCATGCACACCACATAAACAACACTGGTTCCCTTTAAAATCCTCGTAAAACATGGCGGAACGTCTGCGCGAAGGAGATGCGCGTATTTAATTTTCCGTGGAGAGTGGGCATTCTGTTTGTTTATTATTCTGTGACATTGACTCTTGGACTCCATTAACCCTCAACTACTATAATCTGGGCCTGCCAGACCCAGAGAGCTCTCAGCGATCACGCACTTTCCCCACCTTAAGTATGCTTTTGCTGCGGCTCGGGCTATTCT
Organism: Diabrotica balteata; assembly: GCA_918026665.1. Lineage (NCBI taxonomy): Eukaryota > Metazoa > Arthropoda > Insecta > Coleoptera > Chrysomelidae > Diabrotica > Diabrotica balteata. The sequence goes on along the minus strand of OU898280.1, from coordinate 77,896,330 downwards.
CAGCTTATTTATTGTTTTTTGTCGTTTTTTTAAGTAATATAATATGTATTTTCTTGTTTTAACTCGGCGACTGTGTGGTGAAATTTTCTGACAGGAGCTGTGTGTTGGGGTAATTATCACCCCATTTTTTATTTATAAAATTGAGAAAATATTTTATTTTTACACGCAACCTTAAAATTTTAAATCATGGCTATATTGTTATATAATCTTTTCAAAGATAAATCATTTAAACAATTACCGTTAAAAATTCAACGATTTAAAAAATATACTAAAATTTAGTTTATATTTAAGCCAATCCAAAAATTTTTGTTACCAAAATTTTTATTAGAGATATAGAATAAAAAAAAATACAAATTTTATAAAAAGTAACTATGAACTTTTGTTTGAATAGCATAATTAACAATTATTTGCACAATTAGAACAAAAATATACACAATGTTCAAAATAAAGAAAAATGGCACATTTCACACATTTTTTTGGCACTTTCTGTCCTTTCCATGGGGACACACTCCACATCTGGATGTTGTTCATTGCTTCTTGTTTGGGGGTTCTTGAGAGTCCTCTCCGCCATCATTTCTGTTTAGTTTGGCTCTTATGTCTGATGGTATTCTTTGATTGTTACTTATTTTTTCAATATATGGTTTAATTAGTGCCAAACCAAGTTCTTTTAAAAATATCTGCGTTTTAGTTTTTCAGTTGGCTGAACATAATTATTTATTCCTGCATTATTAAGCAGTGAAAAAAAAACTGAAAAAAAACGAGACCATCGCTTGCTATTACGAGACACATTATATAATGCAGACATTTCTTCCAATTCCTTCTCTTCCAACTCTGTATAAATTGGTCACATCCTGTGTAGCCCGGCGTATCAATGACCACTGTGCTTCAAACAATATCATAGAGCCTCAACAGAAAGGATGCGCTAAGGGTTCCATGGACTGCAAAAAACAACTTATCATCGACTCTGTCAGTTCTAACCAATCGTATAGCAAAAGCATCTGAATTAGATTCAGATGGCGCAAAATCGGACTAAGTGAAAAAGCATGCGAGAGGCCTATGTTTAGCAGTGGACGTTAAAGGCTAGTTGAAATCTCTTTACTGCTTTCATCGACTACAAGAAAGCGTTTGATTCAGTGCCCCATGAATGGCTTATAGATATATTAAAAATATATAAAGTCGATGATAACATAGTGACCTTTTTAAAACATATAATGTCAGATTGGTAGACAAAAATTTACCTCCAAATACCTGGTGAAAACAATATCGAAGCTGAAAATATTGCAATCAACCAGGGCCTTTTCCAGGGGGACTCGTGAGTCCTCTCTGGTTCTGTTTGGCGAAGAACACATTATCTCAGCTACTGAACTTTACTGACTCAGGTTTTAGAATCAAAAATAACAATACTGTTGTGACGAAGCTTATTAATTTGTTGTATATGGATGATTTCAAATTAATGGCTTCTACTCGAAACCACTTAGATCAGATGCTAAAAACTGTAGAAAATTTCTTAAATGATATCAGTATGCACTTTGGTCTTAACAAGTGCCGTGTCTTAAATATAATCAAAGAAAAGGTTCAGCCCATCGGATTCGATATTCAAAACGGCCAGAACATCGAGGCCATGAGTGAAAATGATATATATAAATACCAAGGAATAAAGCAAGCGCGGAAGATTGATCATTAGCAAATGAAAACTGAGATAACTACTGAGTTTATACGAAGGGTAAAATAGCTACTTCGTTCACACCTCGACAGTAAAAATTTGTTTAAGGCACTAAACACCTACGCATGTTTCGCGCTTAGCTACTCATTTGGTAGTGTTAAGTGGACAAAAACGGATATAGAAAATCTTCAGCGAAAAGTACGAACACACCTCACAAAGGCACAAAAACACCATCTTCGAAGTGCAGTAGAAAGAACGACATAACCGCGGTGTTTAGTAGGCCGAGAACTGATGGATATAAGTGAACAACTGGAAAAACAGATTCCTAATTTAAGAACTTATTTTCAGGTGCAGGAGGAGACATCTACTCTTCATCGAGCGATTTGTGCAGTAGATGACACAACACCGGTCAAACTGAGGGAACAAGAAATGCGCATAAACCACCTTATTAAAAACGAAAAAATTCGCATCTGGATAGGTAAACCTCCGCACTGGCGACATCTGAATGAGGTCAGTCAAGACTATGTCGACAATATAGCGTGGATCTATTGGCTGATATCAGGAAAGGTTTATTACTCGCCATTCAGGATCAGGTTATACCAACCAAAAATTACCTGAGATATATCGTCAAAGACCCTCAGGTCCAAAATGACAAATGCCGATATGGATGTAAAGCCCAAGAAACTATTCAACATCTTACCGGAAGCTGCCAGGTATTTCCTGCAACTGAATATAAGGAACGGCATGACTCACTAGGGAAGATCCTCCATTAAGATATAGCTTTTAAACTGGGACTTCTACAAACAAACCATCTCCCATATTATCAAAACGTTTCTGAAATTATGTTTGATAATGACAATTACAAGCTATACTGGGATCGCACTGTGCTCACAGACCAAACTGTAGCACATAATAGACCAAATCTCGTGCTAGTTCATAAACTAACAAGAAAAATAACTCTAATTGATGTGGCGATACCCAACAACAATAATTTGCGTGTTAGGTACAACGAAAAGATCGCCAAGTACAGAAATCTAGAAATACACATAAGGAGATAATGGAGAATGAAAAGTACCCAGACGATACCTATTATTCTTTCTACCATTGGAGTTATTTCGAAGAACCTCCTAGAAAACATAAAAAAGCTGGGTCTTAATGAACATCTATATAAGATATTGCAGAAAGCTTTGCTACTTTCGACGTCCAGATGCGTGCGAAAATTTTTGGGAGATACACCGTCGTACCAAGTCACCTAGGACTCGATAACACGGAAAGAGTCCCATCAGAGCTAAATCCTTTTGATACCATAGGTATCTGGGATGAGTGAGTTTTCCCTTTAGACGGAGTGTGAGTCGTATTATTTACTTCTCGTCTTCACGATCTTTTTCCATTCCTTCAATTCATTGAAATCATCAATAACAATATAAGATACTCAGATGACACCGTAGTATTAGCAGAAATAGAAGACCAACTTAAAATATTGATGAACATAGTATCAGAAGAAAGTCACAGGCTGGGCTTGGACATTGACTTTTCCAAAACCAAAATTTTGGTATTCCACAAAAACCCCCATGAACAAGTTATACCTAAGACACAAATAAATTTTTTCACCCTTCAAAGTTCTCAAAGCTTCATATACCTGGGCAAAGAGCTAAATAGTCAACTAGACCACTTAAAGTAAATTAGAAGACGCATTGAAATGGCAAGATCTGGTTTCATGAATATGCTTAAAATGCTCTGCAGCCCCCAGCTATCAGTCTCAATAAGATTGATAACACTACAGTGTTATGTGTGGTCTCTATTACTAAACTAAAACTCTACTAAAACAGTATGACCTTAACAAATTAAATTCATTTGATATCTGGATGTATGAACTCATGTTTATTCTCTAGGCCTTCTATCTCTTCGCAAGTTTCTACAAGCCACTGTGTTTTTGCTTCCATTATCTCTTTTCTTATTAGTGTTTGTATTTCTTTATATTTATTCCAGTCTTTGTTCTTGTGTTCTCGTCTCACATTCATCATTTCTAATATTTCATTAGTTATCCATGGTTTCTCGCCTCTTTGATTCGTGTATTTAAGGCGGTTTCAGCTTTTAGAAATACCTACAGTCTGAAGTTCTTTCCATATTTGGTTTAAGTCGTCGGATTCTTCTGGTACATCATTTTCCTTTTGTCTGTTTTTAAGTTATCGAAATTCGTGGTTAAGTTCTTGTAATATCTTTTGTCTCGTTTCTATATCCTTGAGTAAGCTCATGTCTGATTACTGCTCTCTCTTCTTTCGTTTTATGCTTTTCAGCGTGTTTTCGAATTTGGCGACGAGCAAGGTGTGGTCGAAAGGGACATCTGCACCGGGGTAAGTTTTGCGCTTTGTATGCTATTTCGGTATCTCTGGTTGATCATGATATGATCTATTTGGTTTCTGACGCAATTTTTATCATTGTCTTGTGGCGATTTCTATGTGTATAGTCTGCGCGCAGGTAATTTGAACCATGTATTCAGAATAGTAATATTCTGTTCTTGGCAAAATTGAAACAGCCTATTGGCTCTTTCATTAATGATTTGATTATTGCGCTCACCAAATTTTAATTTGCTAAAAGCATCGTAAATAATTTTGTTGTTATAGCTAATAAAGGATCGCTGGTATTTGTTTAAAAGTAAAGGTAGCTATTACGATGTTGTTTACCGATATTATTTTGATTTTTTTTATAAGTAAACGATGTATTTAATTCGCACCTCGTAATATTAAGGGATTCTGTTAAATTTATACGTCGCTGTCATCATCTTCTTTTAAGATATGTTAATGAAACATGAAAACATTACATCATCATCATCAGTGGCATTGCAGCTCGTTATGAGCCAAAACCTTCTTCAGAACAATCTTCCATTCGTCTCTGTCTCTGGCAACTCTTCTCCATGCTTTAACATTGATGGATTTTAGATAATCGTCTATGTTATCTTAATCTTTTTTTTTTTCATACATCCTTTTTTGTGAAAATACTGCAGAATTTAATCTTATATATGAAATATCTTTTATATATAATAATCAAACTGAAATTGTTTTACAACAACAATGGATTAGAGCAAATGTCATATGTCAACATAATATTTTAAATCAGAATAAAATATGACATTTTTTTAGCTACGATTCATAACACAATATAAAACTTTAATTATTACAAATTATTTTATTTTAATGAAAGCAATTATTAAAAATGTCTATATAACTTGGGAAACATAATATATTGAATTGTTAACTTAATTCACAAAATTTTGAAATTAACTTTCAAAAAAAAACTTCCTACATCTCTGGAGAAGTTACTTGGACATATTCTTTAACAGGAACAAGGAAACCATTTCCATACTCAGAAATGACGATCAAATCAGGCTTGGTGGAGTAACAAAACAGATGACAGGGACATCCTATATATCAATCTTCAAAATTTTCCGGTATCTATACAAATCTTCAAGGTACTACAAAAAATAGAAATAGTGGGGACTCTTTTCTAAATTGACATATTACATAGAGTCTACTATTTTCAACCAATTTTGCCGGTCTCTTTACCGACAAACTAAAACGTCTTCTCAGTATCAAATTTTTTCTTCGACTTCTCAAACTAATCACAAATCAAATTTCCTTTCCTGTTCACGCAGTTAGTTTTGCCTACCAAACAAAGAAATCCCTCCGACAAGTGTTCATAACAACCTTGAAATATATACTTTTGAATTGGGTAAAAATAACACGTATTTATTGATTATCTTAGGGTCCCTAATTTTAAACTGGAGTTTCTACCTGACATTGTAAGAGAAAGCCGGAAATCTGTATGTAAACACAGACAAAAAAATATTTCCAGCGTTATTACGCATTTAAGAATACAAACACAGATTTCTTGGTCATTTTTACGCGTAATGACGAGATAAACAAACAGAAACGTCTTACAAAATTTAAAACGCTACAGGTGTCGACTTCGAACTCAACCGTTTTCTTAAGAATCTGCCTGACTGTGAAGGTTTGATCCGTTGTTGATTTATTAGGTCGGAAACCGCACTGGTAGTTCCCAACTATTTGTTTAGCATAGGGGATCAATCTTCTGTACATAACGTTGGACAATACTTTATATGCTACGTTAAGTAGGCTGATGCCTCTATAATTATCACACAACATCATATCTCCTTTTTTGTGAAGAGGATGCATTACACCTAATTTCCAGTCTACGGGCATTTCCCTTCGTAGCCAGATTTCGGTTACTAATTTATGCATGTGTTTAAGAAGGGTGTTACTACCATTTATAAACAGTTCAGCAGGAGGATTGTTCAATCCAGGGGCTTTGTTATTTTTCAGTTCTGAAATGGCCTCTCTAATTTCTTCTTCGGTAGTGGGTAGCTCTTGAGCGTTTTCATCCATTTCAGGCAAGGTAATTTCTAATTGGTCTTCTTTACGACTGTCGCTAAGCAGTTCTTTAAAATGATTCGCCTATCTATTTAGTATCTGTTCTTTGTCACTAATTATGGAACCATCTCTGTCTTTACATGCTGTTATTCTGGGCTTGAATTCTTTTCTGCAGCTCTATATCTTCTGGTAGGTAGATTTTCGCGAGTCTTTTCTATTGTGGTGGTTAACAATCTCGTTTAGAGCGTTTTCCTATGACCCTTTCTTTTTCTTTCTAAACGTTCTTTTTTCTTCTTGTCTAAGATTTTCATAGTCTCCCAGGTTTGATCTCGTTTTGCGCTGTTGTCTCTTTTATGCTTCATTTTTCTGTTGGTTAATGAATCTACACAGTTCGGTTTTAAATGCGGTTTTGGAACTCGATAACCCCTCTTTGCAATACAAGTTTTGATTCAAAAATGCCTGGATCAACAGAAAGATGTTTACGTCTGTTTTATCGACTATGAGAAAGCATTCGATACTATCAAACATGACAAACTCATAGAACTATTACGTCTTTCAGGACTTGACACTAAGGACATCCAGATTATAAAAAAATCTATATTGGAATCAAACAGCCCACATGAAGAATGGACATATGGTGAGTGAAAACATAACCATTTCTAGAGGGGTAAGACAGGGCTGTATTCTTTGGCCACTGCTTTTCAACCTGTACACGGAACAAATATTTCTAGAGGCACTAGAAGAGTACAATGAGGGCATCAAGTTTAATGGCGTACCAATAAGTAATTTTCGATATGCAGATGATACTATTATACTGGCCGATAACATCGAAGATTTACAGATGATGCTACATAGAGTTAATACAACTGGCAGCCGATTTGGACTGAAGATCAATAGAAAGAAAACTAAATTTATGGTGATCAGTAAAAAAAAATTTCAACATATCGACCTGCATATTGAAGACGAACGTATTGAAAGAGTACACAGATTTAAATATCTGGGATATACAGTAAATGACAAGTGGAACCCAGAAGTAGAGATTAAGATCCGAATTGAAATATCAAGATCCAAATTCATCAAAATGAGAAAGCTCTTAAGCAACCGCAACCTAAGCATTAACCTCCGATGGCGCGCCACGAAATGCTACGTACTCTCTACGCTACTTTACGGCGTAGAAGGGTGGACGTTAACAGCAGTAACTATAAAGAAGTTAGCGGCTCTAGAAATGTGGCTGGGGCGACGCATACTGAGAATACCTTGGACAGACAGAGTGACCAACACAGAGGTATTAAGACGAATGGGTAAAGAGGTGGAATTGTTAACAACTGTTAAAAGGAGAAAAGTGTCATACCTAGGCCATGTGTTCCGTAATGATAAGTATAGTCTGCTACAGCTTATCGTGGAAGGCAAGATTGAAGGTAGAAGAGGTTTGGGCAGAAAGAAGAAATCCTGGCTGAGAAACTTGAGAGAATGGTTTCAAATACCAGAAGCTGCGAACGTAATTCATGCGGCACAAAACAGAGAAACCTATCGTATGATGGTCGCCAACCTTCGGTAGAAGACGGCACATAAAGAAGAAGAAATGAATCTACATTCTGTGTCAAACCAATCTTTGTTTTTTTAGCCCGTTTAGGTTTTAAAAAGCCCTTAGTCGCCGTATGGATAGCTTCCTTGCATTTGGTCCAGTGTTCTATACTTAAATTTTCGTCGATTCTTGTCAGCTCTTCATTTAAAATTTTCCTGTAGTTATCCCTAGCGTCTTCAGATTTTAGTACATCAGTATTATATTTTGTAGATTTTGTGCTCTACATATCTACATGCTCTTACATCTAGTACGTCCGAGAAATATCGACTATCAATTAGTACATGGTCAATTTGGTTTTTTATTTGACCATCTGGTGATTGCCATGTGGCTTTATGGATATTTTTATGAGGAAAACATGTATTTACTACCAACATTTACAATGATTCTGTGAGTTTAATCAGGCGTAAACCATTTTTTTTGCTGACACTATGAAGACTATGCTCGCCGATCGTGGGTCGGTAAATAGTCTCTTGGCTGACTTTAGCGTTAAAATAACCATTAATAATATTTATGTCGTTATCTATTGTGTCATAAGTGTGACATTATCTATAAGTGCTTTCTAGTTTCTCGTAAAATATGTCCTTCCCCTCGTCTTCTTTATCTTGAGTGGGAGCATGGATATTGATAATGCTATAATTAAAAAACCTGCCTTTAATTCGGATTCTACATATCTTTGGACTTATTGGATCGAAAGTTATAACTTCTGATTTCAATCGTTTATTGAATATGAATCCCACGCCGAAAATGATTATTTTTATCTCCGCTGTAGTAGAGAGTGTAGTCTTTTTTTTTCTAGGCTAGCACTACCTGTCCATTTGATTTCTTGAAGTGTTATAATGTCTGCTGAATATTCATTCAGTTTATTGGACATACTGTTTAGTTTACCTGCACTATAAAGTGTACGCACATTACATGCTCAGCTATATTTACGTGATTATTTAAGAATTTATGAAAACCTCCTTAAAAATCAAAGCTTTTCTGGTAAACCTAACAGTGTAGATATATAATGTGTATTTATAAATTTATTACAAACAATATCTTTACATAAAATCTACAGATATTTTAAATATAGTAATTTAGTTTGCATTATCAAATAATTTTAAATAAAATATGGGACAAGCCGATTTTAATTTCAGTCAAATTCCTGAGTGAAAGTACTGCAATGAATCACATTCAGAGGGTTCTAGAATGTTTATTTATAATACTTTTTTGTGTTTTTGCATCACAATTACACTGCAGAACTAAGAACTGTCGAACGGTTAAGAGATTAATAGAGAACAATATGAAACCACCAATTGTAATGGTCTATTATAATAATAAATCTTCAATATTCGAATGGGCTTTTTCTATTAATGTCACTAAATACTTGCTTAATCCTCTTGGTAAACCATATATTCAAATGGATACGATCGATTCAAAGAATAATAACTACGTTTTTTTCATCGACGACTTAATTATGCTGACCAATTGTTTATTATTTTTGAATGAGTTAAATGAATTTAATAACGAAGGAAAATTTTTAATCAATTATCAGGGAGCTCTGTCTGAAAATGAAACACAAGATGTGTTTCGTTTACTTTGGAGTTATAATATTTACAGGTAAAACACTGTCAAATAAAATATTATTTCTTTAGTTTTATATCTTGCATCTGGTACTACTATAGGTTCCCCTTTTTCTTAAAGGTTAGTTCCTATGACCTATTCATGTGGAAGTTACACAACTATATCGCTTCTCCGGAGCAACATCAACGCAAGTACGCATTACTAAAATGCTGGAAAATTTACTTTTTACTTTAAAAAAATATTTTTACACGAAAGTAAACAAATAAAAGTTTAAGTAAATATTTTTGAAACTAAAATTATTTTTTTTAAAGGTAAATTTATTCTACTTTTAAATAACACTCATAGTGTTTGGATGATATAATTTTTTAAGCCTACACAGGTCTCAGAACTTTGCAACCACCCAGTTGCGTCATTGTTCTTCAAATATTTTTAAAATAGTTTCTAAATATTTTTGAGTTGGTCTACAATAGTAACATTAAAAAAACTTAAAAAAAAGGTTTGGGTGTTTAATTTTATTGTCAGTAAATAATACAAACGAATACGGCTGGTTTGCGCTCGACCGTTTTGCGCCCTTACCTGAAATCGACCGGTTTGCGCTTTGCAATTTTCATAATAGACATACCTGACTGCTATAGTTTCCTTAATCGGCCGATTTGCGCTATTTTGCAATATAATTTTAATTTCATTCTATAATAATAGTCTGGTGAATCTGCTATGAAGAAACTAACATGTCAAATAAACAGAAACATCTTTTTCCTTTGGATTTAAGGCTCATCCTCGAAAATCCTAACGGCAAATTTCAGTTTCCTATCTCTATTTCAAAAATTTCTTTCTTTACGAAAACAAAATCTGTTCATGAATTAATATTCTAAACTTCGTTTAGATATCTCTCTCAAGCACAGGTCAAAAATGCGTTTACCTTTTACTCGAGCCGATTATACACCGAGACAACCCCTGCAGTGACAGGTTTTGGCTTACAATAAAACCATAAATCTCTTTAGTGGTGTTTTGAGTAAATATAATAACAGATCAAAGTAATATAATCTATTCATAAATTTACAATTTAACAAATGTACATATATAATTTATTAATTTTTTTTACGGAAAAATTGGCTGTCTGAATTGGCCACCGAACAACCCAAAGGTGCACTCCAATAAATTTACATTGGTAGCTGTCAGACAAATTTGGTGACCTTACGCTATTTTTTTGGGTAGGACGTCAGTATTTACGATTGCACAAAATCAAATAATGTGATCTGATAACAACAAACACAAAATGATCGTGCCAACTACGTAAATCCACTACTAACATATCAATATTTTCAGGTCAGTTATTCTCACTGAAGATCAAAAACTATTGGGATGGTTTCCGTACCACAGAAAAAGCGAATGTGGAGAGGTTATTAACCCTGTTAAAGTATTTGAAGATATTCCATTTACAAATCGTATACCAAAAAACTTAAATGGGTGTCCGATTAGTATCAGTTGGAATATGTATGCCATTTTTATGTGGAATCCTTTTAACGAGTCTTACCCTGGAGCATTGTTTTTAGCGATGAACACTATTGCACAAGCCATGAATTTTACGCCTAACTATTTAACAAACAATTCCGATTTTCTGGTCGAGTAAGTATTTATTATTAACTTGAGTAAGATAACGTACTACTTTAACTTTTAGCATTTAATATACTAAAACATAAGAACACAGAATTAAAATATAAAATATTAAACTATGTTTGATCTTTGGTTTTCCCCTCTCCAAATTTTCCAGAAAATCTCTAATGTGAAATTGTATCATCCTTTATACATCGATTATTTGTATTTTTAGCGCGGCTTCACACATACCGGATCGCCTATTAAGGCCGGTTTTCACGCTACGTCTTATTGTACGTTTTGTTCGATAGGACAAATCCTATACAATAAAACGTTGCATGTAAACAGCAAAACGTACGTCTTGTCGAATCGAAATGAAATCAAAACGAATGAAATCATCGAAATGACCAACAAAACGTACAATAAGACGTAGCGTGAAAACGGGCCTTTACACGGCACCGTGTATACGGGTAGAGAGTGTATTGTTTTATGTCATATACCATACATACCGTGCTCGTTTAAACGGTAATCGGCAACCGTGTTGTCGCCAGGCACACCTACTATCCGGGTAAGCCCGGACAAACGTTGACGTCTACACGGCGATCGAGCACGTAGTGGGATATGAAATTATTTTGGACGTTCATATCTATGCATTCTTTGGAAAAAAACGTATAATAGAGTACACGACTTCCTGAAAGTAGAGGGTCTAACACCATTAAAAGATGTCACAAACGAAGGTTTACTATCCTTTTTTACTTTTAACTAAATTTTAAAATGTATTTTGTCCATTATTTTATATGTTATGTTTTATATGTGTGTTATAAATGTTGAGTGTCAATGTTAATTTATATATATATATATATATATATATATATATATATATAATATATATATATATACATATATATATTGTTATGATGTGTTGTTTCTGTATGAGCTATGAGTAAATTTGAATGATATATGTAATATAGGGTTTTTATCGCGGTTCTCAAAGAATTAGTTTGTAAGTACTTTTTTAAATTATCTTTATTACAACTATTATAAAACAAACATATCTATCGAATATAAGCAATATCAATTTAAAACAATCTATCTAAAATTTGAAATTCTTACAATAATTAAATTATTAACAAAATTTGGTACCTTTCTATCACTGAACGCCTAAAGTCTTCCACAATCAAAGTTTTTATCACCACTCGATATCTTCTTACTCAGCCTTGGTTATCCAACAATTTTATAATGTTTCTTCTTAATTATCTCCACTCACCATATAAATATATAAATTTAAATCCTTGTAATTTCCATATAATGTACTTTCAAATATACTGGATCTTGTGGTTGTACTATTGAATGCTTACTTCAATGAATTAACTTCATACTGTCACTATATACTGTAGTAATATTTAATCTCCAACTGTATTTGACTTAATTAATTCATTTAACTTAATCAATGCCTTCTTCTAGCTAATAATCTCTTCATAACCTCATAAATTATTCTTAATTCTTCTTTGTAATTAATAATCGCATGTAACTGACTTAATAATCCTTGAATTCTTAAATTCTTCAAACTAATTCACTTAATAATTGACTGTAACTTCTTGTAACTTAACTCACTTTACGAATCAACTCTAACTTATTTAATAATAATCTGTAGTTCACTTAATAATCCCGTGTAACTTAATGCCTTGAATTCTTCTTAATTAACTTCTTAACTAACTCACTTAATAATCATAATCTGTAATTGACTTCATTTCTTCTAACTAACTAACTCTCTGCTCCAAATTACATGGTTTATATATCTTTTTCATGGTTCCAGAATAATCTAGCAATAAATAAGGTTCGAATCGTTCTATTTTTTCTATCTGGACATTCTGGAATAAATGGAATGGATTTTGTTTATGTAATGGACTATGCAAATAGTCCTATTGGCGTTTCTAGAACTTTCTCTGGTCTACATGTACAATTTAACTGACATTTAGGCTCTTCAGATCAGAATTACACTATTATATGTAACTTAAACATTTAAATGAAATATATTATCACTATTTTCAACAGTAATTATATTTTAAATTAACATTACAAATAAATAAACCACTTTTGACTTTTGATACTACAGTGTAAATCTGGTTGCATATACATATGGCTGACTTATATATATTTATAATTATTAAAAAAACTTTTAACATTTATTATATGCTAGAGCTATATTCTTAAAAATACCCTTATATAATTATTTTTTATTAATATTATCTATTTTTAGTATATAACTTATAAATCTTTAATTACTATTTAAATAAATTTATTAATTAACAGTGTATATCTGGTTGTTTTCTAACCATGGCTAGAAAACTAATGGAAGAGTACAAAAAATGGGGCCTCGAAGTAAATTTACAAAAAACGCAATATCTTTGCATGGGAGGAGAAAATACTGCAGATGACCTCGACTTAGAAGACGGGAAAATTAAGAAATGCGATCAATGTATATATTTGGGGGTAAAACTAACAAAGACAGGAAGAACTGATGAAGCCATAAAAGACAGAATAACCAAAGGGAAACGAGTTATAGGTGCATTGAATTCAGTACTATGGCAGAAAAATATAAGACCGGAAACGAAAAAAAGAATATATAACACAATATTGAAACCAGTAATCGTGTATGGCTCAGAAGTATGGCAGTTATCACAAAAACTTAAAGGTAACCTCTTGGCAGTTGAAATGGATTTTTGGAGGAGAGCAGCGGGAAAGTCTCGATTAGAACATGTGAGAAATGAGGACATAAGAAATCAAATGAATGTACAAGGATCAATTATAGAAGACATCGAAAAACAACAACTGACATGGTACGGACATGTTAGACGTATGGGGGAAGAAAGACTACCAAAAAAAATATTAGAATGGGTACCACCAGAGAAAAGAAAACGAGGACGACCACCAACAACATGGATGCAAGGAATTTCAAAAGCCATGTCAGCAAGAAATCTATTTGAAGAAGACTGGCAGAATAGACAGGCTTGGCGAAGGGGAACCCAAAGGCGGATTACGCTATAAACGGGATATATATATATATATATATATATATATATATATATATATATATATATATATATATATATATATATATATATATATATATATATATATATCTGGTTGTATATACACATGGCTGACTTAAATATATTTCTATGCTAATTTATTGAATTTCTGTTCTCTCTCATTACAATATATATATATATATATATATATATATATATATATATATATATATATATATATATTAAATCTTGTTTGTTTTTAGTTATTTGAAGATGAACACATTTGACACAGCTGAAAGAGACATATTAGATCGAAACATAGACCTTATTTTATACGGTTCTGATAATGGCTTATATGTAGACTTAAACAAACTTCAAGATTTAGTAAAGGGTGTTTCTTATTGGATTTTACAGCCTAATCTTATTAAGAGCCGTATAAACTTCTACTTTAGTTATTTTGGTCCTAGGACGTTGACATCTCTGCTATTAATTTTTATATTAACATCGTGTCTGTGGAAGCATATGGCAGGAGTTAAGTATTACCAAGACGCTGCGTTTATGGTCTTCAGAATGATGTTTCAATTACAAACTTTAAAATTTAAACCAAGCTTTAAGACGAAAGTTTTATTTATGAGTTTTCTAATGTGGATATTTTTTATTGACTTAAAATATACTTCGTTAATAAGTAGTTTGTTAACATCGCCTGGAAAAATTAACAGACTAGGATCTACAAATCAGCGTCAAACAACGGGTCGTAAGTTATATTCCTGTTATTCTAGTAGTTGACATTGCTGTGCTTTATGGAAAATAGTAAATAATAAAAATAAACCATATTTCGGAGAAAACCCAGTATATAAATTTGAACGGTGAAATTTTCGTAACAGGTGTCAAAGGTCAGGTATTAGATTTGCTATGTTAGAGATGACGTAGGTATACAGAGTGGTCCAAAAGTCTGGAAACGGCCAATTATCTCATAAATTACTAGCCATAATTGTACAAAATTTCAGGCATACCTATTTTGCGTTACTGAGATTTCATATTTAATATTTTCAATGTTGCCAGATATGCCGTTTCTCTTATACTATTAGTAACTTTTGTTTTTCAAATTCATCACCCTGTATATTCAGTCATTATTGGAATCTCCTATTCAATACAAGTTCAACCATATGTAACACTTATGATTTTATATAGTCTGGAAGGTCTTAAATACATAAAACAAAAAGTCTGGCAACGCCTAATTGTCTCAATCAATTTTTTAATACCAACTATTTCTACATTAAAACGTAACAATTAAAAGATTACAACATTTTTTACCATAATGGTTACTTTATCAAGTGTTCAAAATGTACTCCATTTGTGAGTTGACAGTACCCTAATAGATGGAAGAATGCGTCTACCACATTTTTTCATGATTGTCTAAAAATTATTCGAGATTCATCAATATTTCGTTGCCTTAGTTCTGCAGGACTTGCTGGCTTAGTTTTGTAAACTGAATTTTTCAAGTAACCACAATAAAAATAATCTTTAGGACTGAAATCAGGTGAACGTGGAGACCATTCAATTCTACCTTGTCTACCGATCCATCGTCCGGGAAATATCTCTTGTAAATAACGCCGAGCATTTACACCAAATTTTGTAAAATTATGACAAGCAATTTACAATCTACGAAATTACTAAATAGATACTGATCAGGTAGACCGAAAAGTGTTATGAATGACAACAAAACTTTCGATATAATGCAAAGTTTTGTTGAAGATCCACATAAATCCTCACGCAGCGTTGCACAAGTACATAATGTAGAACGTTCTTCAGTCTTACGTGTATTACGTAAGAATAAATTTAAACCATATAAATTAACTTATTGCAAGAATTAAGTGAAGATGACTACAACCGGTAGCGATCATAGACTGGTCAGAGCCAAACTCAGGATTAATAGCCAATTCGAAACAAAAAAGAAAATAGAAAATGTATCGAAACTAGATATGGAAAAACTTAAGCAATCAAAAGACGAATATAAACAAAAAATAAAGGAAGGTATACCGGTCACTAGAGATTTGGAAAACAAAAATATCGATGAAATAAATCAGATATTAACCGATACATTAGCAAAGGCGGGAAAAGAGGTAGCACAAACAAGAATAAAAAAGGAAAACTATGTATCCCAGGAAACAAAAAATCTTATGAGTAAAAGAAAAACATTACTGGAACAAGATAAGAGAAACACAGTAGATTACAAAGAGGTAAACAAAGCTATCAGAAGGAATATCAAGGATTATAAAAGGAGAGTACAGGAAGAAAAAATAGAAAAAGCAATTGAACAAAATAAAAACATGAAGTGCTTAAAACCACAGCTTGGAACCATACAAATTAATAGTATAAAGAACAAAGAAGGTACAGAGACCAATAATGTAGAAGAAATTATACAGATAACACAAGAATATTATAAAAACCTCTACAATACAAAACAGAAACCAACCCAAGAAATCCTTAAGCAACTACAAATAAAAATAAAAAATGTTAATTCCGACTTACAACCAGAGATCAGTAAGAACGAGATAAGAAGAGCACTCAAAGAGATGAAGAACAATAAATCGCCAGGAAAAGACGGGGTGACTGTAGAAATGCTAAAACATGGTGGGAAAACAACTAGAGAAGTTTTGTACATACTTATGAATAAAATTTTAATGACAAAACAAATACCCAACAGTTGGAACGAAGCAATAACACTGTTACTATTTAAGAAAGGAGATAAAAAGGATCTAAAGAATTACAGACCCATAACTTTATTAAATGTGATGTACAAACTATTAACCAGAATATTAACAAATAGATTAACAAGTAAATTAGATGGATACCAGGCAAGAGAACAAGCCGGATTTAGAAAGAGCTTCAGTACAAGTGACCACCTTTTAACGATGAAGATTTTAATCGAAAAAACTAACGAATATCATATCCCGCTGTACATGGCATTTATTGACTTTGAGAAGGCATTTGATAGTGTGGAACACTGGGCAGTACAGAATTCCCTACAAAACAGCAGAATAGACTACCGATATACCGACTTAATTACAAATATATACAACAAGGCAACAACAACTATTAAGCTAATGAAACAAACGGAGCCTATTAAAATAAACCGAGGAGTAAGACAAGGAGATACCATATCGCCCAAGTTATTTAACCAAGCGCTAGAAGATGTTTTAAACGACTACACTGGGATGACTTGGGAATTAATATAAACGGGCAAAATCTGAATCATTTACGAAATGCTGATGATATTGTATTAATAACAGAAAAAAGTGAAGAATTGCAAAGAATGATGGAAGAACTAGATAGAGAATCGACAAAAATTGGACTCAAGATGAATTATAGTAAAACAAAAACCATGACTAATCAACCAGAAGAACTTATGATTACAGTGGCACAAACAAAAATAGAACAAGTAAAAGAGTATATATATATCTAGGCCAAATCACTAAATTAAATAAAGAAAATCAGACCGAAGAAATAAAGAGAAGAATAAGATTGGCCTGGGCATCATTCGGAAAACTGTCTTATATTCTAAAGAATTCAAAATACCCCCAATACTTAAAAACGAGAGTCTTCAATCAATGTATACTCCCTGTCCTCACATATGGCTCTCAGACATGGACGTTTACAAAGGAAAATATGGATAAAATAGCAAAGACAGAAAGATCCATGGAAAGACAAATGCTAAACATTAAACTATCAGACAAAAAAAGAAACGAATGGATCCGTAATAAAACAAAAGTGAAAGATGTCTCAACCCAAGTAGCAAAGCTTAAATGGAAGTTCGCCGGACACACCCTAAGGCAGAAAGATGAAAGATGGACTAAAACAATTATACATTGGAGACCATGGAATCACAAACGTAAAAGGGGAAGGCCACAAATGCGATGGTCAGATGACCTGAAGAAACACGCCGGGTCAAAATGGATGCAAATTGCCCAAGATAGAGAGGCATGGAAGAAGGAGGAGGAGGCCTATATCCAAGGATGGATTTTAAGGGCTGTATAGATAGATAGATAGACTTCGATTGTAGATTAGAGTTTACTGAAGTAATGATGGATAAAATTGAAAATGATGAAAATTTCTTTAACAGAATATGTTTTTCTAATGAAACAACCTTTACACTGTGTGGCAGTGTAAATCGATACAATTTAAGGTACTGGAGTGACGTAAATCCACACTGAATGCTTGAAAATTATACTCAAAGACCACAAAGATTAAATGTATGCTCAGGTATAGTAGGTACTCAATTAATTGGGCCATTTTTTATTAAAGAAAATTTAACGTCAGGTAGTTACGAATTAATGTTACTGAGAAATGAAATTGTACCTACACTGATAAACTTGTTTGGGGCCAATTTTAATCAGATATGGTTTTAGCAAGATGAAGCTCCAGCTCATTTTAGTTCCAGCTCATACTCGACATTATTTATGAGAGATATTTCCCGGACCATAGATCAGTAGACAAGGTAGAATTAAATGGTCTCCACGTTCACCTAATTTCAATCCTAAATATTATTTTTATTGGGATACTTGAAACATTCAGTTTACAAAACTAAACCAGTACGTCTTTCAGAACTAATGCAACGAATTATCGATGAATCTCGAATAATTTTTAGACAATCATGGAAAAATGTGGTAGACGCATTCTTCCATCGATTGGGGTACTGTCAACTCAGAAATGGAGCACATTTTAAACACTTGATAAAGTAAACATTATGTTAAAAAATGTTGTAATCTATCCATTGTTACGTTTTTGAAGTTAAAAATAGTTAGACCTGTTTTATGTATTTAAGACCTTCCAGACTAAATAAAATCATAAGTGTTACATATGGTTTAACTCGTATTGTAAAGGAGATTTCAATAATGAATGAATATACAGGGCCATGTATCGTTTCGGCTTCGAAACTGAGAGTGGCACAGAGACGAATGGAACGGTCTATGCTGGGAGTGACGTTGAGGGACCGAATAAGAAACGAAGATCTGCGAAGAAGGACGAGTATTACTGATGTTGTGGAACGCATAGCGGAACTAAAATGGAACTGGGCAGGCCATGTAGCGAGAATGCACGATTCACGATGGACGAGCAAAATTACAAATTGGAGGTCAAGAGCAGACAAACGCAGTAGAGGAAGACCACCTACACGTTGGACCGACGACATCAGGCGTATCACTAAAAATTGGCAACAAAGAGCACAAAATCGTGAGGAATGGAGGAGTTTAAGGGAGGCCTATGTCCAGCAGTGGACGTGCTGGATGATGATGATGATGATACAGGGCCATGAATTTAAAAAACAAAAGTTAGTAATAATATCAGAGAAACGACAAACCTGGCAACGTTGCAAATATCAAATATGGAATTTCCGTATCACAAGATATGTGTACCTTCAATTTTGTACAATTATGACTAGGAATATGACGAGATAAGTGGCCGTTACCACTTTATAAGTTACCTGTTTTTGACACTCGTCCGGCCAGGCAAACGACAGTTGTTTTGAATAATATAGACCTCTATAACAAAAACCTATATGTTTTCTACAGTCGATTTTTTTAACTTAATTAGTTATTAACAAATTAAGGTCAAAAAACGGATAATTTTTGCTTTTTTCATCTATCAGCAAAAAGTAAAGCAATTTAAACAAATTTTAGAAGAAAGGAAACTTATAAGTCATATAAAAACCTTTAAAATGGCGTTTTCTAAATGTTTCTATTCTTATTTGCTGCTTAGGAACTAGAAGCTGCAAAATAATTCAAAAATTTTGGATTTTTATAAATGTTAATAAAGTTTTTAAAAATAAACTTGTATTTATAACATATATAATATTTATACCATTTATATTTCATAGAATGCTGTGACTTGTAGTACTTAAAATATGGCCAAAATTTCAATGTGAGCTGTCAAATAATTTAAAAGTTATTTTATTTGTTTATCCCAAATTAACATTTTTTGCAACAATATAACTTAGAAAATTATACAGTTTTAGTAATTGTAAGGGTAGTTTCTGGAAGAAGAAGACTTGTTTTATTATTTACATTAAAAAAAATTAGAAAATTAATTTTAAATATTAGAAAACAATTTTGCAAAAACATATCGATTTTTTTGCCGATAAACAATTAGAATAACTCTTAACCATTGACTCTAAAAATATTAGTTTTTTATATTTAAAAAGCCTAATTTTTTTAACAAATTTAAGTGAAAAAAAATTGTCTTAAAATAATTTGAGACAAAGTTACCCTCTTTTTTTATTTAATTCATAGCACCTTTGATTATACCAATTAAGAAATCTAATGAGCGCTATTTCAAAGAATATACTTTATAGCTTTAAAGTACTAACTTTTAAAAATTTTGCCTATTAATGGAGTCGTCCACAAAGCTTCAAAATGTGTGTAAAATCGGTCGGCTTTGAAACACGCGGGTGCTGAAGGGAGGGGAAAGCCGCTTTTTGATGAATTTTAACTTTTGTTTTTGAACTTGTACGTACTGTTTGCGTATATTACGAATATGCATTATTTCAATAAATAAATTGTCAAATAAACCACCTAATTTGTTTACCAACAATTTTTTTAAATTTTTTTAGTAATATTTAAGGTAAGTTTGAATGTTTGAACATATGTATTTGTCACTTTCTATATTTTGGGGAATAAGCCACAATTTAAGTTTATAATCAGTATATTTTTGACGTTTCGATTTCTACTTCGGAAATCTTTCTCAAAATACAGAACATTAATAAATTAATCAAATTTTGTTTTTGGTTACTTGGTAGAAATTTTTTCTGATAACTGGTTTTTTTTTTAAATGAAACATCCCGTAGCTTCACTTCCACATCTTCTTCTTCCAGAAACTACCCTTACAATTACTAAAATTGTAAAACTTTTTGACTTATATTGTTGCAAAAAATGTTAATTTAGGAAAACAAATAAAATAACTTTTAAACTGTTTGACCGATCACTTTGAAATTTTGATCATATTTTAAGCACTGCTAGACACAGCATTGAATGAAAAATAAATGTTATATGTTTATTTTCAAAAAAGTTTTTCATATTTATAAAAAACCGAAATTTTTGACTTATTTTGCAAGTTCCTAAGCAACAAATAAGGATAGAAACATTTAGAAAGCCCTATTTTAAAGATTTTTATATGACTTATACGTTTCCTCTCTTCTAAAATTTGTTTAAATTGCTTCACTTTTTTCTGATAGACGAAAAAAGCAAAAATTTTTCGTTTTTGACCTTAATTTGTTCATAAGTAATTACGTCTCAAAAATCGACTGCAGGAATCATATAGTTTTTTGTTACAGAGGTCCATACGACTCAAAACAACTGTCGTTTGCCTGGCCGGACGAGTGTCATGAAAAAATGCTTATTTCCCTGGACTAAACGTCGAATTTCAAATTCTCAACATGGTTCTTTGGGAGAACCTAGTAATTTTTATTTATCTGACTGCAAAAAAATAATATTCAGTAGGAAACAATAATTATATTGTTCTTTAATTTTAGAGGCTAGAAAACACAATGCCGTAAGAAGATTTCTTTATTTTACTGGATTAAACAATACTCTAGCAAGAACTGCCGATAATTTATGGGTGCTTGTCGAAAATAACATAGCGAGTGACGCGACGTTTGAGGATTATATCGGAAACGATCCACATTCTTCTTATCAGCATTCACAACCCCACTATTTTAGTAAAACTGTGGAAAAAATGAAAATATCATCACAACAATGGGTAATAAAGGCTTTTGTAGTAATAAGTTTATACTTATTTTGTATTAGGTTAATATGCAGATCCCAAATTCTGTTCTTTAAAATGACGAGGCTTTTGTAATTCTAATAATTTTTATAATCTGTCTTGTTTTTCTTTGTTTATTTTTTATATTTTATTAAGTAGTAGATATTTTATAACCTAAAGGCTCACTTTAGCTACTACATACTTTTAAAATCACAATAACTTCAGCAACAATTTTAATGAAATCGTAGGCTTCCACGGCCAGAGTCAGAATTATAGTTTATTCGTCTTCCGGGTTTGGACCATGTCATTTGTGAGTGACCCAAAAGTGGGTTAATCTCGACGTTTCGCTACAATTGTATGTAGCTTCTTCAGGAGAACAAAGAAAAAGAAAAAGAAGACAGGAAGATGGGTAGTTAGCAACGGTAACTCAGTTACTCAACGCAACCAGAGGCGAATACTAACTACCAAGATGGGCATTTGGTCACAGTAACTCAACTACTCAACGCAGCCAGAGGTGAAAACCAAATGCCAGGACAGGGATTCACGTCCAACAGCTCAGAACACTAACGCGTCGAGAGGCGGGGAGTGAATCCTCCCCGGATTCTCGACTCGGATTCACTCCCCGCCTCTCGACGCGTTAGTGTTCTGAGCTGTTGGACGTGAATCCCTGTCCTGGCATTTGGTTTTCACCTCTGGCTGCGTTGAGTAGTTGAGTTACTGTGACCAAATGCCCATCTTGGTAGTTAGTATTCGCCTCTGGTTGAGTTGAGTAACTGAGTTACCGTTGCTAACTACCCATCTTCCTGTCTTCTTTTTCTTTTTCTTTGTTCTCCTGAAGAAGCTACATACAATTGTAGCGAAACATCGAGATGAACCCACTTTTGGGTCACTCACAAATGACACGGTCCAAACCCGGAAGACGAAAAAACTATAACAATTTTAATCTTCTTTTTTTGGAAGATCACAATATTTTCCCTATATCGTTATAATACTACCCTTTCATTTTTTATATAGAATTATATTTACCAGATATAGGGAATTTTCCCTATACCTAGGGAATTTTGAGCAAGCTTGGGAAAAGAGGGATTTCTGTTCAATTCTATGACAAATGTCGGGAATTCTTAATATTTGTAAGACTATTTTAAAAAATCTGTTGGATTTAATAAACTTTCCAAAAATGTACATATATTTAGCATCTGCTTAGAAATCGTATTATTCGGGGAATTACTAAATTCTGTTCATGGTATTGAACAAATCAGATGAACAGAACTCAGTGATTCCTCGTCGGAAACTAGAGTGGTGGAATTTCACGAACTGAGCAAGAATATTCTAAACGTCATCTTCTACTAGAGGTTAGATTTATACCTACCTACTTACAACCCCTGTGGTGAAAAGTCTTGGGTCTATACAATAAAGCGAGAGGGCGGCCTTCTATTCAGTGCGGTTTTGGGGTAATTAGAATAATACGGGTATACCAGAGTAATATTATTTATTGAATAATTAATTCACAACTTAGCAAGAGTACACACAGGTAACAAATAATTGTCCTGTAAATCATAAGAATCAAATAGAAGACAAACTTTTATACAATTTTATTACAAAATAATGTATAACAAGATATTTTGAGGTCACATTATTCATTTTTTTATGTCTTGTCACTATGTGAGTATAATCCACATCTAACATATATGTTTTATATATGTGAGATGTGTCGAATAAAAACATTTATGAAATTAAAATGAAAGAATTTACGTCTATTAGCAGAGCGATTTATAAAATTAGTACTTGAAGCCCAAATCGCGGGAGGAATATGTGCATCAGTTTTCAAATATTTATTATTTACTATATAGTTTCTAAATTGAACTACTTTCACTTCTTTAGGTAACAATGTATCTGTTTTAACAACTAAATAGGTAAATAGACAAAATAATGAGTATTGTTAATTTTAAAACAGGAGTTTAAATAATTAGAAAAAGGTAGTCCGGGCCCAGTTGAATGGTCAAGCTTATTTCAGTGGAACCAATACGGAGGATTATTTTTCGTTTTGAGTCAGCTGAGATGCTCTCTCTATCACTGCAACCCATGAAACTGTGGTAAAAAGCATGCTTTATTTATACGGTTGTGAAACGAGACAATTGCCAGAAACATCAAAGAAAGATATCTCGTCGAACTGGATGCAATAAAGTAGAGAAAATAGAAGGCACAGTCATGGATGGCATACAACGAAAGTAGCTCAAATGATACGGACAGGTCCAATGAATGAAAGACAGTAGACTACTGAAACAAGCACCTGTATGAACACCTACAGGAATCCAGAAGAGAGGATTACCTTAATTACGAAATAACTTAAAGAACAATGGAACAATCGGAACAACAATGTCGGAAGACGTTTTATAGGGATTATATCATATTATAGGTACATTTTTTGAACTAAAAATAAATTTGAAGAAAACCAAGTTCATGGTATTTACAAAAGCACAAAACATCAAAGTTAAGCTAGTACTAGCTAATACAGTAATTGAACAAATATCTTTGTACAAATATCTTGGAGCATTTATCACAGAAGATACTGATCAGACAAAAGAATAAGATGCCACATTGAGATTGCACGGTCAACTTTTAATAGAACGAGAAAACTTTTTTGTAATCGCGATAACAATATCCAAAAACAATGAGTATACCAGGAAAATATCTCATTTCCCACAACGTAATGTTTGGATTCGGATATTGCGTATATATTTGATATTCTGTTCTGGAAAATTGTTGTTCCTCAGGGTATAAGCCAAATCTGCATCTTTTGCCCAATTACATATTATATTTTCTTTATTCTGTTTAGTAATTCTAGAAGTAGTTGGGTAATTTTCTTCATACTGTTTATAACTTATCCTTCTACCGCTTACGGAAACAGCTTTGGCTGGTGCTTGTAACTGATGACTTGACAAATTGTCTAACAAACCTCCAGAGTCTTCATCAGCCAGAATCCACATCTGACACATTGTGTTCGTCCGGTGGAGCTATATATATTTTAGAAACATCATCGTCTTTCCATCATTCGTCAGATTTAATGAGTTCGTAAGTTCTTGAAGAGTCAAACTAAAAAAAAACAGACCCCTTTAGCCTAGAGTGCCATATATGGTACGCTTATAAAATAATTACAAAATATAATTTAACTAAACTGCAGTTATCATACTATTCTTTATACTTCACAGTATACTAATAATGAAAATAAAACGTTAGTTTTTAAACATATAGAAATGATTTACTTACGGTCGAGAACTAGCCATGTTTATTCTTATAAATGTTTCAATATGTTTTAGGTTATTAGACTGTACATATCCTCCTGAGACCTGACCTGTTCTTTTTTGTTTTTTTTTTGATTAAATAATAGAATTTGTTTGATGTTTAGTATAAAAACACATGTAAATTTTTCTGAATTTATATTTTTTTGCTGAATGTGAAAAAAAAACATGTCCATTTAAAAGGACATCAGGATCGCATCAATACAAACTTATTGTAAATGAAATTGTTTAAAGCAATTATTATTTCCCGTTAAACATAAAAATATGTCACATGATTCACAATAAATGAATGAATGTTTGAAGTGATGTTCTAGGTTTGTAACTGTTTTTAGTTACCAGTGTTGAAATGTTCTCAAAATCAGAATTTTCAGAAATGTTATCTTTAAGGAGCAACTCAGAAACAGCTATTTTAAACTCCAGGAACTGCATAACGGTTTTATTAGCATCACCCAGTTGCTTATGGTCATCTCTGTACAGAATCCAAGAATTGGCAATCGCAAGATCAAATAAGTGAAAAATGGTTTTTACTGTCCATGTCTTACTTCTAGCTCCCATTCGATAATAACTGATCATCCTGTCAATTAAATCTATTCCCCCCATGGATTCGTTGTACTTTTTAACAATGTTTGGTCTAGGTACTTCAACATATCGGGAGTCCTTTTTTGATCATCGCTTACATTTATCTGAAGGTTCTATTTGCAACGCAGTTGACGCTAGCATAACTAATTTCATGTCATACCATTGGACTATGTTGAGGCACATCAGCGTCAATAACTACTTTACTATTCAGTAAAGCAAATTGTAATATGTTAAAGAGAAATTATTAAAATTGTAAAGAATCAGCTCACAAACTAGTGGTAAAGTACTACTGGTTATTTCCATGTTTTATTTATTTTAAGTATTAATTTCTTTACAATATCTCTTTGTGATTAGAATTGTACACATCTCAATATGCTAACAATAAACATAGCTATTTATTTATAATAGGTAAATATCTCTTGAGAATATATTATGAATAGTGGTTAAAAGATTATAAAAAGTATTGTAGCTTTCTCTCTTCTTTACTTCTACTAGGTTGAGGTAGGTATTGTATTTAAATAAAGGATTTCATCATTCTAAAAATCACAATGAATTGATTAACATTTATATTAACTACAGTAGATTTTCTTGTTCTTCCATATAAAAAAATCAAATTATCACTTTTTCTGTTTCTTTAGCTATGTTGTCCTTATTAAAGTTATTTGAAATTATCTTCTATGTCTAAAATAAAAAGTTTTCACTAATTATAATGTAATTTTCATTTATTTTTACCTCTTGTTCAAGCTCTTACTCTTTACCAAATTCAGCATAATTTTTTGTACAATCTTAATCACCATTTTCTTTTTAAAACGATATTGTTTTCTGATTCTGATTATATTTCCAAATCCAAATATATATTTATTCAAATAAGTAACATCCAATAATAAAACCATTGGTACTACTGAAATAATGACACTTGATGTAAAAATTTATTTGAAGTCAAAGAAACTTTTACGTCCAAGAAATTCACGAATTTATTGACACAGAAATTGATGAATAAATTCATGAATTTCTTCGTGAATTTATTGTTGGTGTAAAGCCCGTATAACTTTAATAAAATTTTATTATACGTTAATTTTGGTGCCCAGTGAATAATGCTGCGTAATGCTTTACCAATGAATTATGTTAAAAATGGGTATTAGACTGTATTTGAAATTTTAACAAATAACGTATTTTAATTATTTAACCATATCTTAATTTTTTGTTATATCATACCCAACAATAATCTGTTTTAGATAAGTGGTATTGAATACAAGATAGCTGCTAGAAAAGGATTCCCTTTGGTTAAAACACTAAACTACTGGATAGATATAATAAGTCAAAGTGGTTTATTTCGTAAATGGACATACGATCAGTCCGTTCTTCTTAAAAAATTTGTCATTGAAAAGCCTGGAGAATTATTTAAAAAAAAATTGGATTTGTATTACTGTAGAGGAGCATTTTATCTCTTATTTTTTGGATATATTGTATCATTGATGATATTTTTTGCTGAACTGCACATATTTAGAAATGGTTATTGTAGGCACTATTTAAAATAAGTATATAAGTATACTGACTAATGTAAGGCCAAAGTTTATCAATGCCGTGTTTTAGGCGTTCATTGAAAGAAAAAAAATTATTGGCTGATAGAATATAATAATTAAACTATACTTGCACCGATCTCCAAGTCAAATTTAAAAAGCCTTTGTTATTAGTTAATCAATCTTTATTATTAATTTTGAATCTTTTAATATATAAATGCTTTACTGTAAAAGAGGATAGACAATTAAACCAAGACGCTTCATTACGGGGTAAAATTTTTTCCTCCAGTTCTAATCTACTTCTTCATGCACTTTTAATATTTTTGGTTGTAAAAAATTCGGTAACAGGGAGTTATTGAAAAGGGTGTTTTATGCATCCAGCAATAAAATCACCTTTATTTTGACACATTCGCATACGCAGTTTTCCACTCCTTTATTTTGGTCCTTTAATATTTAAACATCCGCCTCTATTTTACGTAAAATACCGGACAGAGAACTTTAAGTTACCTTTATCTACGTAACCTATCAAATAACGTGTAGAACTACATCTGGTGCCCGTATTTATAGTATTATATTATAGTCAGTAGGTACTCAAGTATTGGTCGATGCTTAAGGTCGTCTTTGAGTCGTTTTTATGTTTTATAAACCGATCTCTATTACAAACCATAGATTAAATTACACCTAGATTGGTAACAGGGATAGGCAATGTCAAATCACGTTCGGATTTAGCGCCCATACGCCCATTCGTTTTGCGGCGCTGCTAGTCTCGTTCCTACGTGGTGGGAGTGTGCTGTGGTCAAATCAAAGTTGAATTTAGACAAATAAGGCGCCATATTTGTATTTGTTTTATTTTTTATAATTTATTTTATAATTTAAATTTTTTTATATCAGTAGTGCAAAAAGATACAATTTTAGACGATTTTTTATTATGGACTCGAACACATTAATGGAATAACAATGTAGAGACGAAGAACTGAACAAAAAAGATGTGTTTCAGATTGCATGGATACTACTGGCAAACAATATAGTTTTTCAAGTCCAGGCCAATATATGAATATGTTTGATAAATGGGTGAATGTTGTTAAGAGCCCTAATTATAGAATGCTGCAACAGAAACTATTTATAATAATTTTCGTGTATGCGCTAGTCATTCTAAAGAGGACGATATTATTAATGTTGGAAATACCGGTATTACGAGAACAGCCATTCTGAGTTTGTTTCTACCAGCACCAGGTAAGAACTATTATTTATAGGTATATAAAAATTATCACCTTAG
Source organism: Diabrotica balteata (assembly GCA_918026665.1). Classification (NCBI taxonomy): domain Eukaryota; kingdom Metazoa; phylum Arthropoda; class Insecta; order Coleoptera; family Chrysomelidae; genus Diabrotica; species Diabrotica balteata. Next base: position 77,868,077 of record OU898280.1, on the reverse strand, counting down.
AGAGGGTTCGACATAAATTTCTACAGGTGTGCGCCATTCAAAGTTGGATTAGATTAGCAGACCATGACTACACTATCATATGGAGAGGTCTATGAGCTTGCCTGTTAAGTGCGAGGAGGGATCTGTCTCTCTCTTGTGAGTGAGATTGGTCTTAGAGTACCATATTACCATGGTTTGTCTCATCTATATACTTTTAACGTTCCATTTTGTAGAACAACCTAAATCTAAATGTATTTAATATGTCTCTCAATAAACATATAAATATTAGTAGAAAAGAGTTACTGGTAACATAGAGTTTGGAAACTTAAATTTGTAAAATACTTCATGTTTTTATTGTAACTAGGTAATCCTTTACATATTTTTTTATTTTTAATGTTATTTTTCCATCTTTATAGTGCTGGATCTTAGAATCTTAGAGCTAACTGTTGGGTTTATAGGTTTAAATATGATTAAAAATATTATCATATAAATGTATATAAAGTTCTTTCTAGAATTAAATCATTTAATTTTTCTGTAAGAATTCTCGCTGACCGCTGGTAGTGTGTGTTATTAGATTGTATTAGGATGTAAGTACTACAAAGAACTCAGAATGGCTGACTGCTGTCTGTTGCTTATTAGGCTTTATTTTGACAATAGAATTCTAAAAAAAATATTTAATTACTGACAAGTTCTTGTCACAATATTTAGAACACTAAATTATACTACATTTACCCGTCCCTATTTGTGAACACAATATTGCAACTATCTTGGTTTATTTTTAGTTCCAGCTGATTTACAGCTAGATTGAAACTCTTAATTTTTCAATCTTGGTTCATAATTATCATCAGGTTTTTGAACAGGTAAATTTTCTGTCACATCTGGTATTGATTTAGTAGTGGAATTCTCTAATGTGTTATTTGGACTTTCATCTTTATTATTATCATGATTAAATAATATAACAATTCAATAGTAAACTTCATATATAGCACAGAGCTCCTGGTAAAGCCGTTTTCCATTTAGTGATAGGTTTTCAATGCTAGATTCGCCAATTTCCATCTCATTGTATCTTTCAACTTAACCATTTCCTTCATGGTTATAGGGTGTTGTTCTACTTGAAATATTCCTTTAGAGTGTAGATAATTAATAAATTCTTGAGAAGTAAAGCTAGTTCTCCTTGTCAGATTTTATATATGCCAGCATTCTTTATAAACAAAATAGTAATTTAATCTGTGATTGGTTTGAATTGCTTTCCTACCAGATAATGTCTGCAATTTTTTAATACTTCAATGCATTTGCATTTTTTCAATTGCATGTTTTCATTCAGAATCTGTGAGAGTATGTGTGAAAAAAGCAATTGGTTTTCCCCATTGATTGCTTCGCTTATGTAATTATAGACTAAATTTATTAAAAGCATGTACTTATCTTTGTCTTCTAGAGATTTATCTTTAGATTCATTGCTTTCTAAAAAATCTTGAATGTTATATACCAATGTTTGAATTCTTTGCGAATTATGAGAATAATATTGTAGTAAAATGCCTTTTGCAGAATTAGGCTTTTATTCACATAGAACTTGACATACTAAGACAAAACAATTATTTAAATACTGACCAGTTCTTGCCACAACATTAAGAAAACTAAATTATAGTACACTTGGCTTGTATTATTAATATTTCTTGTAACACATATAACATTTCTTGTAACATTTTTATAAATAAAGATTTTAGTCTATTTTATTCTTTAATTTTTTTTTAACCATTTTGGCCTTTTAATGTAATGTAAAATAAATATAGTCTCAACATAACAGGAAAACCCAAAAAGTAGACGAAAAATATTTATTATCGTATAGGATAAGGATTTTTCTTGTTATTTTAGGATTATATCGATTTTCCTTTACTTTAAAATGAGTGCACAATGCTAGGTAATATTACTAAACTTTTGAATTTCGCGCCATGTATATATAGTTACGCGCCTGGTCACTAGGTGATGCGCCAATCATTGTTTTACTCGTCAACATGGGAGTTTCAATGCTAGGTGGTAGTGTGCTATGTTACAAACTCGAGATTGAGTGCGAAAAAATGACAGCTCGAGCTCAAGCATCGGATCGACCCTAAGTTAGTAAATAGACAGGTTGTCTGGTAACTTTACACCAATCAGAATCGAGAATTCAATGACGGGAATGACGTCACTTAGAAAGCTACATTCAAAATCATTCACTTTACTCCTTGAAATGAGCTCGAAAAGCAGCAATGATTGAATATATATTATTCTAAGTGTATTAAAAAAAATCAATCTTTAAAAATGTGGGAGATATCCACAGAGTTTCAGAAATGCAGAATAAAATTGCAACTAAATATGTATAGTAGAATATCATTACTACTAAATTAAATTAAAAGTAGGTTATTTTTTGTGTAGATGTGACCAAAATATGCAAATATCCTATATTTAAATACAATTGACTTGTTTAAATTATTTTGAGTACATATTTTTGAATTGAGGATAATGCATACAGTGCAAAACGTACTTTAGTGTACGAAACTACCTTAGGGTTAAAGCCACTGATATTTATTTTTGGGGCTGGTGAGCCTTTGTTTTCTTTTTAATATTATTTGTAGTTGATTAGCAGGTAAAAACTCTTTAAAAATATGTTTTGCTTTTTCCTTAAACTCAGTTTAGCTTTCCAGTTTAGCTGTGTTAAGTTCTCTAATCTATGATTTAACATTATATTCAGTATCTTCTTTTTCTAAAAGTTTCTGTTGAAGTGGCACGTTTTCTTCTTTCATGTTGATTAATCCTATTTTTAGTATATCTAATTCTGTTTTTTATTACATGTAGGTTTTTCTGGTAAATCAAAATGTTGGGTAGAAGGATTCATGTGTATTACTTTTATCTGCCCCTCTTTAGTATTGTATTTTGTAAAATTATATGCCCAGCAATATCTATGTTTTCTTTCCTGGTCATGCCTTTTGATCTCATACTTATTTCATTTACGCCATCTTCATTTGGCAGTAGAAATAACGAAAGAGATACTAAAATTAAACTTTTTAATTATAACTAGGTACATAAAGTTATTATCAATGATATTTTTTTTTTTTTTTTACTTTATTTTACTTTCTTAGTGAGTTTTTTGGATAGGTTAAGTATAATATCGGATTGTCAATACGGTTTTAAAGAAAGAAAATCTACACAAGATTGTATTTGTAAACTAACATCACAAATATCAAAAGCTTTTGAGTCTAATAAACGTAGTTTATGCATATTTGTCGATCTCTCTAAGGCGTTTGACACGATATCTCACGGGATCTTGTTAGAGAAACTTAAGAAGTATAGTCTGAGAGAACGCGTTTTGACATTACTAAAAAGTTACTTAACAGACAGAAAAAACAATTTGTAGAAATTGATGGTGTCGAAAGTGATCCTGAAGTAATTAATTATAGCGTACCGCAAGCGACCGTTTTAGGCCCTCTACTCTTTACACTCTATGTTAATGACATGCTTAAACTAAAAACTGATGGAAACATAATAAGCTTTGCTGATGACACCGCAATTTTTTATAAGGCCGAAAATTGGGAAGATCTTAAAACTATAGTTGAACAAGACTTCAAAGTTATAAAAACATGGTTGCAAATAAATAAACTCACAATAAATTACGAAAAAACTAAATATATACCTTTTGCAATATATAAAAATTCTCTGCCAACTTTTAACTCATTAAAAATAAATAAAAAACAACAAATATTTAAAGCAAAATACATAAAATATTTAGGAGTTTTAATTGACAGGCACCTTAAATGGGACTTACAAATAAAAAATATTATAAAAAAATACGAGGACTGTTACCAAAATTCCGCTATTTAAAAGAGTTTTTAGATGTTGAACAGCTTCCCAGACAGCACAAGTACGTCCCATGGACGTCCGAAGGATGTACCTCATTAAATGTCCGGACATCCGTTTACATAATTTGGACCTCCCCGGGACGTCCAATAAGACCTAAATGTTACCAAAAAGTACGTCCCCTGGACGTCCCAGGGATGTTCATGGGGACGTATATATTACAAATACAGAACTTAATACGGACTTATATAAAACCTAAAAAGGATGTATTGGGGACATCCATTGTACGTCCACATGGACTAATACAGGACCTAAATGAGGATGTATACAGGACCTAAAGGGAACTTACAAAAAACTAATAAAATGAAAAGCAAAAATAAATGGGATTTTTGTTGTGTACTTATATTAACATATTATGTATTTAAATTTATAGTATTTTTTTAAGCACATTACTAGTACTTACTTTACAAATGTAGCAACTCACACCACAACCACAAAAATTACCTATAAAATTCTTATATACCTACTTAATGTCTATAATAATAAATTACCAAACTATAAACTAGTATCGAAATGAAATAAACTAACTCTAATTACAACCACAACCACAATGATTATAATTCGAGAAATAAAAGACTCCGAAAATGCTAGCTAAAGCTAAGCGTCGTTAAAAGTTAAAACATAACCACATTCTTCTTTCATCTTCTAATTTTTAAATTTCAGTTCCACTACACAACAAAATTTTAGGGATGTCTGTTTTCGTATAAATTAATGGTATTTAAAACTAAATATAACTTTATAAAATAAAGTTTAGTAGGAAGATATTATATTTTGTAAAAAAATATGCTTACGTAAAAAAATGACACAGTTAACATCTACAAAAGATCAATAATACATCCCTAATGGGACGTCCCTGGTATGTCCGACTAGAAATATCCCTTGGACGTCCAAAAGAAATCCCGGGATGTTCGGACCTTAAAATTACATAAAATGGACGTCCTAGGGATGTACTGTGCTGTCTGGGTTAAAATGCTTTACCTGTCTTTAGTACAATCTCATCTTGTATATGGGATTTTAGGATGGGGTGGCGTAGCTGATTGCCATCTGGTGACCCTTCAAAATACTCAAAAATGGTTTCTTAAACTAATATATGGAAAACGAAAAACATATCCCTCAGACCAACTTTTTCATGAAACTCAGGTTCTTGATGTTCGGCAATTGTACTGCTTAGAGCTACTTAAAAATATTCATAAAGATAAAATACCTCTTCAAGTAAAAGTGTCAAATTATGAAACAAAAAGAAAATTGAATGTTGAATGTCTTCACACTTCAAAAACAATCACGCAACGGTCAATTAAATATTTTGCTCCAAGAATATACAATCAATTGCCCATAAATTTTAAAAATATCAAATTTTTTTATTTGTATAAAATAGACACAACAACAAAAAACTCATTGTGCCAAAGACTATGATGTAGTACTGTAAAGTCCTTCCCCTTTTAAATTCAATGTTTGTTTCGTCCCTTCTAAGTGTTTTCTGTTTTTAGTGTGTTTAAATTATCCTTAAGTGTTTGTATTTTACCAATTTTTTTACCATTTTATTCTCTTGACCATTCCAATAATTAACACATTGCCAATAGAACTTTATCAAAGTAATTTGATAACTACAAGTTTGGAAATAATTGCACACCCACACAATTTTACATCAACACTTATTCATTGTCATAAATGTCACCTTCATAAAACAATTTAAATAACACACATTTCAAAAAAATATATCTCTGGAATAAGTATAAATAACTTTTAATAACACAATAATATATTACACCACTTACATTTAACAAACAATCTCACACACATCTCAAATTCATTGGATCAAATCTACCTCCTCAAGAACTTCCCGTTTACTGTCAAACAACTGCAATAATAGTATTGAGTTCTCCATTCAACAATATACAGTAGTTTCAAACATGTTCTACCATCCATCTATTAATAGAGTACCGGCATCATTTGTTTAACTTTGTACCGAGACCTGAAGATGCTTTGCATATTGTAGAAAGCAAAACCGGTCGTCGGATAGTTAAATTAAATTGATTGTGAGTAAGTCTGATTTATTATTTCTTTACCTATTTTCTTTACCTATATAAAAAATTAGTTAATGCTTGGGTAAAAGAAAAAAGGGAGTTGTGTAACAATTTAATAAATTTAAATTATACTAGGTAAAAAAAACGAAACAAATTAGATTAGATTAGAAACTGTAAAAATAAAATAATAATTTGTAAAAAAAAACATTAAACTTGTTAATATTAGACAGATTAAGTCAACAAGCATGTTAATGCTTTAAAGACTTTTTTTACGTTTATGTTACTGTAAGTAAACTGAAATTGAAAAAATTGTAAATTAATGTAATACTTATTGATTTGAATAAACGTATATTATTATTTTGTAAAAATCAATCACAAAAATAATTAAAAGTCGATGAATTAACATAATCTTTTTTCAGCTTTTAGGTTGTATGTTTAATGGTTTAGCTTTTAAATAGCTCATAATCTTTTATGCGAAAGTGTATACTATAAAGTCTTTTATTAACACAGGACCACTTATCCTTTCTATGGCACTTGCTGATTCATTGCTTTTAAATTTTTACATTTTTTGGAAATGTAAAAGCCATTAAATTCCTTCCATCCTGGTTGGACTTTTTTGAATTATTTTTGCAGAATTCTACCATGTAAATATTTCCACAAGACATTTAAATCAATAGAGAATATTTAAATTATTTATGTTAAATATTTTCCTACATTAATGCCAATGTTACCTTTACTATATTATACCTACAGCAGAAATAAAATCCATTAAGTAGGTACTTAACGCAACCGCATTAATAAATGTATCTTAAAACTTGTATAAGAGTTTTGGGTTTAAGTTATGTACTAAACAACACTCAATGATATCTATAGAGACATTATATCTTAAGATATAAACAAACAAAAACACTAACGATATTTAACAACAAAATATAATCTCCAAACCACTTATCCTATTCTGTTTTCAAACAATTCGTAAAATAGACTCCCTGGGTGACGTCACGGTGACATATTTCATACTGTCAATATCATAGTTAGAATGCAACCTGTCTTTTACTAACCTTGGGATCGACCCATTGTTCCTAAACTTACAACGGTTGTCTCAATGACGTATAATATATAGACCCGGTGAACGCTTTAAAAAGTGTCCACAACATGAATACCTTTGTTATTGTTTTGATACGAAGATGCACGAAGTTCATGATTTCTTACGAAGCATCACGAAGTTGATCTTGTGTTTGAAAACATCATGGATGTATGAAAACATTTTCTCCATTTTGTGTGTTTACATATTTTATGTGACAAGCAAATTTTATTTTAAATTGTTGAGAGTTATTTACTTACTATTATAGTAAAATGCCATACTATTTTATCAAAATAATTATTTCTCTTATAGACGGGAACAAAAAGAAATCATAAATATTTAATTTTAATTAAAAAAATAATTATTGTCAATAACATTTAAATGAGCACGCCGCTGTTCTGGTAAACATACCTTTAACCTTGAGCGGAGATCTTTCGGACACTCGATTATATAGCGAGAATATGGGGTCTAAATATTATGCGTCATTGAGTTGTCTACTCCGACTAACCAATGAACATTGAGCCCGAAATTACGTCACAGTAATTTTAATCGTAACATTGTTAATCAGCATTTTTATGTCTTAAGCAGGATTTATAAACGGACATAAACATAATTTTAGTCTTTAACCATAATCTTATTATATCAGCATAATGTTAAAAGTTAACAAATAAATGTACCCATTTAAAAGCATCCATAATACATAAGACATAAATTTAGTCCTTAAAACGTGACCTTGAAAGTTGGTAAAATTCAACATTTATGAATTAAGTATTAAACATTATGGAATTGTTGGAATATGCGCATGCGTTGGTAGAATCATCTGCAGTTTCCTCCTATACATAACCCTACTATTTTAATTTAATGTTTTTGGAGCGAATTCAACCACATATTTATTTATTTCACTTTTCTATGAATCTAAAGACCAGAAAAAAATTCTTCATGCTCTATAAAAATTTGGTTAGGTTTGTATTTTCTGAAGTAGTTCTTAAATATTATGGTTATGTATTATGTCTAGTTATAAACCAATCGTAAATCTTATGCATTATGATTGTGGTTGAAGTTATGTTTATGACTTATGATTATGTACTATGTCCGTTTATAAACCTGCCTTTAGATGTATAGAAAATAGTAAAGATAGTTATGAAATAAAGATGTTCAGTGGATTATAATACTTAATTATGGAAAACTGTTAATACTTAGATGGTTTAGTAATTAAAATTAATCAAAATAAAGTCCTAGATTTATGTAAATATAGGACTTCAATTTCCATTTTACACTGGAAATTTGTCGCATATAGTGAATTATCATCAGTACTGGAAGTATTGAATGAATTACTGGCCTTAAGAGGTCAGCTAAGATTATCCAATTTAGAACTACTTGTATAATTTAATGTAAGAATTTAAATAATAGGTAATAAATTTTAATTGGTAAAAAACGTAACTAGTTTATTGTATTTTCAATAGATATAAATATACACTACATAATTATTTTTTCATTTTTTAAATGATTTTACTTTATTAATCATTAATGATTCATCTTGTTTTCTTTTGGTACTGGTAACCTGGCTTTTGAAACATTTATTAAAATACTTCATCCGCATGAATCCTGCATCCTGTAGTATGTTTTTACGAGACAAAGGAGTGTATTTGAACAATGACTGGAAACATACTCTGCAGTTCGATGTATAATTTTCTATCCCCGATTTAGGTTTTCACCGTGAAAATTTTGGAAACTTTTTCCATCATCATTACTTGGTCTACCCATTTCGATGATGCATTTATAAGTCCACTAAATGATAAATGCTGTACCTAGGATGGTACAGAATAATTGTCAACATTTATATTTTGTTCCTCATAGGTATGCCTTCCTAAATTTGGAAATGGATTTTTATATTTAAATGCTATAAAACCAGCAATATATATCAACCCATCTGTTTCGGTTTCTTTTGTTATATTAGCTATTTGTGATACGTCTGAACTACTTGCCAGGTTTTCTTAAACTATTTATCCAATCAAAATTCTAAAAAAATCGATGTTCTATGATGTTTGGTCTATAACGTTTATAGAAAGCCATTTTTTGCTAGACCCAATAATTGTCGAGCTAGAGCGAGGTAACCGATTTTAAAAATATGAGTTTTCAGGACAAGTGATTTTTTATGAAGGCCGTCCGTATACAACAATGGTTTAACGTATTTTTATAACTAAAATAAAAATATTTCTAATGCGGGCGTGAAATTTGAGTGAGATCTCTGAATTTGGCTCTAAATACTGCCTTATAGGGCAGTAGTTAGAGTAGTTATAGTGTATTTTTATGTATGAGAGAGTAATAAAACAATAAATTATGTATGCAAATCCCTAAACTGTTGATACGGGTGACTCAATGAAAAACAGATATTTGTCAACAAGTTTACAGAAGTGTATAGGAAAACAATTTTAAATTGAGTATGACCACCAGGTATCAAGGTTGGAGCAGAATAGAATACAATAGTTGTGAGGGTTACTAATCCCTAAATAAGGTTGCCAGTGTCGGAGTGATGGAGGTTAACAGGTACTAATGAATTTGCAAGAAATGTAAGATGTTTATTTTATTGGTTATATATAACCAATAAAAGTTTAATAAGTACCTACCTATTTGCAAAATAAAGTTTAATTCTTTAGATAAAATAAAACGTTTTATTTTATCTGAAATGAGTGCATTCCACGAAGTAAGGGTTTCAACAATCAAACATTTAATTCTTTAATTCCAGGAATCTACGACAGTAATTGACTAGATAATTACCTTCTAAACTTATTCCACAGAAAATGTGATAGTGGGTTTTTCCATTTTGTAGGAAGGTCCAAGTGGCGTATTCAAAATTCTTAACAGTTCACTAAAAGTAGGTACTTCAGTTGCAAGGTGCAGTTTATTGTGTATACTAGTGTTATGGAAAATTTGGAAGTGTCGTGTAAACGCCGAAAAATTGGTCCTTTAACAGTTAATGAAAAAACATTAATATTTAATTGTTTTAAATCATTTACAGACAAACGTTAAATCATTTTAAAGAAGGACTTCGACGGAAAGTTCATGAATTCTTCTTTAGATAAGAATTTCCAACATTGGATAAAGTTGTTGTCTCAGTTCGAGATGATAAGGATTACCCAGAAATGAGTCGAAGTACGTTATGGAAACTTTTAAAAGAAATAGGCTTCCGCTGGAAAAAGAATCCCAGAAAGTCTATTTTATTAGAAAGAAGCGATATTGTCATATGGAGAAGACATTTTCTAAGAACCATAAAGGAAATGAGAAACCAAAAAAGAAAAATATTTTATCTTGATGAAACATGAATCAACGAGGGTCATACACCAAATAAATTTTGGCAGGATGAAACTGTTATAAGTCAAAGGCACGCTTTTGTAAATAACTTATCTACTGGTTTAAACCCACCATCAGGAAAGGGACGCAGGCTGATAATAGTACACATTGGCAGTTCAGACGGTTTTGTTGAAGGTGGTTTATTAACTTTTGAATCAACTCGTACCGGTGACTACCATGAAGACATGAACGCTGATGTCTTTTAAGAATGGTTCGAACAAATGATAGATCTTCTTCCTAAGAACTGTGTAATAGTAATGGATAATGCAAGTTATCACTCCAGACTTATAGAAGGACTGCCCACAACCAAGTGATTAAAAAAAGACTTGCAGAATTGGCTGAGTTCAAAAAATATTACGTACCATCTCGGATCTATAAGAAAGGAACTTTATTCGTTGTGTGCCCTTCATAAAGAAAAATTTAAAAACTACGAAATTGATGAAATTGCCAAAAATCGTGGAATGACAGTACTTAGATCTCCACCATATCATTGTGAATTAAACCCGATTGAACTGGTATGGGCACAGATAAAGAGTGAAGTTTCAAGAAAAAATACCACTTTTAAAATTCATGATGTTAAACAGTTGTTTTTGGAGGCCGTAAATAATGTAAAACCTGAAAACTGGGAAAAGGCAGTAAGTTACACTATTAAAGAAGAGGAAAAAATGTGGAAGCTGGACAATATTACTGATAAAATGATCGAGCCAGTTATTATAAATCTTGGTTCTGAAAGTTCATCTTCTGAATCTGATTTGGATTTGTAACAAGTAGCTGTAAGTTTTATATTAATATTTTTATTCATCTATTTAACATACCTTAGACGGTTTTAAAAACTCTTTCTCTTTTGTAATTTTTAAAAATTAAAAAAAATGTGAATTTTTTAAAACCCTTTTTAATGTAGGCCAGTCAGTTCTAATAAAGTGTGTGATAAAAGAGGTCACTTTTGTTTACATACACATAACACTTTATAACACTGAAATAATCCATTTATTTTTTACAATTATTCAAAGTAATTTTTCAATTAATCTTGAGCACGCCCATGGAGTGGTCGAAGGTACCAGTTAAAATTCTGCTAATTACTCTCTCGTTCATACAAGTAAACTATAGTTAGTTTTAATTTTTTAAATCTTAGTTGTTATTGTAATTATTTTCGATTATGACTTTCTTACTAAGAGTAACAGTAAGAATTTCTCACTGTGATATGTTTTAAATAAATCCCTTGACTTTAGTAGACTGATTTATTTTCTTTTTTTAATAGGTCAGCACTTCGAAGGGCAAAAGTGTAGAATGTAAACTGCGGAAAGGATAGGTGTGTAACACGAGAGACAGGTTCCTATACTGCAGTTTGGACGTAACAAATTTTTCGAGGCATATTTTTAGAAAACATCCTAAATAGGAGAGTGTTTTAAAAATAACCATGTTACCCAAAAGAGATATTGCTAGAAAGCATATGTTATCTCCTAAGAAAGTAAGGGAATTTTTCATATTTGCATGCAGCCGATACCATTAGACCTGTCCAGAGACCTTTGTCTTTTTCAAATTCTAATACGGTATCAGCAGATTACTTACCCTGTATATTGTAACGATGTTCTCATCGCTTAACAGTTTGAACCGTAGGAGTGACCAATATTTAAGAGTTTACTATTTAGCTTATCTGCAAAGATTATATATATATATATATATATATATATATATATATATATATATATATATTGTTATGATGTGTTGTTGTTGTAGTATGAGCAATGAATAAATTTGAATGATATATGTAAGTATAGGGTTTTTATTGCGGTTCTCAAAGAATTAGTTTGTAAGTACTTTTTTAAATTATCTTTATTATAACTATTATGAAACAAATCTATCTATCTAATATAAGCAATATCAATTTAAAACAATCTATCTAAAATTTGACATTCTTACAATTATTAAATTATTAACAAAATTTGGTACCTTCTTTCACTGAACGCCTAAAGTTTTTCCAAAATTAAAGTTATTATCACCACTAGATATTTTCTTACTCAGCCTTGGTTATCGGACTATTTTAATATGTTCCTTCTTAATTCTCTCCACTCACCATATAAATATATAAATTTAAATCCTTGTAATTTCCATATAATGTACTTTCAAATATACTGGATCTTGTGGTTGTATTATTGAATGCTTACTTCAATGAATTAACTTCAAAACTGTCACTATATTACTGTAATAATAAATAATCTCCAACTGTATTTAACTTAATAATTCATTTAACTTAATCAATGCCTTCTTCTAGCTAATAAGCTCTTCATTACCTCATAAATTCTTGTTAATTATTCTTTGTAATTAATAATCACATGTAATTAACTTAATAATCCTTGGATAGTTATAACTAACTCCTCAATAATAATCTTGTAACTGATTTAATTTCTTCTTACTCACTTAACTCAATTAATAATCTTCTTGTAACTAAATTCTTGAATTATAACTTACTGACTCACTTTACTAACTGATTAATCTGTAACAAACTAACTGATAACTGACTGACTGATAACTGAACTGGTAACTGAACTGAACTGAACTGAACTGAACTCCCTCCCTTCAAATGACATGGCTTTTTATATGTTTTTCATTGCTTCCAGAGTAATCTAGCAACAAATAATGTTCGAATCATATTCTATTCTATCTGAAAAATCTGGAATCGCTTTTTGTCTGTTATGTACTATACATACAGTCCCATTGACATTTCCAGAACTTTCCATTTACAATTTACTCGACTTTAAGCTCTCCAGATCAGAACTACACTATTATATGTTAATTTAAACATTCATATGAAATATATTTTTACTATTCTACATCCACAATTATATTCTAAATTAACATTACAAAAATAAATAACCCCACTTTTCCATCTAAACGTCAAAGAACACAGTGTATGTTTGGTTGCATATGCAACTTGCTGAATTAAAAATTTCTAATATTAAATAAAATAAAACAAAAAACTTCTTAAACTTAATTATTATGCTAAATTCTTAAAAATACCCTCATATAATTATTTTTTAATAATATTATCTAATATATAACTTATAAATTATGTCTTTTTTTACTATTTAAATAAATTTTTTTTAATTAACATTGTATATCTGATTGTATATATATTTTTATGTTAATTTATTGCATTTCTGCTCTCACTACAATATATATATATATATATATATATATATATATATATATATATATATATATATATATACATACATATATATATATATATATATATATATATATATATATATATATATATATATATATAATATATATATATATAATACATATATATATATATATATATATATATATATATATATATATATATATATATATATATATATATATATATATATATATGTAGTTAGTAAGAATTTTACTTTGAACCTGTTACGTATTGCATTGAAAGTAGAATGTAGAATATACTCGTGTGATAGTGTTAATTCTTGTTTTAGTTTTTACATATTAAAAAATATCAAATGGTTTATTAATTTTTTCACAAAATATTTTGCAACGAAGTAAGAATATATAGTTAACCTCTAAAGTCCCTTACATACTACCAGACACGATCTTCCTAATTAGCGTATTTGCACGAAAAACACATTGACCGGCAAGTCTTTATATCCATTTGAACTTTTTTTTGTTAGTTCGCATGTGCAAAAATGTGTACTTACCGTTTTCAAGGCGTGAACCAATTTAATAATATCATACTAGGTTTTGTGTAATTGAGTAATAATGGGAAAACGTGAGTAAGCAGATTGTGATACCTATTATGGACAAAACTGAGCTGTTATAGCATTGTCGTAGTAGGTACATAAGATTTAAAATTACTATAATATTTAAAAAGAGCTTAATTAAATCAATTTTTATTTTATTCTCTTGTATTAATATATGATCTAGATTAATTATTTAATATTTACGGAATTAAATATATAAATACTTAATTCGCTTACAAAATTTTTGAAAAAAGATCAAATCAAAATCGGGATTTTCTTATCTTATTATTTATATGAATTGGATGTAGATATAAAACAGGGAACCAAGCATCATCAAGTAACAACTGAGAAAATCAACAAAATTGATTGTCATTAGTAGGAATCGATTACTTTGAACAACGGTTATTTTAAGTTATTGAAGGTTACGTCCAATATTAATACACGTAATTTATACTTTTGTTGTCTGAAAGTAGTTTAAAAAATAACATTCATAAAATAAATATGCTACTTGGTTCCTTTTTCAATAATTAAATTTCAATATTTTTTATACAATTTTAAAAAGAACCAATCACCTGGTTCCAATAGGAATATTTTTGGATAAAGAAACATAAAATATTTCTATTAATAAAGTAACAACGAGTGTGTTTCAGGGAGCATAAAAAAATGTCAAGTCATCAAATAAAACAGGTTTATTTTCCAACAAAGTAATGTGGTTCCTTGTACAATACCGTTAAAACAATATTTAATGCTACAAACAGGTATCAATAAAGGTAAAGAAAAATAAAAAAAATGGTAATTTAAGTTTTTGATAGAACTTTTTAACAAAATCTGCCTCATTATTCAGTTTTAGTTTCAAACTCAAAATCAACGCCACCACCATAACCATCTACATTATCTATAATAGCGTCATTAGCAAGCAATGATGTAAAAAGTTTTGCTCATTTTGCTTGAATATAGTTTTTCTGCATTTTCTTGAACCAAGGCGATAATAAGTGATGTTTTAAGATCATAAATTCCAACATTCCAGTATTTTTTATCAAAAATTTCTTTGCGGATGTCACTATTAATTTTTGTGTAACATTTTTGTGTAACAATAAACTGTTTCAAAGTTCTCTGAATTGCTTCTGTTTGTAAAATGTACTTCCGTTTTCTTCGTTTTCTTGGCCTTACTTTCCAATGCTCTTCTTCGTATACTTGTTGAGGATAACTTTAGTTGTTAGAATCGTGTCTCGTATTTGCACTGCTGTCTTATGAATCATCGATACTCTCTGAAGCTTTATCATTTTGACAATCAAGATCTGCAATATTGTCGTCAAAGTCACGCTCCTCAGATAAATTGGTGTTGAGGCCTTCCCTAGTTGTATTATGAGCCTCAGCTGTAGCCTACCATTGTCCACACTTGCAACATTTTTCTTACAATTTGGATAGCTATCTTTGTTGTTACCTAAGCTATGATTATCCTTAAACAAAGTTATAATAATTATGTTCCGTATTTATTGGGACCGTGCAAGTTCGGAACAGCGACACCTGGTGCCGTAAATCAGCCAAATTTACTGCGCTTTCATGTTAGATCGAGGTTACCGGATAACTGTCATGGACGTGACTCCAAAAAGAATAAGAAGAAAAAGTAAGATTGAGGTTATGTCGGTATGTTATTAAAAGGTAAACGTTGATGTAGTGTAAATACAAATAAATATATTATTGAATTACAGCATTACTGTTAATATGGATGCAATAATAAAAACTGGATTTGAGAAAGTAAATCACCAAATAAGTTTTCAACCAAGCACGAGTCAAAGGGAAAAGCTTTAGTAGTGGCAAATGTAAAAAAAGAATGGAAGAATTATGTGGAGTGGAAGAATTAAGAAAAATAAATTACCATAAATAATGCTAATGCATAAATTAGCAGGATAAGCCCATGATATCATCATATTGGTTTGAACAATTAATTCTTTCCCTGTAAACTTTTGAACAGCGAATATATCTTAATGCATCTTCAGAAAAACTTGAACTTGCATTTTTGTAAACTTCAAAAAAATAAAATTCAAACATTAAACTTGATTTTTGAGTTAAAATGAACTCTAAGTGAGTGTTATGAAACTAAAATTTACACTTAAAAGTGAACTTTTATTTATTATTTATTTCAAACTGACTTTAAAATCGGGCGCAAGAATAATGCATAATTTAGGTTATGTTACTTATGCTTTTTTATGATATAAATCCACTTTTCTCTTTGTAGTAGCTTTGTGCTTCGAAGTTGGAAACGAATAAAACTTAAATTGACAATTTTTTGTTGTATTTTTACAATTTATAACACAACATTTCCTAAATCCCATTTTCTTCAGTGACAGAAGGTGTAAATAAACAAAACGAATATGAAATATGACAATTGACAATATGAATTTATGAAATCTATAATCTATGAAATGTGCAGTAAAAGATGCAAGATTTCTCCACTACTCACGCACGATCGTTTCTCGTATACCCTCCAAGTACTTGCACGTCGCCAATACGGTAACCAGTAGTTTTTTCAAACTGACTATAAAAAAACCGTATCTAAATATATTTTGATTTATTACAAAACACGAAAGTAATTACCTCTGACTACCTAATGTGTGTTTATCGAATAAGATGATTAGGAATGTTATCATGTAAACCCTACTTCAAAAAATATCTTAACAAAATACGAAAACATCTTGGTAACTATGTGCACATCACTTCGGATTCCATAAATATCATATTTCTGAACAAAGAACCAATAAGAAGAGAGTCCATATTATTCCTACTAGACATTTTAGAATATGGAACCAAACAACAATAAAAATTACCAAACCCCCACATTTTACTTAACTTCAATATTAAAAAAGGAATCACGTAACATATTTGAGGTTATAAAATCCATATAAAAATGTAATTATTTGTAAATTTGCTGTTTATTATGTGCATGGAATGGTCCTGGAAAGACTTCAGAGGCTTTTAAAAGATTTAATATTTGTTTTCCACTTGACATTCTTATAAACTTTCATATTATTTCGAAATCAGTAAGGTAAGGTCTAAGAACTGTGGATCTTTGTTCTAAAATTACTATTTCGCGAATCCATTGCGAACCTATACAAGAACATAGACCTTTCGTCAATAGATGGCGCTAGGAGTATTATTTAAGATCATGATACTATAACAAAACAGGTTATAGTATCATGATTTAAGATTTATATTCTGAAGCTGGGTGCAGGGGTATTGTGTAAATCTATTTAACGACAGAAACTAATTCTTTAAAATATGGCGGTTGATTCCCTGTTCTATATCTACAACCAATTAATAAAATGCTGGATTAATTTAATAATAAATTATTAAATGAGTTATATCAATCTTTTCATTTTAAGATTAAATTAAGTAACTTTAATTAAAAGTTAAAAAGTAGCTTAACGATTATATTTATTAAAGCACCTTGTAATATCATATATTTTTCGTTTTATTGTCAGTCACGTGACCTAACAAAGAGAATAGTTTGCCTATACGTGAAAATGTATAATTGTCCATAAATAAACAAATATTTTCTATAATTAGTCCATAAATATCACTAAACGCGTTTGATTACATAGTTTTTGTTCGTTCAGAATTGTAAAGGTGCGTCCAGACATGCAACAAAACATCGTATCGTAACACCGTCACGCAACAATTGTTGTACGCATCGAAGTTACGGCATGATCAAAAATACAGGCGCAACAATACATCATCGCGTATCTTAGCAGCAGAACATACTGCCGTTCCGTCTGAATTGTCGTTTTCTAGTTGTGAGGTACAATTGGTACGAAATGGAGGTTGCTGCAGCAGCTTACATATTTATGCATTATTTCGTTAAGAAAAATAAAAAAAGGCGGGTAGAAAGGCGCTGGTGGCAGACAAAGTTGTATACTGTAAGAAAGGCATACAGTGGAAGACACTTACTACAGGATTTAAAATTTCAGGCAATTAGTGGCCTCTACAAAAATTTTACTAGAATGTCTCCAACAGACTTCGAGTATTTGATTAATGTAATTGGACCAAAAATAGGACGAAAAGATACTAGATGGAGAAAGGCAATTTCTGTCCAAGAAAGATTGGCAGTAACAATTCGTTTTTTGGCGACTGGTGAGTCCTATACCAGTCTACAATATATTTTTAAAATGTCTAAACAATCGATAAGTACTATAGTTCCTGAAGTGTGTAAAGCTATCGTAGAAGTATTAAAAGAAAGTATAGAGGTAAGAAACTATTTTATTAAACAAGTATATTAAACACTATTTCTAGTCGGGCATATCCAGTAATTGGTGTGGTAAAGAGGTAGTGACTGGAGTAGTGCGACTTGAATGAATCGAAATACTAGAACTATCATAAGTAGATGCTGGAGATGGTGACTGTGATTGTTGTTGAATAAAATTAGATCTTTGGCTATCCTGGTAGTGTTCAAATTGAGAATCTTGTGGCATAGAATTTGTGAAGTCTGACTGAAAATTATGAGTACGGTATGTTTGTAAATAATCCGAATTGATTGAAGTTTGCTTGAGATGGATCCTGTCTGCTTTAAATAAAACATTCATAATTTCTTGTTGTACATCACTTTGTAATTGAGAAGAATATTTGGCCAGTTTTTTAGCCACAAGATTTCCAATTATCTGACATTCGTTTTCTTCCCGTAGGTTATTGGCATTTGCTGATGCTTTGGACAATATTTTAAAAGCTTGATCTAGTTTCTCAGAATCTTCACTCTTCTTTTGGCGTTTTCTAGGTGTTACCTCCGTTTGTTTCCTTTTCGGTCTGTTTTCTATATTTTCTTGAATCTCTTGTGAAGCAGAATTTTTATCGCTATCCGCTAATGTAGGTTCTTCACTCGGTATATCTTTTTCACCTTCACCTTCTTCATTATCTTCAATCTAAAATATTTAGTAGTGTCATCTAACTTTTTTAAAATAAATATTAAGTAAAAAAGTTTAGTTAGGTAATAAAAACATTGCTGAATTTTTGACACAGTTGTCTATTTCAATTTTCAGATACCATCAACACCAGAAAAATGGATAGAAGTGGCAAAACAATACGAGAAAACCTGGAACTTTCCCCATTGTCTGGGTGCCTTAGATGGAAAACATGTTGTTTTACAAGCACCAATAAACACTGGAAGCGAGTTTTTTAATTACAAATCAACATTCAGTGTAGTCAATGCTGGAGGCCAAGGAAGAATTTCAGATGGTGGTATCTTTAAAAATTGCTCTCTTTACAAAAAATTAGTACAAAATAATTTAAATTTTCCCGAACCGGAAGCTTTGGATGGCATGCCACGGAAAATTCCCTACTTTTTTATTGGAGACGAGGCATTTGCTTTAACTGATTCATTAATGAAACCGTTTTCGGGAATACATGCGAAAGGATCACCGCGAAGAGTGTTTAATTATAGATTATCTAGCGCACGAAGAACTGTCGAAAATGTATTTGGCATTACCTCAGCCGTTTTTAGGGTACTTCGTAAACCAATGTTGCTTGAACCTAAGAAGGCCGAATTAATTATAATGGCAATAGCTCATCTACATAATTTTTTAAAGAAAAGTTCCACATCTGCTGCTCTGTATACGCCACGTGAAGCTTTCGATACAGAAAATGAAGTAACGCTTATAGAAGGAACCTATAAAACTATAACCAATGGAACCATGTCCTCATTACTTCCAATTAGAAATGTTCCCAGAAAACCCACCGCAAATGCAGCACTAATTAGAGACGAATTAGCAGCGTACTTTCAAAATAATCATCGACTTTTGTGGCAAGATAATTATAATTAGGTATACGTAGTACTTAATTTAATACTCACAGTGCTTTGTGTTTCTCGAACCTGATTCTTGTTCCAAAGGAATTACATACTTTTAAATGCATACCAACTACTTTCGTAGACATCTGAAAGCCCTATAAATAAAAAAACAATTTGTAATTCAAAAATACCTAAATAAAAATATATCAAAAGTAAATTAAAATTCACTCATTCAAACTTACCTTTTCCAGTACTGTGACTCTTTTTAATTTTGGCTTTCTCTCGCCTAAGTGCTGATAATAGAGTATTTATTTTTTTTTTACATTCATCTACTGTCGTTTTAAATTCTACAGCAAGTTCTTCCCAAGCATCATGCTTTTTTATTTTATTATAATATTTCGGATGTTTTGTATCCCACAAAATATCTTTATTTTTTCTTTTAATTAAAAATTCTTTGTAATAGGTATATTTTAGGCCCAAACGGGCTAAGTTAAAAAGACAAAACGTTTTCGGAAACCATGTTCCATCATCAGTGTCTAGGAGTACATGAATGTAGCCACCAAGATTAAATATGTGGGTAAAAACCCGATTACATATGTTTAATTACATTTAGTTTTAAAATAATGTTGTAATGATATAGGATTATAGAGTTACCGATGGATTAGGTAACATGGCGACATATGACTCCACGTTGAAGTTGCTAGTCCTGAGACGGTATGTCTTCGAGGACTGTATGAGTGCAACAGTTTCTTTCTCAGAAAATGTTGTAATGGCATACTTCCTAGACCTTTGTTTAAAGATGAAATCTTCAACATTATGGGCCAATTATTCAATGCTGAAGTCAACCCTTGCACTTAAACACAATGTAGATATATCTACATACTCAAAACTTCGTTCTTTATTGAAACGGCAAGCTCAAGGTTATAGGGCAAAGAAATCTAAGATTTTAACGAAGGAAGAAATTGAAAAATTTATCCAGGAAGCTCCAAATAAAGAAAATTTAATGATTAAGGTAATTTACAAGGTTTTAATTTCTATTTAGATTATAGCTTTATTTATTTTTTAGGTGGCTGTAATATTTGGTATTTCTGGGGCCTGTAGAATGGATAAGTCAGTCCGAATGACTGTACACGATATAGAAGAATTAGAATCTAAGCTTTTAATCAGTATACCTGATTCGAAAACCAACAAACCAAGATCATTTGTAATTAATCAGATCTACTTGAATGTTTATCGAAAGTATGTTTCGTTAAGACCAGAAAATATGAACAGTGACCGATTTTTCTTTAAATATCAAAGCGGAAAGGGTTGTAGACAAGTGGTAGGAATTCATCAATTTAGAAAAATGCCCAAAATAATTGCTACTTATTTGAACTTGGTAAATCCGGCAGAATATACTGGTCACTGCTTTCGTCGGGCTTCTGCAACAATATTGGTTGACTCTGGTGCCGACATAACTAGTTTAAAGAGGCATGGCGGATGAAAGTCATCAAACGTTGCTGAAGGATATATCGAAGAATCGCTTAACAATAAGGTTAAGGTGGCAAATAAAATTTTCACAGTACAAAATATTCAACAAAATGACACTTCCACCCTGCATGTTGTCCAAAATGTTTCTCATAGTTCTAAGAGTGTTCCTCCAATGTTCAATAATTGTACTAACTGTCAAATTACTGTAAATATAACAAATTGATCTTAAAAATGTATTCAGCAATGACTTTATGTTTTCAAAATATAAATTAATTCCTTATAAGCAATGTGTTTTCTATCATTTATGTAGAACACTAACAATTGTACGGAAATATCATTTCCTTACAGTAAGGAAATGACATTTCCTTACAGTAAGGAAGTCCTGACTTTTTCTTCAAGAAATTTTGACAGGAATGTCAAAATTTCCTGGCGATTTGCGGAAAAATAAATTTGTTCGATTTGTCGACAGGAATACAGCCATTAACGATATTTAGCAATTGTTTGGAGAACTCTACGAAGAACGATTATCTTATAATTAATAGTAGTATTTGGCGTAAACAAATCACAGATCACAAAAGAAAGTCCTAACACAAGTTGGGCAAATATAACTAGTAGTAGTACATATTATACTATTGGAAAACTTGGGTAATCCTTAAAATATAAGCTTGAGAATATAGAGACTTGGAATTGGCCAAACAAAATACAGGAAAAATTAAAAGATAAGAGTAAAGCAACAACTAGTGAAAAATATCTCGGGCACAGATCTTAAAAAATATAAGATCTCATAAAGAAAGCTAAAGTAGCAGTTATAAAATCAAAAGCATAAGCGTATACAAATCTATACGATCAAATTGAAGGTGAAACAAAAGAAGATGAAACAAAGGTATAAAGGTAAAGTTGGTCAATAGGTTTTATTAATAGATTTATGGAAGTGGGGTAAATGCCAGACCAATAGAGAAGAAGCATATGATTACGTATTTACAAAAACAAAGGAGATGTATAACAATGAACAAACAGGATTGTAAAATTACTTAGTCATACCATGAAAATATGGGAGGTCATATATGTCCGAAAATCAAATCAGCTTGGATTTATGCAAGACATCAAAAACGGATACAATTGTCATTATAAAGCAACTAATAAAAAAATACTAGAATAAAGAAACAAGCGCTTATATGCTATGCCTTGATCTTAAAAAACAGATGACAGAGTACCTCGTAAGGTTCTGTATTCTGTTCTGTTCCTGGTGAGTATGTGAAAATTGTAATAGACTTATATTAGGGAGTAATAATAACGTGTTGTTAGGAAAAGTGTGAGAAAGACCGACCAAGCTCATGTTAAGTCATCATCATTAGTACAGTCATAATCATCATCATCATCATCATCATCCAGCTTCTTGCGTCCAAAGGTGAACATACTCCTCTCCTAATTTCTTCCAGTTTTGTCGGTCTTAAGCTTTCTGCAGCCAATTTCCAGGGATTCTTTTAACGTCGTCTGTCCATAGTGTTCTGTCTGTCTCTCCCTGGAGCAGAAGACTTACCCTGGAGCAGATGTAAACTCGGACCACAACCCAGTAGTAGCAAATATGAATGTAAGATTGAGAAAACCATTAATGAAAAGATCTAGACCACAAATATGCATTGATAAGTTAAGAGAACCAAATGCATACCAAGAAACTCAAAACAAAATAAATCAGAGTATCCGAGAAATAAAACAACAAAATAAGAACACTACAGATATTGACACAAATTGGAAGAATATAAAGAACGCAATCGAGACTGTGGGACGGAAAACTTTAACATTTACAAAAGCTGCCAAACAAGAATGGATGACACAAGAAATTCTCGAAAAGATGGACGAAAGAAGAACACATAAAAACAAAGATAAAATTAAATATCAAGAAATTAATAAACAAATAAAACAGAAAATAATACAAGCTAAGGAAACATGGATGTCCATTAAATGTCAAAAAATCGAGGAATGTGAGGCAAGGTATGACACTTTCAACACCCATAAGAAGGTTAAAGAAATGACTTCAGGAAATCGTAACAAACCAATCGGGATATTAAAAAATGCAGATGGTATCACTATAACTAAAACACAAGACAAACTACGTAGATGGAAAGAATACATTGAACAACTATTTTATGATCAAAAAGTAGAACAATTATTAGAAGTTAACGGAGAAACCACGGGACCAGAAATAATGAAAAAGGAAGTTATGTATGCTATAAAACACACAAAAGGCAGAAAAGCTCCAGGACCCGATAAAATACCAATTGAACTATTGAAGATAATTAATGAAGATAATATTGATGTCTTGGTAGACCTTTTTAACTCCATATACAAGACGAGACACATACCCAAAGAGTGGCTTCTCTCAACTTTTGTGACGATTCCAAACATCACAAATGCTAAAGATTGCAATGACTATCGAACAATTGCGTTAATGAGCCACACATTGAAAACCTTCCTTAAAATCATACATAACAAAATCCACATGAAATTAGAACAAGAAATAAGTGATTCACAGATGGGTTTCAGAAAGGGTCTAGGAACTAGAGAAGCATTATTTGGAGTCCATGTTCTGACACAACGATGCCTGGATATGAATCAGGACATATATGCTTGCTTTATAGATTTCAAGAAAGCTTTTGATAGAGTTCAACATAAGAAGCTTTTAAGTATTCTTAAGACTAAAAACATTGATAGTAGAGATCTACAAATTATATCGAATCTGTATCAAAACCAGAAAGCAAGAGTAAGAGTCGAAGGAGAACTGACAGAGGAAGTAAGTATACTTAGAGGAGTTCGACAAGGGTGTATCCTTTCACCACTCTTATTCAACGTCTACAGTGAAGTGATTTTTCAAGAGGCTTTATTGGATATCGTGGAAGGTATTTATGTCGACGGAAATAGCATTAATAATATTAGATATGCCGACGATACTGTCATATTTGCAAGTGACATGGAAGATCTACAGTACATAATACAACATGTATACAATGCATGTGAAAGATACGGACTGCAAATGAATCTCAAGAAAACGAAATCAATGATATTCTCAAACAAACCACAAAATGTAAATAACCTGATCATCAATAATACAACGATAGAAAGAGTAAAAACATATAAATATTTAGGAACGTGGCTAACCGAAGATGGAGATCAAGTAAAGGAGATCAGATCTAGAATAGAAATGGCAAGAAACACGTTCATAAAATTGAAGAAATTACTTTGCAACCGTAACCTTAATCTAGAGATTCGCACAAGAATGCTACGTTGTTACGTCTTCTCTACTTTACTATATGGCATGGAAGCGTGGACAATAAAGCAGTCTGAAATCAAAAAATTAAACTCCTTTGAGATGTGGTGCTACAGAAGAATGCATAAAATATCGTGGATTGAAAAAGTAACTAATATAGAGGTGTTACAAAGAATGAAGAAAGAATGTGAAGTCATAAAAACTGTTAAAATTAGAAAGATTCAATATCTGGGACATTTAATGAGGGGTGAGAAGTACATATTACTGAGGTTGATTATGCAAGGGAAGATACAAGGGAAGAGAAACCCAGGACGACGCAAAATGTCCTCCCTAAAAAATTTGAGAGAGTGGTTCGGCTGCAGCTCATTAGAATTATTCAGAAATGCGGCCAACAAGGTTAAAATAGCGATGATGATTTCCAACCTCCGCTAGGAGAAGGAACCCGAAGAAGAAGAAGTCCATAGTGTAGGTGGTCTGCCTTTGTAGATGGTATATTATTAGTATAAAATACTTAAATGGGTTTAAATAAAACTGGAACAATAGAGACAAGCTCTTGAAATAAAAGTTTAATACTTATTAGAATAATAGTATCTGGAATGTTTATGTAAAGATGCAGGTACGACTACAAACAAAATGAAGGTAAAATAATTGTTAGATATATGTAAAAGTTTTTTAAATATCTAGGATGTGTATTACAAAGTAATGGGTAGATAGATGGAGATGCATGCTGTTGAGCAAGGAATAGATAAATGAAGTGTAAGAACGCGAGTCTTATATTGTGTCACAAAAAAATTTAAATAAAATTTAAACCATTTTTTTTTAAACTCCCAGAACACCAGCTAGAAGCAACATGCTACAAAACCCCTCGCACAACAACAATGAAATGTATAGATAAAGAAGAACAGAGACAAGAAAACTAATGAAAAGGAAGAAGAGAGAGTATCAGGAACAAATAATCAGGAATATAGAAGAAAAAAGAAAGAACAAACAAGCGAGGCAGTTCTTTAAAGGAGTTTCAGATACCAAGACCGGGTACCAAGCAAGAACAGGAAACTTTCTTCAAAACGACAGTGGACAGCTTATCACTGATGATAAGGAAATCTTAAAAACCTGGAAGGAATACTTCTATCAACTATTGAATGACCAATCTAGCAGAAGTACATCCTACATAGAGGTACATACAGCTGAAATAGAAGACCAATACCCGACATACGAAGAAGTAATACAGGCAATTAAAAAACTCAAAAATAATAAGACACCAGGTAGCGATGGTATACCCGCAGAGTGCTTAAAACATGGAGGAGAAGCGTTGTACAGTTCGATATACAAGCTAATTCAAGACATTTGGCAGGAAGAAACAATGCCAGATGAATGGAAAGAAGGGGTTATTGTACCAATACACAAAAAAGGAAACAAAAAGCAATGTATTAACTACAGGGGAATAACACTCCTAAACACCACCTACAAAATCCTTTCAAACATCCTACTAGAAAAAACCAAAACATACACAGAAGAAATCGTTGGAGATTATCAATGCGGATTTAGACCGGGCCGCTCTACAATTGACCAGATATTCACAATAAAACAGATAATGGAAAAATGCTGGGAGTTTGATCGTGAGCTTCATCAGATGTTCATAGATTTTAAACAAGCATTTGATAGAGTATGTAGGGACAGACTGTGGACAGCGATGCAGGAACTTGGCTCTCCAAAAAAACTAGTCCGGTTGATACGGATGTGTATGGAACGGTCACGATGTAAGGTGAGAGTTGGACAACAATACTCGGAGACATTTGAAATAGACAATGGACTAAAACAGGGAGATGCACTTTCACCACAACTCTTCAACTTAGCTCTGGAGCACATAATCAGAAGTGCAAGAATCGAAAAACCGAATACAGTATTTCATCGAGAAGGACCAAACTTACTACTGGCATTTGCAGACGATACAGATCTAAAAGGAAACACGCGATTAAGGATAAAGGAGACTTTCGTAAGGTTTGAGAAGGAAGCAGAGAAGATGGGGCTCCAAATCAACGAAAACAAGACGAAATATATGTATATGAGCCGCAATAACCAAAGCAGAGACAGAATCGGTCAGAACATTACCATCGATGACTTTAACTTTGAGCGCGTTAGAGAATTCAAGTATCTTGGAACAACAATAACTGAAGACAATAACGGATCACAAGAAATAAACAACAGGATTCAGGCTGGCAACAGATGTATTTTTGCTCTCCAAAACCTTATAAAATCAAAACAACTAACACGACGTACGAAGATACAGGTCTATAAAACAATCATACGACCCTTTGTGATGTATGGAAGCGAAACGTGGACGATAACAAAGGCAAATGAAGAGAGACTACGTGTTTGGGAAAGAAAAATCCTAAGGAAGATCTTTGGTCCGGTGCTTGATGAAGCATCAGGACAAAATAGGATAAGAACTAATAAAGAGCTTGAAGAACTTTACCCAGACGCCAACATCATAAAAGAAATAAAGTCCAGAAGACTCCAATGGGCAGGACACCTCAGAAGACATTCTGACGAACGAACTGGTGTCGGAGGAAGTCCCAACTGGAAGGAGACCACGCGGACGCCCTCGTCTTCGGTGGCGAGATAATATAGCAGGAGACCTAAGCACTATGGGCGTGGAGAATTGGATGGAGGTTGCTCAAGACAGAAAACAGTGGAGGCATGTTGTCGAGTCGGCTAAAACCAACGAAGGGTTGTAACGCCACGGAGTAAGTAAGAACACCAGCTATGATATACGGAACTGAATGTTGAGCAGTTAAAATGAAAGAGAAATATCGAATGGATATCGAGTGACAAAAAACAATAAAATAAAAAATGAGAATTGAATGGGAGCCTAGGGGTGGCAACAAGTGATGCCAAAATGAGAGGAAGAGGTTAATTGATACTTGAGGTACTTGTTTTGCCATAATATGGAAACTTATGAAGAAATGTAATTGCAGAATCCGATCCCGCACACGGATGAAGGCAAGAACGGGTTGAAATATTTATTTTACTACAAGAAAAAAATTCATATTTTTGTTTAATAACAACAAACTTCCTTATAAAAATCCATAAACCATAAATATTACGTAGTCCTCATATAAATTCATAAATATCTTCTATAAATTTATTCGTGTGATAGACTCTACGTTCTTCGAATATACTTATATAATAATCTAAGTCGGTATAAGGAAGCTCAAAAGACTAGTTCCATTATAATTAATAGAATGTTATTTGATCATATATGCCTTATATAGGTTGGAACTTTACTCATACATGGATTCCACTAGCGTTACAAAAACGAATTAAAGATAGGAAAGCCGCTAACTTTGCTTTTAGTTCAACAGAGACGTGAATAGTGAAATTTTGCATTCCCGTTAATTTTAAATTGAATTGATATGATACTAATACAGCCGTTACTTTTGCCGGAATCTCGGTTATTTTAATATATAACAAAAATAATAATTCAGCACCTTTATTAACACAGTACAAGATTTAAAAAAATCATAATAATACACTTAATTAATATTTAAATTATATATCGACCCTCCCAACGAAAACTGTCGAATCGCTCATTCCGAGATAATTGCGTTTAAAAATAATTGTGAAAAGTGGCGTTCTGTAATTTTTTAATTATCTCTACTACAAGGTGGTAGTTTTAGATTTTTTATTTTTTCACTTAGTAATTATTCGTGCAATCAGAATTATTGCAAACTAATATAAATTTTTTAAAAAAATTCGATTTTGGATTTTGAATGAGTTACTACAGTCTTCGTCGACAAAAATTTCATTAATAAAAACATATGTACTACAATAATAAAACAAATATAATAACAAATATTTTGTTCAATATAAGGTTGAATGTTCGAATAATTAAACTTTGAGGGTATACAAGGCAACTATCGAACACGGTGATTAATTTAATCTTGCCCAAGTACTTTCGATCAATAGATCATCTTCAGGGTCATTTCGTCAGTTGTGGCCTATCCGACATGAGAAGAATGTCATAAATGTAAAATTTGGACATAAAAATACAAAATACAATACACAAAGACAAACAAACACTTTAAAATTTTTTTAAGGAGAAGCGAATGTTGTATAGAAGCCGGAGACAGAATGGGCTCCTGGGAGAGTATATTATAATACCTATAAGGAAACCTGGCAAACGTGATCAGAAAAACAAGAAGAAAGAGTGATGGAAGCATTTGGAGGCTCAACAATGGACGTCCATAGTACGTCCCTCACGGACTTTAAGGACGTCCCTCGGACGTCCGCTTTGGTCCTATTTACGTCCGTTTTACGTCCTATATTGGTCCGAATGTCGCTGCGCCGAACGTCCTATGGACGTCCATTTTACGTCCCGAGCGGACGTTAGTTGGATGTACCGGGACGTTAATTGGACCTTAATCGGACGTCCATAATACGTCCGGAGGACGTACTTGACGGACTTTTATGATGTTCTCGGACGTCTATTTTAGTGCTGAGGATATAAATTAGACGTCAACGCCATTGTATAAAATACTAAAAGTGGTGTCATCCTGTGCATATTAAGAATGTATTTTGGGAAATAAAACGTAAATGTTTAAAGGAACTTACATTTATTATTACATATATTTATTTATTCATAACAAATGGAACAAATTCACTGTCAAAATTATACAAAAATGGAACATTATAGAAATATACACAAAATTACAGATAAAAATAAAATATACATGAATAAATAGGTACACGTCATTTATAAAAAGTTTCATTTAGCATTTTAGTGCTTCAAATAGTACCTAAACCTATTGATACAAAAGTTTCAGACCATATCTATGTGTGAATCATAATTAGTTCTGCGGTAAGGAACATGGAAATATAAATACTGACACAGTGAATGGGAGGAATATTAAAACAAACTAGCTGAAGCAATTCAGGAGATTGGTTATTTTATGAACAAGTTTAAAAATAAAGATTAAAAGGTAACACTTTTGATAAGAGAATCCAGATTCAAGAAATTGATCATACCCGAATAAGAATATGGTCTACACAATTTGCAAGAACAGTAGACGTAACAAGTCAGTATAAATCTAATCGACATAAAAAATGTTTTTTAATGCAATTATAACATAATGTAGTTAAGTGTAAATTAGTAGAAGTTGAACAACTAGACAGTAAGTAAACCATGCTGACCAGTATGAAGCTGATTCTTCAGATTTATTGTCAAAAAATCAGTCAGTAAAGCCTCGAAAATTTTAGGAATAGTAGAAAGAATTATAATGGAACGATAATTAGGAATCAATGAGTTAATGGCTGAATCAATGGATAAAATCAATAAATAAATTGTGATGAAAAGTGACCCTCAGAGATTTATAAAAAATAAGCCATAGAGGCCTACATAGAAAGAATGCACAATTCCTTAAAAATAAGTTACGATATTCCATCTGGACCAAGACCTTTATTGGTATTAAGAAACTGTAAGCATGCTAAAATGTCACAAATTTTAATAGTTAAAGAGTAAATATTGCTGTGACTGATATGGGATCTTTGACTACACTTGTCTACACAGGAGAAAGAAGGATTGTGAATACTGCTAAAAAAATTGGCAAAATAGTTGAAACTGTGGCTCACTAAAAACAGAACCATTCAACTTCCCCTATCCATTCCCATTCTGATTTACCTTACAAGTGTGTGGTCGGCAATTGAAAGCAGACAAGTCAATTGTTGAGTTTTGAAGTTGAAATCATAAGTATGAAAAAGATCAATACTTAATATGGAACTTTGTTTTATTTCAGCAGTAGATACAGTTTTAGGTACCTATTTTTAATAAATAAAACAGTCTCAAAAATTGACTGTTCCTTTCTGTGCACCAACCACACAATTTAATCATTACAAAATTAATCATATTTGCTAATGCAACATGCAAATTAAATTTTATTTGCCTCCTCTTTACATCTCAGATATTTCATTATCAAGTTTCAATTTCCTTCTCCATGGCAACGCTGATCTTGGAGTTTTTCCAGGCAGCATCTGAAAACAAAATTAATGTACTATAATGTAATGTAATAAATTGAACAAATTAATTTCAGATTTAGTTCATTATACTTTGCTTATTGTAAATAAATCATCATTCAAAGGCGTATGATTAAACAACTGAATTTCAAGTGCTGCAGTTTTAATGGATCTCACCTGAACTAGAAGAATACCAACAAAACCATTGGTATTTATTTCTAATGACCAAATGAGCAGTAATTACAATTTGATACTTAAAAAACAAAAATAACAGTGTATAAATAAAATATATACAGCCAACAAACCTTCATCTCATATAGCTAAGTGTAGTTCTTAAAGCAATCTCATAGCCAGACCTGAACATTTGTGAAATGGTAAAATTTGCCATCTAAATTACATATAAGACACAGTTAATGGTATGCTTCATCGGCTGTATATAATCACTTAAGTGATAGTGTAATTTTTAAATGTTCCTTAGATTGATTTATGTTTAACAGTTACAAACCTTTTAAAATCAGAGCTATATGTGTGTCTTCAAAAGTTTTATATCGCTTTTTCCCTAGCCAACTATATTTTCCTTGAATTTTATTGCAGACCAGCTTCTTATGGCTTCTCCTAACAAATTCGTTTATGGTTTCCTCACCAATTTTGGAAAGCTCATTATCCTAAAATATAAATCAACATGTAACAGTAATCTAACTACCCCACAAACTTGATCATCCATGCTTAATTATTTTAGTTTAAACTATCTAATAAAAAAACAGGCTCTGTTAAAAAATCAAACAAACATTCATTTGCAAATTTTGGTTTCTCATAACCATGGTAAATGTCTATTAAAATTTACAATTTTAGGATATATCAACAAATTATACAAACTACGATAAAACTGACTACTAAAACTCTTTTTTAATGAGATTTCATCAAAATTTACACACATTTCTATAACATTGTTTTATTGTGAAGATAAAAATATGTTTGAAATTTGAATCATATGGATCAGAGTAATTGTTCTCTAGGTGAAGCAAGAAGGGTTCTAGCATCTGAACTTAAATGAGAAAGATCGGAAACTTCTTTATGATTTTTTAATAAATCACCTAGTATTAAAGGACAAAGTCTAGATGAATAAATTATTAGAAAAATTAAAAACATCTCGATAAGGTTCTCCAGAATTCTCGTTACAACCATATTTAAACCCTTCTTCAGTTTCATTGAAAAAAAAAAGCTTTGTAAAGTATCATTGGAATGGTCGGCCACGTGGTAATTTGGATTATTTTAGGCAGTTAACATGTTAATAAAAAGTTTAAATCGGAAGTATTGTAACCAGAACTACATATTTGAACTGAAACTCTCGTCAAAATTATCAGTTAGTGATTCCGAAGAGGTTTGAAGAAGACGGAATATGGGGGTTATTAATATTTTCAACAATATTCTCTACGTTTTTCGTAAACTTCCTCTGTTGATGACGCTTAGAAACAAATCGTTTACTTTTAAACATAAACAATTTTAAGAAAAATTACTTACCGTTTTGTAATAAAATAAAAACCAAATTCGGAAATAACCTAACAAAAATGGTACCAAGCTTTTAACAATATACTATCAAAGGAAGCATCAAAAAGACCAATGCACTGTACACTGCTTAAATAGAGTTCTGTTATTTCTTTTTTTAAAACAATAATATTAATAATATTATGATTAAACTGTGCCATTTGTTTAAATAGGTATGACATGACAATGACAATATTGACAATTAATTTCATCAATCATCACGTCATATCACATCATTATTTTTCATTATTTTGTCTTTGAAAAGACAGAAGAGACAATTATTCTGTGGAAAAGATTATCAAGATTTATCTTGTCGATAAAAATCATATTTTTACTTATTAGAATTAGCAAACATATATATTATTATCTTGATAACTAGAATAATAAAACAATTGTAACGAATTATCTAGAAATAAAAGATTTTTACACTTTATCTAAAAACAAAAACATGTTTTGGATATATTAAACTATAAAATTTTTAATTAATTGTGATTTAACCTTTTCGCTTTTAATTATTTTATTAACGTAAATAATTTTTTATTTTATTGAAATATTTGCTATTTGATCCCATAATTGGTAAATTTCGGATGTCCAGAAAACGTCCGAGTTCGGATGTCCAGGGAACGTCCGAGTACGGACGTCCAGAGAACGTCCATATTTGATCCACCCAAAGTACGTCCCACTTCGTACGTCCGTAGTACGTCCATTTTACGTCCAGGGACGTCCGGACCAAAACTGGACGTATATTGGACGTCCATAGGACGTCGTGTGTTACTAGGGAAGAAACTCTGGACAATTTGAAATTTTGTGTGAATTTTGACAGAATTGACAAACATATTCAGTTGAAACAAATGAGTTTGCACTCCTATTATTAATAATGTTGCTAGTTTCTTTATATGAGTTCTCGGTTTCATTGATTTTAGATGCTCTGTTTTCTAATATATCAGCTCTTTACTTTAAAAACTCTAAGAGTTGATTAAATGTATGGTGTTGAGGCTTAACTGAGTCTCACTCACGTCCAGAAATACTATCCAACTTACTGCATACTACATATATAGTTTAAAAGTGTGCCCCAGTATTCAGTGGGCTCACCAAGAAATTTTAAAGAACGTAAATTGCTTGAGATATTGTCAATCAATAGTCTTAAATGAAAAGAGTTTTCTTTATTTACTGTTGGCAAGTTAAATACTGCCTTTACATGGCTGTAGATTAAAAGATCTTGATTTGCATATCTTCCACATATAAGCTGCCATGCACTGGCTAAAATTAGTAGAAGAATGTGGCAAACGAGCTGATAACCTTTGCTGCATTGCCAGAAATGGCAGATTTTAAATAATGAAACTTTTGAATTTGGCTTAAACTACTATTATTAATAATTAGAGGCTCGAACGAGTCATGAAAGTCTAGCCAGTTTTCAAAGTGGCCTGAGAATTTAGGCAACTCTATTGTAGGTAATTTAATGTTGCTATGGTTACCTATATTTGAACAATTTTAACTGGAATTATTTGACATTTCAGATGATTTATCAATGACAGATTTTGATATAGGTATTTTTGCTAATGCTACTGTAAAATAAAAACTATTTTCAAACTCTACCCTTGAACTAATATCATTTTCAGATAATATAGAGAATCTTCCAGACAGTCGATTTCATCTTGAATATTTTCAAACGTTTCTATATAATTATTTATTTTAGAAAGACGTATTTCTAACTCCGCCACTCTAATACATTTTTACTTATAGATTAAAAATAAATTACACTAAAAATCGAAAATTATTTCGAAGATTGAAAAAAAAATAATTATGACAACGTCAAATTAGGGATTTGTGCCTATGACTGTGAATATCTCATGACTTCAAGTGTAGATGTAAACAGACCGGTCC
This sequence comes from Diabrotica balteata, assembly GCA_918026665.1. Lineage (NCBI taxonomy): Eukaryota > Metazoa > Arthropoda > Insecta > Coleoptera > Chrysomelidae > Diabrotica > Diabrotica balteata. Next base: position 77,834,059 of record OU898280.1, on the reverse strand, counting down.
ATCTTTATTTATACGTCGATGGACGTCCATGGAGCTAAGCAAGATAAGCTCCCATGGTCGATTGAGGTATTATTTTTACAATAGTACTTCAATTCCCTTCGGTAGTTTTATCGTTACAAGTGACATGAAACATCTGATTAAAGATCATGGCAATGCCATTTGGCAAAATTACTGGGAAAATTCAGCAAATTAAACCCAATACGCCCAAAGTTGAACAGCTCTTTGAATAACCCCACACGTAGAAGATATCAAGTAATTATAAACCGTTTAAGAATTGGTCATACTGCTGTCACACACAAATTTTTAATCAGTAAAGATCCACTGCGAATTTGCAATAACTGCTCCACTTCATTGACAGTGAAAGACTTCCTGCTTGATTGCCCATGTTTCCAAAATCAAAGAAGAATGCATGGAATTCCAGACGACTTCAAATCCATCTTAATAGACAAAAAATATATATATATATATATATATATATATATATATATATATATATATATGTAAATACTTTTTTCTTTTTGGGTGTAGTAGTCAATAAAAAATAGAGCTTTGCTAAGGCGTACTATTTATTCTGAATTCCGAGCTTTCGGTGGTTATTTGCCACCTTTATCAAGGTCTACAATGAAAATTACTGTGTTATAACATTAGGCTGATGTAATATAAAAGTTATAAAAACTTACCAGAAAGTAAGATTCATAGCATATAAAACACAACGTTAAATAACATAATGTGACCTGAATTATTGAAGGCATTAAAAGCACTCTGAGATGCTTCATGTTTCGTAAATTCCATTATTAATTGCTATAATTATCATGATTAACTTCAGTTATTATTCAGATGTTCATTTTGTTTTGTTTGTTTGTTTTTTCTAAACCTATTTACTAAATACTATTTTCTTTTTATTTTTTGACATAATAAAACCTTTTTTTAAATTTCCCTCTCAATTCTAAGTTGGTAACATGGTTGGTAGTACCTAAAATCACAAACGGCATTTTGTTAGACATCAGTTTGAAAGTTTGTTTTTTGTAGTTACATCGAACTATTTAAATAACAATAGTTCCTCCTACTACCTCTTTCTGTTCGTGAGATGTGACTGAATTCAAACCTGCGAAGACGACTGTTTTTTGTCAAACATGTCGTCTTATTTTTTACTTTTTAAACTTTGTAACATGTTCTTTAATTTTTAAGTATTTTAAAGTTTTTAAAATTTTTAATGCCTTCAATAATTCAGGTCACATTATGTTATTTAACGTTGTGTTTTATATGCTATGAATCTTACTTTCTGGTAAGTTTTTATAACTTTTATATTACATCAGCCTAATGTTATAACACAGTAATTTTCATTGTAGACCTTGATAAAGGTGGCAAATAACCACCGAAAGCTCGGAATTCAGAATAAATAGTACGCCTTAGCAAAGCTCTATTTTTTATTGACTACCACACCCAAAAAGAAAAAAGTATTTACATATTTTTTCCAAACTAGTCAAAAAACTTTGGACTACCTTATATATATATATATATATATATATATATATATATATATATATATATATATATATATATATAACAAGCGAGTCTTCTACAGCTGGCGCCGCTTCTCGCATCCTAATTTCCAGCGTTTTCTGTCGAAGCAATCTTCAGTTGTTAGATCTCTGGCGGTCATTGCATCGTCGACATCGTCTCTCCAGGATCGTCTTGGTCTACCTCGTTTTCTTCTAGTTGGCGGAGTCCATTGTTCTATTTTTTTTGGCCATCTATTTTCCGGCATTCTCTGAAGGTGTCCATACCAGTTAAGTCTTTTGGCTTCGATTGTGTCTATTATATCTACATCGATTTCCATTTCTCTCCGAATATCTTCGTTTCTCACCCTATCAAGTCTAGTGAGCTGGCAACATCGTCTCCAGTAGTTCATTTCCATGGCCTTAATTTTTGATTTGTTTCTTTGGTTTATTTCCCAGAGTTCGGCGCCATACAGTCCAATACTTTCTATTATTGTTTTATAAATTCTTCTTTTATTTTCTTTTGTTTTTTTTTATTCCATAATAGTCCGTGTAGCTGTCTGGTGGCTGATCTTGCTTGGCCAATCCTGGAATGTATTTCTTCGCTACTTCCTGCTTTTGATGTTATTTGGACTCCCAAGTACTTAAAATTGTCTGTTGGTTTTATAGTTCCCATTTCTATTTGTAGGCTTTCTGGTTGTTCTCCTACAACTAAGTACTCAGTTTTTTGTATATTAATTGTGAGGCCCCATTTGGTGTACTCATTTTCCAGTTTTCTAAGCATGTAGCTTATATCACTCTCGTCTTCAGCTAGAATGGCTTGGTCATCAGCGAAATGTATCGTGTACAATCTATCATCTCCGATTGGGATGCCCATATTGCAGCACTTTCTTCTCCACAGTGAGAGTGCCTCATTTAGATATATTTTGAAGAGTGTAGGTGCTATGCAGCAGCCTTGCTTTAGGCCCTTACTAATAGGAATTTCTCTAGTTAATCTATTTCCAGTTTTAATGTTTGCCGTCATATTTTTGTAGAGCTGTTGTACTGCTTGTATATTTTTTTTGCTTATTCCTTGTTTTTCCATTGCTACCCAAAGCATTGAAAGTGGTACACTATCGTATGCCTTTGTCAGATCTATAAAGACTATATGAGTTGAAAGGTTGTGGGCTAATCTTTTTTCGATAACTTGCTTTAGAGAGAATATACTGTCCATGCAGGATCTGCCTGCCCAAAAGCCATTCTGTTCTTCTACATCTGTCATCTCTTTTTCAATTTTATTTTTTATTATTTTTCCATACAGTCTTGAGAGTGAATTTATGACACTTAGCCCCCTATAGTTTGAACAATTCTTTCTATCTCCTTTTTTGTATATGTTGTTAATATGTGCTTTTGTCCACTCCGGTGGTAAGTCGTGTCCATTATAGAATAAGGTGAAGACATACGCCAGTAATTCCCGTAATACTTGTGGGCTATGTTTTAATAATTCATTTGGTATACCTTGTGGTCCGTATGACTTCCCATTTTTTAGAGTTCGTATTGCATTCTCGACTTCCTGTACTGTTATTTCATCGTCTTCACTGAATTCCAGTTCATATGTTGTTGTACTGATGTTCGTGAATTGAGGTCTTGTTTCAGTTAAAAGTTGTGAGTAGTGTTCGATCCAAGATTTTTCTTCTATTAAATCTATTCTACTCGTTTCTTTTCTCTTTGTTCTCAGATTTTTTACCGTTTTCCATGCTTCTCTTGATCTTGTTGTCCCTATATATTTGTTGAGTTCTTCGCATTTAATTTCCCAGGAAATATTTTTTGCTTTAGTTACTAAGTTTTTTACTTCTCTGTTTAATCTTGCATATGTTCGTCTATCATCTGGATCATTTGTTTGCAGCCACTTTTGATATGCTTGTTTCTTGTTGTGTACTGCATTGGCGATGTCATTTGTCCACCACAATGGAGTACTCTTTTTGTTCTTTTGGATTGTGCCGAGCGCTTCGTAAGCTGCTTCATTGATTTTATTGATTATCTCTTTATAGGTATTCTGGGCTGAGGAGTAGATCAGGTTTGCCAATTTTAGGCTAAGTCGCAGCTTATATAAGAATGATGTCGAGTCGTTTTGCAGTGCATCAGAGTGCATAGACAAAAATTTAAATGTATTAAATTATTTAAAAGATATAAAGTTGTATAATACTATTTAATGTGCATAATAGTATTAAACCTATTGTGTTTGTCATTCCACTAATAACCCTGCGTGGTTGATGTGTTATGAGTGTTTTAAATAAAAAAAAATTCTCAAGACTTCTTAAATTTCTTTACAACATATTTTGTTTTATGTAAGTTTCTTTTCAAAATACATACGTTTTTAATTTGTAGAAAGTAATAGTGGATATTACTAAGTATCTGTGTTATAAACAGTTGTTATTAGTTACTACAATGAGTGACTTAGCTAGAGTATTATAACTATGTGTTGGCGTTTTCAATTGCTAACCTATAGTACCTATTCAAAAGATTGACTTTCTCCTATTTAATCTTGGGGATTTTATTTTACAATAAAAACAATAATCAGTAATTACATTCAAACTATTTGTTAATTTTAAAGGATTAAGAGAAAGTAAATTATTGAGATTTGTTATCTCGTAGCAGATGACAAACATATTCGATCTTCTGTTACGCAAATAGGTATAGGTAGTCTATTTTCTTGATTTAAGATTCTAATATTATAAGTTTTTGCTGTAAAATTATGACATAAGTAATAAAGATTTGCTTTAAATGATAGCAAATAATTGCTTAATCATAATACCCGATTTTTTTGTCGGAAACTGGCCTATAGGCAGAGTTTATTGCAAAGTGTCTCGAAATGCAAGCGAGGACTCTTAAATTACTGGTTTCAGAAGTCGATGACCTCATTGGTGGCTGATGCTCTGATGGGTGGTGGATAACAGACGAAGAATTTAAGCCCAAAGGCCGATATATGTATATGCAGATATTTGGATGCTGACTTGCATAGGTACACAGCAAATAAACACTAAGAAAAACTCGTCCTTTTGTCAATATTGTTAGTTATTTTATTCGATTTTGCGAACAAAACATATAAGAAGAATCTGGTTTTCCCATACTTGAATGTCTTTACATGTTAATAAAAAACTTACTATATTCTATTGTTCGAACTAATTGTATATTTAAACAGTTTAGCCCATACATGTTTTAAATTAACCCTGGAAGATCACACCAATTTTTTTAACATATACTGCACATATGGGTATCAGATACCCAATGATTTTTTGTAAAGAAATTAAAAACAAAGTAAATATTTTCTGATTTCTAGAGACTGTCTAATCACTATTGAATACACAAAAATAATTAAATCAATATTAAAACTGAAGAACAAAAAAGCTGCAGGTAAAGATGGAATTCCAAATGAATTATTGAAATATGGTGGAGAAGCATTAACAGAACAGCTAACAGCACTAATTAACAAAATCATCAAACATAATAAAATACCTGAAGAGTGGAAGGAAAGCGAGCTTATCCTACTATACAAAAAAGGAGATAAAAAACAACCTGAAAACTACAGAGGTATCAACTTATTAAACACCACTTTGAAGCTTACAACCAAAATATGTTGAAAAGCAGAATCATCATTACGCTAAAGAGAGCCTTTGTGTTTCCCACAGCGTTTTTCGACTAAGATCAATAGCAGATCAGATCTTTAGTATTAGATAATTGATAAAAAATAATTATATAAATCATGAATGTGTTGCTTGTGTGAGTCCATTTCAAATAGGTAAAGAAATAATAAATAAGACTTACAATCAATTTAATTTAACTATCAGACGACCGGTTTCGCTTTCTACAATATGCAAAGCATCCTCAGGTCTCGATACAAAGTTAAACAAATGCTGAAATAATAAAACCCATATTAGGGTGTTGTCTAATAACGATAAACAAAGTAGATGTTGTAAATTACAATAATTATGCCAATATTACATGTTTGTGGTTTTATTTAAAGGAGTAACTTGAATAAAAGGTATAAAAGTTTTAAAAGTTTAAACAGATAAGGTAAGGCCCACAAATTTTTATAAAATAGTCTCTTCGATTTTAATAAATTAATAAATATATATTATATAATTATATATATTATATTATATACATTGACATAAAACTGTCACCTTCTTAAAACAAAAAAAAAACAAAAAAAAAACAATTACTTAATAAATAACACACATTTCAAAAATATATCTCTCGAATAAGTATAAATAGCTTTTAATAACACAATAGTATATTACATCACTTCCATTTAACAAACAATCACACACATATCTCTTCTTCATTGGATCAAATCTATTATCAATCAAAGTGTCCTCAAGAACTTCCCGTTTACTGTCAAACAACTAAAATAATTAATTGAGTTCTCCATTCAACAATACAGGGTGGTCCTTAAGTAATTGTACAAAAAGAAACCGTAGATTCTACACTTTAAAATATTAGGATTTAAGTCAAGTTGCTTTAATAAAATGTTAATATTAAGAAAGATACAGGGTGTTAAAGTGGAAATTTAAAATTTTATTTTTTGCTATAACTTTTATGTTTGTCAACATTTATGTATAAAAATTTACAACTGGGTAGTATTAAATATCAGAAGTTTAAATTTGATGTATACTTTGATGTATCTGATAGAGGGCGCCACATATGCCACATACGTGGCATATATTTGCACTTAACTTTTTTACTCCTCAAGTTATGGGTATTTTTATTAAAAAATATTAAAGATACATTATTTTAACAAAAAAAAGGTATACTTTTTAATATCCTCAAAACTCAACAGTTTTCTAGATAATCGCATTTTAGAAATCAACTACATAATTCTGATTTATCGCAATTACTCCAGACAACGAAAGAAAATTAAAGAAAAACATCAATACTTCTGAATTTTGGTATAAAATACCTTTAATAAAGTTAATAGTTAACGAATTATTAAATAAAATAAATATATCAGCAGGATAAAATAACAGGATTTGATAAATAACAGAATAATTGGATTTTACATAAAACATTTTACGTTTTGTATTAAATTAAAGGCATAATCAAAACATTTTATTTACTAACAAAATTAAGAAATAGTTAAACTAAATAACGTTGAACTTTTTGTCAAAGTAAGTGTTCAATATGTCCACCATTTTCTTTAGTTCATTTGTCAATACATTCCATAAAATATCGTCGCATATTAAATAGCATCATTGGTTCTAAAGAAACTGCTGCAGTATTTATTATAAGTGTTATATGTATAATAATAAGTAATTTTTTGAAATTTTTATTAATTAAATAATTATATTAATATCTCACCACAAGAATATGACTACCACGAACAATCCAACGTTCAGGAAAGTTGTTTTTAAACACTGTCTCACTCCAGTTTTTCTGTAACGTAATGGTGTACCATCTTGTAGAAACCACATATTTTGCCTTAAGTTTGATGACAATTCTTTGAATAAATCAATAAAATAATTTTATAAAAAATGTAAATAAATCTCGACATCAAATTGCAAAGTAATTCGCATATCCGTAAAAAATAATTACCAATGATTCCAAACCCTAGGACATGCATTTTAAATATGAATTTTGAATGATATTTTATAGATATGCGAATTACCTTGCAATTTGGATGGTTAGATTTATTTAGATTTTTATAAAATGATTTTATTAATTTATTGGAAGAATTGTCATCAAACATAGGCTAAATATTTGGTTTATGCAAGATGGTACACCCATACATTACAGAGAAGGGGGAGTGAGAGTATTTAAAAAAAACTTTCCTGAACGTTGGATTGTTCGTGATAGTCATATTCCTTGATTATTTGGTAAGATATTAATATAATTATTTAATTCATAAAAATCCCAAAAGAATACCCATTGTTATACTTATAATAAGTACTGCAGCTGTTTCTTTAGAACCAATGATGCTATTTAATATGAGACAATATTTTATAGACTGTATTAACAAATGAATTAAAGAAAATGGTGGACATATCGAACACTTACCTACTTTGACAAAAAGTTTAATGTTATTTAGTTTAACAATTTCCTAATTTGGTTTGTAAATAAAATGTTTTGATTATGACTTTAATTTAATACAAAACGTAAAATGTTTGATGTAAAATCCAATTATTCTGTTATTTTATCGAATTCTATTATTAATTATCCTGCTGATATATTTATTTTATTTAATATTTCGTTAACTTTTTACTTTATTAGAGGAATTTTATAACAAAATTTAGAAGTATTGATGTTTTTCTCCATTTTTCTTTCATTGCCTGGAGTAATTGCGTTAAATCAGAATTATGCAGTTGATTTGTAAAATGCGATTATCTCGAAAACTGTTGAGTTTTGAAGTTATTAACAAGTATACCTTTTCTTTGTTAAAATAATATATCTTTAATATTTTTTATCAAAAATACCGCTAACTTGAAGAACAAAAAAGTTAAGTGCAAATGTATGCCACGTATGTGGTATATGTGGCGCCCTCTATTGGCTATATCAAAGTATGCATCAAATTATAATTTCTAATATTAAATAGTACCCAGTTGTAAATTTTTATACATAAATGTTTACAAACATGAAAGTTATAGCGAAAAATAAAATTTTAAATTTCCACTTTAACACCCTGTATCTTTTTTAATATCAACATTTTATTAAAGCAAGTTGACTTTAATCGTAATATTTTAAAGCGTAGAATCTGCGGCTTCTTTTTGTACAATTACTTAAGGACCACCCTGTATATAGTAGTTTCAACCATGTTCTACCATCCATCAATTAATAGAGTACCGGCATGTAAGTAATGTTTATTTTATTTATTTATTTGCTCATTTATTAATTTATTACAATCGAAGAGACTATTTTATAACAATTTGTGGGCATTACCTTGTCTGTTTAAACTTTTAAAACTTTTATACCTTTTATTCAATTTACTCATTTAAATAAAACCACAGATATGTAATATTGGCATAATTATTATAATTTACAACATCTACTTTGTTTATCGTTATTAGACAACACCCTAATAGGGGTTTTATTATTTCAGCATTTGTTTAACTTTGTATCGAGACCTGAGGATGCTTTGCATATTGTAGAAAGCGAAACCGGTCATCTGATAGTTAAATTAAATTGATTGTGAGTAAGTCTTATTTATTATTTCTTTACCTATATAATAATTATATAGTTGTAAGTTTATTAAAAATGTGCTATTAATAGATTTTCGACAAGTACATGATAGTGATAAAAATAGTTCCTCTTATTTATCAAAACTTTTCTTAGTGTAAATTATGTTAAACGGTTCTCAGGAGGTATTATAATTTCAAATCAAATGACTTGATTATGTAGGTAGAGTGAATCATCGTAGACCATTTCAAGCTGGTGTAAATGTGGATGTGCACATTAAAAATTCTACTAATTAGTTTTCATATTTTGGTTTTAATTTATATTTTCCCGTTGTACTAATTCGTTGTGGTTTTTATTAAGTGGACAATAGAATAAATAATTTGGTATTTATAAACATAAAATAATTTGTGGCAAATTGAATATAACAATAAAGAGCATGAAAAATTGTATTTGTTCGCTTTATATACCGTCCTAAGCTGTGCATAATATACTACACAGTCTTGCGTCTCTCAAAAACAAAAACTCTCTATTTATTCAGGTCGCCTAAGGAGATACAAAGTTAGTCACAATCGAAAATGCAACAATACACTTTTAGAGAATGCAGAGTAGGCTTTCTATAGAAAACTTAATTTAAATATAGAAAATGAAAATAAATCCTATTCAAGCTAAAAAGATATTCGTAACAATAATTCTGGATGGATTGAAGATACGAGGAACAATTTTCAACACTACAGTAATATTTCTTCTAAACCTTTCACAGCTAAAGATGTCTCGAAAATTATCACAAAGCTGTATAACTGAAAATCACCCAAAGTTCAAAACTTCTGGCTAAAGAAGTTTTGTAGTGTTCGTAAGCTTTAAGCATTATGAATTATTTAAATGTTCTTATTAATCCGTAGGAAACAGCACATTTCTTATTGGAGCCGGCGCTGGACGTGACAGCATGAGGAACGTCGGTAGCAGGATATTACGAAGGCGGCCCCCTGTAATTTCTTCTTCTATCCATATCTCTCGTATTAGCTGGTACATCTGTTGTGTCAAAATCCTTCCTCCTTGTTTGAGTAGTTCTGCCGGTCTTTTATCTATTCCCGGTGCTTTATGGCTTTTTTGTATGTGGATTGCCGTTAGGACCTCCTCTAGCATTGGGGGTGTAGTTAATTAATTTTCTTCCTTATCTAAGATAGAAGAAGAAATCCCCCAACAATGGAAGAAAAGTATAATCTGCCCTATTCATAAAAAAGGAGACAAACTGTTGTGTCAAGACAAGAATTATAGAGGCATCTCTTTACTTTGTTCGGGATACAAAATACTCACAAACATCGGGGAATATCAAGCAGGGTTTAGGCAAAATAGATCTACCATTGACCAACTATTTACAGGTAAACAAATACTATCCAAAGCATGGGAATATGACATGGACGTTTACAATCTCTTTGTAAATTTTAAACAAGCCTATGATTCAATAGTTAGAACAATTCTACCTAATATATTGGAAGAATTTGGCATACCATCAAAATTAATACGACTATTATAGTTTCAATCATATACTCTACGACACTGGTCGGCCAAAATACGTTCCTAATCGGATTATAAGCTTGACCGCTGCATTGTATTTCGGCAGATACAAGGTGGGTTAGTCGAAAACATCTTAAATCGTCAGTTTCAGGTTGGTTTTTACTATTATATCGGATTACCTATCCTCTCTGTATTTCAGTTCTCTAATTAGGATTAAACCTTTAGTGAGCTATCAACAAATTGTGAACCGAGTATAGTTCAAATGATAATGACAGAAACAGAAGTACAGGTATATATTCAAGGACAGATCACTGATGCGTTTATTATAACGCAAGGACTGAAACAAGGTGACGGACTGGCTCTAACGCTCTATGATCTTGTTTTTGAATATGTAATTAGACAGTTGACGATGAGCGGAAACTCCATACTTACAAAAAAATCTACCGAATTAGCAGCATACGCAGATGATATAAACATAATGAGCAGAACAGTGAATGCAGCGGAAGAAACCTACGCTGAGTTGAAACAGAGTGCAGAAGCAGTAGGGCTAGCAATAAATACAAATAAAACAAAACTACCCATACAAACCAAATCAAATAGACCTGCGCAACAACACTTTATTGACGATATAAAACATGTGAATAGAATCACATACCTAGGAATGGATCTGGTCACAAGCAATGAAGAAGAACCGAAAATAAATAGATGTGCTGGCAAATAAAGCCTATTTCGCGATAAGCCACATATTAAAATCACGAGAAGTACATCGGAAAATAAAACTTTGGGTCTATAAAACAATAATTAGGCCCATAGTAAGTTATGGCTGTGAAACATGGGTGGTGACACAGAAATCTGCCAATGCATTAGAGGTATTTGAAAGAAAAATGTTGCGTAGGATACTGGGTCCAATAAGTGAAAACAACAACTGGCAAATAAGGTACAATATACGAGCAATTTAGCGAACCAGCCCTAGCACAATACACTAAACTGCAGAGATTACGGTGGACAGGGCACGTGGTCCACATGTATAAGAATAGAATCCACAGAAAATTACTAAATACAAGAATGAAGGGAAAAAGACCTTTTGGAAGACTTAAAAAGAGATGGGAAGACGAAGTTCATGAGGATGTCAGGAACTGCCTGCGAACGCGTTCATGGAAAAGAACAGCGGTAAATCGATATGATTGGAGAAGCTTGTTGAAGGAGGCCAAGGCCCGATTTGGGCTGTAGTGCCATTGGATGGATGGCTTCCTGTCATACAATCAGCTAGGGCTCAATAAGAGTAACAATCACAAGTAAGCGAAACAACAACGAGTGCTCTACTATGTAAAGGTGCTGCGCTACACCAGCCGGAGCTCATTCAAGCAGGACCACCAAGACAGCGCATAAAATGGACCGTGTCTGTAAACGTAAATATTTTGTGCTTCTATTTCTTTCTATTTCAGGATGGTAAAAAGGTAATTGCAAATATCGGCAGATCACGAGAAATTATAATCTTGGGGGACCTTAACAGTAGAACAGGCAAGAAACAACACAACAAAGTCATAGGCCAATATGGTGGAGAGGCTATAAATGACAACGGTACTAAACTAATAGCCTTATGCGAACAAAATGATATGAAAATCACAAATGGATTTTTTCAACACCGAGATATCCATAAATATACATAGACACAAAATACCGGAGGGCTCAAATCAATCATAGACTATACAATCATAAGACAAAAGACTAAATTGATTGCATAGGATGTGCGCGTATATAGAGGAGCCACTTGCGGCAGTGACCACCATCTATTAAAAACAAAGCTCACAATAGGAATAGATAGAGCAAGAGATTTAAAAGAAGCTGCAGAGGAAATAGAAAAACTAACAGTAAAGAAATACAACCTAAACAGCTTAGAACAAGAAAGCGTGAGGGATTTATACAGGAGTAGACTAGATAAAAAGTTAGAAACCATGCAATTTACCAGCAATGAAGAGCATTATCATTATATAAAAACATGTCTTCAAGAAGCAGCAACAGAGGCTCTCGGACTCCAAGTAAAAAACCACAGAAAAACTTCGTATTGGTGGGACGAAGAAATAGAACAAGAGATTAAAAATAAAAGAGAGAAGTATAAAAAATTTCTGAACACAAGAACCGACGCTGATAAGGTAGAATACAAGAGGACCCAAGCTTAAGTGCGAAAAATGATATGCCAAAAGAAGAATGAGGCTTGGGAGCAAAAGTGTAACATGATTAACACACATTTAGGAGGACGGAGAAGTACAGAAAGTTGGAAAGTATTAAAATCGCTACGACAGGAAAAGAAAAGAGATATAATATCATCAATCACACCGGATCAATGGGACGAATATTTTAAAAAACTCCTAAATGAGGACAGAGCGGAATTTTTAAATAACAGTGATACCAGCAACGTAAATATCTTAGCCTCACCATGACGAATAACAACAAAAGAAGTAGAAGAAGTATGTAAGTCTTTAAAAAATAACAAAGCACCAGAACCAGGGAACATACCAGCTGAACTAATAAAATATGGCACAACAAAATTATATGAAAACCTGGCTAAACTCTTTCAAAGATACATCAACGGAGCGGAAATCCCAGAAGAATGGAAGACATCATGGATATCCACCATACATAAAAAAGGCAGACGGGATTAATGTGACAACTACAGAGGCATCGCTGTAACGAACTCGATCAGCCGAATATACGGAAAACTGATTAAAAATAAAATCGAAAACGAATATAAAGATATAGAAACTGAAGAACAGGCAGGATTCCGGGCAGGAAGATCAACGGTAGACCATCTGTTTTGTATTACACAGATTATTGAGAAGAAACTGGCCGTCAACCAGGAGGTGCATCTGTTATATGTGGATTTGAGAAAAGCGTATGATAGCATCCCACAAAACAAACTATGGGAAGCATTAGAGAAAACCAATATAAGCGCAAATTTAATAACAGCGACGAAACAATTGTATACCAAAACTGCAGCAAGGGTGAAAGTTGGAAGCGGGCTATCGAGAGGATTCCAAATTAGCAAAGGCCTAAAACAAGGGTGCTGCCTTTCACCGACATTATTTAAAATCTACCTCGAGCAAACTCTAAAACTTTGGAAACGCAAATGCAAAAACATGGGATTACCGATCAACAACAATACAATATACACTTTGTCATTTGCAGACGACCAACTTGTACTAGCGCAAGACTTCGATGATATAGAATATATGACAAGGAAATTAATAGAGGAGTACAAAAAAGGGGGTTTGGAAATAAACATAAAAAAGACCGAATATATGTGTATCGGTGGGACACAGCAGGACCTTACACTGGGGAATGGCGAAATTATTAAACATTGCGACGCATATAAATACCTGGGTATGACCATCACACAAGAAGGAAACGTAGACCGGACGATAGAAGAAATAAACAACCAGGGAAGAAAAGCAATTACCCTCATCAATAGCATACTGTGGGACCAGGCAATATCAAATAACAACAAAGTTGTTCATTGTAGACCTTGATAAAGGTGGCAAACAACCACCGAAAGCTCGGATTTCAGAATAAATAGTACGCCTTAGCAAAGCTCTATTTTTTATTGACTACCACACCCGAAAAGAAAAAAGTATTTACATATTTTTTCCAAACTAGTCAATAAATTTTGGACTACCTTGTCTTTCTTTATATATATATATATATATATAGAAATGTAGAATTCATGTGACGATACACTACGTGCATTGGATACCCTTAAAAATAACGTAGCAAATTCTGAATGGGGAGATAACCTAACAACTATCAAGAATATGCCTTTACAAGAAAGTAAGAGTTACTGGTGCCGTTGTCTTGTGATAAACCCTTGGACTATTTTAGACCATTACTGACTGATGAATTTTTAAAATCAGTTTGTAAAAAATCTAACGAATATGCAGTATATATCTTGTTGTGGACAGGAATCTAAAATTAATAACTGGGAACATTTAACACCCAGAAAGTTGCAAACATTCAGCGGACGATAAACCAATGTCTAGTGATAGAATCATCAAAATTAGATCTATAATTAGTTTTTTAACCAAAAAATGTATGACATTTACTATCCTTGATGACAATTGAGTTTAGACAAACTAACGGTGTTACATTGTTGCCGTCTAAATTTTAGACAATATATGAAAAAACAGGAAAGTAAAATATGGTATTAAGCTCTATTTGTTCACTGAGAAGCAAACGGAGTTATTGTAACTTAATGGTTTACACTGGACTGTTCGATGATTTTGGAGAACAAGGATATACTAAAAAAGTAGTATTACATTTATTACAGAAATAAACCAAATGTTAGACATGCTGTTTACAAGGAAAATTTTTACAATTCGTTCAAATTAGCGAAGAATCTTCTGAATGCTAAGACTCATTAAACTGGCACTCTAAGAAAAATAATCCAAAAGATGTTACATAAAAAATACTAGCCAAAGGCGAAACCATTGTAAAATACAGAGATGGTGTGCTAATTGAAAAGTGAAATAATATAAGGTACATCTTTTACATATTGACCGAAACTAGAAAAAAAGGAATCCATAATCTGAAATCAGAGCAGATAGATATAATCAGTATATAATATATCTGGAATATGGGAATATCAATGTGGTTTCCGCAGTCAGAAGTCCACAATATATCAGATATTCGTCTTGATTCAAATCTTGGAAAAGACTAGTGAATTTAATATAGACACACATAATCTTTTCATTGAATTTGAGAGTTCCTGTTATAGCATCCATCGAGAGTTTCTGATTCATACACTAAAAGAGTTTAATATTCCACTTAAAGTACAAAGCAAAATTCGAATCTAAAACGAACTAACAGATACAATCCATGTAAGAATGGGCCTGCGACAGGGAGATGCCCTAGCCTGTATTCTGTTCAACATCACATTAGAGAAAATAATTAGGGAGTCAAAAATCAACACCAGAGGAACAATAATAACAAAAGGTGTACAAATATTGGCAGTTGTAGATGATGTTGATATCATAGCTAGAAGCAAAAGAGAGATGATAGAAGCATTTAATGCGATAGAAAGAGCGGCACAAAAGAGTGGCCTAAACATTAACGAAATAAAAACCAAATACATGAAGGCCAGTAAATCGACAGGCCAAAGAAACCTACAGAATCTGACAATACGAGACTATAATAACAATATCAGTGAAGAAGTTAAGAGAAAAATACATATCACTAATAAAACATATAATGGACTAATGAAACATCTAAGATCTAACAACATCACAAGAAAAACCAAATGCAAAATATACAAGACCATGATAAAACCGGTCCTTATATATTGATCAGAGACGTGTACACTGTCGAAAAGCGATGAAAACCTATTGTGTACATTTGAACGAAAAATTCTTAGACACATATATTAGGGGGTAAAGGAAAATGACATATGGCGCAGATGATATAACTTTGAACTATACACAGCATACAATGAACCCGGGATCGTAACATCCATAAAGATCGGACATCTGCGCTGGATGGGCCATGTTGAACGGATGTTGGAGACTGAAACGCCAAAACCTATAATGAGGCAAACACCAGTAGCGAGAAGGTCAAAGGGAAGACCCAAACTTAGATACATGGATCAAGTGGAACAAGATCTGAAAACACTTAAGATTACCAACTGGAAAAACAAAGCAAAGAACAAAACAGAATGGCAGGAAATCTAAGAACAAGCCAGGACATAGAAAGGGCTGTTGGGCCACTGATGATGATGATGAATATGTCTGGAATAGGTCATCAAGATCAACTTATTGTTGTTATCCATGTCAGAAAAAAACAGTAAGATGGTTTAATCAAATTTACATACATATATATTATCTTCAGATATTGTTGATAAAGGCTTACATCTTGTACATGTAATATTTCGAAAAACGTATTAGCTTATATGTCTTTAGTATTAGATATGCTAACTTCAGAACTAACTGAATTGTGGAGCAACATATTGTGACAAAACGTCAAGAAAAGGGTGAAAAAGAAGAATTATGCGAAATCGGTGTGCGAAATGTGCTAAGCAGGGATCACGTATAGAAACAGTGCATGGACGTAAAGTCTGTCCTCAGGCTTCCGGCTTTTGTTTCGACTGCTACGTAAGTTTTTTATGTTTCTTTGTGAAGGTCATTGTAAGTTCAGTTTTCAAAGATTTTTAAGTCCTTTCATGACGCCTTTAGGCGTTAATATTTTTTCCACCCTAAGCCTAAATTTTATTTTTGAACTAACCTTTAAGATAATTGAGATTAAAGTAATATATAGTCTTTACATTTTATATGGGCTTCCTACTAATGTTACTGAATACATTCGTGGTACGAATAGTCAGTATTTTCTGTTTTCCTTGTGTACTCTTTGGAGGTGAGAGGAAGTGATAAAATAAAAAAGCACGAAACTTCTAAGCATCATTTGCACAATCAAATGGAATATGCCCTATTAGGCTCCGTGAATATTAAAGAACAGTTAGATTCTGCATACTGGATAAATATACAAAAATTCAATGAAGCTGTAACAAAAAAAGGTATGTTCTCTCAAAAATTATAGACTGCATAAAATTTTGTAGTATTTTCGAATTTGCGCTTCGGGGACACGACGAGACACAAACATCCGACAATCCTGGAATTTTTCGCGGCCTCATAAAATTTACTGCTGAATTGGATAGAACTTTAGCACAACACTTGGAAGAATCGACGGTTTTTAAGGGCATTTCTAAAGAAATTCAAAATGATATTTTGGACTGCATATTGGAATTATGCCAGGATAAAATTTTGGAGGAAATTCAGGAATCTCCATATCTAGCTGTCATGGCCGACGAGACTACAGACATTTCAGCAAAATCACAAATGGTTGTAGTATTTAGATATTGTCGAAATGGAGCACCGGTAGAACGATTTTGGACATATTTGGTACCTTCAAAATTAAATGCAGATACTTTAAGCAAAAACATTTTCAGTGTTTTGGATCCTATCCTGGAAAACTCAAATAATAAACTAATTGCTCAGAGTTATGATGGGGTAGCGGTCATGTGTGGACAGCACGCAGGAGTTCAAGCCAGAATCAAAGAAAAATATCCATTTGCTCATTTTGTACACTGTTACGCGCATTAATTAAATTTAATAATGTCTAAGACTTGTTCCGAAAACTCTAAAGTTAGACTTTTTTTTTGGAAATTTAAATGAAATCCCTACCTTTTTTTTTAAATTCGCCACAACGAGTGGTAGTTTTAGATAAAATCGTCCAAAAGAAAATTCCTCAAGGCGCTCCAACTCGCTGGAACTTCAATATTCGAACTGTTAATATTGTGTTTGAACATCGATCTTCTTTTATCGAATGTATGGAAGAAATAGAAGAATCGTTTGATAAGGCAGCTATCTGTAGTTTAGCGTCTTCCATTCGAAGAATACTAGTGGATCAAAATTTTGTTTTTTGGTTAACATTTTTCCATCGCATAATGCCACAAGTAGACGTTTTGTATAATGCCCTTCAAAAGACTGAAACGGATCCTTTGGAAATCAATAAAAAGGCGACAGATTTTGAAAGATACATGAATTCAGTTAGAAATTCAATAGATGATACCATTGACCAAGGCTCTAGTTTATGCGTTGAACCATTACCAACTTAAAGGTTACGGAAGGATAACAGTCCAGTAGGTCATCAGAGAGCATCTATCGAAGTTTGTGATATAATCATAAATTGTGCAAATGATAGATTTTCTTTTAAAAATCACCTACTTGCAACTTCATTGCTTTATCCTGAGCAATTTGATAATTATTGTGATAATTTCCCAGATGATAATTTAAGCCTGACTTGCGCGTCATATCCAAATTTAGATAGGGAGCGCTTGAAGACTGAATTATCTGTTATTTATTTTAGAAGAGACTGTAGAGACATTAATGGGGCAATACCTTTTTTAAAATTTTTAATTGAAAATAATTTAACAGAGCCTTTTCAAGAAACTGTAAAACTGCTTTAAATTCTAATTACAGTGCCCATGAGTACGGCAGAAGCTGAAAGGTGCTTTTCGAGTTTAAAACGGATTAAAACATTCTTGAGAAATTCTATGACTGAAGACCGACTTGTAGCATTAACCATGTTGTCAGTAGCAAAAACACTTATAAAAGAAATACCAAACTTTATTGAAAAAGTTATAGACAAGTTTGCTTTAAAAAAAATCGACGAATCGAGCTTATTTATAAAAAAATAATATATTTGGCTCTGTGTGTAGTTAGTTCGTAAGACCCTATAATGCAATTATTGTTGTGGCGATTTTGTTTGTAGTGTTTTTTCGTTTGCATTCCTTAGTTTCGCGTATTTATCGATAAAATTCTACTAAAAACAATTACTAGTGTGCCATAATGTACCATTGCCATTTTTGATATAATTGGATTTATCTTCAATTTGAAAAGAAGAAAATCGGTAAGTTCTTTATTATTTTTTAATAGATATATAATGAATAAATATATGGTGTAAAATATCAAACTAAAAGCCTCGTAGTAAGATACAACGATTAAAAGATATTGAATTAAAAAAAAACCAAAAAATACTGCAGAACTACCAAATTTTTGAGTCATCAGCCGCCACTGGTCAGTAACCAATAGATAGGTGACAGTGAATGTATTAAAATCGACATTTGTGGCAGATCAAACTGTGTGTTTGTACACTACAGTTGATTGGCCTAGTCACGGAAAATTTGACATGTTCTTTAAATCTAAAAACTAAATTATACATATGGCTGAATACCTCTCATAAATTCAGAGATGTTTTATTATGTTTCTCGTTTATAAGATAACTAATTCAAACATAGTTTTTAAAGATTACAGTCTTTATACAAAAGAGCCAAGCATAAAAGTAAGTGTGTACCCACATTTTAATCTTAGCAGAGTAATCTTAAAGAGTGTCGGTGTCTGCATAATAAAAACGTCTACATTGTATATAGCTACTAAATTACTGAATACTTTTTATTTATTTACACATGATTTTCGTGTTGTGTGCGTATGCACGTCGAATGGTTGTTTAACAAAAGAAACTAACTAAAAGGAATGCAATATATCTGTTCGAGAAACATTTAGCATGTCTGCTTTCAGACATTGAACTTGCCTATGACAAAGGGCTATTATATAAATTATACATATTGGTGTGTACACTAAGTCATATATATGCGCGCAGAGCCGGAACTAGGGCGTGGCGAGTAAAAACCAACTTCTTCACAGGCGTGGACTTTTGTTTTATTCAATAAAAATGACAATATTATTAAAATCCCTTGCTTTGTGAGTAAGTGTTCCATATGAAATGTCGTTTTAATATAGAATGTACTAATAAATCATACTCAAATTATAATGAAATTCAGTAGTACATTTTGAAGCAATTAAATTTGCCTATTCTACCATATTGGGTGTCAGTTGTAACAATATAAATTGCTTATAGGGGTTGAAAGGAGGAACTAAACACTTACTGGGTTGGAGATAGGGTAAGCAAATAAACTGAAACGTTTGCAAATGGCTACTCTTGTTTTGGTTGGAGAGCTGGGTTGTAAATAAAGGTTTCTTTATTTAAGAGACTAAAAGGGGTAACTAACTACAAAGAAAGAGGAGATTATTCCGTTTAAAAGAATCCTCTTGCTGTATAGAAAAAAGGCTATTTTTTTCCTAAAAAAGGAAAGATTAAAAATCTTTTTAAAAGAAATAATTTTAAACTCCTGGTTTAAAGAGAAATAATACATATTTATTATTATTAAACAATAACAGCTACAAACAAAATTATCCAATATTATCAACAAACCTTTCATTGGCGCTGTCTGTAGCAATTTAAACAATTATTATAAATCAAAATATCCGAATTTTGATCAATATAACTTACATTAAGTTTAACTTTTAAACAAAACAATTCAAAATTTTAGTTATGTACGAAATGGCTGAAAAGAATAATACTGGCTGTTATATGTCGAAATGAAATATCAAACTTTTTTGAAATATTAATTAATTATTAAAGTTTATTTAAAAAAGGACTTATATGACAATTGGCTGATCCATAAAACTTATAATTTTATTTATTTATATATTTTTTTAATTTGTCATGAAAGCAAATCGTTATAGGTATATTAATGAAAAATGTTAATTTTACTTGGAAAAATTTTAACAAAAAGTACGTGTTTCACTGGCTGTATATTTCCTGCAGGAAAGTTTATTACCTTGGGATTGGAAACAAATCAAATACACTGTCCCACAAAAGCTGCAAATGATCTGTATCAACCCATGAAGACACAAAATGGACAAATCTTGGGGAGGTCAAACATTATATTGGGCTTGAGATTCCCCTGAATTATAACAAAATGTATTCTTCAAAAATTAGGCTGCTTACTTCTTACGTAAAGCCATGTCTTCTTCTTCTTCTTCTTCACTGGCTTTACAACTCGTGGTGAGTCTTCGCCGCATCCACTATCTCCCTCCATCTTCTACGATCTTGCGCTTCTATTTCTCATTGTTGTCCTCCATTTCTAGATAAATCGGCTTCAACATCATCCTTCCATCTTTTTCTTTTTCCTTGTGAACTACTTAAAACGTTAGAAACACTGTTTTTTAAACTCTCCTCATGGGCTACTGCTTCCAACAAAACGATGATTAACTAACTCACTGAACAAAGACTGATAAATAGAATCTTGAGTTTAAATTTACCTTTTAACTCATGAAATTAAGCAAAAAAATATTGCAGGTTTTGAAACCTATATGAGATATTTTATCTGTCCCGAACCCAAACTGCTTCTCTTCTAAATTGATCTCATTCTTCCAACTCAGTATAAACAAAACATAAACGACAGGATTCCTATTAATTTGATGTGCAAAATAGTCTAAAGCGAAATAAAGATCAAACGAATGCAATTTGTGTTATTATAAACAAACTAAAAATGTTTATATTATCAATCTCGGATGTGCAAAACGATTGAAAATATTTTTCGGTGCTCTAATATATACGAGGTAAAACGAAATGCTACAATTTTAAGAAATCATTTAAGAACACCAGAATGGATTGAAGAAACCACGTTAGTTTGTTTTGTCACTTAGTAATACAAAAAATGAAACTGAAATTTTCCTTTAAACAATGCTCTTAATTTAGTTATTTAACACAAAACTTTACTATAAACGGAAAACAAACTCAAAAATTTTACGAACAAAGATTCAAAATAAATTTTACATAACGTATATATATATATATATATATATATATATATATATATATATATATATATATATATATATATATATACAGATTGAACGAATTTAAAACGGATCATACAATTTAATATATGTCTGTTTGAACTGCATTTGAAATAGTGGACCAATATAAAACTTGGACAAAAATAAATCCATACCTAGGTATAGACATTGTATAAAATATCATTCAACTATGTATTTACCAATCTACTACAACAGACTAATAACAAAAATAAACTTAATGGTTTGTAGTTATTTCCTTTCTATCCTGTAAATATTTTCTGGTTAACACCTTAACAATGAGGTTGGCAACACCGCTCAAAGAAGTGCCTGTCTAAGGAAGCGATAATAGTTCAGGAAATGAAGCTCGAAAAAAGGTAAAACCTCGCAATTATTTCGTCCTGCATGGATTGAGTTGAAATTTTAACAGAAGGTGGGTGATAGCCAAAAGATCAAAATCTATATCGAACCGAAGTGCGCTGAAGGGTTTTAGGGGTGAAAACTACCCCTAATTGTCAAAAATTATAAAATAACATATTAAACCTGAATATGGGAAAGATTTGGTTTAAATTAGTTAAATAATGATTATTTTATACTTTGGAATAGAGTTCCATCATATTTCAACCCTAAAAAAGCAACCCTTGTTAGATATTAATGTAAAAAAATTACTAATTCTAAAAAAATGATTTCGCCTTGGATCGATTTGGATAAAACTTTGGATTTTAGCTCAATTCACCCGCTTCTTTATAGTTTATGTCATATCGACGAACTACATGTGTGAAAACTACCCCTAATTGTCAAAAATTATAAAATAACATATTAAACCTGAATATGGGTAAAATTTGGTTTGAATTAATTAAATATTGATAGTTTCGTGCTTTTAAATAAAGTTCCATCATATTTGAACCCTTAAAAAGCGACCCTTGTTAGAGATTATTGTAAAAAAAAATAGTAATGCGAAGAAAATAATTTCGCCTTGGAACGATTTGCATAAGAATTTGGAATTAAGCTTAACTTACCCTCTGCTTTATAGTTTATGTCATGCCGATGAATCCTTAGGGGTGAATTATTTGAAAATTAGAGGTGAAAACTACCCCTAATTTTCAAAAATTGTAAAATAACATTACAAATCTTAAGATGTGTGAAATTTGGTTTGGATTAGTTAAATAGTGTTTTTTTATACTTTTTTTTTATTTATTTTTTTTTATTGGGTTAATGCCTCGACAACTATGATCATTGGCATGGTACAGTCAGGTACCTAGTGTAGTGTGTGTGTGTGTGTGTGTGTGTGTGTGTGTGTGTGTAGACTTTACTAATTGGAATACATTGGGATGTGGTTTTATTAATGTATTCAGACGATGATTCTAACTTTCTAGGACGTTATTACTGCGATGTCTTTGATCATGGCAATTCCACATTCCTCTGGTAATGTGAGCATTTTCTAACCATTGTTTGACAAAGTAGTTATAAAACTGTTACATTTTTTCAGAAATAGGAGAGGTTTCTTGAATGCCTAACTAGCCATCATTGATATCCTCTATGGGTTGTTTTGTTGCTGGTAAACACCAAGATTCTATCGAGGGGATACAGAATTTTGGGATGTCTGTAACGAAATCCTGTCCTTGACTATATAATCTTTGAAATTCATATTGATATATTTTGACATTGGCAAAAAACTATTGTCTTCTCAGCTCTATTTCAAGCATTGAAGACACACTGGTT
The DNA here is from genome assembly GCA_918026665.1 of Diabrotica balteata. Classification (NCBI taxonomy): domain Eukaryota; kingdom Metazoa; phylum Arthropoda; class Insecta; order Coleoptera; family Chrysomelidae; genus Diabrotica; species Diabrotica balteata. Next base: position 77,810,931 of record OU898280.1, on the reverse strand, counting down.
CACTTCTGTTGCTGCAATACTCGGCTTACACAGATGTTCGGCTTCCTCAATTATTGTGTTATTATCCGTAATTATGTGGCCTCGACATTTTTCAGTTTTCTCTTTCAAACAACTTCAAAATACCAAAACATCTTTATTGGTTTTGTTTTCTATACGAAAAGTGTACCCTTTATATAATGCACATGGTTTTTTCCTTCGAAGTTTCAATAATTTGCACATCCATTTTTAAAACACTAACTCACACTGATTCACAATAATTATTGATCCTACTATCTCAAAGAACGCAATAGAAATGATTGACCATCAATATCACGTCATTATCACGTAGAATTTTCAGGTAATTTTTCTGTTACCATACCCTTTGTTATTGACTTAAGTAGTTACCAGTTCGCATTATCAGGTAGAAAGGAAAGTTAGTTCCAGCGATCTCTCATTTTGGGAATTCTAGTTACTAATTATATCTATACAATTAACTTCCAGGTAGAAGGATTACAAACAGAGGTATTAAAGATTGAAGAACACTCTGTTGTTCGACAGTATTAGAAAAATTTAATAATTTTGTTAGTTTCGATTTGACATTTTTATTTCAAATCTAAAGGAAAAAGATGTTTCTGTTTATTTGACATGTTAGTTTGTTCATTGCAGGTTCACCAGACTATTATTGTAGAATGAAATTAAAATTATATTGCAAGAGAGCGCAAATCGGCCGATTAAGGAAACTATAGTATAAGTTATAGTAGAGTTTATAGTTAGATATTTCTATTATGAAAATTGCAAAGCGCTAACCGGTCGATTTCAGGTAAGGGCGCAAAACGGTCGAGCGCAAACCGGCCGTATTCTTACTCGCGGACAACGAGCAATATCTACAACCTCTAGTATCTTTTCAAATACCTACAGTAAATTCTAAAAATGATAAACTATGACAGTGGGATAGAGAAAAATCAGTAGATAATTTGGACACTTGTTATTCTCAATACAATAATAGAATGTAACCATATTTTGCAAAAAAAACACACTCTCAAAGTAAAAAAGAAATTTTTATACATTTGAACATATAAACAAATTTTTCTTAATAAGAGCACATTCTTTTTATTAAAAATTCGTTCCGCCTATGATTATATTCAAATACAGGAACGTTCCTACTGGGCGTGACAAGAGTAAAGGCGGTTTTTTCTACCCACATCGTAAAATCGTATATTATTGAGATGTATTGTGCATTCAGTCTTAAAATTTACTTAAGTAGGTATCTTTTGTGATTAGTAACTAACAAAGTCTTTTGCACCTAACAAAAAATATACAACCAATTATCAAATCAGATGTTTAAGGGAAGGTTTTGTTTTTGATTGTTTAAAAAATAATAGGTCCACTTATTGTTAAAAGTCATTATCAATCAGCCAATCGCGTCCACTGCTGGACATAGGCCTCCCTCAGTTCTTTCCAGTGTTCTCTACACTGGGCCGCTTGCAGCCAGTTTCCCGCTACACTTTTTATATCATCGGTCCATCTAGTCGGTGGTCGTCCTCGGCTTCTTTTATAGTTTTTGGGCCTCCATTCCATAATACATCTTGTCCACCGCCCATCTTGTGTTCTGGCTAAGTGTCCTGCCCAGTTCCACTTAAACGTCATGGTTCTTTCGATGACGTCTTGAACTCCTGATCTTTGCCTGATTTGTTGGTTTGTTATGTGGTCTCGAAGGCTCACTTTTAGCATTGCACGTCCCATGGCTCCTTGTGTAACTCTAAGTTTATTCGCAGATTTTTGCGTGAGTGTAAAAGTCTCTGCTTTATAAGTTTGTACAGGTAAAACACATTGGTTATAAACCTTTCGCTTGAGACACATGGGAATTGAACTTTTAAGAATATGGCTTAATTTTCCAAATGTTGCCATGTTAGGCCTATTCGCCCCTCTATTTCATGTGTTTGATTGTTTCTGCTTATTTTGATGTCGTGTTCCAGATATTTGTAAGTGCCTGTTTGTTGTATGGTATCGTTAATAGTTATATTTCCACTCATTACGAGATCTGTTATAAGTTTGGTTTTCTCAAAGTTTTTCTTTAATCCTGCTCTTTCAGACAGACTTTTAAGCGAATGCATCATAGAAACTGTATAACTCTCTGTCTAACTCTCACTGATAGAAGTATAACGAAGTATATATGTAGAATAATATTTTTTCAAGGGTTTAGTAAACTGTATGTTTAGTATTATCGCAAGGACTTAATGGGATAAAGAAAAGTAATAATTAATAAAATGAAAATCGTAATCGTAAAGGATATTGGTTATTTTGGGTATGAGCTGATGCAAAGAAGAGAGCAAAAGAAGGCGTAGGGATAATAATTGAACTGAATAGACTACAATACGTCATAGAAGGAACATATGTTAACCAGAGAATATTATCGCTGAAAATGAAACTGATGAGGAAAATGAACGAGTAATGAGATGAGGAAATATGGACAAGAATAATAGCCTACGAAGTAAATGAAGATGCAAAAAAGGAAGAGAAGGACAAATGTTTCGAGGAGCTCCAAATGCAAATTGACAATGGGGAAGAAAATATATTTGTAATGTGAGATCTAAACGGTAGAGTCGGAAATAACAATAATGTAATTGGGAAATGCATGGGAAAAGAAATACTAAACAAGAATGGTGAAAGAATAATAAAAATATGTATGGAGAATAAAATTGTTATAAGAAATACAAAATTTAAATATAAAAAAGGACACAAATACACGAGAGTAAAAGAAAGCAGAAATGAAAAATCAATCATAAAAGAAGAAAGATGGAAATGAATCGCAAAAGAAGAAAGATATAAGAATATATTCCAAGAAAAATTGGACAATATTTTGAAAGGTAGTATATCTGTAGTTAGACCTACAATCATGTATAGTAGCGAGTCATGGACATTGACTGGTAGACAAAAATCTCGAGTCGATGCTATGGAAATAGTGAACAGTGAACTAAAAATAGAGTGACTTACATCATTTTTACTTTCAAAGTACCGTTTAAGTTGCGTAATATGGTGTGTTGCTTCGGCCGCACTCGGAACATGTATTTCTCCCGCAACTGATGATGCGTCGTCTTCATCACTCTCTTGTTTTTCATCATTGTCCTTTAGCACTTCAGCGATGATCTTTGTATCAGTTATTTCACAACATACTGCAACATCTTCATCCACGTTGACAAAATCTTCATAAGATATGGCAGGATCAGAAATGATCTCCCCCCAGCAGTCAACTGAAAGCAGCCCTTCTGTTAAATTGTCGTCTTGTTCTCCTCCTTTTTTATGAAACCAGCTCTTTTGAAACAGTGTTTGATCGTTTCGGATGTTACTTGGTCTGAAGCTTTCTTACAGATTCGAGATGCTTGTAGAATGTCTAACTTTATTTTAAGGGTGTCGCAATCTTCCATCAATATGTTTTCAACCAAAAAACGTATGTAAAAATGTTTAAAATTTTTTATGACACCCTGGTCCATAGGCTAGAGAACCGAAATTATGTTAGCAGGAAAAAAAAATAACTTTTACATTTTCCATCAGTGGGATAGTGGTGTGTGCCGTACAATTGTCAATAAACAAAATAACTTTTCTTTTTTCTTTTATGAACTTATTGTCTAATTTTTTCAGCCAGTTCTCGAAAAGATCACTAGTCATCCAAGCTCTTGCGCTACTCACATATTCCACTGGTTTTCACTTGACGTTCTTAAAACAACGCGGATTAGCCGACTTGCCAATCATCAGTAGAGGCAGTCTTTCTGATCCGTTCATGTTTGCACCAATTAGGAGAGTTACTCTGTCTTTACTTAGTTTTCCTCCGTGACATTTTTCATTTTTAAATGCTAGCGTTTTGTCAGGAGTGCATTTAAAAAGAGACCCGTCTCGTCAACATTAAAGATATCTCCTTCATCTATACCCTGAATCATCTCTTCCAATTTTTTTTCCACTGGTTGGCTTCTTGCTGATTAATGGTCCCACTTTCTCCACAAATGGATTTGAAAGAAATATTGTTACGTTGTTTAAAGCCGTCGAGCCACCCTGTACTCGCCTTAAAATTGCTTTTCCCCATTTCAATAGCAAATTGTTCAGCTTCGCTTCTTATAAGGGGACCACTCACAGAAATCTTCTTATCCGTAGCTTGTTTGAACCATTTTAACACACAACTGTCTAAATTTGGATTTTCTGGTTCCCTTAACCTTTTTCGATCTTTACCGTACTCACTTTCACTGTTGAGAATTTTTTCTTTATTCTTCAAGTAGGTGGATAATGTGTTAGGAGGAATTCCAAAGTCCCTGGCAATCTCAGTTTTTTTCTTCGTCCCCTTTTCTACTTCTCTAATCGCCGCTATTTTTTCCGATAACGTTAAAGTTTTGTATGCTTTCGTATTACCATGCGACGAATCTTTACTCAAGACGAAGTGACTTGACGTGATTTGCGGTGATTGCAATTGCAACGCCAATGCATCTCAACTGAAGGGGCGTGCCAGATGGGCTAGAATTGAGGTGACAGGTACGGGTACAATGTACAATGGCCTTGAAATAAGTGGCACGTTAGAACAGAAAAGAATACTACCTCTTTTAGCGGAAATTTCCAGCATGAAATTTGCATTTTTAACTTGTAGAAAAGTTCGAATTATCCAAAATATAATTCGAATTATCCACGAGTTTTTAACATTACTTATATAGGAAATGCTAAAGATCCGAATTAAAGAAGATATCGAATTAACGAAGTTCGAATTAAGCAGGTTCTACTGTACTATAATTGAATTTGGTGGTATGTGTTCAATCATCTGCTCAAAATACTCTTCGAAAACATCAGCTGTCATCTACTCGTGATAGTCTTTTGTGCTTTTGAACTGAAATTCCAACAAACCATGCTGAAAAAATTCTTTTTCACTGTCAATGTGAGAAATTTATTAGTTTACTGCCTTTACCAGAAGGTGGGGAGATACCAGTAGACCAACCTTTCATAAAGGCTTGCCTGGAGCTTAATATATTTTTATCTGACCAAATTTTTTTAGAGTATTACCTGAATTTACCCACGCTTCATCCTGGTAGAAAATTGGACTTCCTTTAGCCCGGAGTGTTCTTATGGATCTTAGATAATTTCTTCTCCGACATATTATCTCCTCCCGTTCAATCAAAAGTGATTTTCGGTCTGATTTCTCCCACCAGAAATTTAATTCTTCTAAAACTTGCCACAATTTAGTTCCTCCGATATGAGACAAATCCGGGTCGTCTCTAACTTCTTGTCAAATTTTGTTTAGGTTTGGTATTTCTTTTTTGAAAAAAAATTTATGAATTTTCCTTCGAATACCACTTTTGGCAAATTCATCAATGTCAATAGACTTTTTCCCTCTCTTTAAGTGTTCGTTTGTGTTTGGGTTAGCTATACCGTGTTTTTTTCTTTCTAAAAATAACCTTTATATATATATATATATAATTGACTACCTACGCCAGTCATGTTAGCACAACTTTCAACTATGTTGCGAACAGTGTTTGTGGGACTCTGAGAAACCAGAGCATCGTGAACATTCAGGACAATAGTCTTCTCTCTTGGTGAATAGACAGACTTACTGACTGTACGCAACAGTACCGGTGTAAAATTTGATGATGTTGATGATGAAGCCATCACAAGCAATCCAACAAAATGAGCACGAGCGAAAGGTACGTATGTGTTCGTAGGTATATGGAATAAAAAATCACTCACGCACTGCCTATAATTCGTAAAAGAAATATTCGAGAAGAATATTATAAGTTTACTCCTTGCATTTTGTTTCTTTCATCCAAAATTTTTCTCTTTATTCTAACCGTCTCTCTACCAATATGCATATATTTTTCAGCAGAACACACGTGAGCAGTTTTATTATCTAATTTGTCCGTTCCTACTCCTTTTTTTTTAGTCTTGGCCCCCAAAGGCAGTGTAGTGGTCATCGTTATGTTGTAAGTTGTTCGTGTCCAAAGATATCTTTATGCATAGGTCTTTTGCATATGCCTGTAATTTGATTTTTCTTACGATATTCAGCTTTCCTTGGATGATAAATTTTCTATATAAACTGATTTAAATTCAATTCATCTACTAAACGTTTATTTATTAACGAAATTTCAGATCACATATCAATAAGTGGATATTGATGAGATTCTCTACAGTACTATGATTCGAATGTGCTATGTGTTATTGGATTATAATAAAATTTTAGATTTGCCTGGAATTGGACAGAAGTGGTGTTCTAATTCTAACCGTTTTCCAAACAGTATCCGTTCCTCTCTTAAAACATATTTTATAGACCCGGAACAAGGGTCGTCTATGTCTCCTCTACACATCGGTAGACGCATCCGCGGACGATATCTACGTATGCATCTGGAGATGTGTACGGGGTAGGCCAATGAATAATTGATCGAACCTCTGAATTTCAAAGGACGAGCTCGTCTTTTGTCGTGTCTGCACGGATCGGCATCTGAAGTATTATCAAACCAGAAGTACCACTTTTCTAAAGTAAACACTGAGAGTAATTTGGTCATCTGTTGTTTATATATCACGTCCGTAGCTGCGTCTGCTAGATATCAGATTGTTGTCGGTTTTTTTAGCACAGATCAAAGGGATTGAGGTTTCACAGTGAATTCGTAGTAAACGATTGCTTATTGAGTTTTGTGTTTTATTATAAATATTTCGCTAAAATGGCCATGAGTTCTGAAGAAACGTTCAAATTTATACAGCTATACCAGGCAGCAAACTATCTTTGGAACCCAAAACATATACGCCACAAAAACAAAAATATTGTAAGTATACGTTTAATTAATACAATAAAAAAGAAGTAAAAAATTAATCATGTAAAAAAAAGAAGTAAAGAATCAATCATGTAATTTTACCTAAATACATGACATTATAATGATTACTGATTATATTTATTGTTTAGATAAATGATTCGTGGAAATGCATTGCAGACAAGATGGGTATTCCCATACTGGAATTAAAAAAGAAAAAAGAGAATATGCTTGCTACCCTTAGGCAGGCACGTAGCCAGGGAGGGGGCTTGAGGGGCTTCAGCCCCCCCCGAAATTTTCAGAGAATGGACCAAAATTTTTTTAGATTTACAAAACATATTGGCATTAAGCATTAAAGGATAACTATACAGAGTTATTCTATATTTTAGTACAATATCAATAAATGAACAAACAATGTAAGCTCGATCAAAATTATGTTATCAAATTTTGAAATAGAGGGTTTTACAACTTGTTATAACAACACAATTGGCAGCATTGTGCAGTTCGTGGGAGAAATGGTGCATCATGAGTGACGCAGGCCTGGCCGCGGGCCGCCCACCTCGCTAGTGTCGCTAGGCTAGCAGTAGCATTCAGACAGTGTCAGACGACAGACGATCTGGCTGTATTTTTCATTTTTGAATCTGTGTTGTTGTTTGACGTTGTGGTCAGTTTGTGTCGGACGGGATAAAAGATGAAACGAACAACTCAAGCCAGCATCACATCATTCATCAAAAAACTGAAACAGGAAACTAATTTGTCAATAGGTAAGCGTGTCTATCAATAAATTAAGAAGCTATACTATATTCACTTTAAAGAAAAGTAAACTGTAAACAAAAGAAACGCGTGACCAATTCATACACAGTCTTTAGAGGTGCTGAAGACTTATAGACTTCTATAATCTTAATAAAACCCTGTACAATTATATAAACATCAGGTTTCACGTGTTCTGTGCATGCATTTGTTGACATGCTACTTTTCTTTAAAGTGAATATAGTATAGTTGAAACCTCGGCCATTATGTAACTGAAGTTAATTAATTCTTTCTATAAAATGGTGAATGCCCGAATCACTTTTTGTTAGTAGTGATAAAAATTACGATTATTTGTGTTTTCTTTCAGATGCTGATGCGTGCAGTTCCAGTTCCATGTCCTGTACAACCAGTGCATTGACACAAGTACAAGTTATCCCCTGTTCAAGCCAAGAGGAAGTTGATGAGGAACTAGTTTCGGGACATGTTCCAAAAACTTGTGAACAATCAATATGGCTTCCAGATTTTTTTGATATAGGTGACATTAAACAAGATATTGATGACAACTTCAAAAAATTTATTCTTAAGTCAGTATTGCTTCCAAAACAGCCGTACGTGTATCCTTCAAGTGAAAGCAAAAAGCAAAAAAGGAAATTCCAAGAAAACTGGGTGACAGACCCAACTTTAGGATTTGCTTTTTTAGGATATTCGAAAAAAGAAGATGCAGTTTATTGCAAACCGTGCTTTTTATTCTTTAATACGGGCGTGGGCAAAGGAGGTCATGAGGCTCCTGGAAAATTGGTCAGTAGTGGATTTAGAGATTGGAAAAAAGCTAAGGAAACCTTCATGAAACATTCCATGACAGATTATCATAAGGCGTGTGTAGTATCTGCAGAACAATTCATGATGGTCATGTCAGGAAAACAAAAGGATGTACATTCACAGCTACACACTCAACACGCGAGAGAAAGAGAGGAGAATAGGTCGGCACTAAGGCCTATAATTGAAACAATACTTTTTTGTGCCGAGCAAGAGCTGCCGTTAAGAGGAGATGAAGACAGTGGGCCACTCACGTTAGAAAAACCAGATAAAAAAGATGGTAAATTTCGTGCTTTACTTCGATTTAGAGCATGTGCTGGAGACGAAAATTTAAAGAGGCATATTATTAAATGTGGTAAGAACGCTACATATGTAAGTCCTGAGATTCAGAACGAGATTATTCAAACCTGCTCAAATTTAGTGACACAAGAGATTGTTTCTACAATCCAAAAATCAGATTGCTTCGCTATCCTGGCCGATGAAACAATGGATATCTCAGCAACTGAACAACTCTCAATATGTATCCGTTACGTAGATTATAAGAATGAAACACCCGTAATACGAGAAGATTTTGTTGGATTTGTACCAATATACAGTCAAAGTGCAGAGCATATTACGAAAGTAATTTTGGAAAAATGTAACAATTTGAATTTAAATTTGAACAAGTGTGTAGGACAAGGGGAGTTGCCACCATGTCTGGCCATCTTACTGGAGTTCAAACCAGGATCAGAGAGAAATACCCAAAAGCAAGGTACTTCCATTGTGCCAGCCATAGATTAAACCTTGTATTGGGTGATACATTTTCAAATTCTTGTGTTAGAAACTGCTTAGGAGCAATAAAAGAGATTACAAATTTCTTCAGAAACAGTACACACGCTAACAATATTTTACAACACAATATTAACATTCATGCCGCTGATTCAAAGAAAAAAAGGCTAACACGTCTATGCGAAACACGTTTCGTTGAAAGACACAACAGTGTGTTAACATTTGCGGAGCTATTGCATCCTATTGTTGTAAGCTTAGAAGAAATATCACAGACACCCCAGAAAATATCTTCTTCAGCAGCAAGCTTCTTGGCTACAGTTGGAAAAAGTGACTTCATCGTGAGCCTGTTTGTGTGTGAAAAACTCTTTAGCCTTACTTTGCCCCTGTCTGTATCACTTCAGGAAAAAAATCTAGATATGGTGTCTACTATTAACCATGCAGAAACATTATTGGAGTCTTTGAAATCTATGAGAAATAATGCAATGAATGATTTTAGAGACATGTTTACTTCAGCTGAAACACTAAGTCGGGAAATATTTGAGTGTCCATTGGCAATTCCCAGACTGATTTCACGTCAGCCACATCGTTCAAATCCAGAGACTAATTCAATTAAAGATTATTTCAGAGTAACAATGTACATACCATGTGTTGACTCACTTATTCAAAATTTAACAGAAAGGTTTTTAGCGAATGAAGACATTTTATCTAGTTTTCAAATCCTCCTTCCGGGATTTACAAGTCCTGAAAAAGTAAATCTGTTGGAAAATCTAACTCAATATTTTGAGGGGAATCTATCTCTAGCTGCTGTAAAAGCTGAGTATATACTGTGGTGTAACAGTACAAAAGGAGAACTGAAAAAGGAGACTGAAGTTTTGAAAGTTCTTGAACTATGTGACAAAACGTACTACCGGACAATACATTACCTCCTGACGGTATTAGCTACTATGCCAGTGACCACTTGCAGTGTGGAAAGGACTTTTTCAACAATGAAAAGGGTGAAAAGTGTTCACAGAAGTTTAATGTCAGATAAAAAGTTGAGCGCACTAGTTATGGTAGCCACTCATCGAGATATAAATATAAAACCCGATCATATAATTGACAAAATGGCAGGCGCGAAGAAAAGGAGACTGCTACTATAATTTAATTGAATTGAACCACAATACTGTAAATTAAGCAGGAGTTAAATAAACTATCTGTAAATTGTATGTTTAATTTGTAAATAAGTACACTTTTATATATATGTTGTTCAATTATACATATTTTAAAAGTTAAAGTCTTTCATGTTATTTATTTCTTCCCGTCATCGTCATTATTTTTTATTATAAGTATACACTATTTATTCTTGGAATAGTCTACATTTAAGTTTACATATGAGGCAGACCCGAAATCAACCCATCAAATTAGCCCCCCCCCCCCCAAAACCAAATCCTGGCTACGTGCCTGCTTAGGGTTAATTTAAAAAAGAAAATGTCTTCTTTAAGGTCAAGAGCTGGTGAAGAGGAAGTATTTCAGCTCATTTGGCCGTTTCATGATGCTATGCAAGCATTTTTAGCAGATATCTACACATCCGCAAGCCAAATTAACTCAGAGGAAAATGTAAGTAAAAGTAAAAAATCTATAATCTTATTTATTTTAGAATATATTTTATTTATTTTATAACTAGGTATTATTATCGTAAATATATTTCATAAAATTTAATATTGATTCAGCTGCAGATATAGGAGTCCTTCAAGGTAAAGGTTGCAGGGGATCTAATGTTCCCGTGTTATTTTGTCTCCAAGATCCCGGTTGGGTTAATTCTCTATTGACATACTTATCTATTGAATTTGGTGGAGTGTATATATGTAGCGATGTTTCACTTTTTCTTAAGAAATTGTGCAACAAGACACATATGATTTTAATGATAGATGCTTTGGCGGCATTCAGTGGTATAGGCTTCTTAAAAATTCTGTAAACGCTAAACAGTATTCCAAAAGTATTTTCGACTGCTAAACGCGAACTAGATAGTTTTTGATTGAATAATCTTTCTGGAGTACCAATAGCATGATGCCCAGGAAATGGCTTCATCATATGTGGACTCAGTGGAAATGCCGCATCAGCTAAAAAGAAATATGGTTATTTAATGTTACTATTGGGTAAGCAACTAGGAGATGGCAAGTTGATAACGTTTGTGTCAATTTTTTGCTTTAAAACACTTCCATTATACACTCCACCATCACTAATCCGTCCTGGGCAACCTATATCTGCAAACATAAGACAGTAGTCACTATCAACTAGTGCTAAAAGTGCAATACTGAAATGTGCTTTATAATTGAAATACTCCGTTGCGGTATAAGATGGTGGTAGTATCATGACAAATTTCCCATCCAAAGAGCCGATACAATGAGAAAAATTAAACCCTTCTGCCTTCGAAAGCCATTCATTCGTAGTGTTAGGCATCTAAAAATAAAAAAAAAATTTATATATTCTAACAACTAATATATTTTTTTACTAACAAATTTTAAGTAACAATTTCAGAGGTAACTACAGCATTGGAAAACATGAAGAGAAATAAAGCTGCAGGAGAAGATAGTATTACCACAGATATGATATTAGAAGGAGGTCAGGAACTAATTGCAATTGTAACTAAGCTTGTGGACAGTTGTTTACATCAGGGCAAAGTCCCTAAGAGCTGGAACAACTCTAAAGTAATCTTATTGCACAAGAAAGGTGATAGTCGAAAATTGGAAAACTACAGACCCATCAGCCTATTGTCACACCTGTTTAAAATACTCACCAAAGTCATAACTACTCGACTAACAAGGAAATTAGACGAATACCAACCATATGAACAGGCAGGTTTTAGAAAAGGCTATTCAACTTCCGATCACCTGTTAACCACAAAAATATTAATAGAAAAATGTAACGAATACAAGTTTCCAGTTTTCCTTGCATTTGTAGACTATGAAAAAGCTTTCGATACCATAGAACACACGGCCGTAATAAACGCAATGCAAAATTGTAGAATAGACAGCAGATATATTAACTTAATAAAAGAAACTATGAACCAAGCTACAGCTACATACTACCTAAATGAAAATGAACACACGAACCCTGTACCACTAAACAGGGAGTCAAACAGGGAGATACTTTATCACCCAAACTGTTCACCTTAGTTTTGGAGGACGTTTTTAAAAACTTAAATTGGAAATATAAGGGAATAAACATCAATGGCCGCTACCTCAGTAATCTACGATTTGCAGATGACATAATCCTGATAGCTACTGACCTACAAGAAATGCAAACCATGCTTGTAGAACTTCATACCGAATCTTCTAAAATAGGACTGAAAATGAATTTAAACAAAACAAAAGTCATGCACTCCGAAGACACCGTGACAATAATAAACGATAAAGTTATAGAAAAAGTTGAAGAATATATATACTTGGGACAAAAAATAATCCTAAATAGGGAAATTCAGACTGAAGAAATAAAAAGAAGAAGAAAGTTAGCTTGGGCAGCATTCGGTAAACTGAACTATATACTCAGAAATCAACAAATTCAATTACATCTTAGATCTAAAGTTTTTGATGCATGCATTATCCCGATATTAACTTATGCGGCACAAACATGGACAATCACAAAAAAGAATATGAATATACTTAGAGTCACTCAACATGCGATGGAAAGAGCAATGCTAGGTATATCACTTAAGGACAAGAAAACAAACACATGGATAAGACAGAAAACCAAAGTCACCGATGTGGTGCAAAAAGCATTAAAGCTGAAATGGGAATACGCTGGACATGTAGCTAGGAGCGATCTAAACAAATGGCACAGATCAATTTTAACCTGGAGACCATACCAACACAAAAGACCCAGAGGCAGACCTCCTATGAGATGGACAGATGATCTGAAAAGGACTGCCGGGAAAAATTGGCTACAAGTAGCGTACAATAAAAAACAATGGAAAGGAAGACTTGAAGAGGCTTATGTTCAGATGTGGACGTGAATGGCTAGACGAAGAAGAAGAAGAATATATTTTTAACTAGCGATTAGTTTTTGACAAGATGTAATCTTGTTGATGTACACGATACCAATTGATATTACTCTGATTGCCAAAAATATTCAAAAAATAAAACAAAAATAATCAAAAAATTTTATTGTTATTGTATTTTCTTTTCGAGGAAGAATCTGAAAATGCCAACACTTCTCAAGCCAACACTTCGGATAATGATCCAGACGACGTTCCTCCTATCCCTAAAAGGAATCCAAATATTCAATCCCAAAAACGTCGTGCTCTGAATCCGCCCGAATTGCAGGAAGCGAGCAGAAGTATGAGTACTGCTTTTACTGCATTAAATACCGTGTTGGCCAGAAAAAAAAGAAAGGAAGAAAAGAAGATGAATGTGAGTTATTTTGTAAAATGTTGGCAAAGTAAATAAGAGAGTATCCAAAATTTTAAAGAAAAGAAATAACGTATGAACTACATGGCATTATATTGAGCAAACGTCGTCGGTACAACATAATGATGCAGGGTATACCAAGTAATGTTTCTTCTTCTTTACAAGTTGGATCCAGGCGACCTAGCTCCAGCAACAGTGCATCTGGATCACATAGACAGTCACCGAGTTTTTAAGTGACCCTTCATGTACAGGGCAACCAAACAACCAACAATCTGAAGTAACTCAAGAATCAGATACTAGAAGATTTTATAAAAAATATGGAAGTGTTATGAATAATTCACAGAAATATTAGTTAACTGTTGATTTTTTTTAACAAATAAATAAATATTTAAGCATCAAAAATTTCTTCACCTTCACTAACTTCTTCAACACGTCATTGAGCGCCAAACATACTTCAGGGACGATAATGGATACAACTTGGCTTGAAATTTTCAATAAGTAATGTAAGCTTCTATAGCTATTTCCAGTAGCTAAGTATCTTAATGTTACTGCCAGGCGAACTTTCACTGGAATTGCATCCCTCCAATAAGTATCCTTTTTAGCAACCATTGGAGATATCTTTTGTGTAAGGTATTCAAAATCGCTGTAAGACATTCGGACAAAATTACTAAATTCTCCAGTTGGCTCCAAGTAAAGCTCAGCAAGTTGCTTTTCCATGCTATACTTTTAAAAAATATATGTAATGTTGTAGCGTTTTTTATTTAAAGTGTATAGAAAAGATTTCTGTGTTACGTCCCTGTTGTTTTTACCAAAGAAAACAATCGAAATAATATTTCAAGTTTTTTTGACGAGATTTTTAAATGCGTATTAACGCTGGAAATATGTTTTTATCTCTGTGTTGCAATGTTAGGTAAAATAACAAGTTTTTTGTCGCCAAAGAGGTATTATGTTAAAACGCAATAAACCATGAATTCCCCTAATATTAAAGTTGTTTTTCGTTATTAGTCGAGGGTCAAAAAAAGAATATTTGTTTGTTTAGGCAATAAAGGAACATTTAAAAGTTGGGTTTTTTTGTCGATACGAGCGAGGGGATATTGTTTTGGTTCTTGAGTTTGTGGGGACAGGTTAGCTGCAAGACGGAAGGGAAATTTTTGGCTAGTTTCTTGTAAAATGTAACGAAGCAATGGAGTCGACATTTAAGTTCCAAGCAGGGCAGACGTGCTACAATGTAGAGTGGAAGAAAAGATTCGAATGGAGAAGACGTTTTGATTTGTCGGTAAAGAGACCGACAAAATTGGTTGAGAATATTAGACTCTATGTAATATGTCAGTTCAGAAAAGAGTCACCACTATTTCTATTTTTTTCTTTGGAGTACATTAGAAGATTTGTATAGATACCGTTTTGAAAAGTATTATATAGGATGTCCCTTAGCTTTTTTGTCGTTTTTCTTGTTTGATACAACCCATCTACGTCAGATCGGCGTTCCAAATTATGGAGATGGTCTTCTTTTGTTCCTGAGTATGGAAATGGTTCCCCTTGTTCGAGAGTTTCGTCCTTGCAGTTTCAGTACCAGAGATGTAGCTAGTTTCAAAGTTTAAATGCGAAATATGTAAATTTTAAGGTAACAATTCAATATAATAATTTTTCAAAGTAAAGACAGATATTTTTTGGCTAAAGTAATAATTGCTTTCATTCTTTGTCATCAAAATTAAATGTGATACCTGACAGCAAGCTTAATTTGTTTTTTGTTATGACAATTTTAATTTGATTATTATGTAGAAACGATATTTCATATATAAGGTTAAATTTATATGTTTTCATTGACAAGTATCCTTAATTTTTGATAATCTAATTGGCCATAATATAGTAAACAAAGAACATGTAAGTTTTTGTTATTTGTATTATGTTATATGGTATGTTTCTTTTATAATATGTATTTTTGATCTGTTTTGGTGAGACAAAAATAAATGTTTAATTTGTTTCTCTGATCTATTTTGAGTTTTATTTGAAAAAGATATTTTTTCTATATTTTTGATGTTATACAATTATTTCCCTAGTTACAACTAGTGGTTGTAATAGGTATAATTGGGCACCTCAAGTGGCGCCCTATATTAAATTTCTTGAGGTGTTTTCGTTTATTTTCATTCTGTTTGTCCCAAGAGATTTGTATAAGTACCCTTTTATTTCTTTTTTTTGTAGTTGCCCAATCCAACCCCCAATATCTTCAACTTATCCACGACCCAGCTCTCCAACAACCAACTGAGTGTCGTATGCACTTGTTTCGATTATTTTGTTTGCCCAATCTTGTCCCCCATATTCTTACCCTGTGGTAAGCAAAATAGTCGTTACAATGTACAAGTTATTACCTACCAATATAATTATATCATTAAAATGTAAATTAAAAATTGTATTAGTTGAATCTGTATTCCACTTACTTCGTTCTGTTTTTATGTATAGTCAGCATCCACCACCTTGATCTTTTCCATTTTTTAAATTATTCTATTTCGATGTACACTCAAGTAATAGTTGAACGAAGACGAGCTTGTCCTTTGAAATTCAGAAGTTCGATCACTTATTCATTGGTCTACCCCGTACACATATCCATGCATCTCCAGATGCATACGTAGATGTCGTCCGTGGATGCGTCTGCCGATGTGTAGAGGAGCCATACAAGTTATTAGGATGTGGCTGGAATGTTTTATATTATATAAAGTTCATTTGTACTATACCAAGATTGCGTGTGATATCTAGTGAAATAGCGAAGTGACATTTATCAAATCAAAATATAATTCAGCTTTTATCATAAATGAAATTATTAGTCTTACATAACTATGGAAGTCTAGTCCCACAACTCGAACTATATAACACATACATGTCACCTGTTTTTAAGTAAAAACTAGAATGAGCGTTAAAAATGTATACATTATAGACTTAAAAGTAATTAGTAATATTTCATGCATATACCTTTTTCAGTAAACTTATTGCTAACATTGAATGCGTTGTATTAGAATAGACAGTTAAAAATAGCAGTAACAACCATACTAAATTATTCGTGTTTATACCAAAGAAATAATTACTGCCGTCTGGGATGATTCCTAAGATAATATTTCATGTATTTTTTAGTACTCTTCATTAAAGGAAAACAATAATAGTTTCTACACTTTAGCACAGCGGGATGTCCTTTAAATGAGAAATTACATGGAAATAAATATGGTGGTGTCATAATGTTTAATCTATGATTTATGTCGCATTGTGATGTTAAACTGCCAGCTTATGTTTCATTAGTGACCAATTATGTATGCAGATGCAATACCCTTTGTCTTAGACTTTTATCGTTGAACCTGACCATTTGGAAAAAAGTTATTGTTAAATGAATAGGCCGCAATACTAATTTTTTTAAATAATTTTAATTTTATCGATTTGTATAGGTCTTGATGGTATTGTATTATCCAACTCTTTTATGACGCTGTCAATTATATATATATATATATATATATATATATATATATATATATATATATATATATATATATATATATATATATATACAGGCCCGTTCCTAGGGTAGTGAGCGCCTGCGTGCAGGATTTTTTGTGCGCCCCCATATTATGTTTTTAAGATACCTATATCATAACATGTTCTTGTGATATGATTGAAAATATGATATGAATGTAAAAAGAAAAATAAAATGAACCATGTTTGAAAAAAGGTTTTATTTTCAAATTTAAATGAAGAAAAAAGGTCATTTTAAAACAATATTATTATGTAAGTTAACAGTAAGAAAGAAAACACTCAATTCGCAAATTAGTAAGGCATTCTGGAATATAACATAAAACAATAACGGAAAGGAGATACTCTCAATGCAAAAAAACTTTATTAAATAATACATAATATGCCACGTCGTGCTTTCAGAGATGCAAGCTCATTAAACATTTCATTGTAATCAATGGCTTCACAAATTTTATTTTCAATTGAAATGACTACCAAATGTGATGTGATGAATGTCGATGTGCCTTTCTTGGCACATCGACATTCTTAAATAATTTTTTATGAGCTTTAGCTTTGAAAAACTCCTTTCGCCAGATGCCACCGAAATTGGAAGGGTCAGGAATATTCTCAAGGCTATAAATAGATTTGGAAACAAGGATTGTAAATTTTTCTTTGTTATATAATTTAAAATATCTATGGGCGAATCCGAAATTTTGCCAGAGTCTGTGATTGGTTTAAGAACTTTGTATGACAGAATTTCATTATGCAAATCAAGACCATCAATATCTTTGCATACGTTTCCTTCATGTTGAATTTGTAAAGCTAAATCCAAATTCATACATGATCTTTTAATCACATCAGAATCTAGATTTTGAAAATTACCCAAAAATCCAAATAAATCGTGGCACTTATCTATTCCCCCAAAGCGTCTTTGTAGGGATTGAATTGTTGTGTCCAAATTTTAAAAATAAAAACTGATCTTAAATTTTTGTTTTGTATCGAATACTGTTTTATCTGTACCTTCATACGAAAATTAAATCTTCGTCTTTCTTTGTCTTAATAATGGAAATGTTTGCTCTGCATCACTTTTTTCTGCTTCTGCTACAGCCTCATTCATGAAAATCTCGAAATGTTTGTCTGACCTCTTTTCAGTGAAATAAATAATAAGATTTTTTATTTCTGTATGGCATTCATTTAAAGTTGTATTTGGATTCTGGACCATTTTACTTACAATATTAATTTTTGTTAATTCATCATGCCAAATTATAATAGAAAAAATGAATTTGAACGTTTTAGTTTTGTCTAATAGTGACCTTGCTGAATGTTTCGTGTTCATATCTCTTGAATTATCTTTCACCAAATCGTGTAAACTTTTACAAATTTCGAGGAATTGAAACCTAAGAGGGCGAATGGCTTTGACTCTGCTTTCCCATCGTGTTTCAGTTACTGATTTTAAAGTTAAGTTTGGTACATTCCTTTTTAAAATGTGCCATCTGTAGGGTGAAGTAGAAAAAAAATTGAACAACCTGAATAATTAAAAAAAAACCTACAGTCTCATATGAAATTTTAGCTGCATCATTGACACTTAAATTAAAAGTGTGAGCTGAACAAGGCAAAAACATTGCTCTGGGATTAATTTTTAGAATTTGAACCTGAAGGCCCACATGCTTGCCAAACATATTTGCCTCATTGTCGTAACCCTGACCTAGACCAGAACAATAAACGAAGCTAATTATGACCGCCAGCTGCTCAACATGGCTAGTATCTGGAGATTCATCCAAAATAATTGAGTAATATCTTGCTGTTCTGAGGCAACTCAGAATTTCTTTCTAAATATTTCTTTGATAATAAATGAATTAATTCATTTTGGAAGTAATTGCTCAGGTAATGAGGCATATTTTGGCACAATCCTTTAGACCTTCGAATATTGCTCAGGTGTTCCATCATAATTGGATCGAATTCAGCAATCATTTCAACTAATTTCAAAAAATTGCCATTATTAGTCTCATAAAGATTCGTACTAAAAGCTAAATTTTGGCCAGCTAAATACTGCACAATACAAATCATTCTTTTAATGATTTCACGCCATCGCTGTTTTTCAATTTCATAATATTTTTGTTGCTTTTTATCAATAGTACATTCTTTACTCAAACGCAATTTTAACTCGTGCCATTTTTGAGCGCTTTTCATACGTTCCATGCTATTTTCATGACGAGAAATATTAACAGAAAGGTGCCTCCAGTTAGAGTTACTTATTTATTTTTATTTTATTTAAATAAATAAGTTAACTTATTTTACTTACTTCTAGCAGTTTATTTACCGCCTTAAACTTTAATGACAATGATATTGCGAACAGAACATCCCAACCCATAAGAAAAATCTAACGACTGAATTAAAACGTTACGGTTTACTGCGCAAACGACAATTTCGTCAGAGGCCGGCGCATCGCGCATCCTTTCATAAGACAACCACGCTGGCGGCATGCCGGCAACACAAAACATTAAAAGTGAGCATCGTGCTGCCTAAGACGGCGCGTCGTATGCTGACACTAATAAAATTGTAGGGTGGTAATTTAATTAGTAATTTTGGTATTATAATAGGGAATAGTAAACGGATGAAGTGATTGCTTTAGCACTTACCGGGGAAATACTGAACACTGAGTTTTTTGTTTTAGAAGTGAGAATATTTTTTTAATGGTAACCAAATATTTGGCGCCCCTAAAATTTAGCGCCTGCGTGCGGGGCATTCATTGCATACCCGCCAGGAACGGCCCTGTATATATATATATATATATATATATATATATATATATATTCAATACTATCACAGTGTTCTATATTATACAATATGCCTATCAGATGCAGGAGGTAAATAAACACCACCAAATACGACAGTTTGACTTTGACACTTAAGTGAAACAAACATTTGTTCAACACTATTTTGAGGAACAAAAACCTCACACACTTCCAAATGTTAATTGAAGGCTTTGGTCAACTTTAGTATTTAAAACTAATTTAAGTCTGCTGAAATTAAAAATAAAAATTTTTATATTTGTGGTTATAGCATGATTTTATTTCGTTTATAATACAAATAAAGAAGAGTAGTTTTTTTGTATCATGTATTTACATTTCATTGATATTTAGAATTAGGCAGAAATTAAACATATTAATAATTTTAAATGGTACATAGTTTATTAAAATAAGTCCATACAATTCACAAAAATATAAGGGGTAAAAACACATATTACAATAAAGATATAATCAGCCATTCTTCTGATGACATATTTTCATTGTTAAATACTTGAATGTTTAAATACTGTGTAAGGCCACCAAATCAGTATTTATTCTTGTACTTAATGGTGGTAATTTTCATATTTGATTTGTTTGTCTCGTATGTAACAAGTCCAATCAAAAATATTGAGAATGATATTCAACGCGCCCTAGTATGTAAGCAATAAAACCCTACACTAGGACTCAGCTACTTTGATGGACTGAAAAATCATCCAAATGATGAAGCAAGACTGCTACACGCTCCTTCCGGGTTTGCAAGACGATTGAAAAAACTGTGACGAACCGAATTAATAAATTAAACATATTTATTTATTAATATACGGAATTACCACCGTTACAAAAAAAAATAGATATGTTAACATACAGTGTAAAAATCAATATCTGTAATCGCTTACAAACTAAGTGAAATTAAAATCTTAATTATAAATCAAACATTTTTTTTAACATCCAATGTTTATTGCAATCTGTCTCATTACAAACAATAAGCAATATGTATAATTTATGTACAATAACATAGTGGGACGCCACCCAGTGGCAAGCACCCAGGTAAGACATAATATAAATATAATATATATTATGATATAACAATTAATTTAAACTTCAACTTAACAAACAAAGTTTAATACAGATAAACATCACTGACATACATATAAGTATTACAAGACTAAAAAATGGAAAAAAAGAAAAAAAAATTCAAGAAAAGATTTAGAAAACACCAGAATAAAAACTTGTTATTTCACCGCACTATGACACTATACTCTGTTTCTCCATGTTTACTAGAGGTCCAAAGGGTCTGGTCGTTTTAATCTTCTTTCGTGTGAAATGTTGAGCAAATCCGTGGCCAGCGGATTTGGATGGCAGGATAGTCTGGTCTTGTATACAGCGTTTACGGCAGATATTGCTTCGCTAACTGTTGGTAACTGTAAATCGTGGTGTAATCTGTAGTTCGTAATGTACCAAGGGGCATTGCAGATCTGGCGCAGTACTTTCGATTGGAATCGTTGAAGTTTTTGTATGTTGGTATTACTTGCTGTACCCCAGATTTGTGCCGCATATTGCCATACCGGTTTTAAAATACATTTGTATATTGGAAGTTTGTTCTCCAGGTTTAGATTAGATTTTCGACTCATGTACCAATACATTTTCCTGTAGATTAAGCTGAGTTGAAGGCGTTTCTTCCAGATGTAAATACCCTAATTAAGTTTGCTATCCAAATGAATTCCTAAGTATTTAACGACGGTATTAACTGGTAGTGGAATGTTGTTTATAGAAACTGGTGGCGCAACATCTTTTTTTAAAGTAAACGTTATTTGTGTTGATTTTAAACTGTTAACTTGGACTCGCCACAGTTTAAGCCTCTCTAGTTTAAGTAGGTGGTTTTGTAATACCTGGGATGCTTCAGTTGCTGTAGAATTTGAAGCCATAATAACTGTGTCATCAGCATATGTAGCGATTGTTGTATTGGTCGTCGTTGGGAGATCTGATATGTATATTAAGTAGAGGGTGGGTCCTAGTATGCCTTCTTGGGGAACTCCGGAACAAATTGGAAACAGGTTAGTGATTTCCCCACCTCTTTTGACTTGAAAGAATCGATCTGTCAGGTAGGATCTTACAAGTGAGCTTATAGGATGAGGAAATATGGATTTAATTTTAGAGATGAGACCTACATGCCAAAATTTGTCGAATGCTTGAAAGACATCTAGAAATGCAGCAGTACAGTAATTTTTTTGTTCGAGCGAATTTCTGATAGTCTTTACCACCCTATGAATTTGCTCGATAGTACCATGTTCTTTCCTAAACCCAAATTGATAATTCGGTAAAACATTACTGTCATATAAAATAATATCCAGTCTTCTCCGAAAAAGCCTTTCAAATACTTTGGATATAATAGGCAACAAGCTAATTGGGCGATATGAAGATACTTCCGTGTGATCTTTATTAGGTTTTGGAATAAGAATAATTTGAGCAACTTTCCATTGGAGTGAAAAATAACCTGTTTTTAATATTGAATTAAATATGTAAGTAATTAAACTTACGCCTTCGCTGGGTAGATTTTTTAGTACTAAACTAGATATTAAGTCATATTTCTTTGATCTCTGATTTCCTAATAGATTTAATAGGTGGAGCCATTTGATATGGTGCATTTACGACTACATGAATACTCTGCTCTTCATCAACTGAGACTTCCCTCTGTCAGTTTTAGCTCAAGTGTCATTTTATTTCCTGATTGGCATATTCATTTGATCGTTGTGTTTAAGTTTTTTTGTTAGTTTTCACAGCGAATAGTTTGTATCATCTGCAGGTGAGAGGTTCTTTAAATATCTGTTGATTCCATTGTCTTTATGTTGGATCAGTTTTCTTTTGAGTAGTCTGCAAGCTTTATTAAGATTTGCTTTATCTTCTGGATGTCTAGTGAGCTGCCACTTCTTTCGCAGTTTTCTTTTTTCCAATATGAGTTAATTTATGTGAGCAGGATAGGACTCAGAGTTGTGTTTGTGAGTAAATTCTGGGGTAGACGTCCAAGCAGCTTGATGAATAACTGTAGTTAGGTGAGCAACTGCATTTTCTATGTCGCTATCACTTTTAAGAGGCAAGTTTAGGTTAATGGTTGATTTTATTTCTTCTCTATATCTGTTCCAGTTTGTTCTTTTATTAGAGAGTGTTAGGTATTTAGGACAGTTATGAATTTGGCTATGTAGGTATATGAAGAAAGGGGAATGATCTGATGAGAGGTCAAATGAAGGAGAAATTTGGAGATAGGTATGTGATATTCCTTTTACTATAGCGAAATCAATAACATCAGGAATTTTTTGTCTATCGGTGAGCCAATACGTAGGCTCTCCAGTAGAGAAAGGAATTGAATGATTCTCATTAATACTTTTTAATAATTCTCGTCCACGTGAGGATATGATTCTGGAACTCCATTTATGATGTTTGGCATTAAAATCTCCAGCAGTAATGAAACGGTGTCCGAGCATCTTAAAGTATTCAGTAAAATGACCAGCTTTAATTATTTTATTCGGTGGACAGTAAATAGCAGATAGAATAATCGGGCCTTGTGAATCTTCGACCGACACTGATGTGGCTTGGATGTTAACTTTACTAATTTTATTTATTTCATGATGCTTAATGTTGTTTCTTATAATAATTTCCGTACCTCCGTGGGCTTTACCTAATGGATGATGAGTTACATAGGTTAAATATTTGGGAATATAGAAATGGCTCTTATTAGTCATGTGTGCTTCGGAAATAAACGTTACATCTAGATTATGGGAGTAAATAAATGCTTTAACTTCGTGGAAATGATTGGTTAAGCCATTAGCATTCCAACAGCACGTCTTTAGTTTAGTGTTAAGCTTAGATATCAGAGACATTATGAGATCAAACATCTTATCCATTCTTTCCAAGCCAAGGAGACACCAAATATTTCTAAATTGTTCCTATTTATAATTTTTTGTGTTTGCTTAATGGGCGAATGCATACTATAATTTGTACGGTGAAAAGGTATGTAAAACAAATCAACATGTGAGATTTCTGGAGGGAGCATATAAACTAATGGATTGGAGAAGCTTCGTGACAACAAATGAAAACATTTACTAATTTAAACACAAATACTAAATCAGAGTTATCTCTTCAGGTTTTTAATAAATGCATGTGTTTTGAGTGTTTTTAAAATATATGTATAGTTATGATTAATAATGTATGTGTTTCATTCATATGCACAATATTTTACAAATTTGTTCTGCAATCTCTCCAATGTAGTAGAATGGTCTTGGTATTGTGGAGACCGTACAGTAGACGCATATTCCACTTTAGATACGACTAAAGCAACTTTAACTGTTTTTAAAGCTCAAACAGATAGTTTCAGACAGTTGCGAATGATAAAGCCTAAAGTGTTCAATGAATTAACTGATATTGTACAAAACGCAACTGTTCATCAAATGTGACTCCTAGGTATTTTATTGTTTTTACATACAATTTATTATTATTAATTGTATAAGAAGTATCATATTTTTTAATACATCTATCTATCTTTCTTGCTTTCCACTGGTTTCGCAAAAGGTAAATATAATGTAGGCACTGCAACTTCTTAGAAAGACGGTGATTTTTACAAGAGACTCCTACAAGTTCAATTTTAAATCTCTCTTGAAACTATCTGCAATAAAATGTTTTAAACAAATCCTTTCATTTTTAGGAGTAAAATAGTCCTTTCGTTTACATGTCTCTACCCAAATTTTTACAATTTTTGGATCTTTTGGGAACCGGAAAAACATATCGGTCTGAACCACTTTACTTTGATTGTCACTATTACACACAGCTATTGAACACCTCATTTTTAAATAACAAAAAGAGTATCGGCCGCTTACAAAAATTAAATGATAATTCTACACTTCACAACAATACAAATACTAGAGGTTAAAGCTATGCTTTACCTCTCCACATTACGTGACACTATAAACGACATCTCCACCCTCATGCGCAAGATCATATCTTCTCCTTTCTTTGTATCATGATCATCTACTACCGAATCTGTATCATGCTCACTTTTAAAGTCATTTAAAGAGCCACCTGACTCTTCCATATCGCTAACTTCACTTTCTACCTCGTCATGCCATACTAACAGAGTTTTTTCATAGTTTTTATCACCGTAATGTACTGTTTTGGACGAAGCTGCCATTTTCGTAAATTTTTCACAAACACTGACGTAGTGCCAAAATAACCCTTTTTAAACTTTAGATAGTTATAAATTAAATACCACATTACTGAAAAACTTGTCAATAAGTAAAGCGATTGACGTCACTGCAACCACCTGCGTTCTGACTTGCAGGTAGCTGCAAGTCAGAAACCTATAAAAACAAAATTAAAAAATTGCGCGTAATTTAAATTCAGTTGGGGGTCATGTGGGCATCATGTCCGTAGTAGAAGGTTAATGTCATTTCAATTGCTGATAAAGTAATTTTCCTTCTAGGCCTTTACTGTAAGTTATTGAAATTTATATTATATCATGTTATCGTGTATTTTTATGTATGAGAGGGTAATAACACAATAAATTATGTATGCAAATCCCTAAACTGTTAATACGGGTGACTCAATGAAAAACAGATATTTGTCAACAAGTGTACAGAAGTATATAGGAAAACAATTTTAAATTGAGTATGACCACCAGGTATAAAGGTTGGAGCAGAATAGAATACAATAGTTGTGAGGGTTACTAATCCCTAAATAAGGTTGCCAGTGTCGGAGTGATGGAGGTTAACAGGTACTAATGAATTTGCAAAGAAATGTAAGATGTTTATTTTATTGGTTATATATAACCAATAAAAGTTTAATAAGTACCTACCTATTTGCAAAATAAAGTTTAATTCTTTAGATAAAATAAAACGTTTTATTTTATCTGAAATGAGTGCATTCCACGAAGTAAGGGTTTCAACAATCAAACATTTAATTCTGTAATTCCAGGAATCTACGACAGTAATTGACTAGATAATTACCTTCTAAACTTATTCCACAGAAAATGTTATAGTGGGTTTTTTCATTTTGTAGGAAGGTCCAAGTGGCGTATTCAAAATTCTTAACAGTTCACTAAAAGTAGGTACTTCAGTTGCAAGGTGCAGTTTATTGTGTATACTAGTGTTATGGAAAATTTGGAAGTGCCGTGTAAACTCCGAAAAATTGGTCCTTTAACAGTTAATGAAAAAACATTAATATTTAATTGTTTTAAATCATTTACAGACAAACGTTTATGTGAAAGTGTTGATGAGACCGTTGAGTTAGTTAGCAGTACACTTGGTGTTGGGAAATCTACGAATTACAGAATCTCTTATTAAAGAAGAGAAATGTGGTAGTTTTCAAATGCCACGTAATGCTCCAGGGAAACCAAAATTTCAAATAGAATATCATTTTAAAGAAGGACTTCGACGGAAAGTACATGAATTCTTATTTAGACAAGAATTTCCAACATTGGATAAAGTTCTTGTCTCTGTTCGAGATGATAAGGATTACAAAGAAATGAGTCGAAGTACGTTATGGAAACTTTTAAAAGAAATAGGCTTCCGCTGGAAAAAGAATCTTGTCATATGGAGAAGACATTTTCTAAGAACCATAAAGGAAATGAGAAACCAAAAAAGAAAAATATTTTATCTTGATGAAACATGGATCAACGAGGGTCATAAACCAAATAAATTTTGGCAGGATGAAACTGTTACAAGTCAAAGGCACGCTTTTGTAAATAACTTATCTACTGATTTAAACCAACCATCAGGAAACGGACGCAGGCTGATAATAGTACACATTGGCAGTTCAGACGGTTTTGTTGAAGGTGGTTTATTAACTTTTGAATCAACTCGTACCGGTGACTACCATAAATTTCGAACCATTTCAAAAATGGCTCAAACAAATGATAGACCTTCTTCCTAAGAACTGTGTAATAGTAATGGATAATGCAAGTTATCACTCCAGACTTATAGAAGGACTGCCCACAACCAAGTGGTTAAAAAAAGACTTGCAGAATTGGCTGAGTTCAAAAAATATTACGTAAAATCCCGGATCTATAAGAAAGGAACTTTATTCGTTGTGTGCCCTTCATAAAGAAAAATTTAAAAAATACGAAATTGATATAATTGCCAAAAATCATGAAATGACAGTACTTAGATCCCCACCATATCATTGTGAATTAAACCCGATTGAACTGGTATGGGCACAAATAAAGAGTGAAGTTTCAAGAAAAAATACCACTTTTAAAATTCATGATGTTAAATAGTTGTTTTTGGAGGCCGTAAATATTGTAAAACCTGAAAACTGGGAAAAGGCAGTAAATCACACTATTAAAGAAGAGGAAAAAATGTGGAAGCTGGACAATATTACTGATAAAATGATCGAGCCAGTTATTATAATTCTTGGTTCTGAAAGTTCATCTTCTGAATCTGATTTGGATTTGTAACAAGTAGCTGTAAGTTTAATATTAATATTTTTATTCATCTATTTAACATACCTAAGACGGTTTTAAAAACTCTTTTTCTCTTTTGTAATTTTTAAAAATTAAAAAAAATGTGAATTTTTTAAAACCCTTTTTAATGTAGGCCAGTCAGTTCTAATATAGTGTGTGATAAAAGAGGTCACTTTTGTTTACACTTTATAACACTGAAATAATTCATTTATTTTTTACAATTATTCAAAGTAATTTTTCAATTAATCTTGAGCACGCCCATGGAGTGGTCGGAGGTACCAGTTAAAATTATGCTAATTACTCTCTCGTTCATAAAAATAAACTATAGTTAGATGTTTTCTGCATAGTATGCAGTAGAAATATTTAATGAAAATAAAATGTACCTAGTTACAAGAAAAGGAGTCTTGACGCTCCCCGGACTATAAGAATTGGCTTGTTATCCCGCACATAAACCGAACCATAGACTACGGTATCTTTTTACAACGGGTAGGTACACTTTTTCAGAAAAGTGACGTTGAAAGGTTCACATGTATATCTGGTGATTTAATGAGGTAGAATGGTTGAATCTTGGCTAAATGGTCAGATAAGTTGTTGATCAAAGAGATGAGACTATTGGCGAACCATGTATCAACGTCTGCAGCTTCTCAGAAACGAGACTTCAACATGGAGGCCTTTAACACTTGATTTTATTTTACATCATGAAAAACACGCCAGAATGAAATAGCATTTTATTTACATTGATTTAAATTGGGTATGAATTTAAAATTGAACATAAAAATTATATTGTTTATAAATTTAGCATAACACAAAATATCGAGCAAATTTTAATAAATTCAATTCAAATACCTACTTACTACTTTTTGCACAATAATTTTATTTATAACAATATGAATGTTATATTTAAAAAATATTATAATAATAAACTAAGAGCCAATTGTTCGAACGCTAATCAAAACTTGATTCTTCTTCCTTTGCTCTATCCATTTCGGACGTTGGCTATTAACAAGGCTATTTTGACTTTGATTGCGGTACCTCTGAACAGTTCGGTCGATTGTTAGTCCGAACCATTGTCGCAGGTTATGCATCCATGCATCCATTCTTCCTTGGACTATTAACTGTAGCAGCCTGTACTTAGTATGCCTCATGACATGTCCGAAGTACTCAAGCTTCCGTTTCTTTACGGTGAAGATTGTTTCTTTGCTTTTGCCTATTCTCTGCATTACTTCCACGTTAGTGATGTGGTCTGTCCAGGATATCCGAAAAATACGGCGATATATCCACAGCTCAAAGGATTCTAGTTTCTTCAGGGTGGCTTCCGTTGTGGTCCATGCCTCTGCTCCATAGAACAAGACCGGGAAGACATAACACTTGACCAGTCTTAATTTTAGTTCCATTGAGATTTTGCTTGTGAACCACTTTTTCATATTAATGAACGCGTTTCGCGCTTTTTTAATTCGTGATCTTTAGACTTCGGCAAATATGCATATTGCATATTTTGCATATTGTGCATATTTTATGCAAATATTTCATACTTTGGCATATTTGTATAAAAGTTTGCATAAAATGCATAAAAGTTCAGATTTTTATACTGTATTTGAAAATTTTTAACCATACCAATTTATTTCAATTCTTGTATAAAATTTTGTAGTCATTTTAATCAAGAAATGATCTAAGTACGTAATCTCTACAGGTACAAAACATTTACAATTCCAAAGAAGATCAATTTAAGTAGCTTTCAACATTCTTAGAAAGTCTCGGTCACTGAGGCATTCAGTTATTGGATAATCGCTAAGGGTTCGCTCATTTGCATTTTATGATCTAATCCCCAAATCTATCTACAATTTATTGTATCTTAACAGCAGGTAAACGGCTAATAGTTTTGTTCCTAATTTAGGGATTTTCCAAAATCTCCCAGTTTATTGAATTAGGTACCTAAACATTTCTAATTTGATGCTCAGATTTGTAAATCATTTTTGTTTTGATATTCAAAGCGTAAACACTCGTTGTGCGTAACAAAAAGGAAGATTGTGATTTTATAATGCCTAAAACAACCAGTGCTTCAACTTGGATTAAACCTTATAAAGAGCTGTCTATGGATATGGGAAAAATCTACTGTTGACAAATGACGCTTACAACGTTTGACTGTAGATACTTCTCGAAAAATTGAACAAAACGATATAGTTAATGAGGGGTCAAACTTATTTACTTTTCGAGATACAGGGTGTTAAAATTTAAAAAAATTAAATTCTTTTAGTTAATAACAACAATAACTTTAAAAAAAATAAACGTATTTACTTGAAATTTAGTACTCGTAGGTTGTTTTTAAATGAAAAATAGCTTCCTTTAGTGAGAAAAAATTGTCCATGGTACAATACAATGGTGTGTATTTAGAAAAATTTTTCACCTTTACTTTTTTTTATGAAGTCAGCTATTCTAAAACACAATTATTTTTATTGTAATTGAATTAACAAAAAAAAAACTTTTGTTGAATTTTAAAATAAGTTATATGATGTACTAACGGTTAGTAACAAAAACTCGTTTGTGGATTAATACTGCATTTAAAACACTTAGCGAGTGTTTTTTTTTTCCAAACCAGTTATTTGATTAACCAAAAACACCTTGTATATTTTTATATTTTAAAGGTTGGGTTAAAATAAAGGTTTTTTTTTTTATTTATAGATAGCATGTGAGAAGAAATTTCAGATAGACCAACATGTGAGAACTGCTTCAC
Organism: Diabrotica balteata; assembly: GCA_918026665.1. Classification (NCBI taxonomy): domain Eukaryota; kingdom Metazoa; phylum Arthropoda; class Insecta; order Coleoptera; family Chrysomelidae; genus Diabrotica; species Diabrotica balteata. Next base: position 77,781,004 of record OU898280.1, on the reverse strand, counting down.
ACATTGCAAAAAAAGGAAAAATAGGAGGAAAACATCAAACTTCAATGGCTCAATGTTTCCAATCTACTTCAAAAAAATTAGATGAGCAAGAAACTTTTAATGAAGACTTGTGTCGCGCATTAGTGTCTGCAAACATACCGCTTTCAAAATTAGCAAATGTAAATTTTAGTTCGTTTCTAAAAAAATATTGCAAACTTAATGTTCCAAGTGATCGGTCTCTAAGAAGAAATAATCTGAACGGGCTATACTCGTCGGTGTTAATTAATATTAAGGAAGAAATTGCAGATAATTATTTTTACATATCTGTAGACGAAACCACTGATTCCTCAGGAAAGTATATTGCTCATTTATTGATTGGTGTTCTTAAAGAAGATACCTTACCAAAATCTCATCTTATTTTATGCCAGCAACTTGAGAAAACAAATGCTTTAACAATTTCGCGTTTTATACAAGAAACATTAGCAACTTTTTTTCCTCCGACAACTATTGCTTCTAATTAATTACTGCTTATTTTATCGGATGCTGCTCCTTATATGGTGAAAGCAGGACAAAATTTAAAAATATTTTTCCCAGATTTAATACATGTTACTTGTGTAGCGCATGGATTAAACAGAGTTGCAGAGGAAATACGAAAAAAGTTTCCTCTTGTAAATACCATGATATCCAGTGTCAAAAAAGTATTTCTTAAATCTCCTATAAGAATTCAACTTTATAAAGAAATGCTACCTAACGTTCCTCTTCCACCACAACCTATTTTAACGCGATGGGGAACATGGTTAGAAGCAGCTAATTTTTATGCAGATCATTTTGTTAAAATAAAGAACATAATTGATACGTTACAAATCGAAGAGTGCGACAGAAGATATGACTACCACAACATGCACAAAAAGATCAAAGAATTAACAACTAAAAAGAAGACCAATAATCTTTACCCGACACTAATACACGCAGACGGTAACCTTATATCGGACGACTTGAAGCTCATTGACACGTAGAACGACTTTTTAACGATAAACGCAGAGCGACAGTGGACCAAGATGACGAGATGACTGGACCCGAAATACTAAGGTCTGAAGTGGAAAGAGCCATTTCATCACTAAAAAACGACAAAACCCCAGGTCCCGGACAAAACAACATACAACATAAAACTCCTATGCGAAACGAATGACCACTTCCTCGATTTTTTGACAGGCCTTTTTAACGCCTTTTACAAAGGGGAGATTCCGGAGGAATGGCTTCGATCGACCTTTGCAGCCATACCTAAAACACCAAGTGCAAAACACTGTGATCAACACCGCTTAATAAGCTTGATAAATCACATTAACAAAGTTTTTACCAATATCAAAAACAAATGCGAAGCAAATATATCGGAGTCACAGTTCGAATTCCGAAGCGCATTGGGCACAAGAGAGGCGATCTTCAGTCTTCAAGTTTTAATACAAAGATGCAGAGACATGCACAAGGACGTCTACTTGTGCTTCATCGACTTCTCTAATGCGTTTGACAAGGTCAAACATGATAAACTCATGGAAATGCTCAGGAATGCATATTGATGGCAAGGATCTGCGCATAATAACCAGTCTCTATTGAAATCAAAGTGCTGAGATAAAGATGGGTAACTTACACAGTGGAAAGATAGATATTAAAAAGGGTGTACGACAGGGATGCGTCCTCTCGCCGCTCCTGTTCAATATATACTCTGAACAAATCTTCAGAGAAGCACTGGGAGAAGTTTCGGAGGGTATCAAAGTAAACCGAGAGGTAATCAATAATATTATTTCATGCATGCATTATTTTCAAAGACTCATGCAAAGCATACACACAGCCGTAGATTCATTTAGAATTTTAAACTGCTGCGTTAGCCTTTTTGTTTTCTGTACACTAAGCTGGGGATCGAACTCACATCCGCTGAACCACTCGCAGTGCAGCGAATGAGAATCCGGCCGCCCATCCTGCTTGGCTATCTGACCGACACAAATGTTTAATAACTCTTCATAAAAGGAATCTTTAACTTGTTAATTTGAATTGTATGTTGGCGCATAGACACCAATAACTATTGTTTCGATGCAGTACAATGTGACAGTTATTGTCAGAATTCTTTTAGATATATACGCATAGTCTTTTATATATATTTTTTTTAACAATTTTTTTATAAGAATTAAAACTTCTGATTTAGAGTAAACGTGTTTTTCTACTCTTGACCATATTATGAATGTAGTCTTTAATCTGTTCATTTCCTTGGCCGTTTTTTTTTTGGTTTCAAAGAGCACTATGATGTCCTTTTATACTTGCACTTATTACAAAACACTGAACGTCAATCAGCTCCCTAGCTATAAGTTCTGAAGTCACAGCACGACCGTTGAAGCACGAGGACAGGTATTTTTGTAAATAGTTTTTCAAAAGAATATACCTCTTAGATGCAATGCATGCATAAAATGCACTGAAAAAATAAATGTCCCTAACTTGAAATGTTACCCATTCAACGAAATGCTGTCTCCTGTGCTGAATTTCAACGTTGCTGCCTGTTATTTCTTTTGACGTCATTAAAATATTTGAAGTTCACTAGGGCATTATATTTGAAGCGACCAAAAATGTATCTTTTTATCTGCATCTATACGATGTATATTATCTTCTTAATTTATTTTTTGCCTTTTAATTTCTTAATGACAAATAAATTCATAAATGATTAAAAAATGAAAATTGTTATCGTTTTCGAAACATATTGAAATAAATGAGCTACAAGATGTAAATCGCTTTCATAAATTTAGAAATTTATTTTATGTTCAGATTTTTAAGGATATTTTTCAAAAATGTAAAGTATACGATATTTTTGGTAAATGTAAAAATGTCATGTGATAGGGGACAGTAGGTTAAAGTGGAATAGCTAAACATTGAAATTAAATAAATTTTCCATTTTTCGAAATAAGATTTTGTAAAAAACATATCTTATAACCGCAACCTTTATGATCATTATCTCGAAATATAAATTAAATTAAGTTAGTAAATTTTTTGTTATGCGAGGGTTTGTAACTAATGAAAAGGAAGAAGAGAGAGTATCAGGAACAAATAATCAGAGAAATAGAAGAAAAAAGAAAGAACAAACAAGCGAGGCAGTTCTTTAAAGGAGTTTCAGATATCAAGACCGGGTACCAAGCAAGAACAGGAAACTTTCTTCAAAACGACAGTGGACAGCTTATCACTGATGACAAGGAAATCTTAAAAACCTGGAAGGAATACTTCTATCAACTATTGAATGACCAATCTAGCAGAAGTACATCAAACATAGAGGTACATACAGCTGAAATAGAAGACCAATACCCGACATACGAAGAAGTAATACAGGCAATTAAAAAACTCAAAAATAATAAGACACCAGGTAGCGATGGTATACCCGCAGAGTGCTTAAAACATGGAGGAGAAGCATTGTACAGTTCGATATACAAGCTAATTCAAGACATTTGGCAAGAAGAAACAATGCCAGATGAATGAAAAGAAGGGGTTATTGTACCAATACACAAAAAAGGAAACAAAAAGCAATGTATTAACTACAGGGAATAACACTCCTAAACACCACCTACAAAATCCTTGCAAACATCCTGCTAGAAAGAACCAAAACATACACAGAAGAAATTGTTGGAGATTATCAATGCGGATTTAGACCGGGCCGCTCTACAATTGACCAGATATTCACAATAAAACAGATAATGGAAAAATGCTGGGAGTTTGATCGTGAGCTTCATCAGATGTTCACAGATTTTAAACAAGCATTTGATAGAGTATGTAGGGACAGACTGTGGACAGCGATGCAGGAACTTGGCCTTCCAAAAAAACTAGTCCGGTTGATACGGATGTGTATGGAACGGTTACGATGTAAGGTGAGAGTTGGACAACAATACTCGGAGACATTTGAAATAAACAATGGACTAAAACAGGGAGATGCACTTTCACCACAACTCTTCAACTTAGCTCTGGAGCACATAATCAGAAGTGCAAGAATCGAAAAACCGAATACAGTATTTCATCGAGAAGGACCAAACTTACTACTGGCATTGGCAGACGATATAGATCTAATAGGAAACACGCGATTAAGGATGAAGGAGACTTTCGTAAGGTTTGAGAAGGAAGCAGAGAAGATGGGGCTCCAAATCAACGAAAACAAGACGAAATATATGTATATGAGCCGCAATAACCAAAGCAGAGACAGAATCGGTCAGAACATTACCATCGATGACTTTAACTTTGAGCGCGTTAGGGAATTCAAGTATCTTGGAACAACAATAACTGAAGACAATAACGGATCACAAGAAATAAACAACAGGATTCAGGCCGGCAACAGATGTATTTTTGCCCTCCAAAACCTTATAAAATCAAAACAACTAACACGACGTACGAAGATACAGGTCTATAAAACAATCATACGACCCGTTGTGATGTATGGAAGCGAAACGTGGACGATGACAAAGGCAAATGAAGAGAGACTACGTGTTTGGGAAAGAAAAATCCTAAGGAAGATCTTTGGTCCGGTGCTTGATGAAACATCAGGACAATATAGGATAAGAACTAATAAAGAGCTTGAAGAACTTTACCCAGACGCCAACATCATAAAAGAAATAAAGTCCAGAAGACTCCAATGGGCAGGACACCTCAGAAGACATTCTGACGAACGAACAGTAAGACTGGTGTGGCAGGAAGTCCCAACTGGAAGGAGACCACGCGGACGCCCTCGTCTCCGGTGGCGAGATAATATAGCAGGAGACCTAAGCACTATGGGCGTGGAGAATTGGATGGAGGTTGCTCAAGACAGAAAACAGTGGAGGCATGTTGTCGAGTCGGCTAAAACCCACGAAGGGTTGTAACGCCACGGAGTAAGTAAGTAAGTAAGAGGGTTTGTCAGGCATTGTCTTTTTTTCACTTTGCCCCACACAGTTGGAAGAGTTGGGCGGTAATGTGAGATATAACTAGCATATATAAAAAGTCTTTAAAATGAAAATTGAATTAAGAAAAATAACAAAAAATACCTATTTTAATATTTGTCGCAAATGATAATTTAAAAATAATAAAAACATTTATGAAATTTTAATTATTCCATGGCGAAGTGCAGAAAAATTGCTCAGAACGCCGACAATTTCACTTTTTAAAATAACACTGTCGTCAGGTATATCTGGAGACACAAATGAGTCCTGGCGGTTTCTGTAGTTTCTCAGGTAAGTTATGTCATATGCTTCTTCTTCGTAAATGTTTTCTAAAGGCTGCCCTTTAATTTTTCCAACAAATTCCATGGCTGTTCCCTTTCTTATCTCTGGTAAAATTACCACGACATAATCATCTTTTCCAATATTCTTCTGTATTAAAGTAAATTCCTTACCTTTTCGTAGAAGTAACTCTGTTGTTTCGAGTTCATCATCTAGTGAAATAAGTTCTTCTGAATTAGAATCCTTACATATATTCGTGGACTCTTCGGAAGAGCTTTCAGATTCCATCGATGTTTTTCGGGATTTCATTTTTGTAGCTTTACTTTTAATATTTTCTTGGCTCAAATTTCGTTTAACATTTTTTACGGTTTTTGTATTTGGTTTTTCGAAACTCTGCTTTAGCTCTAACAAATACGGGGAAGATGTTATGATAGACTTTTACGATGCCTACGTTTTCCACCCTTTTTTGTCAGTTTTGATGTTGCTTTTGGTAATGAAAGAATATCACTTGGAGATCGTAATTCTTTTAAAGGTGATATGTGTGAGTTGCCGGAAGTGTTCTTTACATTATAAAATAAACAACAAGAAATTGATAAATCACTCTTGCTCGGAGGTGTCTGGTCGTTTTCATTACTGTTACCTGCTGATGTTTCAATATTAGGTTCAACTATTTCTTTAGTTACCTGATTGTTTGAAACATGAGAAGCCGAAGGTTCACAACTCATTGGCTCCGGTTGAATAAAAGCTGTTGCTTGAAAATAATCTGGGTTTTTTTTTTAAATATTTTCTTGTTCTGGTATTTGTGACGGTGCAAAATCTATGTCTGAAAATTTGGTATTATCGTATGGGAAAATACCTGCTGACTTAAAACCATTTTCTGCATTTGAGAGTGTGGTGAGAATTGCTTGTGAGTACAGGATCATTTTCAGTTGGATGTGTGTATTTCAGAAGATAAGAGGAACCAGATATTGCTCGTTATTTCCGTCTGTATCCATCCTGATTTATGGAAAGTCACAATACTTCCTGGAGGCAAGTTTATCGCGAAAATAGGGTTTCTTCTCTGACGAGGAATAATAAGAAGAGGTGGAACCTAACCTAACCTAACCTGCAGCAATAATACAAATTTTGGCTGTTATTATTGTGCCTCTTTTATCAGATGTTAAGTTTCTAACCTGCTTTTTACCCTTTACGGATATAATTTTTGTTGGCTTATTTGGGACAGTAGTTATACCAGTTTCATTACAATTGTAGGTTCTGCTGGAAGAAAAAGCATATTTATCTTAAACTCTCACGAAATAGCAGAACTGAGCAGGAAAATAAAATTTATGTAACACCAGAGATAAAAAAAAACCATATAAATAACGTTAGTTAAGGACTGGAGCAACATGCAAACCGTCATGAGAGTGATAAACTGTTTAGTAAAGTTAAATATTTGGTCCAAGATTTCAAGTTACAAATTCAAGCCATTCAAGTCTATAATAGAGAAGCAAAAACCGACATAGAGAGCTTTGTAGAGACATGGAAGAATTACTGCTCAAAATTATGCAAAGAAACTTCAGAGATGCCTCAGTCTCAGAACACAAAAAATAATTAGAGAGACCAATAATCTTACGAGTAGAAGTAAAGAAGGCTCTCAACCATCTAAGAAACAAAAAATTTCCTGTGATAGATGGCATACTTCCGTAGGAAAAGAACACCCTAGGAAGAAAATTTCTCCTGAATTTTAGACATTTTGTTGATATCCAGTTTTCTTTAGCTTCTCTACATTTTTTTTCTCTGCATTTGTAATAATTTGGTTGATTTGTTTGTAATCTATTGGCTTTGTTTTATGTTAAAAAAATATTAAACATCTTTTATAAAAGATATATAATTTAAAAAACCCAATCGGGCTATATCACAAAACGTTTCCGGAATCTATATTCCATCATCAGTGTCTAGGTATACATGTATGTAGCCACTAAATATGTGGGTAAAAGCCGTTAACAATTGTTAACTTTAACATCATAATAATTATTAATAACACATAATGTAAATTAAATTTAAACAAACAATTTTTAACGGGTTTTTACCCACATATTTAGTGAATACATACATGTATACCTAGGCACTGATGATGAAATATTGATTCCGAAAACGTTTTATGATATATCCCGATTGGGGGTTTTTAAATTATATACCTTTATAAAGGATTCTGTTGTTTTTCGGTGTACCGTTCCCGTCATAAAAAACTGGTACAACTCTTATAATCAAAAATCGTGTTTTTTAAGTTGTGTATGTTGATCTTGTCACATGTGTCAGTATAATTTCTAGGGCATCGTTGCCAGTTCAACAAAAACATTATATAAAACCAGCTAAAAGCAGGACTGTGTGACAGACCGCCAGTTTTGGGTATACTAAAAACGAAAACATCGAGTATTCTCGATCAGTCAGTTACATTAAATTTGTTTAAACATGCATTCTAAAAAATCCTAATGTCGCTTTTGTTAGACGTTAGTCGACCTTGAAGAGAGAGGCTGGTCTGGCCAATGTAGCAGGAGTTGCACTTTGCACAGGGTACATGATAGACGACATTAGTTTGTTCTAGAGGGGTCAATGGAATTTTTGTCTTAGAAAATAACTTTTCCAAGGTTCTGGTATTTTTTAAGGCTATTTTGACAGGTAAGTTTTTGAAAAATTTGTTAAGCTTGTAAGTGATTTGTGGGAAGTACGCGAGCAAAACATATTTTGTGATTTGTTCAGAAGTGAGAGGGGACTTATTCATCTGTATTTTGTTTGAAATTGACGCTAATGTTAACATGTTGGGTGTTTCAGTAATGGACTGCCCATGGCTTTTGGAATATAGAAATTTGTTAATGATCGATACCGAATATGAGTTATCTATGAGAATGAACTTTAGTAGATTGATAGATTCTTCTTGAGAATACTAATAGATTCTACTGAGATAGTATGTTTTCTATGTCAGCTACGAAATAACATACAGAGTAGTCCTTGAATGAGGGTTGTATACCGAACTTTGGTCCGAGAGAAAGAAGTTTGAGGACGTTGTTAGGTATTTGAAAATCTGTGAGATTTTTTTATCCATTTCTCGTAAAATGGTAAGCGATTGAACGGAGTGGTCCCAAGCTTGTTAATTTTTGTTTTGGAGATGAGATAGAGATTTATGTAGAAAGTCATCATCTTTCTAAGAGAACCGACATCGACAACTTGAGCGAGATATATCACTCTATCATCTTCTTCTTAACATGCCATACACCAAAGTGCGTAGGCGATCTCATTACTAAAATTCTTTTCTTGGCGGCGTGACACTCTATCATCATACAAAACAAATAAAAAAAAACTCTTACTAGATAGCAACTTTATTCCCATTCTTCTTTTCATTTTTTTTGTTTGTTTGTTCTTTAAATAAAAAGAAAAAATGGATCCTTTTTTAAAAAAGATCTGTCCCCGTTCCGCTCGCTAATGCCCTAAATAATCGTACCTCCTTAATGCATTCCAAAGAAACACATGTACGACAATAAGCCACATGTGAAAATTATGACATCCTAGAGCTGATAGAAAACAATCGAAAAGATTAGTGTGGTTTGACCCTCGAAAGAGATTAAATCAACATTCAAATGAAGCCATTGGTTAAAATGAAATGAACCATAGTGCTCTTACAGTTTTTTCTTGTATTCTCTTGTTTTAATTCTCTCGCTTAGTTGTTAATCTTTAATGTTATCGTAGAGTTTTTATAACATCTAAAAAAAAACCTACAAATTGTTTGAACTCTGTTAGTTGTTTACTTATAGTCTAAAATCTTTTTATTTGTAGTGAACTGATGATGCTTTTAAAAATAAAAGCGAAACGTATTCGCATAAATCAATAAAGTAGTTGACGACTTTTATTATTGACCGATAAAACTTCTATATATATATATATATATATATATATATATATATATATATATATATATATATATATATATATATCTTGTCGTTTCCTCATTGCTGAGGATCGTGATTGCGGGCTGTCAATTCTCTCCATCTCTTGCGATTTTGGGCTGCTCTCATGGACTCGGAAAACGTCTCTCCAGTGGCTTTCTGTACTTGATCTGACCATCGGATAGGTGAGCGTCCTCGGCCTCTACGTCCTTCTACGTTTCCGCACACAATTAGTCTTTCTAAGTTGTCATTGTCTCTTCTCGCAATGTGGCCAAAAAACTTTAAAACATTTGCAAGACACTGAGAGGAGAGTCTGGTCTGAATGTTTAGCTCTTCGAGAATCGACTGATTGGATCTGTGCTCCGTCCACGAGACGCGTAGTATTCGTCTCCAGCACCACATTTCGAATGCGTCAATCCTTTTCCTATCCTCTGATTTTATTGTCCATGTTTCGGCACCGTAACTAAAGATTGAAAAAACGAGTGTCCGTACCAGTCTCTTTTTGAGTTTTTTGGACAAAGAGCGGTCCTTCCATATTTTTGACAGTCGACTCATCGCGTTCTTGGCCATTCCTATTCTTCTGCGAATTTCCGTATGGCAGGAGGCTGCATTGCTTAAGGAAGATCCTAGATACGTGAACTCGTCTACTTTCTCAAATTGATTTAGGGCGCCTGTTGTTTGGAGGATATTCGCGTGGTCCACAATCATGATTTTTGTTTTCTGATTATTAATCTTGAGCCCACACTTGTTGCTTTCGGTTTCTACTCTCTTTATCAGTCTCGACATCTCCTCTTCAGATGTTGCTATCAGTGTTGTATCGTCTGCGAATCTTAAGTTTGAGATCTTTTTCCCAGCAATGGAGATGCCGCCTCTCCATCCATCGAGTGCGTTCCTCATTATGTATTCTCCATATAAATTGAACAGGTCTGGAGATAGTATGCAGCCTTGTCGTACACCTCTGCTGGTTTTGAAGGTATCAGATTGCTGGTTTTCAATTTTTATTTTTTATATATATATATATATATATATATATATATATATATATATATATATATATATATATATATATATATACAGATTGAACGAAATAAATTCGGAACATAGGAATATAATGTATTTCGGCTCAACTCTGCTGTAGGTGGTTGGCCAACAAAATATTGTCAAATAATTATATTATAAAAATCCAATACTTCAGCGGGCTGCTGGATTCTGAACTCATAAAAATTGAAAGCTACACATAAATCTACGATTTATGCTGTCAAACCAGTTATAGTCCAGGAAATGAAGCATTTCACCTCGCAATTTTTTCGTGCTCCCTGGATTGACTTGAAATTTAACAGAAGGTAGGTAATAGCCTAAGGATCAAAATCTATATCGAACCAAAGTGCGCCAAAGCCTAGGGGGTGGTTGCCACCCCATCTCCGGGGTGAAATTGTTTTTTACGTTTTAACTACAGCTTTCGATTAAAAAAGTGATTCTAAACAAAAAATGTGCTATACATTTTTTTTATAAAATGATATTTTTCAAGTTATTCGCGATTGGAAGTAATAACTTTTAGACGAAAAAATCCACGTTTTTAATCGATTTTTCGCGAATAATTCGAAAATGGTGCATTTTATCAAAAAAATTGTAGAGAACAAATTTGTAGCTTTTAAAAAGACAAATACAATTCATTTTTTAAAATGTTTTTGGGATATAATAGGAACTGAAATACGGCCTATCAATGTTCAGCGGTTTTCTTCAAATGCCAAATTTGAAAGATTCAAAATCAAATATCGGGAAAATGATGCATTTTTGAAAGAAAACTCACAAAACCTTTTTTAAAGAGCATAAATAGACCTATCATAAAAAAGACTCTAGCTCAAAAATTCAGTGAGTCATGATGAAAATAAGGTCAATACCTCATTTTTTACGAAAAAATCGATGAAAACAACCCCCTAACCACCCCCATAATTAAAATCGATCTTCACCCTTCTGAAATTCCCTTTGTACATGTATTGTTAATACGTCCAAGAAGTTTGACCTATTTAAAATGCTTTGTGTTAGAAAAAGTACAGCTTAAAGCGAGAAACGATTTACAATTTCATATTTTTTACCCTTATTTTTTTAAATATGCCCGAAAATACTGAATATATGAAAAAAATACAAATTACCAAATTGTAGCTTTTTTAATGACTAAAATTATCCTTCATTTAGATTTTTTGTCCAATGAAGATTTGGCGAGATATAGCCGTTTAAAGCATCGATTTACGATCAAGCACCATCTTTTTCGAGCCCTTTAAACTCACCCCATTTAAAAACCAAGGGTTCCAAAAAGATTTAATTCATAGATTCTTATAGCTCTTAAAAACCTCTACAAATCGTTTTTGAAGAAACACTCTATCGTTAAAAATTAAAGGAAATACGTTAAAAAAAACAGTAGTACAGTACATTTCGGAGCATAATAATCTACAAAACCGGTATAGTGGGGCGTTATACATTTGAAATTTTAAGCGTTCTTATTTTGAAATCCCATACAACAGAATAAAACATCTGCTCATATGTCTATGGCTTGACAATGAAAATATGAGCAACAGATTGGGGATGGTATTCCAAAGATGGTTTGTTATTACCTGTACGCATGAACAAACAACCTGCACTCGATGAACTTTTGAAAATTATTTTTCGGCAATGCAAAAAAGGATGCGGTGTTTCATGTGGGTGCAGAAAAGTTGGTTTATACTGTAACTCTACTTGTTCTTTGTGCTCAGGTGAAGGGTGCAATAATAGTCCACCAATAATTGAAGATGAGGATGACATATATCACGATGAAGCTGTAATTGATGACGAATAAAATTGTTTTACCTATAAATGTAAATATTTTCAACTATTTATCTAAATGTATAAGAATATATAGTGCCTTTTTATGTTGATAAATTTTTTTGTATTTAATTCTACTTTTTTCAATTTATATCTTATAAATTAGTTTATAAAAACTGCAATGTTGTAAAGGGTGATTTTCAAAAGTTGAAAAGTTGCAAAATTTTTGGCAAAAAATTGTTTTCACCTATAGCACTCATAACAATTGATTTTTAAGGGTTGAAAATGTATGAATTTGTATTTTAAAGTATAAAAAAATCACTATTTAACTAATCCAAACCAAATTTCACTTATCTTAAGATATATAATATTATTTTACAATTTTTGAAAATTAGGGGTAGTTTTCACCCCTAGGAACAATCAGGGTTCATCGGCATGACATAAACTATAAAGCAGAGGGTGAGTTGAGCTTAATTCCAAATTTTTATGCAAATCGTTCCAAGGTGAAATCATTTTCGTCGCATTACTAATTTTTTTATATTAATCTCTAATAAGGGTCGCTTTTTAAGGGTTGAAATATGATGTAACTTTATTCAAAAGCATGAAACTATCATTATTTAATTAATTCAAACCAAATTTTACCCATATTCAGGTTTAATATGTTATTTTATAATTTTTGACAATTACGGGTAGTTTTCACCCCTTAGAACAATCAGGGTTCGTCGACATAACATAAACTATAAAGCAGCGGGTGAATTGAGCTTAAATCCAAATTTTTATCCAAATCGATCCAAGGCGAAATCATTTTTTTAGAATTAGTAATTTTTTGACATTAATCTCTAACAAGGGTTGCTTTTTAAGGGTTGAAATATAATGGAACTCTATTCAAAAGTATAAAATAATCATTATTTAACTAATTCAAACCAAATCTTACCCAAATTCAGGTTTAATATGTTATTTTATAATTTTTGACAATTAGGGGTAGTTTTCACCAATAAAACCCTTCAGCGCACTTCGGTTCGATATAGATTTTGATCCTTGGGCTATCACCTACCTTCTGTTAAAATTTCAACTGGATACATGCAGGACGAAAAAATTGCGAGGTTTTAACTATTTTCAAGCTTCATTTCCTGAACTATTATCGTTTCCTTAGACAAACCCTTCTTACGCAAACAACATTGTTGTGAGACAGATAGTTGAACGATATTTTATACAATGTCTATACCCAGGTATGGTTTTATTTTTGTCCGAGTTTTATATTGGTCCACTATTTCAAATGCAGCTCAAACAGACATGTATTAAATTGTATGTTCCGTTTTAATTTGGTTCAATATATCTGTATATATCTCTTCAATCCTGACCCCCCAGGGGGAGTGTAGTGGTCGACATGATGTCGTGTATTGTCCGTCTCCAGAGATCTCTGTATATATATATATATATATATATATATATATATATATATATAATATATATATATATATATATATATATATATATATATATATATATGTATTTCATAATAGTTTGTTTTACTGTGACGACACAGAAATAAATTTTAATTTAAATATGTTTTGATGTAGACCCGTATAGGTTTGTATGCACGTAAGCTTTCTGAAAAAAAAAATCGATTAAAATAAAAAGTAACAGCAAAGACCATTAGATAAAATACCATGATTTATAAGGTCTTGAACCCAACTTTTGCATCAGACCATAAGTAATGATTAAAATGAAACGTAAGAATGAGTATGTAAGCGTAATAGTCGTAAAACATAATTTATTTTATTGAAAGTTTTGCATATATATTAAGACAGGCAAAAAGCAGTGTATAAATCAATGTAAGGGCCAAACTAGTCATTTATTGTTGGAGTGATTACATGCAACATGTGGGTACAATTTTGCAATAGCATCGAACGTATATGTTATTTTTTCTTTGTTAAAATCTTTGATTCTTCATTTACTCCTTCATGTCTTTAATGAATGAAAAAGGAAAGGGTTTAAAAATGCAATGTTTTTAAATAAATAGTAGACCTTTACAATAATAAGTTTTAGAAATACATGGTAAAAAAATCAGATAATTACAAAAGGATTTATATACATAAACATAAAATCTAAGCAAAAAATAATCCTATACAAACATAGATACATAATTTAGCTCTTTGTTGTTACATAAATCAGATATCATCAGACAGATCATCAAATGTATCAGATAATTAGTTTGATTTATTAAACTGTTTTTTCGGGCTGTTGGGCCGTTGTCTTCTGTTGAGATTAGTTCTCGACGTTTCGCCAACACTAGGGGTTGGCATCTTCTGGAGATGTTGATGCTTCGCTTGTAAGCAGAAACTGACGACGCGTTGTAGCAGCAGCAAATTGATTAAACCCAGCCTTAGAGAAATGTTCACCCGGGTAGTACGATTGGGTGTAACAATTCATTGGAGCAAGGTGTGCTAACTCGTGTAAAAACAGGAGTCACCCCACCGTGCTCCAATGCTCAAGACCATCCCTTTCCCCCCTATAGCAATCTGATTCGCTATAGAGGCACAACAATCAGCCAAGTGCTCTTCATGTGGAGGTCCTGGGTAATAGAACCCCAACATGGTTTCCTAATACGATTGTGAAAACTCAGGACAGCGCATCTCCGCTTTATTCCTGTTTATCTTACTGTGGCATATCCGCGAAACTAAATTTGCTTGCTGGGCATCAAGTCCCCGCTCTGAGTCCCGGCTCAGCTCGACGACTTGATGCTCGAGAGTGATGGGCCCTACGTGCCCGGGTTTTTGTGGTTTTTGTTAATTTTTTTGGTGGCCGAAGCCGGTTTTTGTTAGTATTTTTTTGATTTTTTTGGTGGCCGAGGCCGGTTTTTTGTGTTTTTTGTGATTTTTTTGGTAGGTAGCCTGTGAAAAGAAAATCATAATTAGTATAAAGTCTATATCATAGCAAAGAAAATAAATAAATATTATACATTACCACAATACAGGCTGTATCCTAGTGCGTGCAACAGGCCCACTAGTTGGGCGATGGCATATTATGGCGATTTGAGCTACGAACTATCTTCCTAGTGTGTGTGTTTTGATTGTTTTTTCTTCCCACTCTGGTGTTTATAGGTTTTATCCCTCTGGTGGTTTTTTATTTCTCTCTCTGGTTTTGCGTTAATCTAATATCTGTTGTTTAGGTCTTTTGTGCTTCCATCTGTGGAAAGCGTCATACCTCATCATCTCTCTCAGTATGTGACTGGGGTGGTCTTCTAGTTCTGCGAACTTTTTCCTGGCTTTTTCTTTCATGGTATCAGTCACTCTGATTTGCTGAAGTTCTCTGAAAATGAACCTTTCAGCGACGTATCTTGGTACGTTAACTGCTTCCCTTAGGCTTTGGTTGTGTTGAGCCTGTATTTTCTTTTTGGTTGTATTGCATGTGTGTCCCCATGCTAATGATGCGTATGTTAGTATAGGTAGTATTATACTATTTATTAGCGTTATTTTGGTTTTAAGTCGTAGTTTGCTTTTTCTACCTGCTAGACCTCTTATTGCGGCTCTAGCTATGTTAGCTTTTTGTACCGTAGCTTCTACGTGTTTGTTGAATGTTAATCCTTTATCCATTATCACTCCGAGGTATTTCGCTTCGCTTTTCCACTCGATGGGGTTGTCTTGCACAGTTACCTGTTCTTCTGGTCTTTCTCGCCTCTTTTGGAAAAGTACAGCTTGTGTTTTATCTGAATTTATTTTGATTTTCCACTTTAGACTCCATTCTTCAATGTCGTCTAACGCGGTCTGTAGATTGGTGACTGCGATATCTACGTGTCTATGTTTGGCCGCTATTGCTGTATCGTCGGCATATAGACTTAGTAATGTACCTGGTGTTCTAGGTATGTCTGCTGTGTATATCGAGTACAGCAGAGGTGACAATACCGCTCCCTGTGGTACTCCAGCTTCCGGGTTTCCGAGTTCGGATAGGACTTGTCCTATCCGCACTCTGAAACTTCGGTTGCTCAAGTACGAAGAGATCAATCTTGTCATTGCTCCGCTGTACCCGTATTGTCTCATTTTGTATAAAAGTCCTTTATGCCAGACTCTATCGAATGCTTTGCTTACATCCAGGAATGCAGCTCCTGTGTACTGTTTGTCATTGAATCCAGCTGCTATGTACTCTGTTAGTCGGAGTACTTGTAGTTCGCTGGAGTGTTCTGACCTGAAGCCAAATTGGGCTTCTGGTATTATATCTAACCTGTCAGTTTCAGCTTTAAGTCTGCTGAGTATTACTCTTTCCACTATTTTGCTGATTGCTGGTAGTAAGCTAATCGGCCTGTAATTTTGCGGGAATGTGCTGTCTTTTCCGGGCTTTGGTAGCATTATGACATGGGCCTCTTTCCATCTATTCGGGAATTTTCTGAACCTTAGCATTGCGTTTACTATGTTGGTTAAGTATACTATAGCTTTCGCTGGTAGATACTTCAGAGCTCTGTTTGTGATCTGGTCTGGACCGGGTGCCTTTTTTGGTGAGCTGTTCTTAATTAGCTCGTTTATCTCCTCCGGTGTTGTTGGAGGGATAATTTCGTTGGGGTTTTCCGGTCTTTGTCTTTGTGTTTCGACTTCTTCTATGAAGTCGATGTCTTCGTCTGGGTGGTAATTTAATGTACACTCTCTCTCGAGAGTACTCCTCATTACCTCTGCTTTTTCCTCTGTGCTATAGACTATGCCATTTTCTCCGTGTAGTGGGGGAATTGGCTTTCTATCGCTACGTAGGATTTTTTGCAATTTCCAAATATTTTGCATATTTGGACCTTGCTCTTCCATATCTCTTATATGGTTTTCCCAGTTTTCACTACGGTGTTGTTGTAGTGCTGTTTTGACCTCTCTGTTTAGTCTATTTGCTCTGTTTTTGTGTGCTTGATGTCTAGTTCGTCGTGCTATTTGTTTAGCCCTGTTCTTTTCCCTTATCAGATCTTTTAATTCTTGTGGTATATCCTTAAATCTGCCCGTTTGCATTTCTACTTCCTGTTCGGTAGTGCTATTCCTGATTGCCTGTTGTATGATGTTCTCCAACTCTAGGACTTTTACTTCTATTTCTCGTGGATTGTTTATCACGGGGACAATGTTAATTCCCGTGCTTACGAGCCTTTTGAAGTTTGTCCACTTTGTTTTCTTTTTAATCCTTGTAATTTTACTTTCTTCTTCCCACGTTCCTAGTTCTAATAGGATGGGGTTGTGGTCGGTTGTGCCTTCGTTTAGTGTTTTTAGTTCTGTTTGTAGTCCTAGATTTTTAGCAACTACTATGTCGATGTGTGTTGGAAGTGCATTTCCCGGGTAGTGTGTCGGGTCTGTGGGGCCCATTGCCATAACCTCTTCGTTGTTATCTATGTACGCGTTTAGTAGTCTTCCATTTCTGTTCGTAGCTCTATCATTCCAATTAGGGGATCTTGCGTTTAGGTCTCCCATTATGATAGAGGGTTCGTCGTTTAGGAACATATTTAGATCGTCGTCGACCAGCGGATCTTGCGGTCTTACGTAGGCTGAGGTAATTCTGATTTCTCCTTGCCTCATTTCTAGTTTTATTGTCGTGGCTTCCATTGTTACTAGTTGTGGTGTTAGTAATCTAGTGTGTCTTATGCCTTTTTTCACGAGTATTGCTGTGCCGCCTGTTCTCGCTGTATTGTCGTTCCTATATACGTCGTATCCTGGGAATTTGATATTTACGTTGTTCGTGAGTTTTGTTTCTTGAATGGCTACGACGTCCATTTCGTATCTGTTGACCAGTTCGTCCAGAATGTTCTGGTTGGTCCTTATACCCCCTGGATTCCAGGAGCCTATCCTCAAGTATCCCCTATTAGTTTGCACTAGTTCAGTGCTAGCTTGAAGTCTTTTATCGCTTCATTTACTACCCTAGTGAGTAGTTCCCTTACGGAGTTCACTAGGCCATCTTGGTGTTGTCTAGAGATGAGGATGGTTTTCTCACTCTCTTGTGGATTGGTTGCCTGAGCGTAGGATAGCCCAGTATGTGCTGTTTGTGGCCTGTTTTGTGTAGCAGGCCTTTGTCTTTGCTGTTGTTGGGGTCTGCCCCAGACTGGACATCTGGGACAGCCTCTGAAATTGGCCGGATGTTGGCCTTGGCAGTTAGCACATTTGGGCTTCTGCTCTTTTGTCAACGTGCAATCTCTCGTTGCATGTTCTTTGCCGCACTTCACGCAGCGTGGGTCTTTGAAACATGCTCTTTGAGCATGATGATAGCCTTGGCAGTTGAAGCACTGCGTGGGCCCTGTTGCTTTGCTTAGATCTTCTATTTTCACCTTCATGTGTAGCAAGTTGGTGATGCGCTTAAGGCTTTCCACGTCCTCTTTTTCCACTGTCATTACGAACATTGGTAGCATCCTCCTGTCTTCTTTTCTAGAAATCATGTTTTTTATTGAGATTATTTCGATCTCGTGTATTTCTACTAATTCTTCGTGGATGCTTTGTAGGCTTGTTGATGGGGGTAGCCCTCTTAAAACCATTCGTGGTTTTATGTCGTCTTCCAGTGGAAAAGCAATCCACTGGATTTTGGTTTCTTTATTGAAATTTTCAATAATTTTTACCATTTTTCGGTAGTCCTCAGGGCTTTTCGTTTGTATTAATGTCTCTCGTCCACTCCTTGAGAGTTTATTGATTGTATAAACCTGCTCTTTTTGTGCAAGGTTTAATATGGCCCCCGTGTAATTCACGCTCTGTAATTTGATTACAGGCGGTTTCTGTACGAAGGTTTTCCTTGGTACCTCTTCGGTTTCCATGACTGTTTCTTGAGGTTGTAGTTCAGCCTGCGCATCTCCATCTTGTACTGTTTGAGCTTCATCTTGTGGTTTAGTGGGGGTGAGTGCTGGGAAGTCTTCTCTCACTTTCTTGGGCTTGGGTGCCTCTTTGGGCTTTTCTTCTGTTTGTTTGGCTTTGGGGATTGTTCCCGTAGCTTTCTTTTTTGGAATTGGGACCTGGTTTTCCAGGTTGTCTTCTTTTCTTTTAGGTGCCTGTTTTTCCAGGGTCACCTCTGATTTCTTGCCCTCAAGTTGTTCGAATTTCTTATCCATATGTTCAATTATGGACTTTTTGGAGTTTATTATAATGTCTTGTAGTTCCTCGATTTTCTTTTTGAGGGCTAAGATTTCCTTCTCCTTTTCTTGAAGGAGCATCTTCGCTTTTTGCAGTTCAGACTTTTCGTCCTCGCTGCTTTTTAGAGGTCTGGTTCTTTTACCAGCTTTTGTCGCCTGTTTTTGCGTTTCTTCGTCCGTAGTGTCTTCTATGCGGCTTCCCTCCGCACAGGCTTTCGTACGCCTCTTCTTGTTCTTGGGGCGCTTGAAATCTTCTTCGTTTACGGCGTTTTCTTTCCAGTCGTCGTCTACTGGGAGATCTTTGAATATCTCATAATTCGTGGTCGAATCGTCGGTGGCATCAAGGGATAACGCGTCATAGATGTTGCCGTGGAGTTTCCTCTCACGACAACCATTAGGGGCAGATGGGTTCGCCTTACGAATCGGCGGGGACCTAGAACGGTCCATGTTGGGGGCGGGGCCTAATCAAAAAATTTGGAAGAAGGCTTTTTTGTTGTCCGTCTGGCCCGCTGCCAGCACGGATTCTGGGTGCCACCCAGTGACCTGTCCGCGGTTGTTCACACTTTAGGACAGAACTAAAGCGGTATCCACTTGAATTTCTCAATTCTCTGACCCTGGGGCCGTGTCTGCCAGATATAGAGTTCAAAACAACTATATCTCACAGTGTCATCCCAACGGAGGCACAGAGAATATCCCGACGGGCGAAGCCCGTTTGCTTCTTCACTACCTTACGCCGCAATTTTGGCCTCCGTGAAGATTTGATTTAAAAAACAAATCTCCCCGGCTAACCTAGTCGCAACGCAAGGTTTTGCCTCTCTTTTTCAGGCCTAGGCGCTTTAAACGCCAAGTCACCGCTATCGTGCTTACATTCACGATATGAACTAAAAAGTTCAGCTCGGACTTGGTCGTCTCTACGCTTCGGCGGTGTCGCTCCTCTCACTGCTTGGCACGTCAGCTCCGTTCGACTGCTCGAGTCGAACTGCTAGAACGACGACGCGTTGTACTACGGAGGCAATATTTATAATTCCCACTCGCCTCCCCTCCACTGGTTTCGGCTTGAGGGGGCGAGTCGTTGTTTATAGTAGCTTTTCTATCTCCGTGTTTGGCGGGAAGGGCGTTTGTGGATTTTAATACTGGTATCCATGTTTTGTTGATTTTTAGTCCTTCTTCTATCCTATTGAAATTGTTTGGGTGCTTGTATATTTCCACCGCTTCCCGATATAACCGTGGGTAGTACTGTGAAGTTTTGTACTAGTTTAGTACTACCCACGGTTATATCGGGAAGCGGTGGAAATATACAAGCACCCAAACAATTTCAATAGGATAGAAGAAGGACTAAAAATCAACAAAACATGGATACCAGTATTAAAATCCACAAACGCCCTTCCCGCCAAACACGGAGATAGAAAAGCTACTATAAACAACGACACGCCCCCTCAAGCCGAAACCAGTGGAGGGGAGGCGAGTGGGAATTATAAATATTGCCTCCGTAGTACAACGCGTCGTCAGTTTCTGCTTACAAGCGAAGCATCAACATCTCCAGAAGATGCCAACCCCTAGTGTTGGCGAAACGTCGAGAACTAATCTCAACAGAAGACAACGGCCCAACAGCCCGAATAAACAGTTTAATAAGTTAGACGATGGCCGTGAAAGCCTAACGCAATTTATCAATTAGTTTGATATTAGTAATTTGGCAACTTTAGCCCCTTACCAATTATATCTTTTATTTAAACATTTTCAAGTCACAAAAACAATTAAACTGATCAAGTAGTCAAGTTGCGAAAATTTAAATACTAGTTCTATTTTCAAGCAACCATCCGTGGGATGTTTACCTGAACGCCTCTAAACCGTATTCTTTTAAGTTAAAGGTGGCAAAATATCTGACTAAAAAATAACTACTTTTTGACGTCATTTTTAGTTGCCCAAAGATGTAAAAATCGCAAAAAAGCAATAAATCGGGACTATAGGGTGGATGGTCCACTATCCTCGATGTCTTTTGGTAAAATAATAACACAAAAATTCATTGTCAGCTGCAATTGTCAGCAAGTTCTTGTGGTCGTCTGACAAAAGGCGAGGAATCCATTGTGGACATACTTTGTTAAACCCAGTTGGTGTATGATATTATGACCATAACCTTTACTATATAACAAAAATTTCACGATTTTCTTTAATCAAGCCTTTCACACATGCCACATTCCTGTCAACTGGTACTCAATTCACCTTATAGCTCATATATAGCTCATAATTCCGCTGTCGCTCTTTAAATTTTCGACACCATTCCTTGATAGTTGTATAAGGAATTACGGCAACCGAAGAGAGAATCATTCTCTCTCCTGTTGCCGACAAGAATGTAGAGCGAAGAATAATTTTTAATAATTTTAAACTGTTTGTCCTTGTTTAAATGTAGTGTTATGTATAATTTATGTCCAATTTCATGTTTATTACATTCTGCGCTTGCTGGATAGCTCAAATTTGACGAAATGCCCCTGATGATGCTGTAGAAAGCGAAAGTACTTGGGCAAGATTTGATTATTAAATTTGTGCCCGATATTTGCCTTAATTTTTCAAAGTTCATTTATTCTAGCATTCAACCTTATATCAATTAAAATAAATATAAGCAAGAAGATAGGAAAAAGTAAGACAAAGAAAAAAGTAATTGTTTAATTAAGAAGGGCGAGAAAAAAGAAGTACAATGGATAAAATATAAATAAAGAATAAAAGGAAAAAAATAAATAAACAAGTATACCAACTAATAAAAAAATAAGGATAAAAATTTAGTACTTAAGGAATGGAATATTACAATTATTGGAACCTACAAGCAGAAGAACAAGATTTATATGAAAACTATATACCAATTATAATACGCTTTTACATTATACAGTGTGACTCATTTAGATTGAAAACACCTCTATAAAATTTGAAGTTGTTAACTGATTTTAACCAAATTTTTTTTAATGACATGTAATAAAACGTCTATTGCGGGACAAAATATGAAATATTTAGTTAAATTTTCAGAGCATTCTACGATACTTTTTCTTTGTCGAAAATGGAGAATTTAAACTAGAGATTTTTTTATTAAAAAAATTTCTACGTCACTGGATTTAGAGTGACTTCAAATAGCTATGACAAAAATTTCGTTAAGATATATTTATTATTAACAAACTTGTGACAACTTAAAATTTTAAAACTCACTAAGAAAAAAACTGTGTATTAACAGAAACATGAAAATATAATTTTAATTTAAATCCTATAGTTGCGAATTGAAATTTTACGAATATACTTATCGTTCGTAATAATTTATAATAAACAAAACCTATCATTTATAAATATCTAAAATGCATAACAAACAAGAAAAAAAATAACTTAATATAAACGAAACTCTTAGTAATAAACGTACGAATAACTAATACTTATTGTATAGCCTTGCATTTCCCCAATAGAATATCTTCCACTGCTTTTTATAAAATTTTACACCATTAAGACATCAAAGCCGATACTTTCATTAAATATCCACACAATGCTGCGACGTCCTCTATAAGCATATCTTGATATCTTCTACGCAATCCCTCATAAACCGATTTTATCATTTCCTTTTCTTTTTAAAAGTGAAACTGGAACAAACCATGAAGTGGAGATATCCAGGAGTGGCTAGTATACCTGTTGAATACAAAGCACGGGGTGTTCGTATAAAGGTATAAAAAAAGCGTTTATTAAAAGCTTAAAATTTTTTATTATAAAGAAGATCTTTTCGGAATTGTATCATTCCATCATCAGTTTACTAAAAGAGAGAGTAAAAATACCAATATTAAAAACAACAAAGTTAAAATTTGAATATACAAAAAGAAAAAGTTGGTTTTTTACTACTTACATAAAAAGTTGTTAAAAAACATTGTGTGGCCACATAAAAACATTCGATGGACATCTAGATTTAAAAAATAATCTTCATGTTATTTATTCAGGTAAATGCAATAGACTCTTGAATTGTGTAATATTAAAAAATAAAACTGGGGGCATCTTATATGACCCCCTGTAGTTGGTGAGGTTTTATTGACTTACATTACCTCTGATCTGTGTTGGAGTCTAGGGCTAACTGATAGAAAGATGGTATGAAAAATCATTTAGTACCCGTCAATGTCAAGAGGAATGGTGTGGTAGGAGCAAAGTCATTGTGCTTAAGTTTGTGAGTAGGCAGTTTTTAGTGAAGAAATGTGTTTTGTGTGTAGTAGGATCATTAGCCATTTTTGGTATTTTAAAAAACTGATGGGAGAATATAAATCAATGAGTGACTGCGATGTAAAATAAATCGGTATACCAAGGTAGGGAAAAAATTTATTTAATTTAAGTGGTGTACTCACAAACTTAAGCACAATGACTTTGCTCCTACCACATCATTCCTCTTGACATTGACGGGTACTAACTGATTTTTCATACCACCTTTCTATCAGTTAGAACTAGACTCCAACACAGATCAGAGGTAATGTAAGTCAATAAAACCTCACCAACTACAGGGGGTCATATAAGATGCCCCCAGTTTTATTTTTTAATATTACACAATTCAAGAGTCTATTGCATTTACCTGAATAAATAACATGAAGATTATTTTTTAAATCTAGATGTCCATCGAATGTTTTTATGTGGCCACACAATGTTTTTTAACAACTTTTTATGTAAGTAGTAAAAAATCAACTTTTTCTTTTTGTATATTCAAATTTTAACTTTGTTGTTTTTAATATTGGTATTTTTACTCTCTCTTTTAGTAAACTGATGATGGAATGATACAATTCCGAAAAGATCTTCTTTATAATAAAAAATTTTAAGCTTTTAATAAGCGCTTTTTTTATACCTTAATACACACGAACACCACGTGCTTTGTATTTCCTTTTTTCTCATAGATAACCATTTTTTTTTATTTCGTTTATTAACAGATGTACTGTACGTTGGTTTTGATGAAATGATGTTACCCGACGGTACGCTCATGAAATACTACCAACCACCTGATTTTAATGGTTGTTTGTGGTTGAGTTTTCACAATGATGCCGGATTTCATTAGGAATATTACGTTCGAAAAGAAATAACGGTGTCCGCATGTCTCTTTATTGGCACTCAAGGTATATCTTAATGGCACGGATGAGCTGCAAGCGGTACTAAATAATAAATTTCGCAACAAGGCGAGTAGTTCGGACTTCCAACAAATGTAACCGGTAAAAATGATAATTGAGAAGTGGATTTGTGTACTGATAAAGAAATAAATATATAGCCTCTTACCACCGGGTGTTAACGAACTACAACGTAGTTAACGTGTTAACCAACGTGTTAACGAACTACGAAGTTTGTTTACGTCTCTTGCACGGGTTTGTAAACTTTTTGTTTGATAACTCCCCAGAGAAAGAAGTCTAAAATTGTAAGATCTGGAGATCTGGGTGGCCAATCTATCAACGGACTACCCCGACCTATCCAACGGTTCGGAAAATTTTCATTTAGCCATTGCTTTACGGTTCTGGTAATGAACAGAACACAAATCTAACTGGATATACAAATTTAATCGTTCATTAATTGGGAGCTCGTGAATACCATCCCACAAGTCGGTGTTTAAAAATTCTAAAAAGTTCTGTGAGTTTGCTTCAAAAAAGAAAGGACCAATAATTCGCTCGTTCAGTATACCACACCAGACATTAATTTTTTGAAAATACTTACAGTTTGTTACCCAATGGGCCTTATCTGCTGTCCAATAGCGACAATTATGCGATGATAATACTCCATTTGTAGTGAAAGTGGCTTCGACGGTAAACAACACGTTTTTTAAAAAATTTATATTGTTTAAATATTCCCATTGGGCCCCTAAACAATATTCTAAACGATTTGCTTCGTCGCCTTCTTGTACTGTGTGTTAGAATTTTGGTTCAAAACGTTTAATATTATTTACCTTAAGACATCGCCGAATACTCTCTCGAGGCACATTTAAATATAAACTGGCATTCATTAAATTCGTTAAAAAATCGGTTAACAACTTCAAATTTTATAGAGGTATTTCCAATCTAAATGGGCCACCCTGTATATACAAAATATTTGTAAATACAGTAAATAAGAAAAAAACTATGTAGAAAAAACACTCCGAGACTACCTAAAAAAATATCAAGACCAGCAAGATCGACAGTAAATGATATACATACTTTGGAACAAATTTTAGAAAAATTGATAAATATAGTGGTGAAATCCATTTGGTAAATAACATGCGCCTGGTTTTGATTACCATGCATACCATTACCATTCGAGTCAAGCTAAGTTTATATGCAACGTATATTTCAACAAAATATTGAAGAAAATAAAGATTTTAAAAAGAATTAAAAGAGGAAACCAAGATCTCATGGAAAACAGAAAAATGATTAAAATATTCAGCAAAATTCAAAAATTTATCACATGAGCGATAGAAATAACAATGAACTTTAAAAGAGAAGAAGAATATTTAAAATAAAAATAATATGAACAATTCTAGCGCCTGACATCATCCCATATGAATAAATAAGTTTAAAAACAAAAACAGGTAAAAAGAGTTGGAAGCGGGCAGTATTCCTCTGTCGCCGTCCAAGTGCAGCCGAATAAATATATCGGCCGGTTACAAGTCATCATCATCATCTTTGGCTCGACAATCCTCTGTGGATCTTGGCCTGCTCTAAGATTCGTCGCCATTCTGTTCGGTTTTTGGCAACATGTTGCCATCTTCTGATTTTTAATATTCGTAAGTCGGTTTCTACTCCATCTAACCACCTAATTCGTGGTCGGCCTTTGCTTCTTGTTCCTACAGGTGTTCCTGTGGTTAGCTTTTTAGCAATGGTATTTTCTGGCATTCGTATTATGTGTCCAGCCCATCTAAGTCGCTGTGTTTTAATGAACGTTATGACATCTGGCTCATCAAAGAGCTGATACAATTCAAAATTATATCTTCTGCGCCACTGCCCTTGGTCGTTTACAGCTCCAAATATTTTGCGGAGTATTTTACGCTCAAATATTCCCAAAAGTCTTTCATCTTTCTGCGTTAATGTCCATGTTTCTGCTCCATATGTGAGGACCGGCCTCAGCAATGTTTTGTATATAATAATTTTAGTTCTTCTTTGAATGGTTCTTGAGTGGAAATGCTTTTGGAGTCCATAGTATGCTCTATTTGTAAGATTTATTCGTCTTTTGATTTCTTCGCTTGTTTTATTGGTAGCAGTCAATAGCGACCCAAGGTATGTGAAGTTGTCAACACGTTCAAAGGTATGACTTCCAAAGACTGTTTCTCGTTCCTCATTTGCTGTCGGATCCTTTGTAACCAACATGTACTTGGTTTTGTCTTCGTTGATGACTAGACCGACCTGTTTCGCCGCTGTTTCCAATTCTAGGAGATATTGCTCAACATCTCGCTTGCTACGCCCTATTATGTCAATGTCATCAGCATATGCTAAGACTTGTATCGATCTATTGTAAATAGTACCGCCGTCCCTAATTCGTGTATCTCGGACTGCCTTTTCTAAGGCAATATTAAATAGGAGGCAAGCCAGAGCATCTCCTTGTCTGAGTCCATCCTTTATCTCAAAGGATCTAGAACTCTCTCCCTGTATTCTAACAGTGGCTTCTAAGTTAGACATTGTCATTCTCGTTAGTCGGATAAGTTTCTCTGGTATACCAAACTCATGCATTGATTGGTATAGCACTGTTCTCTTGACACTGTCATATGCTGCCTTGAAGTCGACGAATAGGTGCTGAGTTTCAATATTGAATTCTAATGTTTTCTCGAGAATCTGTCTTATTGAATGAATCTGGTCAATTGTTGATTTTTCTGGAGTGAATCCAACTTGATATTTACCAACTATGCCCACTGTGTAAACTTGCAACCTTTCGTAGAGAATATTTGCTAGTATTTTGTAAGCAGTTGTTAACAGGGTTATACCTCTATAGTTGTCACACTGGAGCTGGTCACCTTTTTTATGTAACGGGCATATCACGCCTTGAGACCATTCACAAGGCATGGTCTCATTATGCCAAACAAGAAGTAAAAGCTTATGCAGTGTCTGTAGTAGGGCATCGCCACCATTCTTGTAGAGCTCACTGCAAATTTGATCAACTCCTGGTGATTTATTATTTTTAAGCTTTTTAATGGCTTGGGCAACGTTTTCGATGGTAGGTGGTCTTTCGTTTGGGTTGAAAGGATTCCAATCATTTCGATTTGCTAGGGTGTTATCTGCTTCTTCGATATGATGGCCATTAAATTTTGCATCGAAAAATTCAACCCATCTGTTTAGGATTGAGGCCGTATCATTTAGGATGTTTCCTTCTACATCCTTACAGCTCCTTATTCTTGGCTTAAACTCTTTGCACATTTTGTTTAGATGTCTGTAGAACTTTCGAGTTTCATTTTGATTTCTTAGAAATTCTGTGCTTTCCAATTGCTTTTGCTCAAATTGTCTTTTTTTTCTTCTATGTAATCGTTTTTCTTCTCTTCTTAGTGTCCGGTATTCTTCCTTTGCTCTTCTTGTGCATCCAGCTTGATTTGTCTTTAGGTATGCCCTGTTTTTGTTATCTGTTGCTTCTTGGCACTCCTTGTCAAACCATTCGTTTTCTTTAACTGGTTTGGTTTTCCCCAATATTTTTGTTGCTTTCTCCGGGTACAAGTAGTTAGGTTAAATTACTTCGGATTATCCTTCGACTTTGGTGTCCTCGCGATTCTGGGCATAGGTAAATAAAGCAGCTATTTGATATAACTTTTAAAAAATTTCAAATTTCTGCTAAATGCAATTTTCTCTCCGTCAGCACAGGCTGTCCTTGTCGGTAGCTTCTGGATTCTCGCCAGGTAGGTAAAACCCTCGGAGGAGGATAAATAAAGTTGAATAACATTATTAGGGCTTATTCCGACTTTTGACAAACCAGTGTGTTTATTGTATTTAAAATAGGAAATTTTATATAAATAAGCAGTAAGTACCTATAATTTTATTAAATTTTTATATGAATAGAAATATTTTCTGTTGATTAGTGACATTTTCCGTCTAAATATTTATACTTTTTTTATAATAATACTATTGTTTCAGTATTTGCTTATACAGATTGAACCAAATTAAAACGGAACATACAATTTAATACATGTCTGTTTGAACTGCATTTGAAATAGTGGACCAATATAAAACTTGGACAAAAATAAATCCATACCTGGGTATAGACATTGTATAAAATATCGTTCAACTATCTGTCTCGCAACAAAGTTGTTTGCGTAAGACGGGTTTGTCTAAGGTAGCGATAATAGTTCAGGAAATGAATCTCGGAAAAAGTTAAAACCTCGCAATTTTTTCGTCCTGCATGTATCCAGTTGAAATTTTAGCAGAAGGTAGGTAATAGCCCGAGGATCAAAATCTATATCGAACCGAAGTGCGCTGATGGGTTTTAGGGGTGAAAACTACCCCTAATTGTCAAAAATTATAAAATAACATATTAAACCTGAATATGGGTAAGATTTGGTTTGAATTAGTTAAATAATGATTATTTTATACTTTTAAATAGCGTTCCATCATATTTCAACCCTTAAAAAGCAACCCTTGTTAGAGATTAATGTAAAAAATTACTAATTCTAAAAAAATGATTTCGCCCTGGATCGATTTGGATAAAAATTTGGATTTAAGCTCAATTCACCCGCTGCTTTATAGTTTATGTCATGTCGACGAACCCTGATTGTTCTTAGGGGTGAGAACTACCCCTAATTGTCAAAAAATATAAAATAACATATTAAACCTGAATATGGGTAAAATTTGGTTTGAATTAATTAAATAATGATAGTTTCGTGCTTTTGAATAAAGTTCCATCATATTTCAACCCCTAAAAAGCAACCCTTATTAGAGATTAATATAAAAAAATTAGTAATGCGAAGAAAATAATTTCACCTTGGAACGATTTGCATAAAAATTTGGAATTAAGCTCAACTCACCCTCTGCTTTATAGTTTATGTCATGCCGATGAACCCTGATTGTTCTTAGGGGTGAAATGGACTCTTAATTAAGTAGACCCTTAATTTTAAAAAATTGTAAAATAATATTACAAATCTTAAGATGAGTGAAATTTGGTTTGGATTAGTTAAATAGTGAGTTTTTTATACTTTAAAATACAAATTCATACATTTTCAACCCTTAAAAATCAATTGTTATGAGTACTATAGGAGAAAACAATTTTTTGACAAAATTTTGCAACTTTTCAACTTTTGAAAATCACCCTTTACAACATTGCAGTTTTTATAAACTAATTTATAAGATATAAATTGAAAAAAATAGAATTAAATACAAAAAAATTATCAACATAAAAAGGCACCATATATTCTTATACATTTACATAAATAGTTGAAAATATTTACATTTATAGGTAAAACAATTATAATATTAATTTTATTCGTCATCAATTACATCTTCATCGTGATCTATGTCATCCTCATCTTCTTCAATTATTGGTGGACTGTTATTGCACCCTTCACCTGAGCACCCAGAACAAGTAGAGTTACAGTATAAACTAACTTTCTGCACCCATCTTTTTTTGCATTGGCAAAAAATAATTCTTAAAAATTTATCGGGTGCAGGTTGTTTGTTCATGCGTACGGGTAATAACAAACCATCTTTGGAATACCATCCCCAATCTGTTGCTCTGATATTTTCATTGCCAAGCTATAGACATATGAGCAGATGTTTTATTCTGTTGTATGGGATTTCAAAATAAGAACGCTTAAAATTTCGAATGTATACCGCCCCACTAGCTAATATACCGGTTTTGTAGATTATTATGCTCCGAAATGTACTGTACTATACTAATGGAATTTTCCGGAAAAGAATTAACTGGTTTTTTTAACGTATTTCCTTTAATTTTTAACGATAGAGTGTTTCTTCAAACGATTTGTAGAGGTTTTTATTAGCTACAAGGATCTGTAAATTAAATCTTTTTGGAACCCTTGGTTTTTAAATGGGGTGAGTTTAAAGGGCTCGAAAAAGATGGTGCTTTATCGTAAATCGATGCTTTAAACGGCTATATCTCGCCAAATATTTATTGTACAACAAATCTAAATGAAGGATAATTTTAGTCATTAAAAAAGCTACAATTTGGTAATTTTTATTTTTTTCATATATTCAGTATTTTCGGGTATATTTAAAAAAAGAAGAGTAGAAAATATAAAATTGTAAATCGTTTCTCGCTTTAAGCTGTACTTTTTCTAAAACTAAGCATTTTAAATGGGTCAAACTTCTTGGACGTATTAACAATGCATCTACAAAGGGAATTGCAGAAGGGTGAAGATCGATTTTAATTATGGGGGTGGTTAGGGTGTTGTTTTCCTCGATTTTTTCGTAAAAAATGAGGTATTGACCTTATTTTTTTATGATAAGTCTATTTATGCTCTTTAAAAAAGGTTTTGTGAGTTTTCTTCCAAAAATGCATCATTTTCCCGATATTTGACTTTAAATCTTTCAAATTTGGCATTTGAAGAAAACCGCTGAACATTGGTATTGTATTTGTAATTGTATTTGTCTTTTTAAAAGCTACAAATTTGTTCTCTACAATTTTTTTGATAAAATGCACCATTTTCGAGTTATTCGCGAAAAATCGATTAAAAACGTGGATTTTTTCGTCTAAAAGTTGTTACTTTCAATCGCGAATAACTTGAAAAATATCATTTTATAAAAAAAATGTAAATCACATTTTTTGGTTAGAATCACTTTTCTAATCGAAACCTGTAGTTAAAACGTAAAAAAAATGTTCACCCCGGAGATGGGGTGGCAACCACCCCCTAGGCTTTGACGCACTTTGGTTCGATATAGATTTTGATCCTTAGGCTATTACCTATCTTCTGTTAAATTTCCAGTCAATCCACGCAGCACGAAAAAATTGCGAGGTGGAATGCTTCATTTCCTGGACTATAACTGGTTTGACAGCATAATAAAATCGTAAATTTATGTGTAGCTTTCAATTTTTATGAGTTCAGAATCCAGCAGCACGCTGAAGTATGGGATTTTTTATAATATAATTATTTGACAATCTTTTGTTGGCCAACCAGCTACAGCAGAATTGAGCCGAAATACATTATATTCCTATGTTCCGAATTTATTTCGTTCAATCTGTATATATCTTGTATACAACGATAACATAATAGATTTAATACACGGATAAAGAAAATATATCTCTTTTGGCCAAATCAATTTAAAGGCTTTATAGAATGGAGTAGACTAGGGGTCGACAAATAATTTTATGTGGCGTCCGGACACTAGAAGAAAATTTGAATAAGGTCCAGAAAAAAAATGACAACATTTAATGACAAGATGTTTATTATTTTGGTACATTCTTAATGATAAACCAATTAACGTGAAAAGTTGCACCGACGGTCTTGAGCTAGTTGTTTATGATCTCGTTCTCGAGTTGAACAACAAATTCGAAGTGTATCTTTGAGGTAGGCGTTCGTTAATCGGGAGTGCTATTTGTTTTTCAAAAAATTCATTTTTGAGAAAGACGTTTTGCACCTTCCAGGTCCTACCCTATTTATAACTAGCAACGATAACCCACTTTTAAATTAAGATAAGGCCAAAAGACAATTATCAAATTTTCCAGATGTTTCTGATATTCCCACATCACAAGACGTCTTCTCTGTTCCCAAAACATCTAAACCAAAAAAAAGAGTCAAGTCGACTGGAAACACATTTGCTGTCCTCGACTCTATTAAAAACTTAATAAAACAAAAAATCCGCCCTTTTCTATAGGTTATTCTGAAATATGCCTATTTTTAGAAAATGCCACTAACTCTAAAAATCCTGAACTTATAGCAAAATATTACACCAATAAAATATCCGAAATTATTGACATCCTCACTTTTATTTACTTAAATATTCAAAATCCTCTTTAAAAAGAACAATTACCGCTATTAAGAAAAAATTATCCTTAAATTATAATTCATCTACAAAGGAATCTGACAACGACACAATTAGTCAGGATAAATAATGTCTGATACATTTTTAATTCAATGGAACCCAAACGGATTCTACACCCACCTTAAGCAATTAAAACTTCTTATAAACAATGTCTCCCCCCATTGTAATTTGTGTGGAAGAATCTCACTTTAAAAGAAATTCTGTAAAACTTGAAAATTATGTGCCATTTCTGAAAACCAGAAATGGAATGCATGCTATTGGTGGAGTAGCTACTTTCATTCGAAATGACACTGAAGCAAAAATCATTCCACTTAATACAAACCTGGAAGCTGTGGCTGTTTCAATTACCTACAGTAAAAACATCAGTGTTTGCAATATATATTTACCACATCTTAACCAAGACGACATAAATGAACTAACAGCACCCATAGAAAAATTACCCCATTCCAAAGTAATTCTAGGCGATTTTAACTACCATCACCCAACATGGGGTAGCCAACAAATCGATAAATGTGGTAACCTTCTACACAGTCTGATAAATAAATCAAATTTAATCTGATTAAACTCTGGAAAGCCAACACGATCCAATTCATACGGATCGTTCTCTGAAATTGACCTGACCCTGTGTAGCCCATCACTAACACACATGTTTCAATGGAACACAGTAAAAACTCTGCACGATAGTGACCACTTCCCCTTACTTATCTTAATTGAGACAAACCAACCTCTTAATCTGAATTCTTATCAAAGATGGAAAATAAAATCAGCAAACTGGCAACTTTTTCAAAAAGACTTGGAAGACGAGATGGAAAATTATGAGATAAAAAATGACATTCACAAAACCGTCACCGACTTTAACAACATAATTTTAAATTGTGCATCTACAAATGTGGGAAAAACTAAAGCGTGTAAAAGGCAACCGGTACCTTGGTAGAATCAAGAAATCTCTCGGGCCTTAGCTGCTAGCAAGCACGCCTTTAACGTTCTTAAGAGACACAAAACTGAAAAAATTCTAATAAATTTAAGAGATTGGGAGCTAGTACACGATTCTTAATAAAAAAGACTATGAAGAAGACCTGGATTGAATATATTAGAAGCATTAACACATCTACCCCAGCAAATATAATATGGAACAAAATAAAGAATGAAATGGATGAAAGGATCAAGTTTACCTTACTCAATAAATGCACTTTCATAATATAACAACCAAATCATCTCTTGTAGAAACGAAATTACTTAAATTCTAGTAGACGTATTTCAAAAAAACTCTAGCGACTCTGTACTAGATCCGATCTTTTCTACACACAAGATTACCACAGAATCTACAGACATCAAAATTCGCAACCAGATCTCTCCCATAAATGTACCCAAAATTTTGCAAGAATTAGATTTTTTTTAAACTTAAAAACAACATCCCTAGGTCCTGATGATATTCCATTAATATTTTTTAAAAATCTACCCCAAAAAGGCAAAAAGATACTTTTAGACATCTTTAATCACATCTTTTTAAATCATTACTTTCCTGATACTTGAACCAAAGCTATTATAATCCCAATTTATAAACAACAAAATCCAAAAGATTGTTCGACATCTTACCGTCCTATTTCCCTCACCTGTAGCATGTGTAAACTTTTCGAGAAAATTTTATATTACAGGCTTACATGGTTGTTAGAAAGTAAAAATCTGACCACAGTCCAAACTGGTTTTCGACGAGGAAGATCTGCTAACGACAACTTAGTGGCACTTGAGTCAACCATTCATGATGCATTTTTACTAGATCAGAAAGTTGTAGTAGTTTTTTTTTATGTGAATAAAGCTTTCGACACAACATGCAGATACCTCATATTAAATAAACTTGATAAATGGGGAGTTCAGTGACATTATGTTTGCGTTTATAAAAAACTTTCTGAATAAAAGGGAAATACAAATAAGAGTAACTGGATACACCTCTACCACTAGAGTTCTCTACAACGGTGTTCCACAATTAAAATCCCATTTTCTTGAGTTCATCTTCTTTGGGAATGGCGAGATGACTAATCTTAATGTTGTAGTTATTAATCTGTGGACTCTACTTGCACATCAATGAGTTGGTTTACTATTCTTTTATAAGATACATAAATGCAAATGCAGTTGTTTGCAATTTTCGAGGCAAAAACTATGTTCTTTGGAAGGACAAGTAATCCAATGGCAACTATATAATCATGAATTTTAATTCCTTCTATGGCAGGTAGTACAATAGCTTGGTCTTTTGCCAGATATTTAAATGTAGTTAGTATGTTTGAGTATGTAGACAATGTGGTGTTTTATGAAGGATTATTTTTATTTGGATTCATTTTTGGTTAATAACTTCTGTCTTTAAATTTATTTATCATAGTCAACTTTTTACCCGTGCCAATCCGGCTCTAAATTATAAGCAGACTTTTAATAAAAGTCGCTCTGGGAACCAGTCGAAGCGGCCTTTTAATAATTTTATTGACTTTCAAATTTGTTGTATTATGTATTATTGAGAATATTTATTTTACTTACCGCAATTTCAGGCCAATCGATGAAAAGCACTGTTAATTTTTGTACTAAACACTTTTAACTATTTTTGTTCACTTTAATCTATTAGATTTAAACGATATTATCGCAGGTAACCTAAATGTGGTTTGTTACACCAAGGTCAGAGCCGTCACGTATTTTTTACATTTTTGTTTGCAATACAATTAAGGGTATCTTGAAATTATTGTCAATTTTGTGGTACCGTTCGATGAAATCGTGTTTTATTTATCGAGTGCATAACTTATTAAATAATATGTACTTAACACAAATTACAAAGTTTACAAACTAACTATTGCTGCCTTTAAACTTTATCATCGATCTTTTGAAATCCTAGAATAAATATTTCTGTGCCGTAAAATTAATTCGCCATTTCATTAGCATGTATATGAGCACACAATAAAACAGCGGAAGAGGCTTGAAAGTACGTCATAAAATTTGTATACTAACATTGGACAACTCTTTACAGATATAGATAAAGCATTCAAATATGGTACGTGACATCCACGATTTTATCTTACCGACACATAGATGCATTTTCAAACGTTATCATGTTACTCATCTTACATATACCAAATTTATACATCAAGCTACCGTTAGAAAGAGTAACATAGTAGTTCACATGCATATGTTTTTATTGCAGCTTTAAAAGGGATTATATACCTAACGTTTGCATAAAAATATAATTATACAGGCTGTCCAGAAACTCTCCTGACATACGAAAACCAAAGATTTCTCAAATAATTTTAAGCAGTGGCGGCTCGTGGCCTAAAAAAGTGGTGAAGACGAGGAAACCTTGCTGGAGCCAAATGGAGTTTTGGTACCTACGTCGCGCCAAAATATCATTAAAAATTCGTTACAAAAATGTAGAGTTTAGGGCTTTAATAACTCGTAAACAGTTTTTTAGGGCACTTATACTAGATACTACTCGTTCTGCTTGCCTGGAGTATTCTAATTCTGAACCTTCGAGATTTCATTGAGGGTTTTTTTGTGGATTAAAATACCACGCCTGGTAAAACGGGTTTGTTGAGTTTCGATTCAGCCGCCCACTCTGGGTCAGATGCTGATTGCTGCCGATTACTTTTGGTCCGTCCCGAGTATTTCATTTACCCGGTACCATATATATCTAGGAGGCTCCCCTATCCGCCACCTGGGAAGGTGCCAGATGGAGGTCCAACGACCTCTCACGAGATGACAGAGAGAGAGAGAGAGAGAGACAGAGAGAGAGAAAGAGAGAGAGAGAGAGGACTAAAGTGACAGATGTCATAGAAAAAATTGCACAAGCCAAATGGAGATGGGCTGGACATGTAGCACGTTTAAATGATAATAGGTGGAACAAAAGACTCATAGAATTGAGACCTAGAGAAAATAAAGGACACCAAGGTAGACCACCAAAAAAATGGATGGATGACTTGAGAAAAACAGTGGGAAATTTGATGCAGATGGCACAAGATAGAGAAAAAATGGAAGAATATTTAGGAGACCTATATCCAAAATTGGATGCAAGAGGTTGCGGAATGATGATGGTGATGATACTAGAACCAAGAGTAAAGAGATACGTAAACAAAAAAAGCAGTATTAGATAGACTAATAGAACTGATTTATCTAGTTTTTATAAATCAAGTTGATCCTTTGGCCTTTTAAGGAGGCAAATCTATCAATAATATCCTCGTAGAAAAAGTGCTTCTGCATAAGTTTATTCAACAGTTCTTTATGAAGTGCGATAACAGTCAAACTGGATAATCTATCTTGTAAAATAGTGTGATGTCCTCTCGTAGGAGTCACTATCCGGGTAGCTTTTGGACAGTCAGAGACAGAGTTCAAAATAAAAATAAAACTTTATTGTCTTCCTTAAATTAAATTGACAAAAATCTTATGTTCATATTTACAATTTGGTTTAGTCTTCTCAGTACCTGGAATATTTATTCAAATTAAGTTTGACCTTGTCATATGAAATTAGTCTTATCGGCAAGCGAGTGTGTATTTGAAATTTTACGAGAACGTTGTATCGATTTAATAACAGCGGACGATAGGTACAGAGAAAGGAAAGGAACTCAACACGTTCCTTAAGTGATTCGGGTTAATACGACACTCCTCGACAGTCTCAACACGACTGCTTCAGAGTACGGGTAATGAAGAGCTCAACACGCTCTTCGGGTAACGGCGGTATGGAACGGAACAACTTGTGAACTCAACACGTCCACAAGCCGGGGTAGGGAAGAAGAGAACCTTCAGTCAACACCTGTCGATTCTGCCTCTATGAAGAAATGTTGCGGTTTATATAGCGGAGCTTGGTAATTAGTTTTGCCCTTTCTACTGTTGATACACTCCTACTTCATGGGTTGGTTCGCGCGCACGCTGGTTTAACGGTGATGGCTTGGACTCATCGTTACAATAGTGTTTCTTGTAAAAGTTTTTAACCTTTTTAAGCACGAAAACTTCTTTCTACGGAAACGCTTGTCAATGGAATTGTCAGAATTAAACAAAACAAATTATAGGCTTCTGCATCAATGTCTTTAATTGGTTGTAACTTTATAGCCAATTCTTGCATATTCATATTTTTGTAATTTTCGTCGGCATAAAGAAGGCAAATCTCACTTTGAAGTCTTTGATGTTTAGTAAATTGTGTGCCATAAAACTCAAATAAATTTTGAAAAGCGTCGAAAGAAAAGGTCAAACAGTATGACTCAAATTTTGTTGTATCTGCTAAGCTTACAAATTTTAATTTATCACAATCCTGAAAACGTATATCCATTTCCATTAAAATATAATCATATATTTTAAAAAATATTGTTCTCTATTGAGTATTAATTGCATTTTTGCTCATACCATCATCACACCTAAACCGTTTGGAAGTATTAATGACCGATATTGTCTTTGACTTTCTGACTTATGACTTTCTTTTTCAAAAATAGAATTAAAAAACTCTTCATTTCTTTTATCACTTATTAATTGATGAGTTCTCCTTATCTGGTTTAAACAAAAATGAATATCTAGGGACTGTTTTGAAGAACATCATATAAAATATCTGTTATATGAAAAATTTCGCTAAAAACTGTTGCTAAAAATGAAAACTCAAAATCATTTAAATCTTTTCAAAATCTTAGAGCCAGCTGAACTGATTTGCTGTCTGACTCTTCATAATTCATTAGTTTATCAAAAACCTCTTTTAATTTTTTCCAGTCTTCAATAGTTACACTGATTAATTTTGAATTAGACGACCATCTTGTCTCTGTAATTGTTGGCATACATCTAGCCGATGTAGATGCAAAAGTGTACGATCGTTTTGCTGAACTATGAAAAACGATGGGATTCCGGTAATAGTTGCAAATAAAATTCGACATTTTGATAGTTTCTTAAAGCTCTGTTGCAAAACAAGATTAAGTCGATGGGCTTAGAATAAAGTGCAGTAAACCTAAACTATACTATATAAAAAATATCTATGTAATAGACTAAATTTCAAAATATTGTCGCTGAGAGAAATTTCCAAAAAATAGGAATACTATATACACATTAAACTAGTACGTGAAGACGGATAGTTTATTTTTTAATTGATCTGCACTTGCCAGTTCTCTCAGCTATCACTAACGACACGCTGACGTCACGTAGCCATGGCAACCGCGAACGCTTGTACAGATGGATTTCGCATTTTAAAAATGATATTCACCTATTCTTAAATCATACATTGCTAGTGACACAGTTTAGGACTTGATCGTCAAGTACCTACCGCTAATAAAGCTAGTTATCTTTTTTTAATTTTTAGAATAATTAAAAGATAATAAATAATTAATTTCAGAATTTTGATATAATAATGTTGCTTCTATTTTTTATTTATTTATCTCAATTTAATTATATTTTTTTGCTGAAACTCACCTTCACCTACTCTCCTGGCCGGCCGCCGCTGATTTTAAGACGATTTAACCCAATTCACCTAGTCTGAAAAAGGGAGCTAGAGCTCTTTCAAAGATGGTGCCTTGTAAGTAGTTTGGCTTTAAAACCTCCTGAACGCTTCTATTAAAAAAAAATGAGTCCGATTCTTTTTCCTCCAGCGTTAAATCGATTCCAATAATTGCGAATTCCTAGTACCGTTTATAGGCGGTCGTTTTGGGTAGGTCAATGGGTATTTTAACGCATAACTTTTTTGTCCGTAACTTTTAAGCATTCGTCATACTAGATTATTGGATTTTAAGGTATTGTAGTACTAAAGGTACTTCTATTTTAAGTCGGTAATATATAAGGTTTTCGATAAAAATCAATTTAAAAATTTTTCGTTTTTTCGCCATGAAAGTTAAATTAATGTTTTCTCTACTATACTCTGTTTTTTAACCAGGAGAAGTAAACTACAAAAACAGATTCACACCCAAGAAAGTTACTAGATAAGTCACCAAATACATCTTCTATTTTTGTTGATAATCTCAGCGTTGCGGTAATCCAGTAATCCAGTCCAGTATCGGACCATGATAATATAACAAACAAAATATGCTCACTTACTGTTCTAATTTTAATCAACTTTACGCATGACGTCATAGCGAGACAAATCCAGGGGACTTGTGTGTAGCATATTTTAACGATGCATCATAGGAAACGTTGTTCCATTACTGTAATGAACAACTGCGAAACTTAAACTGTTAACATTAAGTATACCTCGATGCCATATCTTACACTAAGAAGTCATAACTACTTACTTTCTGTGAAAACGTGGTTTAAAAATTAATAAAAAATTTGTAAAATTAATTAAAGAAATATATGAATCCACGATTTGATTGTGTGTATTACAAACAAAATAAATATTGCTACAAAACATAAATTAAATATAAAAGGCCGGTAAAATGTAAAGACTTTATGAATATTATTTAGACATTTATTTTACGATTTTTCTCTTGCTGATATTGTAATGATCTTTAATATTTTTATTTGGAATTCGTAGTTTAAAAATTAAAATACATTTTACATCTAAAAAAAGTAATTTTACATCTTCGCTAACATTTACATATTTTGCAGCTTCTATTAAGTTTTTTAAATAATTTTTTATTATTTTTAATGTGTCGCCATTATACCTACGAAATAATGTAAATTTATTTATAACATTTATATTATAAATAAATTTAAATATATTAACATGAACACTTATGGGCATTTAAGTTGCCGTCATTAAAGTTGTTTCGGGCTTACGTCACAGGAACATGCGCGTTGACTTATCTTGGTTTGTTTAGTATTATGGTATCGGACAACCCTTAGACAAGGAAATAGAGAGGACGGGTAACACTCGTTCAACCAACCTTTAAAAAGTGAAGCATTTTTCGATGTGTCTGCCATGTTTTTGATGGTAAACAATGGATGTGACACCAGTTTTGTTTTTGTGTTTTTTAAAAAAAAAAAGTGAATTAAATACCGATTTTTTTTTACTTAACAAAATGATAAATTGTGCGTATATTCTTTGTAGAAATCGCAGCCAGCAGAAAATACATAAGTAAATATTTCTAATAGTGCAATTAGGTATTAAAATTTTAAACCTCAAAACTAATTTAAATTAGTATTTTCAGGAAAGGTGAGATCTAACTTAGTAAATAAGAATGCTAAATATGCATAGTTATTTCAGTAATTGTATTATAAAAATAATTTTACTCACACACCATGATGATCTGCCTGTGGAGGTGTGCGTTGAGGGTTAAAATTCCATAAAATTCCATAAAGACGTAAATACTTAAATAAATTTCGTTAATTTTGATTCCAAAATATTTGTATAAAATAAAATCAACCTTTAATGTACAAAAATGTTTAATTTTAAATACGAATTAGTCAATCCTTAAAAATACAATGATACGCCGCTGACCACTTCCTCTGGTGGCAGTTTGGCTTCACTTTTAGCGATACGGTTACGTCTTTTCTTGTCTAAGGGACAACCTCAAACGTCGATTCTACCCTGACTTTGTTTGTTTGAATAGTTTTTCACTTCCAATACATATTTTTTGTTTTTCTAATTACATTAATAAAATGTTGGAATGTTATGAACAAGTTGAAGAAGTTTTAGAGTTTATTTATCACATTGTAGAAAAAAATCGTCGATGGTATATATACATATTTAAATATGAGGTGATCTAGTTTCATGGATCACCTGAGTCTATGGTATTAAATTATAATTTAGAGAATATTTTAATCCAGATAGTCAATATTGTTACAGATTTAAGTATGGCTTTTCACAGAAATTTGTCTTTTAATTTGGAAATAGATCTTATATGCAACAAAGCTATGTAAATTCATCTCTATTTTGTTTTCCATTTACTCAAGCATGTATCAAAAAGTTAAAGAGAGTTCAGATTTCTGAAATACTGTTCTTTTAAACTGCGTAGAGCATATTCTTATTTCGGTGTGATCATTTTCTTGAATCTGTATTTTTTTACGAGAAGAGTAAAATGCAAAGTGATACTTTGTATACATAAGAGTGTACTTGTAGTTTCTTTAATATTGAATTCTTGATTAATTTTGACAGTGAGTTCAACAGTGAGTTTGACAGTCCCATTTGCTATCAATAAATGAAATTTACTGAAAATACTAGATGTCTGTAAGATAATCAACAAATTCAATCTATTATGTTACATTCTTGCATAATTTTGCAGTTTTCTTATGATGATCTACAACAGGAAGAATAAAACCAACTATATCAATACAATCAAAGTAAAACACAACATTACTAATGTTCTTTAATTGTGATGAAAACAACATGAAAAAGCTTCTTAACAAGTATACACTAAATTTAAATAACTTACTTTATGAGATCCTTACTTAGTATACTCATCATCAAACATACCAAGTATAATATCTTTAAATGAGAACAGTGAAATGTAAGTACATGATGTACACTGGTATGTTTCCAAAAACAGGTAACACAAAGGCTGTTGTACTTATATCTATAAATAGGAAAAATATTTTGATCAAACAAGAAGGGTTCTAAAAGTACTATAAAGTAAAAGTTTATAAATTATATTACAATCATTTCTCATGTAGCTCATAAATTTTAATTACAAAAACTATTTAATAGTAACAATAATATACCTGATTATAAAAACATTGCTCACTTTAACAATTCATTGCTCACACTTAACTTTTACACTACTAATACTTTAAGCATTGTTATTGTGCAGAAGAAAGAGTTTTCATTTAAAGTTTTCTTTTAATTATTATAGTAAAAAAAATCATCTGGCTAATTGGTCTTTACCAAAGCCATCTGAAAAACTAATATCAATACTTATGAACAAGCGCATTGACAGTAAAATCATAAATATAGTGCAAACATTATATTGGAACCAAAGTGCCATAGTTCAAATTGATGGGCAACACTCAGAAGAAATGAGGATCTGTAGAGGAGTTAGACAGGGATGTGTGTTATCACCACTTTTGTTTAACTTATATTCTGAAGAAATTTTCCAAAACACGCTCAATAATATCGAAGCGGGAGTCACCGTTAACGGAAAATTAATTAATAATTTAAGATATGCAGACGACACTGTGATCATAGCAACGAGTATAGAGGATCTACAACATCTTATCGAAAGCTTGAGTATAAATAGTGCTGAGATGGGAATTACTATAAACGCTAAAAAAACGAAGTACATGCTGATTACAAAAAGGCCACAAAATATACATCACCTATTGACAATAAATGGTAACGTGATAGAACAAGTGTAAAAATATCAGTATTTGGGAACTTTGATCAATGAAACCAATGATCATACTGTAGAAATAAACAGACGAATAGAGATTGCCAGATCAGCATTTATACGAATGAAGCCACTCCTAACGTGCAAAAATCTAAATTTGGAGATCAGACTACGTACCATTCGCTGTTATATATTTTCAATATTATTATATGAACATTAAAAAAATGTAATTTAAAAAGAATCGAGGCCTTCGAACTCTAGTTATACCGCAGAGTATTGAAAATATCATGGACTGATAGAATTACAAATAAAGAAGTACTGGAGAGGGTTGGTAAAGAAACAGAACTAATCACCACTATACAAACCAGAAAACTGGAATACCTAGGCCACGTGATGAGGGGACCAAAATATGAAATTTTGAGACTGATAATACAGGG
Organism: Diabrotica balteata; assembly: GCA_918026665.1. Classification (NCBI taxonomy): domain Eukaryota; kingdom Metazoa; phylum Arthropoda; class Insecta; order Coleoptera; family Chrysomelidae; genus Diabrotica; species Diabrotica balteata. The sequence goes on along the minus strand of OU898280.1, from coordinate 77,738,474 downwards.
AAAGATTCAAGAAAGAAGATCTGTTGGCCGAAGGCAGAACTCATGGTTAAAGAATCTACGTGATTGGTACCAATGCAGATCGTTTGATTTGTTTAGAGCAGCAAGTTCTAAAATAAAAATAGCCATTATGATTGCCAACCTCCGTAGGGAGACGGCACTCTAAGAAGAAGAAAGCCATCTAATTAAATAATAACAAAAAAATTCTTCCGAATTTAGCACGATGTGTACCTGGCGAAATACACAGATTTTTTTACTCTCTTAAAATAGATAATAGTATCGTTTTATTTAACTTGCTGTACTGTTTTACTCCAATAAATTTCTTCTGTTGAATTTAACTTGATTTACAACTACCTCTAATAAGTGATAAACGAAAACATGAAAACAACTTTATAATTATTTCAATGTTTATTTGTTATTCATTTATTCTTGGATATAATTCATTGTGTGTAATTTTAAAAAGATCTAATTACGCAAAAACATGGTCTAAGTAAACTACTGGTAAATACATACATCGAATCGTGAAAACACGAATACGAAGAAACATCACAAAAGTGGCCATTAGTCCGTGGATAATAGAAACAGAACTCTTTCGCATTATTTTAATTCAGATTATGAGACTATCGAACTTCAAATCACAGGATGGTACTAATATAAAGTTAAACAAAAGGAACTTATATATATATATATATATATATATATATATATATATATATATATATATATATATATATATATATATATATATATATTATTGAAAATTTACGTGCTCGGCAACAAAGGCCACTTACACGAAAACGGTTACAAAACGGTTACAAATGTAAATAATTTACAAAAATATGTCAAAGAGTACACACTACCACAACACAATCAAAATTATATTTTATAAAATAATTGAACGTCTTTGAGGTATTTAAGACTTGAGGTTATTTGATCCAAGTTATTGAGTATGTCTTTTAGATCACTTTTAAGGCAATAATATAGTCTTTTTGCTGAATACTGATGACATTCGGTGAGAATATGGTTAACTGTTAGGTGTGATTGACAGGTCTCACGAGTGGGTCGGTTGCTGGATGACATCAGGTATCCATGTGTTAATCTTGTATGTCCTATTCGAAGTCTTCGTGTTACAATAGCGTCTCGTCTGGACATACCGGCAGAGGTCAAATCAAGGGGGCTATTGACTAACTGTTGGATTTGATGTAATGCTGAGTTATTGTTGTCCCAGTGTTGTTGCCATCGGGTTCTTGCTTGTTTCTTAATGTGAGACTTTAAATCTTTACTGATTTGTATATTAACCGTATTATCAGCTGATGCTGAGGCAAGTTTTGCATGGCTATCTGCAAGTTCGTTGCCTGTAATACCAATATGGGATGGTATCCAGATCAATGTAACTGTTATTTTTTGGGAAGCGATTAGTTGGTAACAATCAAGGATCTTTTGGACAATAGGATGATCAGTGAATATATTTTGGATAGATTGTAATGAGGCTAGTGAGTCTGTGCATATTGTCACTTGTTTATTTGGAGAAGAAATGGATTTGAGAGCTTGAAATATGCTAAATAGTTCGCCAGTATGAACGCTACAAAACGAGGGGATACAAGATGAATGTGATAAGGTTATTTGACGTGGTAACAGAACAACCTACTCCTGTATCATTCTTTGAGGCGTCAGTGTAGAGTACTGTGTCGTATTTGTTTGTAAATATAATTTCTTTAAAATATGTTTTAATGAGTTCCCTAGCTGTTGTAAGTTTATCGAATCTTGTAAGCGATGTGTTAAACAGAGGCATGATTATAGACCAAGGAGGATATGGAGGTAGGGGTCGTGGGATTGTTTCTGATAGAGAGATGTTATTAAGTAATTGTGTTAGAATTAGTGGCAAGGGTTTTATTGATGGTAATTCAGAATAGTAATGCTGGTTGTTCGTTGATGAAGTAAGAAGAGGATAAACTGGATTGGAGGTATTGGATGAAACGGAGGCAGCATAGTAAAGTAATAATTGTTCACGTCTAATCCAAAGTGGGGGCTCATTGGCTTCGCAATATAGACTTTCTACGGGACTAGATTGAAAGGCTCCTAAACAAATTCGTAAGGCTGTATGATGTATCGAATTTAAAAGGTTAAGGTGTGTTTTAGAAGCAGACATATATATGTAACAACCATAATCCAGTTTGGAGCGGACGATAGACCTATATATCTTAAGCAGGGAGTTCTCATCTGCACCCCAATGGTAGTTTGAAAGAGTTTTAATAATGTTGAGCCTCTTGTTTGCTTCACCTTTTATTTCTAGTATATGTTGTTTCCAGGTGAGTCTTGAATCAAACGTTACACCGAGAATTTTGCATTCACTGTCTACTGGAAGATTTGCTCTCTCAATCATAATATTAGGGGATAGGAAGGGTGATAGTCTACTAAATTTTATTATTTTTGATTTTGTATGTGATAAAGATAGATCTATGGAGCTTGTTTTTTTAACTAGTGTATCTACTCAACTTGTTAGATGACCAGATTAAGTTAAGCATTTTAAGAAGCTTAAGCTGACCTAAGCTAGATAGTTTTTTTATAAAAATGTAAGGAATATCGTCGGGGCCGGAAGCAGTGTTCTTAAGAGTTTTAATAACCGATGTAAGTTCTATGTAAGAGAATTGGGAATTTAAGTAATCGATATCTTTGACAGTTGCCGAAGAACTTGGGAAGGGGGCATCGGTTATTTGCTCGATTTGGAGGCATTTTATTTTGCTTTTAAATTTTTTGTCGAAGTGACTGGCTAAGGTCTCACCAATTTCTTGACTGTCACTTATTACATTATCATTCAAAATTAGACTAGATATTTTAGTATTTGTGTTGACTCCTTGAATTTGTCTTATTTTTTTCCAACGAATAGTAGGACTGGTGTTTTCATTGATAGAAGATACGTAGTTTCTCCATGACGATTTTTTACTTTGTTTTATAGTAAACCTCGACCTGGCTCTAGCTTTTTTTAATTCTGTGAGATTTTCTGGTGTTTTGTTTTTCCGATAATCTCTAAGTGCCACCTTATGTTGTTCTATGGAGATTTTGCAGGAATTATTTCACCAAGGAACCCTTTTATGTTTGTGTGAAATAGAATTTTTGCCAATATGCAAATTGGCAGCTGAGAGAATCGTGTTTGTGACTAATGATAAATTGTAGTCAATATTATTTGATAGTGTGAGAAAAGGTAAGGTGGTATCTGTTTTAGCAGTGTAGCTTAGCCAGTCAGCATTTTTGAGTCGCCAGTAGCTTCTTGATATAGTTTGTATAGAGTTGGAGATATCAGTGGACATAAATATAGGGTAATGATTGCTATCGTAAAGATCCTCAGCGACTTTCCAATTCAGTAAAGGTGCAGATTTTGGATCACTAAAGCTAAGATCTATAGAAGAAAATGTGCCAGAGGAGAAATTCAAGTGTGTACTAGAGCCTGTATTTAGAAGACAGGAATCTGTACAATTAATTACGTTTTCAACAGTTTTATCTTTGTTTGATGTGCTATTGGAACCCCACATAGGGTTGTGAGCGTTGAAATCGCCAACAAGAATGTATGGAGAGGGGAGCTGGAAAATGAGCTTTAGAAGTTCTATTTCCCTTAGAGAATTATTGGGTGGAATGTATACGATACAAATAGTAATCTTATTAGGACACCAAGTGGTTGTGGCGATAGCCTCAAGTTCAGTGGTGAGAGGAAGGTGCGAAGAAAATAGTTCATTGGAAATAAAAATTGAAGTTCCACCACTGGCTCTGTTGCAGTCAGTTCGCATATAATGATATCCTTCAAAATTCTTTAGTTTAGGAAGTTTTGTAATTTTTGAATTGGTTTCTTGTAAACATATGATTTCAGGTTGTTCTTCGATAGCTAATTGCTGGATTCTTTCTATGCGAGGAAAGAAACCATCGCAATTCCATTGAATTATTTTGAATGTAATGTTTAAGTGAAATAAGTGTGGGACTACTGTAAGGATCGTTGAGAGCGTTGAGAAATAGGAGCGTTAAATTCATCATCAGTTAGGTAATCGGATGATGCACTCAAATTGTCAGAGTCTTCAGGATTAAGCTGTTTTTTAATTTTTTTTGCAATCTTGTTATTCGGTTTTTAAAGGATCTCTCTTTTGTTTGTGAATGAAGAAGAGACAAATCATTAAGCAATCCTTGGATATTGGAAGTGAAATTAAAAGCTTTTGTAAGTGGGTCTGGTATGCCATAGGTAGTTTCTAGGAAAGCTATAAATTGGTTTTCAGTAAGAGTTAGTTCGGATAAGTTATTTTTATAGATAGCGTGGACTGCATTATAAAAAATGGGTGTCAATTTATGTTCTTCTGTAACTATCGTTTTACTTTTTTTCTTTTGCGGCTTGCTGTCAGAATTAATGGTAGATTTTACATATAAGGGGGAGGCATTTGATTGATAGTTGGGTCTGGAGTAGGAGCTGGAGAAAGTTAAGAAGGAGTGCCAGCATTACTGTCACTGGATATAAATGACATAGAAGGAAAGACAATAAGAAATACAAATCGTTTCGGATTCACACAACATTGAAAAAGGCAGTTTATATTTTCCGTTTGGTACGTTTGAAAAATTCCCATAAAATTGATCTAATAGTGAATTTCGACTACCTAAATAGAGAGTGATTTATTGTTGGGAGATGGCTCTAAATAAAACTTTTATGGCTTCTTGATTATACCGACATTGAAACATCCAGTGATTAAGGTCGTCATAATTTCCATTACATTCACATATATCAGTCTATTTTATAAAGGTAAGCATTTACTGTAGCATGTCCCAAAAGACATCTAACGTACATTGTCTAAATTTTCCGAGAGATGGGACTTCTGTTACTTGGAGAAGTAGATGGAAGAGTTGGATATATACTGCAGTATGTAATTTTGCTACTGTTAGTAAAGGATTGCCACTCAATTTCCCAATTAAGTCTAACATGTTTCTTCCTAGCTGAAACTATATCCCATTTGGGCAACTCGTTGTAATCTAGACCCACTAAAGTAGCGTCTTTAGCCAAATGGTCTACTTTTTCATTCTTCTCATAATAAAGAAAATATATAAATATTATACGATACCACATATATATATATATATATATATATATATATATATATATATATATATATATATATATATATATATATATATATATATATATTGTATCCATGTTGAGCATCTGGGCCCACTGTGTGCGAGGCGATAAGCGGTATTTTGGGTGATTTAAGCTACGAACTATCTTCCTTGGGTGTGTATTATGAATTTGGAGGTTCTTCTCACTCTGGGCTTTTTGTAGAGTTTTGTCCATCTGGGGGGGTTTTTTGTTTCTTTCTCTGGTTTTACTTTAATCTACTATTTGTTGTTTAGGTCTTTTGTGCTTCCATATGGGAAGCCTTACTTCAGTTGAGAGAGCACGTACTAGAGTCTGACGTACAAAAGTTAGCCATGCCAAAGTTGGAGTGCTGCCAATTAGATTGGAGGGTTATACAAAATATGGCGGAGAAGATCTTTAAAAACACCGAAGTCCAGGTGTTAGTTTGTTGCAATCCGCATAGTTCCTGGTGCGAAGAGAAAACCGTGCCTTGTCATTTTTACACAACTGGAAGTTGTAAAAGAGGGTTCAGTTGCCGATGCCAGCATACCGTTCCATTTCCAGTCCCGACAAGGTGCCAGGAGGAACTATCTTTTAAGAGGGGGGCAATGTTACGATAATAAATATTATGGCGTATAAAAACCGTAAACATATTTACTCATTCACGAATTCTTCAGGTTAAATACTACGGAATTCTCCAGAGAGGTCAAATATCCACTTTAGGTACCAAGAATGCAGTCGGCGGCGACCCTCCGAATTTACCAGAAGGCGATCGACTTTTCTAGTCTAGCTGAATGAGTCACCTCATAGCCAGATGTTTCAGGTCTGGCGGTATTGGATATAAATAACAGGGTTTTTATTATGGCGGGTAGTCAAAAGAAGATATCGGGCTTGGTTACAATTGTATCGCACGTACATAAATTATATATTTATTCAGTATAAAATAAATTAGTAGTAATAAAGACTTTGATAAATTCGTGAGTGTTATAAATATTGAACTTTAGTAAACTCAAATTAAGAACAATAAATTAGAATTAATAAAAACATTATAGTAAGTTTAATGAATACACCTAAGGTAACATTACCTGACTTACCCCTACATTACCTGAGGTAACCCTTTGTTAACTATCCTTGGAACAATCAGTGAATTAGTTAAACAAATATGGACTTGTCTATTTGTAAATAGATTGACTAGGATATAAGCACATTTACTAGGCACTCCTAATTTAACATGTTGATCAAGCAGACGGTCGAGAATAACGTTATATTATGCACCAGAAATGTCCACAAATAAAGCAGAGGTGTATTGGTTTTTAGAATAAGTTAAAACTGGATATCGGTTGCTAACTGTGAAATGCAATCCATAGTTCCTTTCCCTCTACTAAACCCAAGCTGACTGTGTGGGTAAAGTTTTTGGGATAGGTATTACAAGACACTGCTTTAAAGAATCGCAGTTATCACCTTTAATTATAATATTGTTAAAAATATCACGAAGAAATTGAAGTGCTATTGTAGGCAAGTTATATATTATAAGATAATTGATACTATCAATCCCAGGGGATGATCTCTTATAGAATACTTAATATTAGCAGTTAGTTTATTGATAGTATTATGAGATGACAAAAAATGTGATGTAAATGTATCTTCAGTGGGATATATTGGAGAAGGAACAGAGCAAGGAGCTATTTTATGAAACAAATTTTCAACGATATTTTCGTCGTGCACACACAGATTTTTATTTTTTTTTTTAATCTTCTTAATTATATCCCTTATTTCAGTTCGATGAGTTTGTTTGTTTAGATTGAGGCAGAAGTTAGCCTAACTATTTCTACATTTCTGTTTAAAGATTTGTTTACATTTAACATTTATTTTTTGATATTCAACAAAGCTTGCCAGACACATATTTTGTTTGTACCTTTTGCATGCAAGTTTTCTTTTATTCGATATCTCACGGCACTCCTTGTCCCACCATTTAGGTGATTTGAATGATATGTTTGAGGATGGTTTTAGAATTTTGCAAGCTTTGTTCGCAGCATTCGTAATATGTTCCATTAAAAATATACACATACCGTTGGTATCGATGCAGTTTGGTGGCGTGGAAAATAATTTCTCTATTTTAGCTATATATAGGGTCTAATTTGCTTCATTCATAGACCATCTATATAATGGGGACGTGATTGCATTGTCATTGTGATAATAGTTACTAAGCGTAATACTGATTGGGTAATGATATGATCTATATGTATCCTGACTAACAGACCAACCAAGTGTAGGACATACCTTATATGAAGTAATTGTGAGATCTTCTGTAGACTTAGCCTGGCCAGGAGGGGAAATTCTTGTGGCAGATCCATCGTTTATAACAATCAAGTTTGAAAAATGTTCTAAAGCATCCACCAAAACTCTGCCATCATGTGAACATGTAGGTGAGCCCCACATGCCGTGATAGGCATTAAAGTCGCCTCCTATTATGCAATCAGGTTTTATTTGACTAAATAAATGTATGTAGTCTTGATATTTCGCTTTAACATTGGAAGGTTTATATAGAGATACTATAGACAGTTTTTAGTTAGGGGAAGGACGTCGAAGATGACGCACCTAAGCAAAATACATTTTATTTAAGGGTAAAAAATATTTAAGCTAACTTTGAATGCTACGAGCCTGTAATTTGGACATTTCTATAACCAATTTCTAGGATTATTTTTAAATTCAATGAAAGGAAGTTTTTTTTATGCGGCTTTTTTAAAAAACGCTTTTGCGCCATCTTACCTTCCACCGAGGGAAAGATGACGCACAGTGATGGTGAAGATGGCGCATGTAGGTATCTATATTAAAAGCGCAAGTGATATGAAAAGAAAATTTATTTTTTAATACTGAAAGTAAGAAGATGTAAACAAAGCTTTTTTAGCATATTAACAAAAGTCACAAATGTAGTTTTCGGGACTTTTGGCTCCACTGCATTCTTTATGCACCCATTGTCCACAATTTGTACATCTGAACCATGTTTCCGTCTTTTTGCCGAAGTCTCCACATAATATGCAGATATCAGTTTCACCTCCCTCGTTGATTATGTCATCCAACTCATCGTCATTGCAAAGACCTTCTTCATCAAAATCGCTTTCTTCAGTATCGCTATCCTCCAAGATTTTTTTGTTTATTTTTTGTTTGATTATTTTTTGTACTTTGGCTTTCCCTTTATTTTTATTTAGTTTTAATCCTGCATCATTAACCAATACTTGTCTGGTTACTTTTTTCTTTCCTTCTTCCGACTTCGTCAGTTTTTCTTTTTTTTTTATTCTCTTTTTCTTCTAAGAATTCTTTTAAAGGGGTGCTTGTTAGAATTTCAGAATGTTGCTTTTGTCGTCCATATTTTCTTTTAATTTTTTTATTGGGCAAAGGAACTGGAGAAATAAGTGAAAGAGAAATATGTGGACGTTTGGTTATTTCATTTTGTTTTGTGGGGGTTGTGTGACGACTTTCAGGAGACTGTCGGTTGATGGACGTGGTAATTCTGGTTCTCTTATAGATGGTGTTGTTATTAGTGGAGGTGTTCTCTGAGGTGCAGATTCAGGAGAAACATCTCTATCCAAGCTATCATTGTTTAAATTATCAGCAGGAAAAAAGTCATGTGAACTTATCAGAGTTTAACGGAAAAATTCCGCACGTTCCGAAACCAGAAACAGCCTTATCAATATTTGCCAACTGATCATATGCTAACTTAAAAATATCGGCGACATCATATGGAGTAATTTTATCTTCAAACTCTGAGTTGCTGATCTTAGATTTTAGAGAGGAATTGCAATGGCGACCATACGCATATTTTAATGCAGAAAAAATGACACATCAAGAGGTTGTAATTTGTGGGATGTGTGGGGTGGAATACTAACCATTATAATCCCATTCTCTTTGCAGTAATTATAAATATCCAGTGAAATATGGCTCGAGTGATTATCTAATACTAACAGCACGGGATTATCTGGACTAGACAGGACTTTTTTTTGGAAATGCTTTAGCCATAATAAAAACATAGACGTATTACTCCATCCATTATCCGTGCAGTTGTAAATCGCACCGCTTGGTCCATTTTTCTGAAGCTGTGGGCTCATCCTCTTCCTGGGAAATATAAATAATAGAGGTATGTAGTTACCGGAGGCACTGAACGCCATTATTACCGTGATATTCTTCCCTCGCTCCCGCGAAGAAATGATTCCAAACTACTTTACTCCTTTGGGTCCAAGTCTTTTACATGATTCTTTAGGAACCGTAGATATACCGGTTTCATCAACATTGTAAATGCGATCTGGCAGAAATTTATATTTTTCTTGCACTGTTTCCAAATTAAAAAAAAAAGCGGTCTACTTCTATTTTATTGAAGGCTGTTATTCTATTAATGCTTGTAGCTTCTGGCTTTCTCAAGGAAATTTGAGGATTTCGTTTTATAAATCCTAGATACCAGTCTTTTCCAGCCATTTGTTTATTCTTATTAAAATTGTGTTTAATTTCATTGCGTTCTGCATAAGCAAAAGCCATGGTTCTCAGCTCTATGCAAGTGATACCAAAAAATAAATTGGTCAGCTTGAGAACATGATCTAGTATCTCCTTTTCATGATGTGCCGAAAACAATGGGGCTCTACCAAGAGACTCTGATTTGACTTCCTTTAATAAATTTTTAACCTTAAGTTTTCTCCTCAATGTAAATAAGATGACGCAGTCTGCGTCAACTTAGCCTGTTCAGCATAACCTACAAAAAATGGTTATCAAAATTATCCATCATCAAATATTTAACAGATAAATCCTCGCTAACTGAAAATAAATATCACCTACTCCCATGAATATGAAGAAAATCCAATGGAACCATTTTTAAACAACTTACCATTAATATTCACAGTGTCAAAAATAACAAGAAATCAACGTGTATCGCGTTACTCTGCCTCACAGATACTAAACAGTACGAAAGCTGACCGATGAAGTTTTAAAGTAATAGTAGTTTCTAAAGGAGGGCGCCACGGGTATAAAAACTGAATTTAGTGAAGTACTTGATAAAATACAGAGGTGCGTCATCTTAGACGATGCGTCATCTTCCCCGTCCTTCCCCTACTAAGAATGATATTGATTCCACAAACTTCAATTTTTGGATTAAAATTATGATTAAATTGAATGACTTCGTATATAATTTTATGTGAAATGAAAATTTCTACTTCCCCATAACCTTTATTTCTATTAAACACAATAACGTTATATTTATTAAACTTTATGTTTCAGAAGTTATTGCAATATCAAACTTTTCCTCCATTAAAATTTGGTAAAAAGAACTTTTGTTAGCTTTAAGAGATCTAGCGTTCCTCTGAATAATCTTAAGATTTTGTTTAAAAGACATCTTTGAGTTTTTTTTTGTTTTTTAGCTTTTAAATATATTATCAACAATGTTTTTAATTTTATTTTCAAACTCTATTTTTTCAAAATTTAAACTACTATTTGATAATGGATTCTGTAAAAATTGGTAAAAAAAAACTTGTTAACATGGTAATTAATTGATGTTTAAGTGTTGAAAAATCATTTTGCGGCTCTTTTAGAAACTGAAAGACCGATCCTGCACAAAAGCTAGTATTATATTCTCGTCTAATGGGTGGGAAATTATTAATGGCTGCGACAAGGGTTAAATTATTAAAAAATAGTTTTCTTTAATATAATTTAGTAGTATAATAGATCAACTCTATTAAATTACTGAAATTTTGTGTTAACCAATGTTCGACTATCATCCTGTATAATATAAAGTATCGGCATATCCGAAGTGTTTATCCTCATTACATACCCTGAGATATTGCGTAACGACAAAATAATTAGAATGGGATGTGAGAGTATAATTGTGGATAAGTCGATATGATTCAAAGCAGTAGCAATTGCATACAATTTCAAACTGACTGGTCACGGAGATACGTGGTTCATGCACTTAGTTAGGTGGTAAACAGATAGGGTAAATATTATGGGCGGTTAAGACATTGCATAATTTGTATGCATTTAAATTTTTATTGTCTTGACCTTGACCATTCGTTAACTAATCTTTGAACGACGCTATCCTAAAACAATTTTTTATTGAAGGTGATTACTTGGCAATATCGCACTTAACGAAGCCCTTAACGATAACTTTTCAACGAAATCATATTCCACTTCACTTCATTTTGCTGCATTTCACTCATATTCATTTTGCAGAGGTATACCAAAAAAAAAATTAAATATTTATTTAAACACATAAGTAATTAATTAAATCCAAGACCGATATAGTTATTAAATTATCATGTGTCTTTTAATAGGTAAACTATTCTCTCTGTGCGTAACCACGGTAGGGGTACCTTGAAACAATGCCAGCGTGCGTAGCGGCGAAATATGACAAAATTGGACCTATCTTTTACGCATAAATTTTATCAAAAAATGGGTACACATACAAGTTGTGTATTTAATTGTGCAAATAATAGAAAAATAAGAAAGTGTAGTTTTTATAGGTTTCCAAAGATTACATATAAATTCGAGAAAGAAAAATGATAGATTCGTGATATTAATGTGAAAAAGTAAATATCACATAATTTCATTTTTATGCAATTAAAATAGGAAAAATTTAAATAATTTTCCTTAAATGATATTTCATAAGGTTTCAAGCTAACTGCAGCCTGCCGGATGACTTTAGCTTTTATATCATACTTTACTACTATTGTTTTTAACTACCTGCTCTTCCACATGAAAATCTTGATTTGCCACTACTAGATTTTTTCCTTTCTTTTCCGTTTGGGGTTGCAAAGATAAATTATGATGAATTTTTAGAAACCCAGTTTTAAATACTAAATTTATTTTGTACATAAACTGAAAAAATATAATTAAAAACCCAATTATTAATAATTGGCAATTTCCTATATATTTAACATATGTTTAACCTCAAATTGGGAGGTATAAAACTCTCAAATGAAGGCAATAGGTCAGTTACGCACGAAACGAATAGTTGTTTAATAATATAAAGTAAAATTTTATTGTTTTTATAGAGTACCTAATACAGTACTTCAAAAAACAGAAATCTTTGCCTTATTTTTTTCATTAGACTAAACAATCTGAAATTTTAACATACAATCTCGTCGTCGCACTTCATTCTCTATTTATAGAATTGCTGTCTGCTATGAACGTTATATTTGTTTTGTTTTAACGTGAATTGAATTGATTTAACTATTTATTTAAATATATAAGTAATTACATAAAAATTTAATTTAAGACCGATATAATTATTAAATTAGCATGTGTCTTGTGACAGGTATCTTATAGTTGTCTAACAAATTAAAGTAAAATTTTATTCATATTAGAGAGTACCTAATACAGATCTTCAAAAAACAGAAAACTTTGGAAAATACTTATTTTTTTATTAGACTAAACAATCTGAAATTTTAACATACTTTCTCGTCATTACACATCATTCTCTATTTATACAATTGCTGTGTGCTGTAAACTTTATATATATATATATATATATATATATATATATATATATATATATATATATATATATAACTGTTTTGGATGTGTTGGAGTCAATAAAAGGGGCTATTTGTTGACTATTTTTTATATACCTTGACATACCATTTTTTTCCAAACGAGTCACAAGTACTTCTTTTTCTTATATATATATATATATATATATATATATATATATATATTTAACTTTGAAAGTTTCCTTGTGTTTATTTATTTATATAAATATAAAAATATATTGTTCATATAAATTAAAATGAATTGAGCTAAACTATTACCATGTGAATGCGTGTATATAGTAGCGCATTTGTTTATTTTAGTAAATTCTCGAAATATAAAATAAAGATGGCACTAACTACTAAAGAGTTAATAGCTTTGTTAGAAGAAGACTCATATTGTGAAAATGCTTACTCACTTAAAGTGTTTTATTTGCCACCGACATTAGATTGATTAGATTAGATTGATAAAAACGTAATTGAGAGCATTCTTTATTTTACAAATATTTATGCATCGCAGAATAATCGTCACGATTTTGAAATGAATAACGTAGATTTGTATATTATCTGGTTCACACTCTGCTTCTAGTTGATATACATTGGTCAAAGGATAAGGATAAAGAAGGGCACATTATAAGAGAAAGCATGAGCCGACATAGATTTATATTTATAATTTATAATAGTGAAGAATCGCTACATCAGTATCAAGCTTAGTACATATCCCTCAATCTAAATTTGCTTTAGTAGATGAAACCAAATTCGACAATATTGGCCACATTACAAAAAGAGACGATAGTGCAATAATGTAGGATGTGCAAAAGTACTACTATTTATTTATGTAAAAGGTGTAGAATGCATCTACACCCCAAATGTTTTCGAAAATTTTCACCTTACAATTTAATTTACATTTAAAATCAAATATGTTCCTTTATTAAAAATTTTATTGTTTTTCTTGAAAATGAGAAAAAAATCGTTTTGATTGTAAATTAGTCTTAAGTTATGTGTTTTTAACCTAATCAAATAAATTAATTGTCAAATATCTCTTTGTATACTGACCGGCTGTTAACGTTTTCATACTATATAAAGAATAAACTTGCTGCAAATTTACTTTACTTACCTCAAAACTATTATGAAATTAATAATAATGTCTTTTTAATAAATATATTTCCAAGAAATAGAACACACTACGCCTATGCACAAAAGAATTTGGAACGAATAAACATAAACTACAGTGTATTTTTATGTATGAGAGAGTAATAAAACAATAAATTATGTATGCAAATCCCTAAACTGTTCATACGGGTGACTCAATGAAAAACAGATATTTGTCAACAAGTTTACAGAAGTATATAGGAACACAATTTTAAATTGAGTATGACCACCAGGTATAAAGGTTGGAGCAGAATAGAATACAATAGTTGTGAGGGTTACTAATCCCTAAATAAGATTGCCAGAGTCGGAGTGATGGAGGTTAACAGGTACTAATGAATTTGTAAGAAATGTAAGATGTTTATTTTATTGGTTATATATAACCAATAAAACTTTAATAAGTACCTACCTATTTGCAAAATAAAGTTTAATTCTTAAGATAAAATAAAACGTTTTATTTAATCTGAAACGAGTGCATTCCACGAAGTAAGGGTTTCAACAATCAAACATTTAATTCTTTAATTCCAGGAATCTACGACAGTAATTGACTAGATAATTACCTTCTAAACTCATTCCACAGAAAATGTGATAGTGGGTTTTTCCATTTTGTAGGAAGGTCCAAGTGGCGTATTCAAAATTCTTAACAGTTCACTAAAAGTAGGTACTTCAGTTGCAAGGTGCACTTTATTGTGTATACTAGTGTTATGAAAAATTTGAAAGTGCCGTGTAAACGCCGAAAAATTGGTCCTTTAACAGTTAATGAAAAAACATTAATATTTAATAAGAGAAATGTGGTAGTTTTCAAATGCCACGTAATGCTCCAGGGAAACCAAAATTTCAAATAGAATATCATTTTAAAGAAGGACTTCGACGGAAAGTGCATGAATTCTTCTTTAGACAAGAATTTCCAACATTGGATAAAGTTCTTGTCTCAGTTCGAGATGATAAGGATTACCCAGAAATGAGTCGAAGTACGTTATGGAAACTTTTAAAAAGAATAGGCTTCCGCTGGAGAAAGAATCCCAGAAAGTCTATTTTATTAGAAAGAAGCGATATTGTCATATGGAGAAGACATTTTCTAAGAACCATAAAGGAAATGAGAAACCAAAAAAGAAAAATATTTTATCTTGATGAAACATGGATCAACGAGGGTCATACACCAAATAAATTTTGGCAGGATGAAACTGTTACAAGTCAAAGGCACGCTTTTGTAAATAACTTATCTACTGGTTTAAACCCACCATCAGGAAAGGGACGCAGGCTGATAATAGTACACATTGGCAGTTCAGACGATTTTGTTGAAGGTGGTTTATTAACTTTTGAATCAACTCGTATCGGTGACTACCATGAAGACATGAACGCTGATGTCTTTCAAGAATGGTTCGAACAAATGATAGATCTTCTTCCTAAGAACTGTGTAGTAGTAATGGATAATGCAAGTTATCACTCCAGACTTATAGAAGGACTGCCCACAACCAAGTGATTAAAAAAAGACTTGCAGAATTGGCTGAGTTCAAAAAATATTACGTACCATCCCGGATCTATAAGAAAGGAACTTTATTCGTTGTGTGCCCTTCATAAAGAAAAATTTAAAAATACGAAATTGATGAAATTGCCAATAATCGTGAAATGACAGTACTATAGATACCCACCATATCATTGTGAATTAAACCCGATTGAACTGGTATGGGCACAGATAAAGAGTGAAGTTTCAAGAAAAAATACCACTTTTAAAATTCATGATGTTAAACAGTTGTTTTTGGAGGCCGTAAATAATGTAAAACCTGAAAACTGGGAAAAGGCAGTAAATCACACTATTAAAGAAGAGGAAAAAATGTGGAAGCTGGACAATATTTCTGATAAAATGATCGAGCCAGTTATTATAAATCTTGGTTCTGAAAGATCATCTTCTGAATCTGATTTGGATTTGTAACAAGTAGCTGTAAGTTTTATATTAATATTTTTATTCATCTATTTAACATACATTAGACGGTTTTAAAAACTCTTTTTCTCTTTTGTAATTTTTAAAAATTAAAAAAAATGTGAATTTTTTAAAACCCATTTTAATGTAGGCCAGTCAGTTCTAATATAGTGTGTGATAAAAGAGGTCACTTTTGTTTACAGACACATAACACTTTATAACACTGAAATAATTCATTTATTTTTTACAATTATTCAAAGTAATTTTTCAATTAATCTTGAGCACGCGCATGAAGTGGTCGAAGGTACAAGTTAAAATTATGCTAATTATTCTCTCGTTCATAAAAATAAACTATAAAATATCATATTTCACTCACTACCATTCTTTCTATGAACGTAAATATATATAGACCAGCAAAATATTGATAAGTTTGCGGATGTTTTAAACTATTCAATAAACTTGTCTCACTACATACTCGTGCATCGCACGAATTTATATTGTTATGGGGGAAAATATTATGAGGACTATATTACTTTTTCGCTTATTTACATAGGCGAAGTATACACAATAAAAATGACCTCTGTAAGAATTTACTACTGACATTTTACACCGCTGCCGCTACCGTTTAGTTAAACTTGTAGATTAGTCACCTTTAATTGAAAACTGTCCGACTATAGACGAATTGGTGTCGAATATCTATAACGTCAATTTAGTTAAACCGGTTTGTTTTTGCATACGAAGGTTTAAGTACATTGTGTTTTCTTTGAATTGCAGTTTTGGATTTCTGGTTTTTAATTCACCTACCAAAATTTTCTTACCTTTTGCTTAATCCAATCGGTTCAAAAGAACCTATAAACCGACATTTGTGTCTGTCACTAGTACGTTCTCGTTGGCATATCTAATACTGGGGTGTTTAAACACTATTCATTTTAAGCATTTTTTGTTTCACTAGAAGCTTTTTTAAAGCAAAGCTTGTATACTGGTATTGTGTTACTTTTTCTTTCGAAACACGGCTAAACACGGTTTGTTGTTCGCAGTCACAGTAAACAGTTGTAAGAGTCCATTTACGTGACAAAGGGCTCTGTTTTACAACATAATTATAAACTTTTTAATTTTATTAAAGTCCATTAATAAATAATAAAATTACTTTATTCAATTTTAACAATATTATTTAAATTTTAAAAATACAAAAAACATAGTATGAATATTCGTACCTATAGCCTAATATAGTACTTTTATTTTAAACTGAGTTTGGAATATAATTATTCTCTTACACCCTAGGTTCTTTAATATGGCATTTAGTAAAGTGTACCGCAATAAATAATAAACATAAAAACATTGGGTAAAAGTAACTAAGGCATTCAAGTAACTTTATTCTTGCGTGTGGTCAAATGATCTCTAAAAATGACAAAATCGAAGAATGCTGCCGGATTCTTCTTATGATGAACTCTCCAATTATTGGATGTTTTCGACAATTCTGGCATACTTCTCTCGATCTTGTGTGGCTCTAAAGAGTGCGTGGGCATTGAGGTTTGTCCAATCCCTAATGTCTTTAAACCATGAATATTTTTTTCTTTAAGAATTGGTACTTGGAATTTTGACATATATGACCAAGATAAGCAATTTTTCTTCTTTTTATTATTGGCAGCAATTCTCATTCTCTGCCCATTCGATTTAATACTTCAACATTTGCTGTGTGATCTGTCCAGGGAATTTTAAGTAGTCTTCTAAATACCCACATTTTAAAGGCCTCCAATCGGTTTATCACATTGGTCTTTATGGTCCAGGTTTCCACATCATATAGCAGTATGGAGTCAATGTAACATTTTACAAAGCGATATCGAAGCATTAAGTTAAGGCTGCTGTTGCTTAGCAAGGTTCTCATATTAGTAAATGCTGTTCTGGCTTGCTCAATCCTGCTACGTAGGGTCTGGGTCTAGATCTTCAGTTATCCAACTACCGAGATATTTGAACTTGGGGAACTTTTAGATTGTTTTTATTGTTAGGTTTTTATTGTTTACTCTTATATTTAAGTGCATATTTTGTGTTCTACTAACCACCAATACCTTCTCTTATCTATATTAATCTTTAAGCCCAGTCCTTCTCCTTCGCCGTTTATTCTATCTATTAGACGTTATAGTGCGTCTTGGCTATCAACTATTATGACTGTATCATCAGCATAGCGAAGATTCCTAATAGCCTGTCCGTTGATTTTGATTCCATCTTCAGTGTCACTTAAGCCTCTATCGAAAACCGTTTCAGAGTAAAGATTAAAAAAAATGGGTTATAGAACACAACCCTGTCGTACACTTTTTTCGATTGAGAAATATGATGTAGATTCCAGTCCTACCGGATAATCTTGCATTTTTGAGATCAGGGTAAGTTTGTCCACTTTTTAGTTTTTTGGCTCCAACTCCAAAAATTACTGAGTAATTGGCGTTTGAAAATTTGTTTAACAGCTTATTCCCAGATTTTGCGTCCCCATTTTTGTGTACCCGTTCGTGTATTCACAAACAATTTACTCAATTTACTACAAGCTATTGGTTTTTTTTCTAACCCTAATCAAATGGACTTAAAAATTTTCTTTTCGCTGTTTATTTGATGGTCTGTCCGTAACAAATGCCGTTGGTGGTGTTAGCAGTAGGGGTTACTGAGGTAGAGAAAATTTAACATGCTTGGATAATATTTAAAACAGTTAATACTAGACAGTGGCTTAAGCTGTTTGTTTTTACACCACAGAAATCAAAAATCAATAACAATGTTTTTAAAGTAGAAGAAATATACGCTGAATTCGGACCATATTGTTAAAGAACGTGGCATTGTGCAAAAACCTAATTTTTTATAAAATACTTGGCTATTTTGAAGGTATCAGTATTATGGTTTGGGGTGGTATTATGACTGGTACACAGACGCCACTGCTGGTTCTGGAGAGAAGAGTCACTAGTACTGTGTACACCGAGGAAGTTTTCAATCCTGTCGTACGTCTATTCCGAGGGGCAGTAGGTGATGAATTTGTGTTTATGCATGACAACGCCCCTACTCATCGAACAGCCGCAGTACAAAATTTTCTGACAGAAGAAGGAATATCTACAATACAGTGGCCTTCAAATTCCATTGATATGAACATGCTTGGGACATTTTCAAAACACGCATCAAGAAGAGAAACAATGCCCTTATTACACTTCGAGAACTAAAAGATGCTGTTCGTGAAGAATGGGAGAGAATTCCGCAAGCCCAGCTCGATCAGTTATCGGCAACATACCAAATCGCATACACGCCAATGAAGCAAATACTAATTATTCTATCTATCTATATAAGGATTTTTACAGCTGTCGCCCCCTTCCTTCTTTCAGCCAACCTCTCCAGTCCTTTCTATTCTGCCGTTCTCCATCTCTAAGGTCTCGTCTGTCCATAGCCTTGTTCACTTCATCCCTCCATGATCTTGGGGGTCTACCTCTTTTGTCCTTCCTATTGGGCTCCAATCCGAAATCTTTGCTATCCACCTTGTATGATCTGTTCTTCTCACATGTCCATACCAAATTAAACGTTTTTCTTCGATGTAGCTCAGTATGTTTTGTTCTACTGCTATTCTTCGTTTTATCTGTGATTTTGGACCTGTTTCGTTTATTTATTACCCAATTCTCTGCTCCATAGGTCATTCTACTGCGTACCAAGGTGTTATAAATTCTCTTCTTTGTATTTCTGGTAATCTGTCATTTCCACAGTACCCCGTTTATTTGTTTAATACATGTTCTTGTCTGTGCTAATCTGCTAGTTATCTCTTGCTCAGTGGTTCCATTTTTTGAGAGTATGAATCCTAAATATTTGAATTTTTCAGTGCCGTTAATTTCGCTATCATCGTCCATTTCCACGTTTCTCACTGGTCCTTGCTCTGTTGTTAAATATTCGTTCTTGTCTAGGTTTATTTTCAGTTCATTTTTTGTGTATTCCTTTTCTTATTTTCGGAGCATATAGTACACATCTTGGTCATCTGCAGAGCTTAATGTGTACAAAAAGTTGTCCCGGATTGGTATTCCCATCCCTTCACATTTTCTTTTCCATGGTTTTAATATTTGTTCAAGGAATATCTTGAACAGTGTCAGAGATGTAGAGCATCCCTGCAATATTCATTTTATGGTCTTAAATTCGTTGGAGTATTTATTGCCGATTTTAACTCTTACCTTGTTGTTGTTGTAAAGGTTTTTCATGGGTTCTGTTAACCTCTGAGTTATTCCAATTTTCTTTATCGTGTTCCATAGTTGTTTTCTGGGAACCGTGTCATATGCATTTTTTTAATCTATGAATATCGTGTGTGCTGGTTTATTTTTTGCCATTTTTTCCTGTCTTCTGTCATCTTCCTGTCGTGAACCCTGCCTGATCTTCTCCGATTTTATTTGAGATAGATTTTTCCAGTTTTTCTTTCAGTATTTTTCCATATAACCTGCCCATACATGCTATCACACTGATGCCTCTGTAGTTCCCGTATTTCTTCTTCTTTCCCTTTTTATGTATCGAGGTTATATATGCTTTGGACTATTCATCTGTTATTTCGTTCAGGTTTATAGCGTTACTGAACATTTCGTGTATAATTCTGTGCAGTTTGTCCGTTCCGTACTTAATTAGTTCATTAACGATTTCTCCTTATCCCCCTAATTTTTTGTTTTTTAAAGTCTTTATCACTTAATGAAGATACTGGGACTTTTCGTATTGAAAGAGGCGTTCGGGCAAGGAGACAACATGCCTACTAAATTATTTACAACTTTGCTAGAATATGCTTGTAAAACAATAGATTGGAACGAAAAGGGCATCAATGTAGATGGAAAATTTTTAAATAACCTTAAATTTGCAGATGATATCGTTCTTATTGCAGACAGCTTTGATCAGGCACAGATATTGCTTCAAGAACTCCATACTGGCACAAAAAGCGTTGGTCTTAAAATAAATTTTTCAAAAACAAAATTTATGACAAATTTAGTCCACAACAAAAACATCTCAGTAGAAGACAAAGATATTGAGCCAGTTGACTCCTATAAATACTTAGGCCATGAGATCAGAATAAGTCGAGACAACCAAACAATCGAGCTGAAAAGAAGAATAAACCTCGCTTGGGCTGCATTTGGAAGGATGAAGGATATTTTTAGGTCTATTTAAAAGAAAAGTATTTAATCAATGTATTTTGCCAGTGATGACCTACGGCGCAGAAATCCTAACGCTCACAAGAACAACAGTGAGTAAACTACAAGTTGCGGAAAGAGCAATGGAGAGAATTATGTTAGGGATTTCTCTACGTGATAGAATACCCAATGCTACCATACGCAAAAGATCAGGAGTAGCAGACGTTATTGAAAGGATAACAACACTAAAGTGGAACTTGGCAGGTCTTGTAGCAAGATCAGTTGATGACCGGTGGACAAAAAGAATTTTTGAATGGAGACCCCGAATACAAGCTTACAGAAATAGAGGTCGACCCCCAACGAGATGGACAGATGACATGAAAAGAGTGACTACAAATTGGATTCAGATGACGCAAAATCGGACTAAGTGGAAAAGCATGCGAGAGGCCTATGTTCAGCAGTGGACGTTAGAGGCTAGTTGATGATGATGAAAGTCTTTATGGCATTCTTTACTTTGATTAATGTTATCTCAATCTGTTCTTCATTCTGATTTTGTTGTTCATGTTCTTTGTCTGTCTCTAATCTGGGCGATTATCTGTGAGTAGTTCCTTATAGTAGTTTTCCCACTCTTGTTCTGATATATATATTGTATTTGGACCTTTTCGTTGTTAGTTTTCCTTAAAGATTTCAGTATTTTCCAGGATTCCGAATTCACTGTTCCGAATACTAATTATTAGTTTTATTAAAAATTTTTTTCTATACTAATTTATTTTTAAATGTGAGTTGTACATTGTAAGTTTTTCACTCTAAGAGAACAAATATTTTTGTTGCATATCGCTTATTTGGTTTTGAGATTTATTTATTTTATATTTGAGAATTGAAAAGAGGTTATATGTAAAAATGAATAAAAAGATGAAATATTCCAATATTCCAAACTTTTGGACATATGTACACATATGTAGACATATGTATGCAATAAAGATTTTTTTGAAATTATTAAACAATATTTTATATCAATGTTTTTGTTTTGAAATCTAACCCTTATACTTATTCTTCTTAATGGTTTATGGCAGCACTTGTCTTACCCAATGACTAACCTTGTAAAAATGTAAGTTTTGCCCGCCCACATTACTACAATTGATACCATCTTCATTCGATTCAATATCTCCCACGATATTCCCGATTTCCATTACCTTATTGTATTTTCATATTTATGAGTTTTTATCTCAATTTATCATCTGCATTTTCACAGTCGTGATAAGTGTAATGGGTATATCTGCTTTTCCTTTTGTCATGCTTGACGAAAGACGTACCTTGAATTTTGCATACTTCCATTAATCATTTTTTAGCATAACTGTATTGAACCGATGTATTTAGGTCACTCTAGTATATCTATTAGTCAGTTATGCAGATTATATATGGTTAGTGTGGCCTTAATGTATTTATATTGATCTAAACAAATGCTGTCATTAAAGGCGTTACAATTTCTTTGTACGTAATAACTAGCCCGAATTTTCTTCGATAATTTATTTTATTATTAAATTCCAATCTCTTCCAATGCAAGTATTTTTTGGAATTTGTGAATATGTGAAATCTGTAAGAGATAATAATAATAAATCAATTATTTTCCTTTTTTCTCTTTAATCTCTAAACAGCCGGTTTTACAGA
Source organism: Diabrotica balteata (assembly GCA_918026665.1). Classification (NCBI taxonomy): domain Eukaryota; kingdom Metazoa; phylum Arthropoda; class Insecta; order Coleoptera; family Chrysomelidae; genus Diabrotica; species Diabrotica balteata. Next base: position 77,716,016 of record OU898280.1, on the reverse strand, counting down.
TTTTTCATAAAAGTTTTATTGGAATCTTTTTGTTACACAATGTCTATTCCATTCATTTTTTATTTAATGTCATCTACTTCTCAGTTACTTTGTAATACTCTATCCTAGATATTTAATACTAATTGCTTTTCATAGTGATTTCACAAGTAAAAGCTATTATCTTATTTGTAGTAGTAACTTCATCTTTAAACAAATCTCCTAGATACTTATTTTTTATTTCAGTAAGTTTCTTCAAGACTGGAAATTACTGAAGTGAATAAAGCATATTAAATTTCACGGCAGAAAAACCAGAACAGAAAATTAGCAAAAGATACTAAACAAATTAGTATATTACATATCGAGAGTTGTAAGAAGCTTATTACATGCGAGTAAAAAAGCTGCGCGCGAGCCGCGTAGCAGCGAGCGCAGTAATTTTACAAGCATGTAATAAGCTTACAACTCAAGTTATGTACTATACTTTTTCTACGATTATTATCGTTAATAAAAATAAAAATTAAATTACCACTATATTTACACTGACAGATTAATAATTTTTAATCTGTCAAAATAACGTCTGTTAATTCGTTTCCATGGTAACTCGACCAACTGACTTACGAGGCTTATCTGATATTACACATTTTTATAAATATATATATATATATATATATATATATATATATATATATATATATATATATATATAGTCCCAAGATTCCTAAGAGGAACATAGGGCTTCCACAAAGTGTCTCAAGCGAACTCTATTTCTGGCTAGTGCTTTGATTTCAAGCCAGGAATTTCCCATTTTTCTCCCTTCGTCCAGTATTGTCCTTCTCCAAGTTTCCTAAGGTCTGCCTACTTTCCGTCGGCCTTGGGGATTCCAATCCAGCGCTGTCCTGGCAATGTCATTTGGCGGTCTACGGAGTGTGTGGCCCAGCCATCTCCATTTTCTTCGCCTTATTTGCTTTATGACATTTTCTTGGTTGCTTTGGTTCCATAAATTTTCATTGGAGATTCGGTTAGGCCAAAATATACGAAGGATTTTTCGTACCGCTCTATTGATGAAAACTTGTAATTGGTGTACTATGGGTGCTGATATCTTCCACGTTTCGCAGCCATACAGTAATACAGCTTTTACATTTGTGTTGAAGATTTTTAGTTTCGTTTTAGTTGGGTAAATCCTGGATTTCCATATGTTGTTAAGCATGTTGTAGGCGTTGCGAGCCTTATTTATTCTTTCATGTACATCACGCTCTGTACCCCCATTACAGTCAATTATGCTGCCCAGATATACAAATTCCGCTACTCTCTCAATTTTCTGGTCGTTGATCATAATAGGTTGGTTGTTTCTGGTACCAAATCGCATTTCTTTGGTTTTGTTGATGTTTATTTCTAGACCAACCTTCTTTGATTATTCTTGTACTTTGTTTACTTGGAGTTGCATGTCCTGTTTTGTATGTGCTAGGAGGCATATATCATCAGCGTAATCTAGGTCTTCCAGTCTGTTTGTTAATCCCCAGTAAATTCCTCTATTAGAGTTTACCTTTGTTAGTACGGAGTCCAGTACAATGTTAAATAGTATGGGGGATAAAACACAGCCCTGCTTTACTCCGTTTAGCATAGCTATTGGGTCAGATGTTATGCAGTTGTGTATGATTTTGCTTTCTGTGTCACTGTAGAGTTCTTTGATGAGATTTACTATTTTTTCTGGTATTCCTATTTCCTGCAGTGCTTTCCATATAACCGTATGTGTGAGCGTGTCAAAAGCTCTCTTGAAGTCCACAAAGCACACAAAGAGAGGAGAGTTGAATTCCTGTGACTGTTCTACAATTATTCTTAGTGTGTTAATTTGGTCCATTTTTATAAAACTGAAGCGTAATTTTTTTTATTACGTGCTACTCATTACGTGTCAGTATCTGTTATGATGCATTTACTTAGCATCCAAATAGTAGGTAATATACAATTAATAGTAAGAGAGTAGAAAAAAACATTTTTCTACTCTCTTACTAGTTTTCTACTGCATGGTACAGTGAATTTTTACAGTCAGGTACCTAGTGTAGAGTGTAGTGTATGTGTAGAGTAATTGTCTTGATACTTAGCAAAGTCGACGTCATTGTCTTTGCTATGAGACGCTAATTGTATCCGAACGTCTGCGGTCGCTCCAGTGAGTACCGATCGCACAAGGATAGAAATTATTGTCATTCATTAATTTTTAATAAACGAAAATTTCTCCACCCAGCTGGGATTCGAACTCACGACCTTTAGGTTCAAAGGTAGGCGCTCTTACCACTGAGCCACAGAGGGGGTTCTTAATGATATTTAATTCTGCCTCAAAGTTATATTTGCAGAGCTGCCAACTGTAACATAACGTTTGTCGACTGATGTGAGGCTTAGAAATTTATACATTTCATTTATGCCACATAGTACAGACTGTATACAGGAATTATAATTAAAATAAATGAAGATTGAAAATAAAAAATGGGGATTAAATAGAATGTTTAGTTGATTGAAAAATTGGACGCCAACTGTTTTTAAAATAAAACTAGTAAAATAAAAGACAAAATTAATAAACGGATAAAATAAGAAATTGAAATAAAATAATTATTAAAAGAAAAATAACAAACGTGTGACATTTATAACGTTATGGCATCCCTGCTTGACGTATCCTGTAACAATAAAATACGCTACTGTTAGATAAAAGTTAAATTTAAAATATTCTACGAAAAATAATACGATGCACGATACTGTACCTAAAATAGTTTGTATAATATAATGGAATATTTTTTTACACACATTTATGTAATAAAAATTCTTCAAATTGGCAGAGAAAAAAATTTAAAAACACTATTACAGATTTTCATGGTCAAGGCAAGCTGTACAACTAAATTTATAGTGTATAATTCGTTAAAAATACCAAGTAAAAATTAAAACTAAACCCTACTTTCATACTTTAGTTTTTCAGAAATATTTTTGCATAGTATATGTAGGTAGTTATTTTGATAATTCCATATGAATACTATGAATTTAATACCGTTATCCATAATAAACTATGCACACAATAGTAAATTGCAATAGTTATTTATGTACCAAGGGTATTAAATAGATGCTTATGCCCAGAGGGCGACGATGTTACAAACCCGAGGGCCTCTGGCCCGATGAAACTTAGCATGTTTCAACATTTGTCTGGATACGCAGATTGGAAGTAATTTATATTTGGTACAAAATAAATAACATTCCATCCACTTGAATGTCTGAATTCCTGTTTGTAGAATAAAATTTTACCGAATACTTTTAAAATATATTTTATTTCTTTTATTTCTAAAACAGAAATTCTGTAATTATTTATCATAACAACTCATGTTTTACATTGTTCTGAAGCTATTTTCTTGTATTTTGAGAACGATTTCCGAAGTGGAAATTGAAACGTCAATAAATGTATTTTTATCTTTAATTGTGGCTTATTCCCAGTTTAATAGTAATTCATGTTTTACAATTTGCAAATTGGACGTATCCTGGTTTAACTACATCCAAATGTATAAGTAAATGGTAAAGATTTTATGCAGAAACCATTAGATGTTCTTTAATATCTTAGTAGTTCTCATTTAAATTAAGTTTTCTCTTTCCATTTCAGAATATAATGCGTTCCGTATTTTATTTGCTGTCTCGAAAAAAAAACGCTATACTATTAACATACAGTAATCATTGTAAATAAAATAATTGATATCAGCGAACAAAACATTTTTGCTTCATAATATCAACATTAATGAAAGTATATTATAATTAATTATACCTTTAAAACCAGACTGCATTTATTATTTCAAATATTTTTTACACCTAAGAAAGACAATGTAACTTATAATTAACACACTTTATTAAAAAATAAGGCGTGCCTTTAAACACTCAGCTTATTTAGTTATTGACTATAGTGTATTTTTATGTATGAGAGAGTAATAAAACAATAAATTATGTATGCAAATCCCTAAACTGTTGATACTGGTGACTCAATGGAAAACAGATATTTGTCAACAAGTTTACAGAAGTATATAGGAAAACAATTTTAAATTGAGTATGACCACCAGGTATAAAGGTTGGAGCAGAATAGAATACAATAGTTGTGAGGGTTACTAATCCCTAAATAAGGTTGCCAGTGTCGGAGTGATGGAGGTTAACAGGTACTAATGAATTTGCAAGAAATGTAAGATGTTTATTTTATTGGTTATATATAACCAATAAAAGTTTAATAAGTAGCTACCTATTTGCAAAATAAAGTTTAATTCTTTAGATAAAATAAAACGAAGTAAGGGTTTCAACAATCAAACATTTAATTCTTTAATTCCAGGAATCTACGACAGTAATTGACTAGATAATTACCTTCTAAACTTATTCCACAGAAAATGTGATAGTGGGTTTTTCCATTTTGTAGGAAGGTCCAAGTGGCGTATTCAAAATTCTTAACAGTTCACTAAAAGTAGGTACTTCAGTTGCAAGGTGCAGTTTATTGTGTATACTAGTGTTCTGGAAGATTTGGAAGTGCCGTGTAAACGCCGAAAAATTGGTCCTTTAACAGTTAATGAAAAAACATTAATATTTAATTGTTTTAAATCATTTACAGACAAACGTTTATGTGAAAGTGTTGATGAGACCGTTGAGTTAGTTAGCAGTACACTTGGTGTTGGGAAATCTACGATTTACAGAGTTATTAAAGAAGAGAAATGTGGTAGTTTTCAAATGGAAAGGGAAACCAAAATTTTAAATAGAATATCATTTTAAAGAAGGACTTCGACGGAAAGTGCATGAATTCTTCTTTAGACCAGAATTTCCAACATTGGATAAAGCTCTTGTCTTAGTTCGAGATGATAAGGATTACCCAGAAATGAGTCGAAGTACGTTATGGAAACTTTTAAAAGAAATAGGCTTCCGCTGGAAAAAGAATCCCAGAAAGTCTATTTTATTAGAAAAAAGCGATATTGTCATATGAAGAAGACATTTTCTAAGAACCATAACGGAAATGAGAAACCAAAAAAGAAAAATATTTTATCTTGATGAAACATGGATCAACGAGGGTCATACACCAAATAAATTTTGGCAGGATGAAACTGTTACAAGTCAAAGGCACGCTTTTGTAAATAACTTATCTACTGGTTTAAACCCACCATCAGGAAAGGGACGCAGGCTGATAATAGTACACATTGGCAGTTCAGACGGTTTTGTTGAAGGTGGTTTATTAACTTTTGAATCAACTCGTACCGGTGACTACCATGAAGACATGAACGCTGATGTCTTTCAAGAATGGTTCGAACAAATGATGGATCTTCTTTCTAAGAACTGTGTAATAGTAATGGATAATGCAAGTTATCACTCCAGACTTATAGAAGGACTGCCCACAACCAAGTGGTTAAAAAAAGACTTGCAGAATTGGCTGAGTTCAAAAAATATTACGTACCATCCCGGATCTATAAGAAAGGAACTTTATGCGTTGTGTGCCCTTCATAAAGAAAAATTTAAAAAATACGAAATTGATGAAATTGCCAAAAATCGTGGAATGACATTACTTAGATCCCCACCATATCATTGTGAATTAAACCCGATTGAACTGGTATGGGCACAGATAAAGAGTGAAGTTTTAAGAAAAAATACCACTTTTAAAATTCATGATGTTAAACAGTTGTTTTTGGAGGCCATAAATAATGTAAAACCTGAAAACTGGGAAAAGGCAGTAAATCACACTATTAAAGAAGAGGAAAAAATGTGGAAGCTGGACAATATTACTGATAAAATGATCGAGCCAGTTATTATAAATCTTGGTTCTGAAAGTTCATCTTCTGAATCTGATTTGGATTTGTAACAAGTAGCTGTAAGTTTTATATTAATATTTTTATTCATCTATTTAACATACCTTAGACGGTTTTAAAAACTCTTTTTTTTTTGTAATTTTTAAAAATTAAAAAAAAATGTGAATTTTTTAAAACCCTTTTTAATGTAGGCCAGTCAGTTCTAATAAAGTGTGTGATAAAAGAGGTCACTTTTGTTTACATACACATAACATTTTATAACACTGAAATAATTCATTTATTTTTTACAATTATTCAAAGTAATTTTTCAATTAATCTTGAGCACGCCCATGGAGTGGTCGGAGGTACCAGTTAAAATTATGCTAATTACTCTCTCGTTCATAAAAATAAACTATAGCTAATTATTTGTTTTAAAATTGTACATTAAACGTTTTACAGCAACATTCTTAAAGAAAAGGAGGAAGTATAGTTTGAAAATATGAAATGAAATGATACCTCTAATACATGGCTTCGTCGTTAAATACTTTTAACCCTTCGCGGCACGGGTGAATTTGTTTTACACCAAAGGTCGGGTGGTGTCTAAGAAACACACATTATGTATTTAAATATTTTACAAAAAATGAAAAAAAAAACAATTTTTTATGATACAATTTTTATTGTCTACTATAACAGCAAGAGACATTTTCTTGTGAATTTTTATTTATATTTTTTTATTAAATATAGTAAACACTCTCTAAGTTATACTGTAATTTTATTTCTCACCAAATTAAAAAAAAAATTTGATGTGCCTATATAAATGCACATTGCATATAATAAAGGCATATTTGGTTACTTTTTAAGTGCATGTTGTATACATATTTTAATCATTTTTTAGAGCATAGAATCCAGTTTGACATAGAGTCCAATTATCTTGTTTAGATATACTAAAAAGTTTTTTAATTTGTTGTATTGTAAGTTTAACCGATGCTTCTAGACTATTATAATATTAACAAATCGATACGACTTTTAAGCAAACTAATGAAATACCTATTACGATTTGCGTCATCGAGTCGCAGTGTTACACTGATTCAGCTACAATTTTCAGGAAGTGCATGGTACAGTAATTAATTTTAAAAATACCGTTAATATCGAGATAGTATATTTTTGATAATGATGATCAATATTTTATCTTATGCTAACTGAACATCAAAGCCACCCATCCTAAATCAAAACTGCTTCATTAATTAATATTTTGATGATTTTCTCCGCGTACCGAGCTGATAAATTTGTCGATAATAAGATGAAGTTGCAGATCTAGTCCATAATAAGGACAGGATGGGACTGGTTTGTGTAAAATTAGGTGGTTATAGCTTCTTTTAACGGCAAGTGAGGTAGTATTACCATTTAAAGTTTTTACAGCTTTCCTGTAACGTATTTCTGACAAGGTCAAATTATGAATGAACGATGCAATATTATAAAACGGCAAAATATTCGTATTCAAAATTTCCATAATATGTCAAATTATTTTTTTGAAAGTATATGTCTTCATTTGATGACATTGTGACTCAACGACTTGAGCAATAAATATTTTCACGATTATTATTAAATCTAAAAATGTCAAATAAAGAGATTTAGGCCTCTTTTCGGTCATCTCAAGAAACTAGTTAGTCAAATGGAACTAAATCAGAACCATTGAACAATAAAAAGAATTAGGAAAACTGGCCTATTGATGATGTAAAGTTTGACAGGATAGCGCATTTCCCATTACATGCAGAAACGAAATCTGAAGATGTAAACTCCCAGAATGTAAAGGCAGTTCCCGTATTCTTTGCCAAAAATGTAAAGTACATATGTTTGACAAAAAATAAAAATTATTTTTAACAATTTCATAAACCTAAATTTTGTTTATTACATTATAATCATTAAATATGTTTTTTAAGTAAATAAATGTATTTTTATCCTAACGTATAGCTGTAAAATTATATGTCATACTCATTAGTTTGTAACCAGTTAGTCACAATGTCGTCAAAAACGGGCCTTATTTTAATAAGGCTCTAAGTTGCTCTAAGTGCAACACTATTGGACATAACGATACAGATTGTCCCATCATAACAACTGCTAACTCCTCAAACGTACCCTCCGAAACCTCTACAACCTGACACCTGAAACAGACTATAGAGATCCTGAAACACAACAAAACATGGAAACGAACGCCAGCATAACTGAAACTATAGAAAACGTAAGTCATCCCTCCTTACCAAAAGAAACAATATCATCAAATCTAAATAATATTAATAATCCTGCTGAAACTGTAACTTTGCAGCCTTCAGTTAATATTAACAAATATTTTACTCAAGTATCTACTTAAGTTAAAAGACAAATCTCATCCTCATCTGACATCGACCAAAATAACCCAGAAACAGACTCCCAAATCTTTGCTCCTTCTATCACACATAAACTTAAAAAAACTAAAACCTCTGATGACGACATTATTTGTTCTCTAAAATTGATAAAAGACAAAATTGAAAACCGATCACCCCCATTCACATTAAATTTTAATGAAATCTGCGACTTTCTAGTTAATACTCTTTATGCTATAAGATCCTGAAACTATCGCAAAGAACTACTCAAATGAACCTTCCAAATTAACCGATATCCTTAACTTTATTCATTGTTACTCTCACAACCCTAAATTAAAAAAACAACATCACCATATTAAAGAAAAAACGTAACCCCATTCACACATCATCAACGGAAGAGACCGAAAATCCGATGGATAAATCACTAATCCTTCAATGGAACCCAAATGGGTATTTCGCTCACCTCGAATCACTCAAACTATTAATTCAAAAATATTCTCCACTAATATTGTGTATACAAGAAACTCACTTCAAAGAGAATTCTATAATAAACTTAAAAAATTATACTCCCTTTCTAAAAAATAGAAGTACAGAACACGCCAGTGGGGGAGTGGCTATCTTTGTCAGAAATGACATTGAAGCTAAGCCTATTAATCTAAATACCAATCTCGAAGCCGTTGCAGTTCAGGTCATAATATACAAAATGAAAATAAACATTTTTGTAATATATTTATTACTACAAGAGGTAACTAATTTACTACAACATATACAGCCTCCACTAATCTTATTAGGGGATACAAACTGCCATAACACCACTTGGGGAAGTTCAAAAACAGATAAATGCGGGAACTTATTATAAAACACAATCAATAGTTCAAATCTAATACTTATAAATATTGGGGAACCCACCAGGTTTAATTCCTATATTGGGAATCTTTCATCTATTAATATCTCACTATGCAGTCCATCAATGGCAACTATATTACAATGGAAAACATTAAAATACTTATATGACAGTGATCACTTTTCAATCATAATTGACATCCTAAATGACAAACAAGAAACAACACAGCCAATTTACCAGAAGTGGAAAATAAAAACCGCTAACTGAGACCTTTTTCAGCGATATATCGATGAAAAAATATGTCACTTCACATTAGATAGAAATATTGACAAAAACATATGTACAGTAAATAATATAATTGTATCAGCAGCGCATAAAGCTATCGGTAAAACAAAAACTTGTAATAGGACACCGGTCCCTTGGTGGAATGATCAAATTGCCAAATCATTTCTGCAAGTAAACACGCACTAAATATTCTTAAAAAACATAAAACAGATGCTACTCTCCTGGAATTTAAAAAGCTTAGGGCAAAAACTCGATATTTAGTTAAAAAAAGCAAAAAGAATCTTGGCATAATTATGTTGCCTCAATAAATCCCTCAACTCATATCAAAACCATCTGGAAAAAGACCCGAAACCTTAAAGGATCAAACAACTACATTAATATGAATACTCTTTTTTACAATAATAATCTTGTTGCAGACCAAAAAGACATATCTAACGTATTAGCCGATGTGTATCAACTAAATTCTAGTAATAGCAACCTAAACTAAAATTTCATTAAATACAAAAATCATGAAGAATCCTGTAAAAGTGTAATCCATGACAGCAAATCGCCCCTAAATGAAAACATAACTCAACAAGAATTTGATTATTCTCTATACTGCCCTAAAAATACCTCTTCCGGTCCAGATGATATTCTATCTATTTTCTTGAAAAATATTCTAAAATCAGCTAAACTTATCCTTTTAGAACTATTTAACTCAATATTTGTCAATAATATATTTCCCAAGATATGGTCCCATGCAATTAACATCCCAATTCTTAAACCCAATAAACCTAAAGACGATTCTTTGTCATATCGTCCCATCTCCTTGACATTTAGTATGTGTAAACTGATGGAAAAGATTATAAATAAGAGACTTGTATGGCACCTAGAAAACTCAATGTTATTATCTTTCTATCAAAGTGGGTTTCGTAAAGGCAGATCCACTACCGACAACTTAGTATCGCTTGAGTCTGAAATCCATGAAGCATTTCTACACAATCAAAAATTACTAACTGTCTTTATTGATATTAATAAAGCTTTCGACACTGCATGGAAATATAACATCTTAAAAACACTACAAAAATTTGAAATCGAGGGTCACACACTAGCTTTTCTACACTACATTAAAAAAAACTAAACTCAATTCAAACAACGTCACTAAGAATTGCTCTGTGCGCATTTAGAACTAGCCCAACCAATAGCCTTCAAGTATTAGCTAACGAACTACCTTTACACTTACGAAGGCAACAATTGTCAATAAATTATGCAACTTGTATATCATCAATTCATCAAAATCCCATGCATTCAAATATCTTAAAACCTAAATGTATCAGTAATTACACAAATAAACCGATTAATACAATCCCTTTTCATGAAAGAAACAAATTCAGTGGTTACGACTGTGGGCAGTTTAGTGCCATCATAAATCCAACCCAAAATTTCCCTCTTGGTCAACTAGTCCACCAATTGTAAATACATCCCTTACTCGCTATCCCAAAACATTTACTAACCCAACAGTAATACATCAATCATACCATGAAATAATATCCCTATATCCAAATTCTGAACATATCTACACTTATGCATCAAAACCTCAATCAGGACTAGCAGCGGCTTACATACATGGAGCAGACCACTTTAAAATACGACTCCCTCGGAGTTATAGCCTATTTACCGGAGAAGCAATGGCTATTTTAGAGGCACTGAAAGTTTGCCGAAGAAAATCCGCACCTCATTATGTTATAATATCTGACTCATTAAGTATACTAAAAGCTTTACAGCAATTGTATCCATCGAATGAAATTATAATACTGATAAAAAATGAACTGATACTACTATCAACAAAAAACATAGAAATAATTTTTTTATGGGTGCCATCACACGTGGGAATCAAGGGAAACGATGTAGTGGACCAACTCGTGAATGAAGCTGCACTGGATGAAAGCATCCCTGTGTCACACATGATAACAAGAAACGACCATAAAACTTCCATTATAAAACCTATTACCAACTTATGGCAGTGTAAGTGGAATTCCACATCCAATAAATTAAAAGATGTTATAGAAACTGTCGGCACCACGTTACCACTCCCACTCAAACGTTGTGAACAAGTGATAATAACTCGACTACGATTAGGACATGCTATACCAACACATATTCACTTACACATATTCACTTACTTACACAATAAGTAAAGAAGCCATCCCTTTCTGCCACAACTGCAAGATCCAAATAACTGTGAAACATATTCTGTTAGAATGCAAAACATACACCCAAGAAAGAAGAAAAATATCCTTGCTACCAACATGAAGGATTTACTAAGCTACCAGTTCAACAAAGTGCTGAAAAATTTAAAAGACATTAAATTTTACAGTGTTTAATGGAACATATTTAAGTTATACATAAATACATTGTAAGAAATGGCACTTGTAATTTGTGTGTGTACCCCCTGCTAATAACTCTTAGTAGTTGATGCAGGGTTATTTTTGTTTAAATAAAAAAAAAAGAATATAATACTTATATGATTATATTGTCCTATAAATAAAGGACAAACAGAATTACAACAGCACTGTTACTGTTGACCAGGTTGTTTCAATCTTAGTTAAAAAGACATTTTTTTGTATTACCAGCGAAATACTAAGCGAACACTTTAAAGGGGTTTCTTAACAAGTTAATAATTTTCAACTTGTGTATTTAAAAACTCACACGCACATACACGCGCAGTGATCAACCCCGGCCCTAAGGAACATGTTTATACCATTGAAAGAGTGGGATCCACATGTCTGAAGATCAAACCGGTCACACTTCACTAGTTGAAGTAGTACCTATCTGACCCCCAGGCTTTTCCTCCACCCTTCCTCATCGTGTGACTTACGTGAGGGAGCTTATGATCTGAAAGTTACTTAAGGTGCCCTGGGTAATGAGACACCCTCTGTCTTTATTGACTGTGGTTAAGCCACCTAACTGTAGGGTTAGCCAAATGTAGGCTTTTTTCCCTATTTACATTACTGACTCTATAGAAATTACTCTAACTTGACTTAAGGACTTGAGTCCCTAACAAAAAAAAAACGCGTGTGTTCCGACCGAAGATCCGCCAGCCTTTTTTTTTTTGGATGAGAATCTTCTAAAGAGATCTGGGAAGAGGACCCAGATACTGTTGGATTCGTCTGAACTATAACGTTGGAATGTTGATAAGGTTAGTTCAGGCGCCTACCAACTAAACTCACCCTCTCTTCCAGCAGCGCACCCGGAACTTTTCTTGGCGAATGCAACTTCGGGAGCACCACCGCGGTCTCCAATTTTCACGAAAACCTAGTATAGTCCTCGGTAGATAGTCTCAAAGGTAGCTGAGTGACATAATGGCAGTATAAAAAACAATATAAGTAAATAAATAGGACAGTTACACTATAAAATTAGTACAGAACGCTGAAGTATGTGTCTAATGAGCAAAAAACGCGAATTACAATTATTTTATTAGTCTTTCAGCCTATTCCTTCATCCTGTCTCGCTCTTTCTAGCGTCTCCTTTTTTTTTATGATTTCCGTTATTATTTCTAACACATAATCATAGTTCTTTCTGTTCTGCATAGCTAAGTCCAGTATATTATTGGGCGTGGCCTCTCCTAGCTTAGTTCTCAGTCTTTGACGTTCTTGTAGAAAGACATTACATTCGAAAATGCAATGTTCCGCGTCATCAGTCACACCACAATCCATACAGATATCGTCATTTGTTTTTTTAATTCTGTATGTATACGACCTAAAGAACCGTGTCCGGTCAGGAATTGTGCAAAGAAATAGTTTATTCTCTTGAACCTACATTTGTACCATGCTTTTACATCGGGTATTAGTATTTTAGTCCATTGTGCTTTTTCCCTTTGTGCCTCCCATTCAGATTGCCATTCATTAAGGATCTGGTTCCTAATTTCGTCTCTTACCTGTGTCAGGTGGCCGTTGCCGTTATTGTATAGGATGGCTCTTTCTTTCGCTAGGAGGTGAATGGGGAGCGTACCAGCAATCACCTGTAAGGCTATCGTAGATGTAGTCCGGTACGCACTAACTACTTTAAGAAGGGGCTTTCTTTGAGCTTTTGTAATCAAGTCTTTGTACCTGGCAAACCTTAAGACTTCAATCCATACGGGGGCACCGTACAAAAGGGTCGAATGCACTATTTGCAAGTACATTCTTCTTTTATAATTACTTGGCCCTCCTATATTAGGCATTATTTTCATAATGGCCGCTGTTCTGCGTTCTGCTGCTTGGACTACATTTATCAGGTGTTTGGTAAATCGTAGACCTGTATCAAGGTGTATGCCTAGATATTTAGCACAATTGGTTGGGACTATCGTCGTACTTGCAAATTGGAAAGTCAGGTTGGGTATCGCTCTAGGCCCTTTTAATATAATTATCTCTGTTTTATTACACGCCAGCTGTAAGTCGTTAGTTGTCATCCACCTATTAACTTTTCTCCAGCATATATTAACTTTATTTATTGCATCCAAGTTTGTGTCACCCTCTATTAGCATTGCTAAGTCATCTGCATATGCAATTGCTGACGCACCTCTGCCGTAATCTATTTCCAATACTGTGTTATACAAGACGTTCCACAACGTTGGACCTAATACAGATCCCTGCGGTACTCCAGCCGATAGTTTTGTTTTTTCTTTGTTTGCCACTTTAATATATCTGTCGGTGAGGTAATTTTTAATTATATTTATTAGGTAGTCTGACACTCCAGCGGTTTCCAGTTTCCTTATGATGTATGCCCAATTGGCAGAATTGAAGGCATTCTTTACATCGAACATAACAAGGATTGCCCATTTATTTCTTGTTTGTTTGACTGTATCACATATAAATTTTACCGCGTCTATAGCTGATCGTGTTTTTCTAAAACCGTATTGCTGGTCAGAAATAGCTCCTGTGTTTAAGAGCTCCTGTTCAAGGCGGCGTTTTATGAGGCTATCATAGAATTTCAAAATACAATCTAATAAACATATAGGCCTGTATGAACTAGGCCCGTCTGGTGGTTTACCAGGTTTTAAGATTAAGACTAAATTTGCAATCTTCAATTGGTCTGGGAATTCTTGGTTGTGTAGGAGCTCATTTAATACCTTTCTGGTGACTTCAGGATTTTCCTGTACCATAATATGTATGGCTTCTGGTGGCACACCATCTGGGCCAGGAGATCTCCCGATTTTTATGTTTTCGGCAGCTAATCTTATTTCATCTATGATGAACTCGTCAGGTCTATTATCTAGAGTATATGGTAGAAATTGGCATTCGGGATTATTAGGAAAAAGGGCTTTCGCAATTTCCTTTCTTTTTTCTACACAAAGGTTATATGGAGCCTCGGACCTCAGTGTCTTAGTGGCAATTTTATAGGCTTCACCCCATATATCGTTGTCCAGCGTGTCACACAGGTTCTGCCAGCATGTGCGTTTAGCCCGCTTTATTTCTTTATTTAGTTCTTTCTTTAAGCGCTTATATTCTTCCAAGTTTTCTTGGGTCCTGTTCCTTTGTGCTATTCGCCTGACTCTGAAACATTTTGTTCTTTTAAGCTGTATCTCGTCGTTCCACCAATAGGGTACAGTATATGTGACACATTTTTCCTTGCTGCTGCTTCTGTATGCATGTATTAGGTTTTTATGGTAGTTTGTGAAGTTAGTAGCTTCTTCTCGTAGGTTGCTAATTTTATTTTTAAATAGGTCTTTGTTAAAACTTATCTTTTTCCTACCGCTCTTCGTGACCTTGATGCCAATCTCGTAAACAATATATCTGTGAAAAGTAAAAATGTTTTCGTCAAGAACGTCCCAGTTAGATATTTGATTGGCATAACTTTCGTTTACGAGGGTAATGTCTATGTGGCTTCGGCTTTCACCCCGGACAAAAGTAGGTTTTCCATTATTTAGCGCTGTTAGATTGGCCGTAGAGATCCATTCGTTCCATAAATCCCCTCTATAGTCATTTCGTGGGGAGCCCCATAAGATAGATTTAGCATTTATGTCGCCAGCGACTATAAAATTCTTTTCTATATGTGACATTTGTATTATGGATTCAATGTGCTGTTTGTATTGATCTCTACCTATGTTGGGTGAGATATAACAGGCAATAATAGCTACTTTTTCTAATTTGATTAGTACGTGCCCCTATCCTTTTATAATCTTATTTATGCACACTTTATGATTTATGGGGTATATTGCTACATCTTCCCTGTTGTCTGCAATCCATCTGCTATTTTGGATGATTCTCTTGTTTGGTTCAGGTACTATTAGAATATCTGCTCCAATTTCGAGGGCTTTCGCATGAATCAGATCATGTGCAACCTTGGCTCTTCCGATGTTCACTTGTAGAATTTTTAGTCTTTTTAACCCGGTTAAAGCCATTTTGAAATCATTACCTTAGTATAAGATCCGCCAGCCTGAGCTAACGACTCTACGTCCGGAAAAGAGTGTGTGCCCCGCCACTCAGCCGCCGATTTGGCAAAATAAAATATGTTCTCCTCGCCGGCTGAGCGTCCGAGAAGGGTCCTGCCAGGTCCTGCCATCAAGCCCATGTGTGCCATACATGGTCTCAATGCTCGGAGTTCGGGAAAGGATCAGTACACTTGATCTGCCTTAAGGGCCAATCTGCAGATTGTGGTATATAGAAGGCCTGACGGGCCTTATATATTTACAATTGAGAGTTTAGTTACGTTTAAACGTTTAATGAGTGTATTAAAGTAGTATAGCCTAAGTGAAATTAATCAGTAAACACGGTTTTTTTGTCTTCCTTGGAGCTTCGGGACTCTAAAATGATTGTTCTGAAGCTATTTTTTTGTGGCATTGTAAATTAATTACTACTTATAACTGGGAATAAGCCACAATTAAAGATAAAAATACGTTTATTAACGTTTCAATTTCCGAATTGGAAATTGAAACGTCATTGGACGTTTGAATTGAATTGGAAATTACTATTTATAACTGGGCTTGACATGACTGGGTTTACATCAGGGCAAAGTCCCTAAGAGCTGGAACAACTCTAAAGTAATCTTATTGCACAAGAAAGGTGATAGTCGAAAATTGGAAAACTACAGACCCTATTGTCACAGCTGTTTAAAATACTCATCAAAGTCAAAACTACTCGACTAACAAGGAAATTAGACGAATACCAACCATATGAACAGGCAGGTTTTAGAAAAGGCTATTCAACTTTCGATCACCTGTTAACCACAAAAATATTAATAGAAAAATGTAACGAATACAAGTTTCCAGTTTTCCTTGCATTTGTAGACTATGCTTTCGATACCATAGAACACACGGCCGTAATAAACGCAATGCAAAATTGTAGAATAGACAGCAGATATATTAACTTAATAAAAGAAACTATGAACCAAGCTACAGCTACATACTACCTAAATGAAAATGAACATACGAACCCTGTACCACTAAACAGGGGAGTCAAACAGGGAGATACTTTATCACCCAAACTGTTCACCTTAGTTTTGGAGGACGTTTTTAAAAACCTAAATTGGAAATATAAGGGAATAAACATCAATGGCCGCTACCTCAGTAATCTACGATTTGCAGATGACATAATCCTGATAGCTACTGACCTACAAGAAATGCAAACCATGCTTGTAGAACTTCATACCGAATCTTCTAAAATAGGACTGAAAATGAATTTAAACAAAACAAAAGTCATGCACTCCGAAGACACCGTGACAATAATAAACGATAAAGTTATAGAAAAAGTTGAAGAATATATATACTTGGGACAAAAAATAATCCTAAATAGGGAAATTCAGACTGAAGAAATAAAAAGAAGAAGAAAGTTAGCTTGGGCAGCATTCGGTAACCTGAACTATATACTCAGAAATCAACAAATTCAATTACATCTTAGATCTAAAGTTTTTGATGCATGCATTATCCCGATATTAACTTATGCGGCACAAACATGGACAATCACAAAAAAGAATATGAATATACTTAGAGTTACTCAACACGCGATGGAAAGAGCAATGCTAGGTATATCACTTAAGGACAAGAAAACAAACACATGGATAAGACAGAAAACCAAAGTCACCGATGTGGTGCAAAAAGCATTAAAGCTGAAATGGGAATACGCTGGACATGTAGCTAGGAGCGATCTAAACAAATGGCACAGATCAATTTTAACCTGGAGACCATACCAACACAAAAGACCCAGAGGCAGACCTCCTATGAGATGGACAGATGATCTGAAAAGGACTGCCGGGAAAAATTGGCTACAAGTAGCGTACAATAAAAAACAATGGAAAGGAAGACTTGAAGAGGCTTATGTTCAGATGTGGACGTGAATGGCTAGACGAAGAAGAAGAAGAAGAAGAACTGGGCTTATTCCCAGTTATAAATAGTAATTAATCTAAAATGATTGGCAACAATTCTTACCCTTTTTTCCTAACTCTATTTTGTGCGTGGGGTTGTGCATTCCAGGGTGTATAGGGCCTTCATACACCCCGTGTATATTGTCCTTTATTAAGTACCTGAGTACTTGTATTTTTTTCCTGTTTGTCTTACAGGTGTGACCCCACGTAGCGGAGGCATATGATAGGTCTGGCAGGATGATGCTATTTGCAACCCTGATTTTAGTTTTAAATCTCAGTTTGCTTCTTCTTCCTATGGGCGTTGACAGCTGAATTTTTAAGGCTTTAGCTTTGTATATTTGTTGGGTAGTGTGTTGTGTTAAATGTTAATTTCTTGTCCATTAACATTCCTAGGTATTTTGCTTGGTGGCCTGTTTTCGATCGTGATTTCTCGTTTTGGTACACTTCTTCTATGACTAAACATTACAGCCTGTGTTTTGTCGGGATTTAAGTCTATTTTCCATTTTATACACCATCTTTGGAATCTGTTCAGTGCTCTTTGTAGATGATTAGCTGCATAATCCGGGGTGTCATCAGCGTAAAGATTTAACAGAGATTCTGGTTTTCTGGCGTGTCGGCCGTGTAAATGGTATACAGGTGCGGCGATATCACCGCTCCCTGAGGCACACCTGCTTATAGGGTCCCGACTTCGGACACGGTTTTAAATAACTTACGTTTTGCAGACGTTACAGTAATAATGACGGATAACAACAATGATTTACAGAACGTAATGCAACGATTTAATGAAGGCTGTCATAAGTACGAACTGAAGATAAATTTAAAGAAAACTAAATGCATGATCATGACTAAATCTGCACATGCAAATATCCAATTGACTGTTGAAGATACTGCAATTGAGAGTGTTAATAACTATAAATACTTAGTAACATGGATAACATCAGGTGTAGACCAAACCAAAGAAATTAAACCACGTATTGAAATAGCACGTACATCGTTCATTAAACTTACAAAGTTTCTTTGTTGTCGGGATATAAAATTAGAACTACGCCTGAGAATGCTTCGATGTTAAGTGTTCTCTACTCTTCTTTCTGGCTTGGAAGCGTGGACACTAAAACAAGTCTATCTGAGTAAGTTGGCCGCCTTTGAATTTTGGTGTTACAGAAGAATCCTACGAATATCATGGATTCAAAGAATGTCAAACGTGGAAGTAACTAGAATAATAGGAAATGAGGCGGAAATAATATTAACTATTAAAAGACGATTACAACTTACTATGCAGGGCAAAATCCTGTGGGAAGACGAAGAATATCCTGGCTTAAGAACTTAAGGGAATGTTTTGAATGGAGTAATGTAGAATTTTTTATAGCGGCAGTCAACAGAGTCCGCATAGCCATGATGATTTCCAACCTTCGATAGAAGATGGAACTTATAGCAGAAGAAGATTAATACTCACCTAGTCAAAAAGCCAAATATGCATATTTTAACATAAATAATCTACAACTTTAAATTTGTTTTATGTTATCCATTAGTTCGGTCCAAAGCAAAACTTAGAATAAAATTGCATATTTTTTTTGTTTGATCTTTCTCTTAATGGTTCCAGGAAGTTGCAGCTCGACAATTCTTTGCACCACTTGCCTTTTTCTATTTCATCCATCGCGCTCTAACTCTATTATACGCATTTTTATTCATTTTCCGATAAATCTGGACTATCCATCGTAGGTACTTTGAAGTATTACCTTTCACAAATGTTTTATCATCCAGAAATATTATACTATTTATAGTGATACCTCAATTTTTAATTGAACATTTTAAATATTTTATTTTGTTTTGCTTACTTTAAACCTTTTAATTATTTACTAATACAACGGCATTTATAAACATTATGAACCAGTAAATGTTACTCTGTATTTTCCCTCTTATCTGATATAACGCTAATATAAGAACTAAGTACTAAGTACTGATGCAGGTATACTTATACAACAAATGTTTATACACGAAATTTATCTGTCTCTATCCTAAAATTAGTTGTTGGGTAAGGTTAGTTCTCTATATCTCTGACTCTAGAAGTATAGGATACTACTTTCTTAATTAAAGTCTACAACATAACATATCAAAGAACTCTTATATGCCTTATTGAGATAAATTATTTTTATTTGAGCTTTTGTTTCTTAATTCCTATGTTTTACATTAATTGTCTTACAATAAAAATTGTACCTTTTGTAGATCTAGATTGCATGTTAAATATTATATAAAAAAAAAAAAAAAAAAAAAAAAAAACCCAATAGTCCCTTATTAAATTGGAGACAATGGAGCGTGGAATGTGCACAAGTCAAATTATCCCCTGTACTACTGGTGTCATTTCAAGAACCTTCTAAATAACATCAAACAGCTGAGTCCTAATAAGAATCTGTATAAGTCTATGCAAAAATCGGAACTATTCGCGATGTCTAGCTGTCTACGAAATTTTTTGGATAGATAGATAGATATATGGGTAATAAATGAATACAAAAGTATTTTTTCAAAGTCAAAGAAAATAAAATATATGTCAATATAGGTAATATACACATAAATATAAAGACAAAACATAGATACATTGTTTTAAATTATACTGTTGGCAATTACAACAAATTAAAGTTGGAAGTAAAATATTCCTCATATGTAAAAAGGACATTCACTATAAGGTAACTCTTAATTTTTGCCTTAAACTGATGAAAATTAAGAGCTTTTATTCTAGCTGGCACTCATCATCATCATCATCACTCCTCAACCTCTTGCATCCACTGTTGGATATAGGTCTCCTCCATGTTCTTCCACTGTTCTCTATCTTGCGCCTTCTGTATCCAATTTCCGACTGTTTTTCTCAAGTCGCCCATCCATCTTTTTGGTGGTCTGCCTCGGTGTCTTTTGTCTTCTCTAGGTCTCCATTCTATGAGTCTTTTGGTCCACCTATTATCATTTAAACGTGCTATATGTCCAGCCCATCTCCATTTGGCTTGTGCAATTTTTTCTATGACATCTGTCACTTTAGTCCTTTCTCTCACTATCCTATTTGGTACCATATCTTTTCTAGTTATTCCCAACATTGCTCTTTCCATTTTTCTTTGGGTTACTCTCAATTTATTTGCAGAATGTTTGGTTAAAGTTATTGTTTCGGAACCATATGTTATTACTGGCAGTATGCATTGGTTGTAAACCTTTTTCTTCAAGCAAATCTAGCTGGCACTAAGTTGTAGAATTTTATGGCTAAATACCTTGAACTATTTCTGGATCTCTCAAGACGGCTAAATTCTGGTATAAGATTATTGTTAAATCTAGTGGGATAATTGTGAAAATCTACATGTGTATTGTATTGGCTAAGATTGTGTTTAATGTGCAACAGACACTGCATAATGTATACACAAGGTAAAGTCAAAATTTTTAAAGCTCTAAAGGAGTTTCTACAGTCTGCTCTATAAGAGAGCCCAGAGATAATACGAACACACATTCTTTGTTTTGCAAACACTTTCTCAATATGACAAAAGTGACCCAGGAGAGAATAGCATATGTCAGATGAGAATGAAAATTACTACGATAAGCTGTTAAAATAGTTTACCTGGAAGTCACTTGTACAAGGTACCTGAAAAGGAAATGTTGTCGGGAAAGCTTTTTCCATAGATTAACTATATGTTGTTTCCAGGTTAATCCTGCATCCAAATATATCCCCAAAAACTTAAACCGGTTAAACATTGTGGTAGAGTAACTTTTTCAACACAAGGGTTATTTCTTAAGGCAGCTTTATAAACGGACATAGTACATAATCATAAGTCATAAACATAACTTCAACCACAATCATAATTCATAAGATTTAAGATTGGTTTATAACTAGACATAATACATAACCATAATATTTAAGAACTACTTCAGAAAATACAAACCTAACCAAATTTTTATAGAGCATGAAGAATTTTTTTCTGGTCTTTAGATTCATAGAAAAGTGAAATAAATAAATATGTGGTTGAATTCGCTCCAAAAACATTAAATTAATAAAATAGTAGGGTTATGTATAGGAGGAAACTGCAGATGATTCTACCAACGCATGCGCATATTCCAACAATTCCATAATGTTTAATACTTAATTCATAAATGTTCAAAGTTACCAACTTTCAAGGTCACGTTTTAAGGACTAAATTTATGTCTTATGTATTATGGATGCTTTAAATGGGTACATTTATTTATTAACTTTTAACATTATGCTTATATAATAAGATTATGGTTAAAGACTAAAATTATGTTTATGTCCGTTTATAAATCCGGCTTTAGAGTAAAATTGACACTTTGTGATTTAGAGTTGTTCAAAGAGAGACGGTTAGTTAAAAACCAATTGAATAAGTTGTTTTCAGATCTTTGGTAATCAAGGGTGTCGAATTCAGAAGGGTGATAGCTTTTATAGATATCAGCAAATAAAACAGTGTTAATTGTTTCATTTTGAGAGTACACTAGATCATTAATATAGATAAGAAATAATACAAACAACATACCAAACAACAGAGATTGTTTTTGAGAATCACACTGGTTGAAGTGAACATATTGATCACGATTTGATAGATATAAATCAATTAGTTAAATAGCATCACTATGAAAATTATAATATGGAAGTTTTCTAAGCAGAAAGCTATGTGCGACACAATCAAAAGCCTTAGTAAGATATAAAAAAGATAAAATTTTCGGAATCCGTACTGGTTTATAACAAACAGTTTATTAAATTTAAAATGTAGATTAATTTGATTTTTTTAAATTCGTTCATAAACTTTTCATAAGATGGGCAACAAAGAAATGGGTCAATAATTTTTATAATCATCAATAGAGCCTTTATTCTTAAACAGAGAATAGTATTCCAGCATACGTAAAGTTCAATGTTAACATGGAAAGAGTTTCCCAGAGCTTGTCTTAGGTATCTAGAATAAGTAAATTTTCCCCTTAACGATAGTGAGGGACATATGGCTTTAATCTGAATAAAAATAAATATTCGTCAAATTTGACCTAATAATAATTTTTTTGTTCCGTTTTTTTTAAGTTTGTTTTAGCTTTTAGTGGTGCAAATAGAGGTAATAAATTAATGACTTAATTACAAGTTCGTATAAGGTTAAGCACGTTTTTATTCTTGCATAATACATTTAGATTTTAATAAAAATTTACAATTTTAATAGAAATTTTAAATGCAAAAATCTTTTTTAAAAATAAGGCTTCGTCGGGATTTTATTTAAAAATTAAAAACAGACATAAAAACTGTCACAATAATATCGCCTTGTCCAAAGGTAGACGTGGGTCCTCGGTGGAAGTCGTCGCCAAAGCTGAAGTTCTCAAGAACGGCTGCCGACACAATCAGTATGGCCCAGACCGCCGCAGAGTGTATGTCGGCATGCAGTCACTCTAACCGTTCTAAGATTACGAAGATACTCTCGACGTGACGACCCCGATCATGGGTCCCAAATCTGTGATTTTCGGCGAAAGAACTAATAGTGATTTTAGTGACATCAACGCCACGGTTGCCCTAGAGCGTCGTCTAGAAATGAGTACTGAGTTTTTTCTAGTGCCTAGCAGCAGCACCCCTAGCACGACAACAGTTAGTTACATATCAAAAACTCCTTGTGCGGGATGTCCCCTAGGGACTGACAAACTAGTGGGCATATTTAGAAATGAAGTTTGGGTGATTCCTGTGTTGGCCCTATCCGCTATAACTATGATACTTATATTGGGGTTTGAAGTGTTTGTTCTGTGCAAAGCGTGGCGAAGTACACCCAGTAGAAGGCACCTTTTCTTGGGACAGATGCTCCTGTTAGGACTATTTTCTTGTGCGGGACTTTCAGCTGTTTTCGCAGCTTCGCCTACGCAATTGACATGTGCCATTGTTCGCTTTGGTACAGGGGTTGCTTATGCTATAGTTTTTGCTTCCCTTTTAGTGAAGTGCGTATTTTTAATTAGTTTAAATGGAGGAGTGTACCTACCAGCCCCATATCAGGGACTTTTATTACTGTTCGCTATTTTGATACAAGTAGCTATAGGGGTTCAATGGTTAGTGACGAATCCACCGTTCGTAGATGATGTCGCCGTAGAAATGGTAATAAATCAAAACAAACACAAACTTTTACTCACTGTCGAAGATATTAATAACCCTGTTTTGATAACGTTATGTCGCACTCCTTACGCAGATATGCTTCTTTCACTAATCTATGTTGTTTTTCTCGTTATTTTTGTGACTATATTAGCAGTGAAATCGAGAGGCATAAGAGACAATTACCGCGAAGCTACTTATATCGGACTTTCTGTGGGGTGCAGTGTCCCCACTTGGTTGGTTTGGACCATGAGCGGGTTTGTTGTTAACGAACGACATAAAGATGCATGTATTGCTTACGGACTGGTTATATCTTCTATGATTATTTTTCTCATTATGTTTATGCCGAAAGGCAGACAATTGGCTGCCATTGGCAAGGAGGGGGTCTATGTGGAGGATAGAGAAGAACGTTTCAGCACTTTGAGTCGAGCTGCATCAGGATACTCACCTTCTTTCTTTCATTTTAAACCAATCAAATATGGATTGGGACATTATGGAACATCAAATAAGGAACATAATACTATAACAACTTTAGGTGGAGGTAAGGAAATATTGTGATTCTCTATATTTTGCTTTGTATAATATTGTTTTTATGTTTAAATAAATTAATAAAAAACATCACCCTCAAAGCCTGTTCAAGTATATTTTAATTAGAGGTGAGATAGCTAGCATTCCTTAGGTTTTTACTAAAAACTTTCATTCTTATCAATTTTACGCCATTCTTAAATTTTTTTCTGTATGTAAGTAAATCGATTTTTTTAATTGTTACTTCTTTGTTTTTTTTTTGTTTTTCTCATAAGTTTATTAGATAACACATTTTAGTCTTACTCTACATTTGTTTTCTATACGGGGTGATAAATTAAAAAATTTTCACTGTTTACGTAAATAATAAAAAAAAACTGAAAGTCGATTTTATTTTCAAGGGGAAGACTTAAAATTAATATATTATATTTATATTTCAAGGATTCACCTTCTAACAAGAGATGTTAATTTTTCAATAATTTTGTACGAATTTGTCAAGTGGCAGATCACTTTAAATGTCGTTTAGTGTTATTTCCAATGTTAGCGTAATTTAGTATATTCTACTATTTACTAGTTAATAAAAAATCTCATTCGAAAATTACAAATTACTTGCCTGCACTGAGATTAATGATTGTGAAGTTATATGAAATAAAATTATTTTATTTGTAAAATTAATGGGAAAAACCCCGTAATTGGCTGTATACCATCGTATAAAAAAACACAGAAGTTAAAACACTTCACAAATGTGTATTTAGGTATAAAACAAAGAAGTTAAAACTTTTTAAAAAAGTGTCGTCACATTTAAAGTTCTGGCAGAACGTTTTCGATCACTACGGATCATCTTCAGTGCCTAGTATTTGTTGCTAACTATATAAATAAGGTGTCTATAAGACTTCCATGATTGAGTTGGTATAGTGTCACATTTTACATTAGATAATGTTGATACTGTAGGTCGATGACAATGGATGTATTTAAATTTAAAAATTTTTACTTTAGGGACTACATGTCTCCTAAGCTCGAGTACTTGCACGTTGTCAGTTGAAGCGACGACACAGACCAAATGGCTGATGTCACAGGAGATAACTTAAAGACAGCTAAACTTGACAGGATTTCAGTATGTTCCGAAATTAATTTCGGCTTCTTGTACGGCTTGGTCTAAGGAAGCCGTACAAGAAGTTTCAAGAGAGTATAAATCTTTAAAAAATTTGCCGGCGGGCACTCTAACTATATGATCACTGTCAGATGGGAAGGGACTTATGAGTTAGAGCACCGTTCTTCTGGAAATATAAAAGATACTCCTGTAAGAATAAATTTCCTTCTGCTTTAATTTAAGTTTTTAGCTCGACCGTGATAAGATGATCAATAATCTATTTAAAATATAGAAAAATTCAGATCACCTGTTAATTTTTTTTTCAATACGTAAATACTAACACTATTTCCGATAATATTATCCCACGCATAAGTTTTTTGGACGTTGCTACTTACCGTTGCTCGTACGTACTTTTCAATATCTCTACAAAAAATAACTTCGAGTATTTCTTTATTTATCATTAAAACACTGCCTTCTTACTAAGTAAAGTAAGCTTCGTTATCTTTAGAAATAATTAATTGTTATCTCCAATGAACAACTGCGGTACGTCGGGTAAGTATGAGTTCGAACAAAGACGAGATCTTTTCCTGTTTTAAGTTTTCATTTATTAACGAAAATAAAAACTCCACGACAATAATATTATTCTCAGTCCAAGTAAGTTTCAATTACATGTGCCACTTGTAATCGCACTTGCCCGGGAATATTATCTGGCCCAACTGCTTTACGTTTTCTTGTTTTTTTGATGTGATTGATCAATTTCCTTTATTACCTTTAATACCTAATTACATTTACTCGTTTTTATATCTTTTTTTATTTAAACTGTTTTTGGGAACTATGCTAAGAGTCTTTTAACCCTAGATTTATACTATTAAATCGCATTAATTTTTCAATATATGTATATATATATATATATATATATATATATATATATATATATATATATATATATATATATATATATATTGTTATGATGTGTTGTTTATGTATGAGCTATGAGTAAATTTGAATGATATATGTAAGTATAGGGTTTTTATCGCGGTTCTCAAAGAATTAGTTTGTAAGTACTTTTTTAAATTATCTTTATTATAACTATTATGAAAAAAACCTATCTATCTAATATAAACAATATCAATTTAAAACAATATATGTAAAATTTGAAATTCTTACAATTATTAAATTATTAACAAAATTTGGTACCTTCTTTTACTGAACGCCTAAAGTTTTTCCAAAATTAAAGTTATTATCACCACACGATATTTTCTTACTCAGCCTTGGTTATCCAACAATTTTAATATGTTTCTTCTTAATTATCTCCACTCACCATATAAATATATAAATTTTAATCCTTGTAATTTCCATATAATGTACTTTGAAATATACTGGATCTTGTGGTGGTATTATTGAATGCTTACTTCAATGAATTAACTTCAAACTGTCACTATATTACTGTAGTAATAATTAATCTCCAACTGCATTTAACTTAATAATTCATTTAACTTAATCAATCAATTAATAATCATAAATTATTCTTAATTCTTCTTTGTAATTAATAATCACATATAACTGACTTAATAATAATAATAATTGACGTAATAATCTTCTTGTAACTAAATTCTTGTATTATAACTTTACTGACTCACTTTACTAACTGATTAATCAACTGTAACTAATCATAATCTGTAACTAACTAACTAACTGACTGACTTCTAACTGATAACTGACCATACTGACTGACTACTCCCTGATTACTGAACTTTTTTCGTTTCCAGAATAATCTAGCAACAAATAATGTTCGAATCATTCTATTTTTTCTATTTGAACATTCTGGAATAAAATGTAATGGTTTTTGTCTATGATGTATTATGCAAATAGTCCCATTGACATTTCTAGAACTTTCTATGTACAATTTACTTGACTTTAGGCTCTCCAGATCAGAACTACACTATTATATGTAACTTAAACATTTCTTCTTCTTCTACGGCACTACAGCCCAAAATGAGCCTTGGCCTCCTTTATTTTTTGCCTCCACCCTTGTCTGTCTGTGGCTGCTCTTCTCCATACACGGACTCCTAAAAGTGCTTGTGCGTCGCTGCTTACTGTGTCTTCCCAGCGCTTTCTTGGCTTTCCAACTGGTCTCTTTCCCTGCATTCTGGCGTTCAGTGCTCGTTTTGGTAGCCTATCCTCTCCCATTCGTATCACATGTCCGGCCCATTGCAATCTTTGTATTCTAATGAAGTTTGACAGGGGTGTTTCCTTATACAGTTGATAGAGCTCGTTGTTATATCGAATTCTGAAGATTCCGTTTTCCCTCACAGGTCCTAGTATTCTCCTCAGTACTTTTCTTTCGAATGTGTCGAGTTTGTTTTTGGATGTTTCTTTCAGGACCCATGCTTCGCTGCCATAACATGCTATTGGCCGAATTAAAGTTTTATATATTCTCATCTTTGTATTTCGGTGGACACTTTTAGACCGAAATATATGGGAGAGGGCAAAATAAGCTTTGTTTGCCTGCGTTATCCTTTTTCGTATTTCTCCATCCTCTGCTCCATCGGCATATATTTCTACTCCCAGGTATGTAAACTTTCCAACCGTTTCAATGTCATCTTCATGTATAATGTTTTGTGGGATTATATTTCTTCTCGTCTGTACCATTATTTTTGTTTTTTCTGTGTTAATTTCCAGACCTAGCCTTTTCGTTTGTGTTTTTAACTCTGCGTATGCTTCCTGTGCTCCTATTGATGTTCTACTCATAATATTAATATCATCGGCGTAGGCAGCCAGTTGAACCGTTTTATTGGTCAGTAGGTTTTCTCGTCCAGTTTGCATTTGCCTGACCGCATACTCTAGTGCCAGGTTAAACAATGTTGGTGCCAGCCCATCTCCCTGCTTTAGTCCCTGCGAGATTTTGAAAAAGTCTGTCCGGTTGTTTTGTATTCGTACACATGCCTGAGTTTCATCCATTGTGGCTTTAATGAGTCTAATTAGCTTATGTGGTATTGCTAATTCTGCCAATATATAGTATAGTCTGTCCCTTTTGACTGAATCGTATGCCTGTTTGAAGTCCACAAACACGTTGTGAACATCAATGTCGTGTTCCCACGATTTGCTCAAGACCTGCTTGACTGTAAATATTTGATCCATTGTCGATCTTCCCCGTCTGAAGCCCGTCTGATATTCTCCAATAATATTTTCTGCTAGTGGTTGGAGTCGCTGGTTTATAATATACGTGAGGACTTTATACGCTGTACATAGTAGAGAAATTCCACGGTAGTTTTTGCATTGGAGTTTGTCTCCTTTTTTATAGATTGGGCAT
Organism: Diabrotica balteata; assembly: GCA_918026665.1. NCBI lineage: Eukaryota > Metazoa > Arthropoda > Insecta > Coleoptera > Chrysomelidae > Diabrotica > Diabrotica balteata. The sequence goes on along the minus strand of OU898280.1, from coordinate 77,687,445 downwards.
ACTATACTTTTCTTCCATTCGTCGGGTATTTTCTCTTCTTGCCATATTTCTTTGATAAGCGCGTGGATATGACTTGATAGGTGGTTGCCACCTACCTTATACAGTTCTGCTGGAATCTCGTCAACTCCCGGGGCTTTATTGTTTTTCTGGGCCTTAATAGCTTCGAGAACTTCCTCTATGGTTGGAGCTTCTACTTCAACTTCGTTCTCTTTTACATGGTTCGTTCTCATTTCATCTTCCATATCTACTTGTGTTCCAAGTAGGGTCTGAAAATAATGCTTCCAGGTTTCTGTGACTTTCTGTTGGTCACTGATTATTTGCCCACTTTCATCTTTGCATAGGCTTGTTTGAGGTTTATATCCACTTTTTATCTTTTTTAGGTATTCGTAAGCTCCTCTAATTTCGTTTTTTTTGAAATTTTGTTCCATTTCTTCTATTTGTCCATTTTCATAAGCTCTCTTTTTGTTTCTGCATATCTTGTCTGCTTTCCGTCTTGCGACTTCAAATGATGTTCGTCTTTCCCGTGTTCTTCTTGTTATGTACATTTTGTGCGCTTCGTTTCTTTCTTCTATCGCTTGCCTGCACTCGTCATCAAACCATGTTCCTCTTCTCTTCTTTTTCTTGTTTCCCACGGTGGACGCTGCTGCTGTCAGCACTGCTGTTTTGATATTATTCCATTTGCTCTCTATGGAGTGCAGTTCTTGTGTCCTTAGCTCATTTGTGACTTCTTGCTCGAACTTCTCTCTACATTCCTGAGTCTTCAGTTTTTCCAGGTCTAGTTTGTTTGTTCTTTGTTGTCTTTCGTTTCTTTCTCTGTTAACTCTGCACCTAAATTTGGTTTGCAGTAAAAGATGGTCTGATCCACAGCATGCTCCTCGTCGTGTTCTCACATCAGAGATACTACTGGCTGCCCTTTTGTCTATCATCACATAGTCAATTTGATTGGTTGTGGTTCCATCTGGTGAGATCCACGTCATTTTGTGTATGTCTTTATGTGGGAAGCATGTGGAGCTTATAACCATGTTTTTACTGGTGGCAAAATTTATCAAAAACTCCCCATTCTCGCTTGTTTCATTGTGCAGTGAGTGTTTTCCTGTTGTGCCATAGAACTGCGGTTCCTTGCCTATTTTGGCATTCATATCACCCATTATAACCTTAATGTCATTTTTTGGCGCGTTGTCATATACTATCTCCAGCTGTTGGTAGAAGCTTTCCTTTGTATGTTGCTCTTGTTCATCTGTTGGGCAGTAGATGTTTATCATAGTAAGGTTGAAGAAGTGGGTGCGAATTCTTAGTTTGCATATCCTTTCATTCACTGCCTGGAAGTCTATGATTTTTGACTTAAAATCATTATCTACCACAAATGCAACTCCACATTCTTTGATTCCTTGTTCTTTGCCACTATACAGAATTGTGTGCGTTTTGGTGTCCCTGACACCTTTCCCCAGCCATCTTGTCTCCTGAAGAGCAGTGATCATAAGATTATATCTTTTTAGTTCTTGTAGAAGTGCAGTTTGAGCTCCTGGTCTATTTAGCGTCCTCACATTCCAACTTCCAAATGCATAGTCCATGTTTCGTAGCTTTAGTCGTTTCCGAAGGTTCCCCTTGTTCCGAGGCAAATGTTTAGGTTTCATAACAGTGTGTTTTTCCGGGAGTGGGTTGTTAGCCCACTGCCCAACCTTCCTCCTTTACCCGGGCTTAGGACCGGCAATGGTGACTCCTGAGCTATTCAATCCACTCATTAGTCACCACAGGCGGAGTTAACTTAAACATTTATATGAAATATATTTTTACTATTCTACATCCACAATTATATTCTAAATTAACATTACAAAAATAAATAACCCCACTTTTCCATTTAAACGTCAAAGAACACAGTGTATGTTTGGAAAAAAATATATAAATATTTTGGATGGGTTGCAATCAATAAAAGGGGCTATTGCTTAACTATTATTTACTCGAGCTTTCAATTGTGTTTACAATTATTATTAAGAGCTGCTAAAAAATACAAAATACCTTATAAAGCTAAACTAGAAATAAAAAAAAAATTGTTAACTCACCAAATACAATTAGTTTGGTTAATAAAATTGCTGCGAACATATTTCAAAAAATATTACTATGAAAATGTTCTTATCTAATAAATGATTCTCTGAAATTTTAATATAATTTTGAAAAAGTTTCTTAACACAAAAAACAATTGAATGTATAAGTAAGTTAGAATAGCAATAGAATAGCAATAATCATAGCAATAGCCAATAGAATAGTCAATTACAATTAAGCCCCAATGTCATAAATGCCAACTTAAATTTTTTATTTTTGACAATTATATTGCCAAAAATAAAATTTTGTTTATTCTTCTTCGCGTGCCATATCAGAATTATCCGACGTTGGCGATCATCATTGTGAAGGCTTCTCGATCTTCTGCAATATGGAATAATTGTCCAGCATTTGGTATCTGAGTCCATTCACGAATGTTTTTTAACCAAGAAACCTGTTTTCTTCCTACACCTCTACGACCCTCTATTTTACCTTTAAGGATCAGTTGTAAAATTTTATATCGACTTCCCCTTACTACATGTCCCAGATAAGACATTTTTCGATGTTTAGCAGTCTTTAGAAGTTCTCTATCTTTGTTGACGCTCCTTAGCACTACATTAGTTTTTTTGCTGTTCAATGTATCTTCAGCATTCTTCTATGAACCCACGTTTCCAATGCTTCAATTTTGTTAATGATCGATACTTTTAGCGTCCACACTTCTGCACTATACAAAAGTACGGACCAAATATAGCACTTAACCATTCTTTGCCCTAGTTCTAAACTGAGATGGTTATTGCAACGAAATTACTTCATTTTCATAAAAGTAGTTTTAGTCATTGCTATTCTACGTTTTATTTCTATGTATCTTATCTAAATTATGGTTTAAAAATTCTTTTTTTTAGTAACAAAAAAAAAAAAATTTATTCACCATTGATAGATAATTAAATCAAAATGTGATATTTTACTGGTTTCATATATCAACTACAAAGAAATAATATAATTATAAATTTTGCTTAGATTTTGAATTTCTGATCTTTTGTTTAAATTATTATCACTTTTGTTAATACAAACCATTTCCAAAAAAGTCCTTTTGAATTTATTACTTTCACTACATAAAATTTTAAACTTATCAAAATTCATAATATGGTCTTTGTCGATTACATGCTCTGCCAAAGCACAATATGGTTTTTCAATTCTGCAATAACTTTTGTGAGAAATAATTTGATTTGAAAGATGCCTCACCAACATATTCAGCTTCACACTGAGTACAACTAATGCTGTATACTACATTTGTTTTATCTAATTTGTCTATAGGATACTTACTTTTGGAATATAAAGATGACATGGTTTTGATGTTATTTGTTGCTATTTTTATATTGTCAATAACCTTTAGTGTTTATGTTAATATAGATGTTAATGATGGTGTAAAAGGTAGTGAATGATAATAGATGTTTTGATTGTTAGATACAATGTTCTGAGATTTAGCAAAAACTGGTTATTTATAAAAGTTATTTATATTAACAATATTAAAAACAAGCATCCTATGTAGCATATCTGGAAAATAAGAGTTTTCAATTATAATATTTTTAACAATTGAAAATCTTGTAGATAATCTAGATCAGAAAGCTTTAAAACATGTTATTTTAATGCTGTTATAATCTTATACAAATAAGATGAAAATAAACCTTAGATCTATATCTTTATTCGGAATTTCATCCATATTCATATTCATAATATTCTAGCTTTATTATACCTCCTATTTTAGGTGCATAATTTTGCTATAACCAAACTGGTACTAAAACCAGTACCTATTTATTTCATTTTTCTACTCTCTTACTATACTCTGTTTTTTAACCAGGAGGAGTAAACCAAAAAGACAGATTCACACCCAAGAAAGTTACTAGAAAAGTCACCAAATACATCTTCTTTTTTTGTTGTATATCTCGGCCTTGCGGTAATCGAGTAATGAATATCGGACAACCTTACACGTCAATTCTAACCTAACTTTATGTTTGAATAATATTTTTTTAATTCACTTCCAATATATATTACAATTATTACAATAAAAAAGGACGTTTTTCACATTTGGTCCCATGTATATATATTTAAATATCGGGTGATCCAGTTTTATAGATCTTTTGAGTCGATGGTACTTAATTTAGAGAATATTTTGATCCAGAGAGTCAATGTTACAAATCTAAGTATGGTTTTTCTCAGAAATTTGTCTTTTAATTTGCAAATAGATCTTATATGCAACAAAGCTATGCAAATGCATGTATCAACAAGTTAGAGAGAGTTCAAAGATTTCTGAAATACTGTTCTTTTAAAATGCGTAGACCATATTCTTATTCTGGTGTGATTAATTTCTTGAATCTAGGTTTTTTTTTCTTACCAGAAGAATTAACTTTGACTTTGATCATTATTTTTAAGCTTAATAATCCAATCTCCTGAATTGCTTCTGCCAGTTTGTTTTAAATATTCCTTCCCATTCACTGCTTTAGAATTGACTTTTTCATGTTTCATATCACAGAATAAATTATGGTTCAAATATAGGTGTGGTCCTACTTTTCATGCATGGTAATCAGTTACCTCATTAGATAGATGTATCAATATCTTAAGGATCTATTTGAAGCACTAAAATGCAAAACAATAAATTTGTATAAATAAGTGTGTACTTGCAATTTCTTTAATGCTGGATTCTTGTTTAATTTTGACAGTGAGTTTGTCCCATTTGTTATCAATAAATAAAATTTACTAAAAAATACTGGATTTCTGTGAGATAATCAACCAGATAATTCAATCTATTATGTTACATTCTAGTATAATTTTGTAGTTTTCATGTGATGATCTACAACAGGAAGAACAAAACCAACTGTATCAATACAATCAAAGTAAAACACAACATTACTAATGTTCTTTTATTGTGATGAAAACAAAATGAAATGCTTCTTAACAAGTATACACAAATTTAAAAGATAGTTTCCGTTTTTCTTATGATAATTAGATATAGATATCATACATTTATAACTTTATAAACACTCTAAACTCTATTTATTATATATATCAGCTAGAAAAATATCACATTAAACACTATTATCGCATATCACCACATCCAAGTTATTACAAAAACAACTTAAAGAGTCAGAAATCGATTTATATAATATTCTGTGCATAATATATATTCGGAATGAATGTAAAAAGAAAAATTTAATAATTTTATTAGTCTTCCAAAATCTCTTCATTTATGTCTTGGTGAGATTAATGAACAACTACACCATTTTGAATTTCTTGATTTATTTTTTCAGCAAAAACTGAATCTATTTCAGATATTTGAGCAAGAAAGTTTTGTTTTTGGTCAGCAGCCCAATGTATAAACTATTCTTTGAATAATTTCCTCTAAAAAATAACTATGGTAAGACATTCATAATATAGACAATAAATCAATCATACTATAAACAGTAAGATAAACAATCTATAGTTATGCTACGTAATATTTGCTGCATTGAATCTGCATATGTAAAGTAAAAATATCCTTTTTTTCTTTTTCTTCCGTTTCCATGTTCTTATATCTGTTGAATCAAAATTAAACAACAATGTTGTAATAAAAACTTAAAACTTAATATTTAATAGTAACAATAATATACCTGATAATAAAAATGAAATCTATAAAATGCTTTAGTTAATTTTACTATATAATTGTAGCTAACCCATATTTACATACCGATATTTGTACTTACTTCAAATTGATTTGCTTCAAGAATTTATATAATAATGAACGACACATATTTTGTGAACGACACAATTTTACCTTCATTGTGAGTGAAGTGAGCATTTCATTCTTGAAAAAGAAGCTGTGTACTATCTGTCGTATAGATGTTTTAATTCTTTCATCCTATGTTGCAAGAATATAAGGTCAACTTTCAATATTTTTAGGACATTTTACTGCTCCAGTCTGCTTATATTCTTTAATTGTTCTAAATTCTATTATTGTAAATAGTTGAATTCGCAACACCTAAAATTAGCACATTACTTTAGTAAGTCTTGATTTTAATAATAACTATTATGTAAAACTAACCTGCTGCCTGTTTTATTTTTACTACCGTGGCTGTTATTTTTATTCCAAAATTATCAATTTTCATGTTTGTACATGTTTATAGTACATTATTTCTTATTTGATGATAAATGATCCACATCTACTCGGCGTTTTTAAGATGGAGAAGAATAATTACCACTAGTACTTGGCATTGAATCCATATTGTTATCTTAATAACACTAATATGTCGCTAAATAGTTCTGAAAAGAACTGTTTTTTATATAAATGCAAACGAAAAATCTAAAGATGTAAGAAATAACACAGAAAATACAAAAAATTTTCGATATAAATTTTGAATTTTAAAATTTTACAAATGTCATTAGTGTCAATATGTCATAATTTAGTGGAGTAAACTTGCCTGCGCTTCGACCAATTACAAACAAGCATTATGGCGCGAAAAATTTGAATTACTTCTCCTGGTTTAAAAACAGACCATAGTAAATTGTATATTACCTACTATTTGGATGCTAAGTAAATACATCAAAACAGATACTGACACGTAATGACTAGCACGTAACAAACAAATTACGCTTCAGTTCTATAAAAATCTGTAATATCACATAAGCCTTGTAAGTCAGTCATAAGTCAGTTGGTCGAGTTACCATGGAAATGAATTAACAAACGTTACTTTGACAGATTAAAAATTATTAATCTGTCGGTGTAAATATAGTGGTTATTTAAATATAGATAAATAAAATGAGGTCATCGAATAGTGAAGATGAATTTAGTAGCACACCACCCAATATTATGCAGTTAATATTGAAACTTACCTGAAATTGCGAGCTTATCTAAAAAGGCAATCAGAAGGTTTTAAAAACAAAAAATCTAACATTTTACATCCTGGTGAAATAAAACTGTTTTTAAATGAAGCTACTGATGTACAGTACTTGTTAATAAGGGTATGTTATTTAAAAGTATAACATAAATGTGCCTACTTATAATACTTTTATGTTAAGGTTATTGCAATTATTCTAATATGTGGAGCTTTTAGGAAACAAGAGTTAAAAAATCTTAAAATTTGTGACATTGATGATTTAAGTATCATGTTATTCAAATCATGAATGTGTTGCTTGTGTGAGTCCATTTCAAATAGGTAAAGAAATAATAAATAAAACTTACTCACAATCAATTTAATTTAACTATCAGACGACCGGTTTCGCTTTCTACAATATGCAAAGCATCTTCAGGTCTCGATACAAAGTTAAACAAATGCTGAAATGATAAAAACCCATATTAGGGTGTTGTCTAATAAAGATAAACAAATTAGATGTTATAAGTTACAATAATGATGCCAATATTACATGTCTGTGGTTTTATTTAAATGATTAAGTTGAATAAAAGGTATAAATTTTTTTTAAAAAGGTTAAACAGACAAGGTAAGGCCCACAAATTGTTATAAAATAGTCTCTTCGATTGTAATAAATTAATAAATGAGCAAATAAATAAATAAAATAAACATTACTTACATGCCGGTACTCTATTAATAGATGGATGGTAGAACATGTTTGAAACTACTTTATATTGTTGAATGGAGAACTCAATACTATTATTGCAGTTGTTTGACAGTAAAAGGGAAGTTCTTGAGGAGATAGATTTGATCCAGTGAATTTGAGATATGTGTGAGATTGTTTGTTAAATGTAAGTGATGAAATATACTATTGTGTTATTAAAGGTTATTTATACATATTCCAGAGATATATTTTTGAAATGTGTGTTATTTATTAATTGTTTTATGAAGGTGACAGTTTTATGACAATGAATAAGTGTAGATGTAAAAATTGTGTGGGTGTGCAATTATTTTCCAACTTGTAGTTATCAAATTACTTTGATAAAGTTCTATTGGCAAGGAGTTAATTATTGGAATAGTCAAGTAAATAAAATGGTAAAATACAAACAATTAAGGATAATTTAACCACACTAAAACAGAAAACACTTAAAAGGGACGAAACAAACATTGAATTTAAAAGGGTAAAGGACTTTAATGCATTACATCCATGTAGTGCATTAAAGTCCTAAAAAATGCTAAAGTGCTAAAAAATTTTTATACCTTTTATTTAACTTAATCATTTAAATAAAACCACAGACATGTAATATTGGCATAATTATTGTAATTTATAACATCTAATTTGTTTATCTTTATTAGACAACACCCTAATATGGGTTTTTATCATTTCAGCATTTGTTTAACTTTGTATCGAGACCTGAAGATGCTTGCCATATTGTAGAAAGCGAAACCGGTCGTCCGATAGTTAAATTAAATTGATTGTGAGTAAGTCTTATTTATTATTTCTTTACCTATTTATCATGTTATTGGTTAAAATTCCTGATACGAAAACCAAAATATTTAGATCTTTCGTTATTTCCAGAAATTTCTATAAAATTTGCAAATAATATATAGAAATTCGACTACAGATTAGCGATCCGCAAATAAATAAATTTTTCTTAGTTATCAAAGAGGTAAATGTACGAAACAGGTGGTAGAATTAAACAAAATGGGCGGTGTTCCTAAGCTGCAATCTAATTACACTCCTTCTTCTTCGCGTGCTATATCAGATTGATCCGACGTTGGCGATCAATTACACTTCAAACAATCAAAATATATATATTTCTTTACATATATTCATTTGAAGTGCATTTATTAGAAGCACGTGGGCTCTAGCTGGATGACGGCAGCTACAGACAGAGAAGAATGGAAAAGGATTGAGGAGACCTATGTTCAAAGATGGACCGAAGAAGGCTGATTAGATAGATAGATAGATTGATTATAAGCGTACTAAATATTTTGATACGCTCCAAACAATCAAAATATTTAGTACACTTCTAATAAATGCACTTCTAATAAATAAATGTAAAAAACATCAACATTTTTGAACAAACTTATAACAACTACATACAGCAAAAACTGAACACATGATTTATTTATAAATGCTATTTAATAATTTTCTTATTAATTATAATAAATTAGTTAATTAATTTTCGGATTCTTGGTTATTAGCCACAATATAATTTCTCAATTGTTAAAAAAGTTGACACTTGTAAATCAATCACTTTCGTTATGATAATGCAAACGAGGTTTCTGCCGTTATCGACCATTCAAATCTCCTACCATGCCTGAAAAACCTTATCAGATCTTATCTACAACGTGTTTATTGTATAAATAAGCGATCCCTTATTTACATATTGAATCATTTACGGCATACAAACACGAATTTCAACTTTTGTCGTTTATTGAATGGCCTAATAATTCTTCCAAAAGGTCACAACAGTAGCAGCACCCGTTTATGTTTGACAGATTTCTCTAATAAAGTAGATGCAAATATTTTATGTGATTCCTCTGTTTCAATCAGTTTTTCTTTATCTCGAATCTATGTTATATTATGCAAGATATGTTTTATTACTGCAACTTCCATAATTATTACTTTTTAACATTATCCATCTGGAGCTACTTTAAGCGCCTTGTACAATCGGTGTATATAAGTACATTTTATTAGAAATTTTTCAAATGTAAAAGTACGTTTTATTTTTGTTTATTTTGTGTAATATATTATGTTGTAGTGTTAGGGCAAAAGTCCATTTTTGGCCACAATGAGTTATCTATAAATTTGGTTGTAAATTGTGAAAAAAATTGTTCCTGTAGAAAAAAATTAAATAAGTTAGATTGTAATGATTATTTTGCTTACCACATTGGGATCATTATAGGGGGTTAAAAATTGGGGACAAAAATTAATGGGGTGTAGATAGGGTAAGCAAAGCAAACCGGAACGTTTGCGACCGACTAATCAGGGTTTGTTTACTTACATGGGTCTCCTGGACAAACACAACACAAGAAGGTTCTTAAACTATTTGAATCAATTCTTGTAAACGGACGCCGCTTACAAGAATCTTTCTACTAGGTGGAGAGTTAAGCTTTTCTTTACAAAAAAAAAACAAAAGGGATTAGTAACTTTTTAAACGGAAATTATAACTTGGTTTAAGTAAAAGAATTAGATATCTATTGTTATCTTAGCACAAACAGTTACAAATATAAATAATAATACTAAAATACAAAATAACAAAAACAGACTTACAATGTTGCTATCGGTTTGCAGACTTTAGAAGTTGGAGATACTATAAGAACTTATAATTGTTAATGGGCGACATTTTGTATCAGATATAAATTATTACAAATGAAAAATATCTTTTTAAAAGGAACTATGCATAGAGGTTAACGTTAAAAAAAACAAGATAAATTTATGATCAAGTATGTGCCGATTGTCAACAAACTAAAGCTAGCTGTCAGATGTCAATATTAAGTTTTTAAACTTTGAAAATAATTACGCTGACAGCTTAGCTACTCCCTAACATTTATAATTTTACTTATTACAATTTCTTAACTTATTATGAAAGCAATTATTACCAAAAAAAAAATTACCTGAATTTCACTAAATGTTATTTTTTTCCTTTAAAAGTTCTGGGGTTGGAACTGGACTCAGATTCACTGCAACACAAACAACCACGTCTCATACTGCGAAAATAGTCTGAAACGATCCTGGGATAAACAAAATGAGAGTGGAAGCTGGTCACTCGACGCAAACTTTGGCTTCTCAAAAACTCAAGAGCAATAGAACCATGTCAGTACCTTTTAAAGTTGTTGGAAACGCCGTTCTTCAAATCCCTTAGGTGAGAGACAGTACGAAAACAAAACAGTGATTACTCTTGAAAAAATTGACACATTACATTCGAGTATAATTCACTTTTCTTCCAACAAATTTGCCGGTTCCTTCAGATTACCCACGTCGCGCCTTTTTTTTCAAAAACTTTTTGCAACCTGTATTTGAGCTTGCCTCAGTCTCTTGTACCGGCTTCCACCGTCCGACTGATGCACCATCATGTAACTAACGCAATACTTCTGACACTTTACTTTTAGGTACAATCAACTTAAACTTAGATTCTGTACCATCATCGTTCTCCAAGGTTCTATAAAGAAGATCATCTTTTAGTCAATAACAAAACAATAGAATTCTTAAATAATCAAAATATTGAAACTTTGCACAAAGATCCGATAGAAAAATATCAAAAACAAATTAAGCTAGCGTTAGAAAATTCAAAATCAATACTATATCCAATAGAACAGAAATACCTCAATATCATGAACCCACAGCCTCTAAATTATACTCTTTCATTAAACTACACAAACCGGATCACCCAATAAGACCTGTAGTTTCTTTTTATACAGCTCCGTCATATAAACTTTCAAAAAAACTGTTAGAGATTATTTTAGAACACACTAAATTTTCACCTAAATTTACCATAACAACTCCAGATTAATTTCATTTGACGTAAAAAATCTTTTTCCTATTATCCTTCCTACAGAAACTTTTATTCTAGTAAGAAACCTTTTAGACCAAAATAGTACAAATCCAATAACTACATCTGAAATTTTACATCTTCTTGAAGTTTGCATAAACCAGGACTACTTTAAATCTAATAATAAAATATATACAAATAACAGTGCAGGACTTATAATGGGTAATCCTCTAAGACCATTGCTATCAGATATTTTTATGGATCATCTACAGACAAAGATTTCAAAACATCCCGTATTCAAACAGTTTTTATATTGGTGGAGATACGTAGACGACGTACTGGTATGTTTCACAGGAACTAACAGGCAATTCGACCAATATTTATCGTATATTAATTCACTTCATAGTCATATTGAATTTACAATAGAAACAGAACAAAATCAATCCATAAATTTTTTAGATTTAAAAACTAGCAAACTTCAAAACAAACATGACTTCTCCATATTTCATAAACCTACCCATACTGACACGACTATACACAATTCGTCATCCCATCCAACACAACATAAACTGGCAGCTTATCATAGTATGTTACATAGATTAAGAAAAATTCCGATGTCAAAATACAACTTTGAGACAGAATTAAATATAATTAAGCAAATAGCAGTAAACAACGCATACAACGAACAAACAATTAATAAAATGTTAAATCAAAAACTACACAAGAAAGCCCTGAAATTAGTATTTCCACCACCAGAGAAAAAACCCAGTGCCTTCTGCTCAATTACATATACAGGCAAAATAACAACAAAAATTGCCAAACACATAAAGAAGAAAGGAATAACACCAGCTTTCCGAACAAATAACAACCTAGGCAAATATATTAAAAATAACAAGAGCCAAAATAAAAAACACTTAAATAGTGGTGTGTACAAACTTCAATGTGGCGACTGGCCAAAAACTTACATCGGTCAAACTGGTAGAAACTTTGATAAACGAATAGCAGAACATAAAAGGGCTTTCAAGAATAGAAAAACAGATTCGACATACGCACTTCACCTTCTAGATCATAATCATTCTTTTAATGACAAATTTAAAATTCTTCACATTCAAAATAAATGCCTTAAGCTATCTTTGTTAGAATCTATGGAAATCAACAAATTAAAAAACACAGATATAATTCTGAATGACCAACTTGAGACAAACAGTTCTCCCCTCCTCAGCCTATTTCATTAGAGACTATAAATTTGTAAACCCAAGCCAAAATAGATCACTTGAGAAAGGCAATCAGCCGAAACAGCTGTAGTGATAATATTTAAAATAAATTTTGTGAAAGTTTGAAAACAAAGTTTTCAGTGTTTTATTGTTACTATTAAATAGTATTTAAATTTTTTTTTAGATATACTCGTATGCACATCTAATAAGCCAACATGATATTATGCTCTAAAATTTTAAGAATATACTCGTATTATTCGTCGCGCAAAAAGCCCCTATTGTAAAGAAAATATATTCCTTAAGACACAGCCCATTCTATTCCGCAGTAAACCTTGAAATTGCGCCTGCATACGATTAAATAATTTTTTCATGGTTTCAGTCCTCTACGACTTTTATTATACTTGAGTGATATATTGCCATTTAAATTCTGAAAGTGTTCCAATGCTCAATAAACGGCAAATTTATTCTTTGGAAATGTTATTCACACTTCAGAGCTTTGCGTGGTATCAGACGTGTGCTGCACATATTCGAGGACATTGTTCTTTTCCTCTAATAATGGTAACTAAGTGGGTGTCATTTATAATAAAGGATATAAATAGTGTCTTTTATTGTTAAATCAATGATACTTCTATTATTGCATATGCAGGTAATTGTGACACGCCTACAGGGAAAGAAAGTTATTTAAGAGGTGTAATAAAAATACGCTTAAGTTTTTTGTTTTAATTTGCTAATATTTTAATACCTTGTATTTACCGTAGAAATTGTAAAATATTTAAACATATAAAAGCATAGGTTTCTATCGATAAAACCAAATCCAAATACAAAATGTCACATTCTGTCTCCATCTTCTGTACACAATGTACCTTCGATTATTTTTCAAAAATTTTAAAGTGTTTGTTTGTCCTTGTGTGGTGTAATGTGATGTACCATTTTGACACTCCCATCGAACATCGAACAGGGTTGTAACTCAGTTTTAGCGATTTTACAGGAGAGGCAAAAAACGAAAAGATGTATTTTTAAAAAATGTAGCGAAATGAGTAAACTCTTTTACACTAATGCGAGACGATATTTAAGACATAATGAGGGATTACTTTGAGATGTATGTTTTGTAATTTGATTAACTATTGAAAATCTTGAGTTTGGTTGAGATACAACCTTGAGATTAAACATGACTATTTGTAGAAAAAAGTTGTAACAAGCTTAACAACCATTTTACAGTTTCCATGTTAATTATTTTTTTCCGTTTTACCATTAAAAGATTGTATTTTTTAAGTAACTGGCAATGTAAATAAGAGAAAATTAGTTTTTATGGTATATTTAAATGAAATATCAATTCGTAGTTTTCATAATTTTAATTGGAAATTATAAATTTTACAAAAATAACAATATTCTACCACTACGTCTACTACAAATAAAATAATTATCCCAAATTTTTATTCAGAGTCTGATGGTTGGATATTTTTAGGGTCACAAAATTTTAATTGTTTATAGTAACGGTGATATATTTCGGGTATGACATTTGACTTACAAAGGCTGTTTAAATCTTAATATTTGTTTTTCGATATGGCGAGAGAATTAGAATAAACGGGAGGTATTTCTGTCAGGGTTATACGCTCATTCTTATCTTTTGTTGACTTCCTCTTCCTAGCCAAAGAACGTTGAGTTATAGGCATTTGTTCTAAATTAACGCAGTCATTATTTTCGGAAAGAACGTCATAATTAACGTAAATTATTTTCGCATTTTCATTGCGGATCTGTAAATATTTAATTACAGACCATTTTACTTTATTGTTTTTTATATCTAGGCCAAAATTAAAATGGGTGTCCTGAAATAGTTTAAAATTTAAAATTTGTTGTTGATTTATTACTGTTACTGAACACGGCTTGTCTGATATTTTGGCACATCGTGTTATGGTTATATATTGTTCTGGAATATGTATTTGATGTTTTTTACGTCTTTCTATCAGGGCATGCATTGAATCGCCCTCGTTTTGTGAATGCCCTACTTCAAAAAACACGTGTGTAATACTTTTTCACTGCAAAATAGTACATAGCAAAAACAAACTATTTTTTATTTGTCCTTCGCAACTATCCGAAAAGAAGAAAAAGTCTGTAAATCTCTTTTTCACTTTTATTTCAATAAATAAATATACAGCACTACTGATTTCTTTAACACCTTTCCGGCCAGACATAGCAGTGTACTTCATTTTATCCTAAATCAAAGACTGTAAAATTGTGACGGCGAGCTTTCGCTTATAGTATGATGCAGAAACTTCTGACATTGGTTGGATAAGATCTTCTGGAGATCAAAACATGCCGCAATTACTGAGTTACTACATTGAGCAAGCGACTTAATTTGCGTTTTGAATTCGCGCACCGCAGTTTTAGTAGCGATATGATGAGTATAATTAGGCTGTAAACTTTCCCTTTGTTTAATCGAAGCTCTTTTATAAATATCATATGTTGCGCATAGATCGTTCTTGGGTATAAAGAAATCTATGTTAAGTTCATTGTAGAATACTTCTCGATATTGTCTCTCGATGACTTGTGTCTCTGGTGCATATTCATTATCATGTAACCACTCTTTATAAAGTTGATAGAATTTGGGAAACGTTAAAGATTCGTCAAAATATTGTTTACGGCTACGAGCTATCACGTAATGTGACTCTACAACTGGTATCTGAGCAATATATGTCCTCAAACTTTGTTTAATAACCTCAGGTATTTTGTTTGGGCGGTTTTCGTGACGGCCTCGTTGATCGGCTCGTGAAACACAATCAGTTACTATACACAATATATATATATATATATATATATATATATATATATATATATATATATATATATATATATATATATATGGATCAAATTATAAATCAAGGCCTCTAGAAATAAATATATGGCTGTCAGTGACATTATAAAGTTCAAGTTGAATAAAAAGAAAATTGAAAGTCATGTTGTAAATATCGTGATTCAGATTATTATATAACGGCGTACTTATGAGCATGTGGCCAGTACTTAAATTATATCAAGTACAGTATGTAAAAAACAAATTAATTTTTTGTCGCCCAAACACAAGTTAATGATTTCTATCGCAATCTATCATAGTTCAAGAATTTGTGTTAGTGATAGAGTGTGAATAGGAAATACTTCAGGATATGCTAAAATATGGTTATCATTATTTTACCAGTAAATACAATGAAATTAGAATTAAAAAACATTGTATAAAACTACCACAAAAACTTACAACATGAGGTAAATCCATTAAATTTTAAATTCACAAAACAATAAACTTATTTAAAGTATATATATATATATATATATATATATATATATATATATATATATATATATATATATAATTACAGTATTTTAGTATTATTAAATTTTGTAGGAATTGTGATTGACAATTAATTGATTGGTTGACTTACCTGTTAAGGAAGGACAATGATAATTGTCCTATCTTACATTTCAAACATTTGTATTAATGATAGTGGTATTTTCTGGAGGTTGACCACAGTTTAAAGAAGAAGAAGAATAAAGAAGATATCCGGCTTCTTGACAGGTGACTAGGCTCGAATCACTGTTTTTTTTATTGCACAATAAATGGGAGGGTTCTAAAGAATCAATGGGGGGAGCGTACAAATGTTCGAAATGTAAGATATGACAATTATGATTGTCCTTCCGTAGCAGATAAGTCAACCAACCTAATAATTGTCAATCACATTACATTTCGAACATTTGTACTAATGGTAGGCTGTTGAAAGATTAGACAATATTGTGCGATATAAATAAACAAAATTATATTGCCATCCCCCAAAAAATAATAATTCACACATTTTATTTATTTTTTTTTATTAGGAACTACAAAATTGGACAACAATTAAGGGTAATGTTTATATTTTAAGTACATAATATGTGTACCTTTAACCAGGTTAAACGAACAAATAATAATAAGAAAATTAATGTTATGTCATAACCATAGCCCACACATATAATTACAAAATTCATAACAGAATTAAACAAAACCAAAATGTATACACAATTACATGGACTAACCAGATAATATAGTTTTTGCAAAGAGCCCGTAATCTTTTGCTAAAGGTTTATTATCATCATCATCAATCAGCCAATCGCGTCCACTGCTGGACATAGGCCTCCCTCAGTTCTTTCCAGTGTTCTCTATACTGGGCCGCTTGTAGCCAGTTTCCCGCTACACGTTTAATGTCATCGGTCCATCTAGTCGGTGGTCGTCCTCGGCTTCTTTTATAATTTCTGGGCCTCCATTCCATAATACGTCTTGTCCACCGTCCATCTTGTGTTCTGGCTAAGTGCCCTGCCCAGTTCCACTTAAGCGTCGTGGTTCTTTCGATGACGTCTTGAACTCCTGATCTTCGCCTAATTTGTTGGTTTGTTATGTGGTCTCGAAGGCTCACGTTTAGCATTGCACGTTCCATGGCTCGTTGTGTAACTCTAAGTTTATTCGCAGATTTTTGCGTGAGTGTTAATGTCTCTGCTCCATAAGTTTGTACAGGTAATACACATTGGTTATAAACCTTTCGCTTGAGACACATGGGAATTGAACTTTTTAGAATATGGCTTAATTTGCCAAATGCTGCCCATGTTAGACCTATTCGCCTCTGTATTTCATGTGTTTGATTGTCTCTGCTTATTTTGATTTCGTGTCCCAGATATTTGTAAGTGTCAGTTTGTTGTATGGTATTATTGTCAATAGTTATATTTCCACTGATTACGAGATTTGTTAAAATTTTAGTTTTCTCAAAGTTTATCTTTAATCCTGCTCTTTCAGACAGACTTTTAAGCGAATGCATCATAGAAACCGTATCTTGTAAGTTATCTGCGATTAATACAACATCATCTGCAAACCTTAGGTGATTTAATCTTTCTCCATCTATATTGATGCCCATATCTTGCCATTGAGTACCCTTAAATATTGACTCTAGAGCTGCCGTGAACAATTTTGGTGAAATATTGTCTCCTTGTCTAACTCCTCGACCTAAACTGAATTTTTCTGTGTCTTCGTGCAGTCGTATACTTGATGTAGCGTTCTGATAGATGTTTTTGATTAGTGTCGTGTACCTGTAATCTATTCGGCTTTGATTTAGGGCTTTCAGTATTGTTTCAAACTCTACAGAATCGAAAGCCTTCTCGTAATCGACAAATGCAAGAACCAGTGGTATGTTGTACTCGATGCACTTTTCTATTAAGATCTTTATGGTATGCAAATGGTCATTTGTGCCATATCCTGCCCTGAAGCCTGCCTGTTCTTTGGGCTGATAGAAATCAAGTTTAGGTGTTAGCCTCTTTGTTAAGATTTTCATAAAGAGTTTGTACATATGTGTCAAGAGGCTGATGGGTCTATAATTTTCTAATTTAGTAATATCGCCTTTTTTGTGTAACAAGACTATTACTGCATTGTTCCAGTCTTTTGGAATCGTACCCGCATGTAAGCATTTAGTAAACAGTTCGCTTACTGATTTTAATAAAATTTCTCCACCTGCTTTTATTGCCTCGATAACGAGTCCGTCATCACCAGGCGATCGATGGTTCTTCATTTCCTTTAAAGCAGCTCTTACTTCTGACACAGTAATGGGTAAAAGTAATTCCGATCCCTGATTTATGAGAGTCTTTACTCGTGTCGGGAAATTGTCTTGTGGTCTTTGGCTGGTATAGAGGTCTTTATAAAATTCTCTAGTTATTTTCAGAATATTTTGTTTATCTGTTGTTGCCTTTCCGTCCTTATCTCTCAGCTTGTATATTTTTTTTTACTTTGCGTAAGTTTTCTTTTCATTATCTTTAAACCTTTGTTCTCTTCTACTGTTTAAGTAATTACATTAGTATTATATCTTCTTATATCTTTTCTAATTTCCGCTGAAATTCTTTTATTTAGTTTTTTATATTCTTCTTTGTTTCCCTTTTCGTTCTCGCTTAGGTTTCGTCGTATTTCTATGAGAGCCCTTGTATCTTTGCTAATCTTTTCACTTTTGGTGTCATTTTTCTTGCAAAATTTAAGTTGTGCGTTTCTAACTGAGTCTGTTATTAATTTATTGTGATCGTCGATACTTAGAGGTTTGGGATTATTACTCTGTAAAGTTTCGGCTAAATTTCTTATGTATGCTTCTGGATGATTTGGTGAGTTCCAAACTATGCGTTTGCAACTGTTTATCATCTTTGCTCGTTCTTTTTGTAGATTAATCGTTACTCTAGCTCTTACTGGTCTGTGATCGCTTCCTACTGATAGTTTATTGAGTACAGTGACATCTTGAATAATTTGCTTTTTGTCTGTTATTATATAATCATATTCGCTCTTAGTTCTTCCGTCTGGACTAGCCCACGTCCATTTTCTATTCTGTTTCTTCTTAAAAAAGGTGTTCATTGCATACAGTTTGTGTTGCAGTAGAAAGTTGGTAAGCATTTCGCCTCTTTCGTTTCTTACTCCGACTCCAAAATCTCCGATTGCCACTTCTTGTTCGTCTTTTTTCCTTCCGAGTTTCCCGTTAAAATCTCCCATTATCAGAGTATAATGAGCCGGTTCCTGCTTTTTTTTAGCAGGGTTTATTATAGGGTTTATTATAGGTTTATTATAAAAAACATTAAATACTTGAGAATTGTTTGTCCATCCTGCCGTCTCCCTAATAGTTTCTATATTTAATCCAGCCCTAGGCCCTGCTGAGGTAGATGCATGCCGAACACTATACCCTTTAAAAATATTGGTGTCTATATTACATAATTTTAAAATATCTTTTAGCCATCTACTCATTGTCTGTGTAGATGCTACTTTATATGTTTTTTTATAGTTATAAACATCTTGTCTTCCAATTGAGGACTACACACAAGTGTGATTTTTCCTTAAAATATGGGAATCTTAAAACAGGTTGATTTTTATTTTTTGACGAAGTTTTTATCTGGTATCAGAATCTCAATCTTATCGTGATCAATGAGAATATTTTGAATTTTTATTAGGGATGTGGTTTGCAACCTGTGTGCTGAAGTAAGAGCAATTAACATTACAAGTTTGTAAGTAAGTTCCTTCATGGAAAGGCTGTGAAAGGAAATTATGTTTCTAAATAAACTAATACTGGTTGAGGGTCCCAAGTAAATTGATATTTGGGCAATGAAGGTTTGAGGTTATATATACCTGTGTGAATTTTTTTAAAAATGTTTTTATAATTTTCTGGAATATCTATTATCAACGCCAATGCAGCTCTTTGAATGTTTATAGAACTAAAGGTGTAATCCAGATCTACTATAGATTTAATAAAATTAATAATATTTGATAATTCATAAGCAAAATGGTCTATATTATTTTATATACTATACCTCCACCATCTCGTGAAAACAGTATTATACAAATTTAGTGTTTTTGTTGTAATAAATGCAGTCATAACTGGGATGGAATCATCAAGAATGCCTTTTCTTAAAAAAACTTGACTGATAAACATGCGGCAGCCAGGGCAAGATGTTGGTGTCCCGGATATGGAAGAATAAAAGGGTTCAAGGTTAAATTTTTATCAGGCCCTAAAACTATCTTTTTGCCTGATACCAGCTTATTAAAGGTTGGGTACCAAGGCTGACTTGGCCATTCTGGTACTACCACAATCCCTATGACTTTGTCAAATATTATTTTTTCTAAAACTCGTGGAATAATAGCAAAAGGTGGAAAAGCATAAAATTTTAATCCCTGCCAATTTAGTGTGAATGCATCCACCTTTTCCGATCCGGGGTCAGGTTTCCAAGATACATACCTTGCACATTTTTTGTTAAGATATGTAGCAAACAAATCTATATCTGGAATATGAAGCTGCTCAAAAGTTATATTAACACAATTATCACTTAAAGAATAGTCTGTTTCTAATATTGTTCTGAAGCTATTTTCTTGTGGCATTGTAAATTAATTATTATTTATAACTGGGAATAAGCCACAATTAAAGATAAAAATACGTTTATTGACGTTTCAATTTCCAATTCGGAAATCGTTCTCAAAATACAAACATTAAATTAAACAAATTTTGTTTTTTGTTACATAGTGAAAAAAGATAGTATTATGAGGTTTTTTTCCTGGTTTTTCCCCCATAATTTACTATGGAATCACTAACAGGAGAATTTTACTGTCATCATGTCATGTGTTTGTCTTTTTAAAGACGAATTAGATGCTATGATTTTTTCTGACGGATATTCTCAAGTTAAAGTTGATTTCATGTAATCGAATGAACTATCTTATAAGTAAAGTCGTCCCAGGAGCGCAACTCAACAATATTGGCAATATCATTTTAAAGTCGTCTACTTTAAAATGCCATAATGTATGTCTGAATTGTCAATATAAATGAGTCAGATAAAATTAAATAATTAGAAGAATTTTTTCACTATGTAACAAAAAACAAAATTTGTTTAATTTAATGTTTGTATTTTGAGAACGATTTCCGAATTGGAAATTGAAACGTCAATAAACGTATTTTTATCTTTAATTGTGGCTTATTCCCAGTTATAAATAATAATTAGTCTGTTTCTATTTTTAAAGATTTTGACTCTGAATCAGTAATAATATTTTCTTTTGTACTGATATAAGATGCAAATATTCTTAAATTTCTGTTTTTACAATATTGCGAAATTTCTCTAGAAATGCTTTTTAGATTAGAGTACTGCACACTCCCCATCTTGTTAATACAAGACACCGCTGTTGTATTATCTATTCTTAGCAAAATGTTACAATTCCTATATCCCTTCGAAAAATATTTCAAGCCATTATATGCTGCCAGTAACTCAAGTGCATTTATATGTAGTTTCTGCTGTTCAGAACTCCAAAAACCATGAGTTTTGTTATCATTATAGCATACCCCCCCAGGCTAAAAGAGATGCATCACAAAATATTTCAAGGACATAATTTGATTCTTTTATATTTTGCTTACTAATTGGTATGTTATTTAACCACCAATTGAAATCGTTTCCCAAGTATTTAGGTACGGTCATTTTAGTGTTATAACTATTAGTTTTAGAAAGAGCAAGCCACTTTTCTCTTTCTAAATTTTTTAAGTATAATTTACCATATTTAACTGAAGGACAAATCGCTACCAACTAACCGATTAAAGCTGCAAATGATCTTATCCTACATGTACTTTTATTTTTGATTGTCTGAATTCTATTAACAATCTTTTCTTTTTTGTCAGCAGGTGCTGACAAAACATCATTTCTCTGGAATCGAACGTAAAAGAAACACTTTTTTACCAATACACCTTGCATGGGTAAAAAAGTTTTTTCTTTATGTATAGTAAAGCCGTAGCGGGAAAACATAGAACATGTTTCAGCAATATTTTCTTTACATTCTAAATATGATTTTGAAATTAGTAAAATGTCATCTAAAAAAATGACAGAAGTAAAACCCCCTGTTCTTAGATTATTTAGAGCTGGTTTCAAAGTCTTTGTAAATATAAAAGGCGAGATATTCAAACCAAATGGTAAGCAGTTAAAATGATACAGAATATTTTTGTCCTCAAATTTTAAATATTTTTTAGAATTTTCATGAACAGGTATAGCAAAATAGGCATCTTTTAAATCTACCTTTGCCATAAAATAACCCTTGAAAATGAGCTTAAGAGCTGACCTATAGTCTTCCATCTTAAAATATGGGGCTTCTATAAAGCAGTTTAATTGTTTTAAATTCAAAACAAATCTGTGACTACCATCCTTTTTGGACACTAGAAAATATGAAGAAAGAAATTGCCCTTGTGTTTATACAGAGGGAGAAATAGCTCCTTTCTCAAGTAATTGTTTTATAACTAAGTCATATGAGTCATTTGGGTCTATCAAAACTTTTGGTGCTCTCTCTTGAGAGGGCGTTGTTTTAAATAAAATAATAAAACCTTGGACACAACTTAAAACTTAGTTGCCCGCAGTAATCTTTTTCCAGTTTTCAATATAGTTAGCCACATTACCTGCTAATTTCTTATTTACCTTTAAGATGACCTCTTGGTTATTCTGCTCTGGTCCTGGTACTGCTGAATGTTCAACTGCTTGTATCTTGATGTTGGTTGCAGGCGATTTGGGTACTGGCTTTTTCGAAATCTTGGTCTGTTCGAGGCTGGATTGTAGTTTAAACGCTGCTGATTGAAGTTGCTAGATTCTGCAAGAACTCTTGTTAGCTGTTGAGCTTAAATAGCAGCTTGGCATTGAGGAGCAGTCCTAGGGTAAAAATTTAATGTTTGTAGCTACATAATAGAGCTCACCTGAAAGGCTGCTGATTTTGTGTCCTTGTTCTTTTTCAACCTTTCAACCAAATTCTCTACATATAAATATTTATCTATAGGTTGCTCATCTAATAATTTTTTAAATTTTAAATTTAATGAAGAACTGAGCAAAAACCTTCTGTGCAAGGACATCTTATAAAACACCTCTATATTGAGGTTTATGGAGTTGGCACTTGTTTCGATACTCCTATTTGCGTTTCAAAGGAGTTTCTACCCGCTATACCTACGGGTAGCGGGTAGGAACTCCTTTGGAGTCCCTTGGATTCTATTGGATAGTCCTATTAGGGAAAGTAAATCAATCCCTGCCCTCCGCAGATTCCAGTAGCTTCTTGACTCGGGAAGCTAGCACCTGCTAAGGGTCCCTTGTCCAGGGTCACGGATGAAGTCCAGAACGGCATCCAAGGCGACGAAGAATACTTTCGATACGGCGAAGATGGCGGAGCTGGCAACCCTTGATTTTAGGGATAGTATAAGATTACAAACTATAGCCTCTGATCTAGAGTGGACGGCTACGAACAGCGTCTGATCCAGAATGGACGGCTGAATACACACTCACCAACACGTCTGGCCAACGCGGTGTTTTAAAGCTAATATATATATCCGGTTTTTTAGGCGTTACGCCCGTCCGGTAGGGATCTATGGAGGAGTATACCGGTACTCATGTATGGGTGTGAGACGTGGACGCTGACAAAAGCAATGGTGTGTAAACTCAGATGCCCTGAGAGAAAAATCCTCAGAAAGATCTTCGGTTGCTATCACGATCCAAATACTAACCAATACCGAATGAGAAAAAATGCCGAGATCAAACAAATGTATAGTGCTAGCGACGTAGTCCAAGAGATTAAATCCCAAAGTCTAAGATGGGCTGGCCTTGTTCATAGGCTCCCTAATAACCGCCTTACCAAGTTAATCTGGAAAGAAGTTCCGACAGGGAGAAGGCCCTTAGGACGTCCACGAATGCGATGGAGAGATAATATATGGTCAGATTTGAGAACAATGGGGCTACCCACTGACTTAAACATCATGGACGACCGTTCGAGATGGAAGCAGGTTGTGCAGTCAGCCAAGACCCACCCCGGGTTGTAGTGCTACCAGAAGAAGAAGAAGATACCTCTGCATAATCTACATATACCAATTCCACAGTTTTATATTTCAACACCTGCCACTGTTGGTCAGTTGGTCTTTAGTAACGCTATTACATATTAGTTTTACAGTTCTCCCATTATTGGCTTGAGGTTTAACTGAGCTACTTGAACTATACCCCATTTATACACTGCTTTCAAGTTTGATTTAATTTTTAATATTTCAATTTCATAGTCAATTTTCTTCTCGTTTTTACAGTATTGACAGTGCCTGGTAGACCATTTTATTGTAGTCAACCACCCACTGTCCAATAGATCGTTTGGTCTATTTCTTTCATTCACACTTTATATAGACTTCATTTAGCCTCAAACCTACAACCTTATCATTACAGACGGGTGTGAGTGTGAGATGTGGATTATGCAATCTAGTTTAAATCAAAATATTCTATATGTCATATTTCATAAGCCGATTTTCTATAGTAGTTTTAGTTGGACTTTTGGCCAATGTCAACCTATACAGAATTTTAATATGTGCTGATCACAGATCCATGACTGTGACTGTCTATCAAAGCTGTCATGTGTCACATGTCACCTTATCATTTCCGCTTAGATCATTCTCCCTCCTGATACTGACAAAGAATGTAGTGCGTAGAATCTTTTAAGTAATTTTAAACTATTTGTCCTTATTTTAGTGTAGTGTTTTGTACAATTTTATGTTATTACTAATGTTTTTCACATTCTACGCTTGCTGGATAGCTCATATTTGACGAAGTAAGTCTAAAACGTTAATTACAAAAAACTTGTTTTCATCCATTAACTTCGAGTTTTTTTATTATAGTTAACTAATTTCCTTCATCTAAAAAACGTTTTCTTGGCTTATTTCAGATGCCCTTGAAGCTGCTATTTTAAGCGAAAGTACTTGGGCAAGATTTAATTAAACTTGTGCTCGATAATAGCCTTATTTTTCAAAGTTCATTTACTAGAGCATTCAATCTTATATCAATTAAAACCTTGTTGTTCTTCTGCTACTGTGATAATTTAATTTAATTTATTTGTTATCACTTTGGTTGTTAATTTTAGTGTTGTGTTTAATAAATTAATTCCTTTTTAATTTTCCGGGTCTGATTTGTCTCCCTTTTTGAAAAGAGGTATTAGGATGCTTGATTTGCATTCTTGATGAATTATGTTTTGTTCTATTATTTTTTGAATTAGTTTTAATAGTTGTTTGGTCAGATCTGGCCATCCGTACTTTAGGAGTTCGTTCGGTATTCTGTCCTCTCCAGGTGATTTTTAATTTTTTTATTTCCTTAATGCTACCTTTACCTCTTCCTGCTCAATATTTATTTCTTCGTTTGTCGTCACCTCTGCTGTTGGTGGTTCATTATCGTCACCTTTAGCAAACAGGGATCGAACGTAGTCTACATATGTTTCCTTCTGAATGTATTTCGTTTTTATTAGTTTGTTTATCTTCTTTCTTTGTCCCTGATCCAAATGCCCAAATACTAAAAATAGAGAAAGATTTTATTCAGCCTAATACTAAAGGAGCACTTCAATATCTGAAGGAACTCAGAGAGCTATACAGATTGAACGAAATAAATTCGGGACATAGGAATCTAATGTATTTCGGCTCAATTCTGCTGTAGGTGGTTGGCAAACAAAAGATTGTCAAATATTTATATTATAAAAATCCCATACTTCAGCGGGCTGCTGGATTCTGAACTCTTAAAAATTTAAAGCTACACATAAATCTACGATTTTATTATGCTGTCAAACCAGTTATAGTCCAGGAAATGAAGTATTTCACCTCGCAATTTTTTCGTGCTGCGTAGATTAACTTGAAATTTAACAGAAGGTAGGTAATAGCCTAAGGATCAAAATCTATATCGAATCAAAGTGCGCCAAAGACTAGGGGGTGGTTGCCACCCCATCTCCGGGGTGAAATTTTTTTTTACGTTTTAACTACAGGTTTTGATTAAAAAAGTGAACTCTAAACAAAAAATGTGCTATACATTTTTTTTTATAAAATGATATTTTTCAAGTTATTCGCGATTGAAAGTAACAACTTTTAGATGAAAAAATCCACGTTTTTAATAGATTTTTCGCCAATAACTCGAAAATGGTGCATTTTATCCAAAAAATTGTAGAGAACAAATTTGTAGCACAAGACAAATACAATTCATTTTTTAAAATGTTTTTGCGATATAATAGTAACCGAAATACGGCCTATCAATGTTCAGCGGTTTTCTTCAAATGCCAAAATTTGAAAGATTCAAACTCAAATATCGGGAAAATGATGCATTTTTGGAAGAAAACTCACAAAATCTTTTTTAAAGAGCATAAATAGACCTATCATAAAAAAGACTCTAGCTCAAAAATTGAGTGAGTTATGATGAAAATAAGGTCAATACCTCATTTTTTTACGAAAAAATCGATGAAAACAACCCCCTAACCACGCCCATAATTAAAATCGATCTTTACCCTTCTGCAATTTCCTTTGTACATGTATTGTTAATACGTCCAAGAAGTTTGACCCAATTAAAATGCTTAGATTTAGAAAAAGTACAGCTTAAAGCGAGAGACGATTTACAATTTCATATTTTTTACCCTTCCTTTTTTAAATATGACCGAAAATACTGAATATATAAAAAAAATAAAAATTACCAAATTGTAGCATTTTAAATGACTAAAATTATCCTTTATTTAGATTTGTTGTACAATGAATATTTGGTGAGATATAGCCGTTTAAAACATCGATTTACGATCAAGCACCATCTTTTTCAAACCCTTTAAACTCACCCCATTTAAAAACCAAGGGTTCTAAAAAGATTTAATTCACAGATCCTTGTAGCTCTTAAAAACCTCTACAAATCGTTTTTAAAGAAACACTCTATCGTTAAAAATTAAAGAAAATACGTTAAAAAAACCAGTTAATTTTTTTCCGTAAAAATCCATTAGTATAGTACAGTATATTTCGGAGCATAATAATCTATAAAACCGGTATATTAGCTAGTGGGGCGTTATACATTCGAAATTTTAAGCGTTCTTATTTTGAAATCCCATACAACAGTGGTTATGGTGTACGGGTAATGGTTTGTCATTACCCGTACACATGAACAAACAACCTGCATCCGATGAACTTTTGAAAATTATTTTTTGACAATGCAAAAAAGGATGCGGCGTTTTATGTGGGTGCAGAAAAGTTGGTTTATACTGTAACTCTACTTGTTCTGGGTGCTCAGGTGAAGGATGCAATAACAGTCCACCAATAATTGAAGAAGATGAGGATGGCATAGATCACGATGAAGATGTAATTGATAACGAATAAAATTAATATTATAATTGTTTTACCTATAAATGTAAATATTTTCAACTATTTATGTAAATGTATAAGAATATATGGTGCCTTTTTATGTTGATAAATTTTTTTGTATTTAATTCTACTTTTTTCAATTTATATCTTATAAATTAGTTTATAAAAACTGCAATGTTGTAAAGGGTGATTTTCTAAAGTTGAAAAGTTGCAAAATTTTGGCAAAAAATTATTTTCATCACTAATTAAATGTGATTAGTTAAATCACTATTTAACTAATCCAAACCAAATTTCACTCATCTTAAGATTTGTAATATTATTTTACAATTTTTGAAAATTAGGTGTAGTTTTCACCCCTAAGAACAATCAGGGTTTATCCGCATGACATAAACTATAAAGCAGAGGGTGAGTTGAGCTTAATTCCAAATTTTTATGCAAATCGTTCCAAGGTGAAATCATTTTCTTCGCATTACTAATTTTTTTATATTAATCTCTAATAAGGGTCGCTTTTTAAGGGTTGAAATATGATGGAACTTTATTCAAAAGCACGAAACTATCATTATTTAATTAATTCAAACCAAATTTTACCCATATTCAGGTTTAATATGTTATTTTATAATTTTTGACAATTAGGGGTAGTTTTCACCCCTAAGAACAATCAGGGTTTGTCGACATGACACAAACTATAAAGCAGCGGGTGAATTGAGCTTAAATCCAAATTTTATCCAAATCGATCCAAGGCGAAATCATTTTTTTAGAATTAGTAATTTTTTTACATTAATCTCTAACAAGGGTTGCTTTTTAAGGGTTGAAATATGATGGAACTCTATTCAAAAGTATAAAATAATCATTATTTAACTAATTCAAACAAAATCTTACCCATATTCAGGTTTAATATGTTATTTTATAATTTTTGACAATTTGGGGTAGTTTTCACCCCTAAAACCCTTCAGCGCACTTTGGTTCGATATAGATTTTGATCCTTGGGCCATCACCTACCTTCTGTTAAAATTTCAACTGGATACATGCAGGACGAAAAAATTGCGATGTTTTAACTTTTTTCGAGCTTCATTTCCTGAACTATTATCGCTTCCTTAGACAAACTCGTCTTACGCAAACAACTTTGTTGCGAGACAGATAGTTGAAGGATATTTTATACAATGTCTATACCCAGGTATGGATTTATTTTTGTCCAAGTTTTATATTGGTCCACTATTTCAAATGCAGTTCAAACAGACATGTATTAAATTGTATGTTCCGTTTTAATTTGGTTCAATCTGTATAAACATAGGACATACATCGATAGCTATACTTCATAAACTAATATTAGAACAATTAAACACCTTATTAATGCTTTGAAAAAAATATATTATTGTAAAGGATATTTGGACACATTAGCAATAATGATGTGTAAAGCTAGTTTAAACCATAAATTATAACACCATTACAAAAAGTCTTCGCTAGGCAGGTCACATTTTGAAAAAATGGATAAACAGAACACATAAAAGAAGGAAAGAAGCCGATGACTTAATATACATAGACTAATATAGATAAAGACGTAAAACAAGACCTAAATATATATTTGATGAGTGAGAAATCAAGAAAACACAAAACAAAATGTAAATTATATATAACCAGAATTTATCAAAAACGAAATCCAAAAGGAAGATGCATTGTGTAGGATGCCCCTTGAAAAAATGGAGCGTAATTTGATGCTAGAATAGAGAACAAAAATGTCAAAACTTTTAATGCAAAATAAGAAAAAGTTATTTTAAACTGTTACTTTTTTAGACTCATAAAATATTTATCTCTTTTCCTCAGGTAATGTAAGAATTCTTTTAAATTCACGTCACAAAACTATGTAACAGCAAATCCTATCGGTATATTACTAATTATATTTCATTTTTTATACAAGGCAGATGAAGGAAAGCAATCTCAAACTTGTGCTTTTAAATGTACAAAGTGTACTTTAAAATATTGTTCATAAATCTTTTAATTCTCAATTTTTTGAAAAGTAACACACATGGCAATCTAAGTAATGAATTCTTCCTTGAATCCATTCTGCTTGAAAGCATGTAGCTGTAAGAAACTATTAAATGTTCCAAGAAAAATATATATTGCCCTGTAAAGGTACTAAACTGCAAATTGGTTTTCATTGTAAAATTCTCCAAGATTTTAAAGTCCAAACAAAAGCGGCTCTTGTTTTACGACGACAGAAAGACGGCAGCCCACAATTCCCTAACTAATTACAAAAAATGAGTTTTCTTGACGAAAGTTTTTTCCCTGTCGCAATTTGAAAAATAATGTTAGTCATAAAAGAGGCAGTAAAAGATAACCTTGTATGAGACATTAAAAGAGTATCGAACAAATTTTACGAGTAAGAAAGGTGTTTGTCTGGTTAACTATAGAATATTTATATAAAACTAACGCTCACTTAACGATCTTCTTAAATACAACGTTTACAACAAATACAAAAAAAGTCGGAGCTATAAAGATGAACCTATTTTCTGATTTCAAAGAGTATTTTTAAAATAACTTTACTATATATAGTTCGTCTTCATATCCAAAACTAGCATAAAGACAAAAACTCAGTTTCGCTAATATAAAAGTGATGGAGCTACAAAAATGTCATCCTTAATAAAAGTAGTATTACAGGCTTATTATTATTATTGTTATTATAATAATAAGTAACACCATTAGCAAATTTTACTCAAATTGTTCCTTAATTTCATCATCATCCAGCCGAATTTTCACATCCATTGTTGGATATAGCCCTCCTCCAAACGTCTCCAGTTCTCTCTATCTCTAGCTGCTGCAATCCAATTTGTTTCTATTCTCCTTAAGTCGTCGGTCCATCGGGTGGGTGGTCTGCCTCGACTTCGCTTGTCGGCTCTTGGTCTCCACTCCAATAATCTCTTCGTCCATCTTCCGTCTTCCATTCTAGCAACATGTCCAGCCCACCTCCACTTTTGTTTATTGATTCGCAGTATAATATCGTCTACGTCGGTTCGTCGGCGTATCTCCTCATTTCTTACGCGATCTTTCAAGATCAGGCCCAGCATTGATCTCTCCATTCCCCTTTGTGTTACCCTCAGTTTTTCGGCAGTAGCTTTCGTTAAAGTTAAGGTCTCTGCTCCGTAGGTCAAGACTGGTAAGATACATTGGTTAAATACCTTCCTTTTCAGGTGAATTGGGATATTTGTTTTAAAAATGTCTCTTATTCGTCCATATGCCGCCCATCCCAACATGATTCGTCTATTTAGCTCGCAGGTTTTTTTGTCTCTGGTTATTCTAATTTCATGACCCAAGTATGTGTATTTATCGATTAATTCTACCTTGTTGTTACTGATCTGTATCTCTTCGCTGGGAACCATATTGGTCATCATTTTGGTTTTCTCGAAATTTATCTCCAGCCCAGTTTCTTGTAGTATGTCATTCAGTTCTTGGAGCATGTCTTTGATCTCTCCCAGATTATCTGACAGAAGCACGATATCGTCCGCAAAACGTAGATGGTTTAATCTTTCTCCATCGATGGATATGCCCTTCTGTTGCCATGTTAGTCTTTTAAATGCATACTCAAGAACGGTAATGAACAGCTTTGGTGACATGGTATCACCTTGCCTGACTACCCTTTTTATCTTTATTTTATTAGTTGCGGAATATAAACTTATGGTTGTTGTGGCATTTTCATATATATTTTTAATTATATTACAATGTCTGTAGTCGATCCTGCAATCTTGTAGTGCTCTTAAGATGGTAGTTCCACTGTACCAAACGCCTTTTAAAAGTCTACAAGTATCAATGCCAAGGGACGGTTATATTCGTTAGTTTTTTCTATCAGGGTTTTTAGGCACTGCAGGTGATCGTTTGTGCCGTCATTAGGGCGGAAACCAGCTTGTTCCCGAGGTTGGTAAAAATCCAGCTTTGTCTCTAATCTATTTGTTATTATTCGGGTGTATAATTTATAAAGATGGTTAAGGAGACTGATTGGTCTGTATCTTTCCAGGTCTGCTATATCTCCCTTTTTGTGTAAGAGTACAGTTATTGAATTATTCCACTTTGTTATGATATTTTGATTCCATAGGCATAGATTAAAGAGCTTTTGAATTTTTGCTATCAGTACTGAACCTCCTATCTTTATCCCTTCCGTGACGACACCGTCCTCCCCCGGAGCTTTGTTATTCTTCATCTTTTTTAGGGCCTTATAAATTTCGTACAAGGAGATTTCTGGAATATCTTCGGAACCCTGATTTTGAACCTTCCTCTGTTGATATTCGACTATATCTAGAGTCGATTGGTTGCTATATAATGTCTCATAGAATGATTCCACAATTTGTAACAAATGTTCTCTGTTTGAGAATGTTGCCATTTCTATCCTTGAGTTTGACTATTTGTTTATTTCCATTTGTGAGTTTGCGTTTCATTATTTTCATACTCTTATTTTCCTCAATGGTTTTGATGATTTTCTCATCTTTGTATTTTCTTAAGTCTTTTCTGATTGTTCTTGATACTTCCTTGTTCATTCTATTTATATCGTCGTTACTAGAGTTTTCGTCGCTTCACAGTATTCTTCTTTGTTCCATTTTTTTCTGTATTTCCAGACTAATTTTTTCTTCATTCACGCTTTTTGAACAGCATTTCTTTTGAGCTTCTGTTATTGCTTCTACTATTATGTATTTAGAATGTTAATATCATTTGTTGATGATTTTTCTTGAAGGAATTTACCGATATGATCTTCAAAATTTTGTTCGTTGTTTGGATATGTCCATCTGTTTATTTGCTTCTTTTTTATCATATTGTGTTGTTCATGGTTGGTATTTAACACAATGGTGGCTCTCACCATACGATGGTCGCTTGATTTCGCAAATTTATTTAGCACTGTCACATCTGTAAATATGTATCTTTTATCAGTGATAAAGTAATCAATCTCGTTTGTCGTGTTCCCATCTGGGTGTTTCTTGTAGTAGTAACTGTTCATTAGGAATAGGTTTTTCTCTAGTAGGAAGTTTACAAGAGTGTCGCCACGGTCGTTCCGTCCCTGACTTCCAAAATTTCCAAGAGCAGTTTCTGCTGGATCCAGTTTTGTTCCTATTTTGGCGTTAAAGTCTCCACATATAACTGTGAAATGTGTGCGGTTGTTTGTGATGGCTGTACTTAAATCATCATAAAAGACTTCGATCTCCTCGTCCGTATATTCTGTTGTTGGAGCATAGACTTGGTAACTTTTAGATTATATCTAGTATTTATTTTAAAGGTGGCATAATGTAACTCTAGTGGATACTGATTGGACAGTTTTTAGATTTTCTGCTAGCTGTTTGTTTATCAAGAATCCAACGCCTCCTACTGACTTATGTTGTTCTCCGTGATAGTAAAACAAGTGACCGGATTTTAGGGTCTTGAGGCCTTCACCTCGCCTTCTCACTTCACTAACTCCGACGATGTCCCATCTGATCTTTTCTAATTCTTCTTCCATTTCTTTAAAGCTTTCATCAGAAAGTAGAGTTCTAGTATTCATTATTGCAATTTTGAGAACTGTTTGTTTTTTATAGCATGCTCTTGTCAAATTTGTGTCCCCCCCAGAATCCTTGGGACAGACTGATAAATCAGTGTGAGAGTGTCTACTCACCTGGGGTAGTTTCCGTTTTGTTTTAAAATTTGACATTTTTAAGGGTTTTTGGCTAAGTTCAATGCCACGCGAGCCACTGCGTGTTGGCAAGGTTTCCGTTTCAGCCGCCCACTCTGGGAACAGACGCTGTTTGCAGCCGCCCACTCTGGGTCAGACGCCGCTGTTGTCGCACTATCACAGCCGCTTAACTCATAATGTGAGTGACGCCTGTGAGTATCTGGAATTAAGCCTACAGGGTTTTTACTTCCCATAGCCTTAAATCCAGTAATGACATTATTGCTGCCTAATGTCATATCCTCAGTTGATCCGCGGGTACTTATTTGGCAATGGCTTATTCGTACCTGTCCTGCATATCTGCAGGAACTTTCCCTATCAGTCATATGGGACGTGCCGTGTCGAGGTTGAAGACATCCTCCGTCCAGTCTGTCTTCCGTGGAGTACAGAAGAGTCCTTAATTTATAGAATTAAAAATCTTGTTAGTCTTGCAACGCATTTTTTTATTTTTCTCATTGCTAAATTAAATTAATTTGTCCATCTTTCTACTGTTTTAATGTGATTGCTTTTCTGTGTTAAGAAAATACAAGAAATACTGGATATTAGTGACTTTCGGTATAAACAAGCAACACAGTTTACAACACAACAAAATTTTTTTCTTTCTAGTTCAACTTTTTTGTAGTTGAAATCAAAGATATTTGAATCAAAGATATTTTGTATTTTTTAGCAGCTCCTGATAATAATTGTAAACAATTGAAAGCTCGAGGTAAAAAATGATTAACAAATAGACTTTTAGACAAATAGAATTTTATTGACTCCAACCCAAAACAGTTTTCATTTTTGGTAGTTCCGTTAGGTGCGACCCATGTCCACTTTCTGTCAGGTTTCTTTTTGTAGAAGGTATTCATAACATACATATTTTCTTGTTACAGGAATTCCATGAGTTTTTCACCTCTTGTGTTTCTTGTGCCCAATCCAAAATTTCCAATCTTGCTTTCAGAGTCTTCAATATTACTTTCAATTTTGGCGTTAAAGTCTCCCGTTATTATTATTTTGGATTCTTTGTTGTTGTCTATAGCTTTTTTAAGATTTTCGTAAAAAGTATTAATTTCTTCATCGGTTGCTTTTTCAGTTGGAGCATAAACTTGCACGATCTTTATTTTAGGTTTTGGACTTAGGTTTAAGACCATGTATGTAACCCTGTCTGAGATGTTGTCAATTATTTGAATTTGAGATTTGCTCTTCTTGTTAATTAAGAAACCTACTCCACCGTATGTGTAGTCTTCCTTGCTTTTATAATAGAGTCTGTTGCCTAACTGTAAGTCCACATATCCTTTACCTCTTCTTTTAACTTCTGACAGTCCCATTATGTCCCAATTTAAGTTCCCCAATTCATCTTCTAGTTCGTAGAGTTTTTCATCTTTTGCCATGGAGCGGATGTTGTATGTTGCTATATGGAGTTGTTTTTTCATCTTCTTTTTTAATGTTCGGCCCTCCCCCCCCCTCAGACTGAGTAACCTTTGGTTAGAAGCCTTCTCAGTTCACTCAGTTCAGCCAATACCCCTCGGAAAGATGGATCGTACCACTCATTCTTAATGGAATTAAATTTCCTTAATTCCGGGTGTTACAGTTATACCGCTGATACTTGGTCGTCAGAGCCCCGTTTGTGATAACAGGGTTCACCAAAGTGAAGGTGAGGTTGACATTTGAGTAGGAGATGCAGTTTGAGACGCATCAATACACCAATAAACCCCATTTTATTGGGGTAGTAGGTATTTGTATTTGAGGTTGCTGTATTTGCTAATTTTTATATTTGTGTAGTCGTAACAGGCAAGTAAGTTGGATTGTTAAACTCCTAATATACGATATGCTGTTGGTGTGGTGGCTGCTTTGTGTGGTATTGAGACATGGACTTTAAATCTAAAGAAAATAAAAAAAGTGAAATATTTAAGATATTGAGGCATGTACCAATATATTTAAAAACATTGTGGTCGGAAAAATACCAAATAAGTAGAGACGTTAGACCGCAGGTAATTTATGTTGAAGTTAGGGTTTATCTTAAAAATTCTGAAGTTAATCTTTAAAAATAACGCTTTTTCTGAAATTTTGCCGTCAAAATTCGCTACGTTCTAAACTGTCGATGTTCAGACCTTTAATTTAAAAAATATCACCATAAGAATAGTCGATAAAAATAATTTGTTTCAAAATGGATATTTTTCTTTAATACACGAAGGTAAGATATACTTTTCTAGTCTTTAAAATTTCGCTGTTAGAATAAACAAAACATCATGCAAGCATAAATTAAACATATGTACGTACATGGTACCATCTGATAATTACTGGTTAAAAAATGGTCGCATAAAAATCTCTATTGTTAGTAATTCTAAACAATTCTCAGCGCAAGTAAAAGTGAAAAACAAACACTTTTCCCACAATTATTTAATTCAAGAAACAAAAATTTTTATCTCGTTGACCTCCCGTATCTTCTGAAAAATGTATTGTGTAAAAAATAATTTTTAGTCATTACATCTTGATTTTGTAAGAGGTTAAATTTATTTTATTTTCGAATACTTGCACAATACATTATTTATCTACATAAAGCTCTCTCGATTCTAAAGTACCATTACGTAAATAGTACTTATACATTTGTAATAAACTAAACTTCAGTAAACATAAACTCGACTTAAACCATACCAAATTTTTATTACCACTTTCCCTCTGCTTTTCTCTGTTAATATTTGTAACTTTTTATTTAAAGATGTCCCAGATGACTATTGTTTCTGATTACAATATGTGCCTAGCTGTAATCTGTAGTGTAACAATTTCAATTTACATGCTCCAAAATAGTCTTGGTTTACTGTATGTCTTTCGTTCTCTCTAAATGCCGAGTTTAAATGAAATTCCACCAAGTCAAAAAGATGCTCAAACTAAAAGAGCAATACGAGACTCATTTAGAAAGAGATATTAGAATATATTAGAAGATCATGCATGAAATAATAAACATAATAGAAAGATGTATAAATACAAGAATAGAACAAAATAGAAAAGAGAAAATATGTTAAATGATACTGTAAAACAAGAAATAACTAGTATATTAGAAAAAAAAATAAAGTTAACATCAAGCAACGAGGAAAGTACTGAGGAAAACTGGACGAGAATTAAAGACATCTTAAAGACTGTTTAACAAACAAAATTGAGTGCGCCAAAAGCAAGAAAAAAACAAGGGTGGATGACAGAAGAAATACTGAGACTTATGGATCAAAGAAGCGAAGTCAGAAATAAAGATCAAAACTCAAAAACACAATTTGATAGTAAAGAATGTAATGAAATTGAACCATATGAAAAGAAACACGATACATTTCATCTGCACAAGAAATTAAAAGAGGTCGCTGAAAACAAACGGAAACAAGTATCCCAAAGTTTAGAAGACAAAAACAGATACAGAATATTAGACATAAATGAACAGTTAAAAGAATGGGAAAACTACACCTGAATTATTGAAGACTATACATCTGAAGATGAGAGAGTGAAACACTATACACTGATTGCTACATCAGGTCCACGTATAACAGAAAGTGAGGTTACACGTTCAATACAAACGGCAAAAAATGGAAAAGCACTTGGCCCCGATGAAGTAAGTGCTAAAATACTAAAGTTTTTGGAAGAAAATGGAATTAAAGCTCTGTGTAATCCCTTTAACAGAATTTATGACACTGGGATATTACCAACTGGTTGGTTAAAGTCGACATTTGTCACAATACTTAAGAAACATCGTCCGAAGACATGCGGTGATTATCGGACAATAAGTCTGATGAGTCACGTTTTGAAGATCTTCCTGCGAGTAATACACAGCAGAAGTTACTCGCTGTTAGAGGACAGAATTAGCAATACTCAATTTACCTTTGGGAGTGGCTTGGGTACAAGAGCAGCTTTCTTTAGTATACAGGTGCTTGCACAGAGAAGCAAAGATGTAAATCAACATGTGCATGATTGTACATTTATACAATCGATTTTAAAAAGGCTTTTGACAAAGTCCGACATAACAAAATGCTAGAAATATTGGAAACAGCTGGATTGGACGATAAAGATCTACGAATAATTACAAATCTATACTGGCATCAAGTGGCAAGAATAAAGGTTGAACAAGAACTGTCTGATTAAATAAATGTAAAAAGAGGAGTGAGACAAGGCTGTATATTGTCGCCTTTACTTTTTAACCTATATTCGGAGGAAATATTTAAAGAAGCCTTAATGGAGACAACCGAAGATATTATTATGAATGGAGTAACCATCAACAATCAACAAATTAAAACAGACTTGTGATCAGTATGGATTAAAACTCAACGTCAAGAAAACTAAATATGTGATAACTAGTTGGCAAACAAAATTATTGGCTTATTCCCAGTTATAAATAGTAACACAGGCCAACGATGAAAAAACTTTTTCACTAAAAATACCCTATTCTAATGTCTTTCAGGTCGCTGAATCCAAATATGATGCTTACAAAGCTGTATCACCCACAATTTATTCACATTTTGTAGTAACATTTTTTTAATTAAGCGATTTCTACAGAATTTAACATATACTATAATAGTTTAAATATAATCAAAAACGTAGAGGTAATGGACTTAAATTGTGTTGGTAGCACTGCTGAAACATACTAAAAGATCAAAAAAGGTAGATTCCATTTGAACGTTAACAGCTGATGTTTGTTTACTGTCAATCTAACCTCACTTTCACGGTTTTTGTACACGTGCTCAACACAATGTCTAACCGCGGTTGTAAAAACTCTGTTGACAGTTTTTGTTATATTTGTGGTGAGTTTGTGATTAAAAAACACCAAAGAAACATTACGGACTTTGTGAAAAAGGTTTATCGATCATACTTTGGAACTTTACTTGGCGATCAGGATAAATCTTGGGCGCCGCATAAGGTATGTTATGTATGTGTTGAAGATCTAAGAAAATGGTCAAAAAAGGAGAAAAAATCCTTCAAATTTGCAGTTCCTATGATATGGAGAGAGCAAAGAAATCATTCTGATGATTGTTACTTTTGTAGTGTTGATGTAACTGGTCACAACTCAAACAATAAGAAGGTAATAAGCTACCCTAACCTTATGTCTGCCATCCGACCAGTGAAACACGGTCAAGATATGCCGGTCCCTGAACCTGCAGATGATTTGGATTCCATTCAAACTGAACCATCTTATGATGTAGAATCTGAGTTAGGTGAACAAGATGATGAAGAATTTCGATGTATTACAGAAAATGTAGAGCCTAAATTGTTTACTCAGATTGAACTTAATGACTTGGTTAGGGATCTAGGCTTAACTAAAGAAAAAGCTGAATTGCTTGGCTCTAGACTAAAAGAAAAGAACTTGTTGGGTGCTGGAACCAGCATTTATGTGTATAGAAAGAGAGAGCAACAATTTTCAAAATTTTTTGAACAAGATGGTGATTTGGTGTAC
Source organism: Diabrotica balteata (assembly GCA_918026665.1). Lineage (NCBI taxonomy): Eukaryota > Metazoa > Arthropoda > Insecta > Coleoptera > Chrysomelidae > Diabrotica > Diabrotica balteata. Next base: position 77,649,074 of record OU898280.1, on the reverse strand, counting down.
TGTACAGACATTCCAGGTCTGATGAATGAATTTGGTGTTGAGTACAAAAAGGAAGACTGGAGGCTGTTCATTGACTCATCCAAAAGAAGTTTAAAGGCTGTTTTATTACACAATGGAAACCAGTACGCATCTATACCTGTTGGTCATTCTGTACACATGAAAGAAAGCTATGAAAACCTAGAAATAGTGCTGAATAAAATAGGCTATTGTGATCATGGTTGGATGATATGTGGTGATTTAAAAGTAACATGTATGCTACTTGGTCAACAAGGTGGTTTTACCAAGTTTCCATGTTTCTTGTGTGAATGGGACAGTAGGGCTAGAGATCAACATTGGTGCAAAAAGAACTGGCCTGCTAGGGAATCTTTAAAACCAGGTGAAAAGAACATTCTTCGCAAAAACCTCGTAGATCCAAAAAAAGTGCTCCTACCACCTCTTCACATAAAGTTAGGCCTCATGAAACAGTTTGTGAAGGCTTTGCCTAAAGATGGGCCATGTTTTATGTATCTCTGCCTAAAGTTTCCACACCTCTCAGAAGCTAAACTGAAAGAAGGCGTCTTTGTCGGACCAGACATTAGAAAAATGATGTTAGACCTTAACTTTGAATCGACAATGACCTCAAATGAGAAAGAAGCATGGGTGTCATTCAAGCAAGTGGTTACCAAGTTCTTGGGGAATAAAAAAGATCCAGAATATGTTGCTATTGTTGCTAACATGTTAAAGAACTTTAAAAAGTTAGGATGTTTGATGAGCCTGAAAGTTCACTTCCTGAACAGTCATCTTGATTACTTCCCGGAAAACTTGGGCGATGTAAGTGAGGAGCAAGGAGAGCGTTTTCACCAGGACATTAAACTGATGGAAAAACGCTATCAGGGCCGCTGGAACACTAACATGATGGGAGACTACTGTTGGTCACTTCACAGAGAAGTTCAGCAGGCGACTCATCGTAGAAAAAGCTACACAAGAAGTTTCAAAGAAAAGAGGGAAAGAAAATACAAACCAATCCCAGATGACTAATGGAACCTGTATTATATCATATGTATAACTGTTTCAAGTAACCTATTGTAATAATATATTCATGATTATGATGTAACATAGTGTTTCATTAATTTCACCATATACCGTATTTATACTACATAAGAAACTACATAAAAATGTATACTACATAAAAACCCAAATTGCAGAAAAACTATGGGTGATACAAAAAAACTAAGGCCAGATTTGGATTCAGCACATAAAAATCAATAAAAATCAGCTATTAAAGTAAAAAAAGTTTTCACAAAAAATTTTTTCGTCGGCCTGTGTAATTAATCAAAATCTTAATTTACCCAAAAACGTCAGATACCCCCTTTGCGCTTAGTAGGGCAGTACAGTCATATTTTTGTAACCATCGACAGTGAACCCCTGGCGTACTCAAAAACCCAGGACTATAACAAATGGGTTCTGTTAGAATAAGGGTAGGTAACTCATATTCACTTTTTATCCTAATTTTTCTGAAATTATAAAATCTGTAATAGTTTAACTGTAGCACGAAAGAAAATTAGAATTTATGTTAATAGATAAAGTAGATTTCGCTTCAATACCTATGTGCTAAATACAACAATTAATATTTATTTAACACTTTTTCAAGAAGTGCAAACAACAAGTATTTAAGTGCAAACAACAAGTATTTAAGAACCGTCTACTATCTACAGTATGCATCGTCCCATGTAACGTTATGCGAAGAACGAAGTCAATAACACTTCCTCATATTAGTTTTTTATTTAATCAAATTTGCTTCCTGAACCGTATAGTAGAAGCAGTTTTACTATCATTAGATTAAAGAGACAACGGAAATTTTATTAGGATCTCTTTTTATTTTAAAATGAACTCATGAACACTGTGAAATCAAAAGGTTAAACCCTTAAACGGCTAGCGTTACCATATCGTAACGGTAGACAACCTCATTTTAGAAGTGGCAACACAGCTTTTGGTTCCATCGGAATGCGTTGGTTATTTGTCAACACGCTTTTAGTATGTGAATGAACACATTGTTGGGTACAACGTCAACGTAAAATCTTTTTGGCAGTTTTATTCAAATTTTAAAAATTGTGGTAACAGTTACGAGCTTCCAAAGATGGACATCCGTCTAGAGTAAGTATTACTAAAACTTCTTTTTTGAATTGTTATGAAAAATACTTACAAAAGAGTATTTATAGATAGTTCTTCTTCAGTTCTAGACCAAATTTTGTTATGAAAGTATTTCAAGTTCTATAATGTAACCTCAGAAATATTGGCGTTACCGTATGGTAACGCTAGCTGGTTTAGGGAGACAAAAAATATTGTACGTGTATAAATGTCTTGCGTGTTGAGTATGTGGTATATATGCGATCAGAAAAGCTAGGACTCTTGTTTATGTATTAATAATTGTCTAGTATATTCATTTGTTACATTTAGGCGTGGGTTTACGCTGGAAGAAGCATTGCAAATGGTTTATGAAGAAGACCTGGACGTTCATGAAATATTCATCGAGCCTCCTGATGCGAATGTCCTTACCGATGAGGATTCTGGTGATGAAGATGGTGGCGGATTTCTAGATAATTTAAGCGGTCGACAGTTGACACCAGGAGCTGAAATCGTCCTTCCTGGTGCTGTCAGAGCTTTTATCGATGTACCTGAATCGGAGCCAGTGTCAAATATCGTCCGCCCTGGGTCAGAAAAAATATCCTGGATTGAAGGTGACTTTGAACGTGTGAGCAGGTATTTTCCTAAACCAGATTATAGTAAATATAGTGATATGGACTATTTAGATATATTCAAGATGTTTGTTGATAGCGAAATAATTGAACTACTTGTGACCGAATCAAGAAAATACGCACTTTTCTGCAATAAACCGAATCCAAACATTTCTAACGAAGAAATGAAATGTGTAATTGGGATTATGATTGTTACAGGATATAATGAGTTACCTGGAAGGGACTTTTACTGGGATTCCAAACAAGATATGAAAAATATTTTAGTCACTGAATCTATGAGACGAGATCGGTTTCGCCAAATTTTAAAATATTTGCACTACGCCGACAACACACAGCCTGTACATGGTGACAAAATGTGGAAGCTACGCCCACTGATGGGCCTTTTGAAACGCCGCTTTATTGACAACTGGATACCTGAACAGAACTTGAATTACGATGCGGCTATGATCAAATACTTTGGGAAGCATTCATGTAAACAGTTTATTCGGGGTAAGCCCATCAGATTTGGGTATAAAATGTGGTGCCTAAACTCTGCTTCTGGTTATTTGGTGAACTTTGATATATATCAAGGAAAAAACCCAAAGTCAAACACTAGTTACGAAAGCAATTTTGGAAAATGTGCTGCTCCTCTACTTTGCATGATAGATGAATTTTCGGATGATATAAAAAAGCTCCCGTTCACATTTCACTTCGACAATCTCTTCACAAGCTTTAATTTGTTATATTCCTTGAAACAAAGAGGGTATGATGGTACGGGAACTATGAGGGAAAATAGAATTCCTACAAGTTGTGAGTTACCTAAAAAAAGTATTATTTCGAAATCGAAAAAAAGAGGAGACACGATATCTGTCATCGACAAAGAAGATGCAATAATATTAATCAAGTGGATGGATAATAATGTAGTGACAGTAGCATCTACATGTCATGGCGTCAATCCAGTCACTCAAGTAAAACGCTACTCTCGAGCCGAAAAAAAAAATTACTCAAGTACCACAACCTTATCTGATTTCTGAATATAATCGATTTATGGGAGGCACTGACTTCATGGACCAGCAGATATCTAGATACAGGATTTCAATTCGTAGAAAGAAGTGGTGGTAGTCAATTTTTACTTGGCTACTAGAAGCTGCTATAGTCAATGTTTGGTGTATATCCAAGAAGTGTAAACATCAAACACAGCTTACCCAACTAGAATTCAGACGAGAGATTGCTCAAGCGTATCTGATAAAATATGGCATGGCTTCAAAAGTTGCTGGAAGACCTGCGGCTGCTAAATCAAGTTTATCTTTTAATAGCGTTTCGGATAACTTGAGATATGACAGAACAGACCATTTTTATATAAACATCCCCAATAATAAGAGGCGTCGATGTGCTGGAGAAAATTGTAGCTCAAGTATTCGTACTATGTGTGTCAAATGTGATGTAGGATTATGTCTAGAGTGCAATATAATGTTTCACAGCCCAAAGTGATAATTTTCTTGTCCAAAAATTTTTTGTATACCCTAACCGGCTAGCGTTACCAAAACGTAACGACTATTTTTTTTAAATTACATATATTTTGAGAAAAATACTTGTACCAATATGTTTAATAAAGTGTTTTGACCAATATTTATGATTTTTCCTTTCCTTTTTTGCAAAAAATAAATTTCGCCGTTGAAGGGTTAATGATATTTAGATAACTAGAAACTAGTTTTTTTGACGTTTTTTAGAATAAACACCGTGTACAAAAAATACCAAATATAATAATATACAATTATACAAACATAAAATACAATACAAATAAAACTACATGTAGTTTAATAAATGGAACATATCAAAATAGACGAACTGCTAAAACCTACATAGGGGAGGATCTAACAACAATTTCCAAAACCGTAAGTAACCTATAGCCACAAATGAGATGATCAGATGAATTGAAGAAACACGCAGGCCCGAAGTGGATTGAAACTGTCTACAATAGAGAGACGTGGAAGAAAGAAGAGGAGGCCTACGTCCAAAATTGGACAGCAAGGGCTGAATAGATAGATAGATAAGTAACGTATCCTTTCCTACCTTACCTAACCTAAAGGGAAGATCTCACAAAACGTGGAGTGGCATTCTTTATCGGCGAAGAGAAATAGAATATACGTAATAAAAAAGACAAAATAATATAAAGACGGGAACAAACTATACTAGACCAGGGTCGATAATTTTTGAAACCAAAAAAAAATTATGGTAGAATGAAACCTACTGTAAAAAGAAAAGAATATGCTAAAATTGGAAGAAAAAATAAATTACACTTTATCCGAGGTCGGGAAGTGGGGGGAAGGGGGGGTTAACGTTAAAAATCGGTTTATCGCGAGATTTTCGGCGAAACTACAAGTACTATGGAAAAAAGTTAAAGAGCAAAGTTGTAGGTAACAAAATAACAAAAAGAGTTCAATTAAAAAAACTAAGTTATTGATTTTTTATTTTTATCTTTTAAAAAAGAAAATTTTTTTTACAAAATTTGGTAAAAACTCACCTTAGTATGTATCAAATACACTGTAATTTTTTGGAATTGAAAAATTGATGTTTTTACCTGAGATTTATTTATTTTCGAAAAAGCACCCTAATTTTCAATCGAAAATTCACAAATGTTCACAAAAAACGAAGAAAACTCGAATCGAACAATTTTTTTTTTTCATCATTATGTACAATTTTGAGATATTTCTTATAAATTAATACTGTAATTAGTCATGTTGCTTAAGATTTCATGATAAATAAAAAAATTATAAATCCACAAAACATTAAGATTGCAAAAAAACATGTAAAAATAGCTGTTAAGAATATTCAATATAGGATTTAAATTGAATTTCATCAAAAAAATGTGACTGCTATACGATTTTTTTTTAACAATTAAAAAGCTGGTTTATTAATTTTTAATTAAATTTTTGTCATGGGCAATCTTAGAATATATATATTTATAATGTATATATTTATCATAATATTTTTTAGGGAATTAACTTTTGCTTTGATGGCATTGCTTCATTGCGGCAATTAAGATATCAAAAGTAAATTGATGTGTTTAATATTGGCATATTTTAACAATCTCTAATTAATTAAATTTAAATGTAACAATACGAATAATTGAAATACATCCCACATTATAACTAACTCAGTCTAATGTCCAAATTGCTGAACAAATTAAAGTGATTCTTTGGCAACTGAACATGTACATTTTATAATCAAATGTATAACAAGTTTACAAAAGTTTTTTATTTTTATTTGAAATTATTGTTGCTGTGAGTTATCTGTCATGGTGTTTTTAAATATTTTAGATATTTAATTGAAATTCTGATATATTAATATATTAATATCTGATATATTAATATGTAACCAAAGCAACAAATGGATAATTATTGATGGTAATTAATTTATGGGCTCAAGAAATTGACTGAATTATAAAGCCTTCAATAATTAGTTGGTAGTTCTAATATCTGACAGTTGGAACCGGAAATTGTTATACGAACAGGTATAAAGATCCTCTATTTAAACCGGTATAAAGTAAATTTATTCTTATTTCAATTTTTCGTGTCATATGAACAGATATTCCTCACACCGACATGAACAATGGTGAGTTTGTACAATTGTTTTAAGTAACACTTTAAATTTTTTTTTAAATAATAGCTGTTTATAAAAGTCAATATTTCTATTTGAAATGTAAATTTGTGTATAATTGTAATTAGTAAAGATGGATTCAATTAATACAGCTAGTCTGAACGTTTTACATGTTATGTTGGGAATCCTTAAACCACGTGTTGAGTTTGAAATCAAAAATTTTTGTAAGATGAGTATATTTCGGAAAGAGATGGAATGTAATAATAATTGTGGGTTACATAAGTTGAGGTACCATACCAGTTCAATACTGATATTTAATGTAGTTTTTAGGAAAATATTGTTTCTGGTAGTATGTTAAAGAAATTCTGTGAACAAAGAACTAGATCCAAGGGGACCAGATTTTTATTTTTCTACATCAAAATTTTTATATATTACTACAGTATTCTATTAACTTGACTTTGCAATAATCTACTATTTTGCCAATAGAACTTTATCAAAGAAATTTTAATAACTACAAGTTGAAAAATAATTGCACACCCACACAATTTGTACATCTAAACTTATTCATTGTCATAAAACTGTCACCTTCATAAAACAATTACTCAATAAATAACACACATTTCATAAATATATCTCTCGAATAAGTATAAATAACTTTTAATAATACAATGGTATATTACATCACTTTCATTTAACAAACAATCACACACATATCTCTGCTTCATTGGATCAAATCTATCTCCTCAAGAACTTCCCGTTTACTGTCAAACAACTACAATAGCGGAATTGAGTTCTCCATTCAACAATACATAGTAGTTTCAACCATGTTCTACCATCCATTAATTAATAGAGTACCGACATGTAAGTAATGTTTATTTATTTGCTCATTTATTAATTTATTACAATCTAATAGACTATTTTATAACAATTTGTGGGCCTTACCTTGTCTGTTTAAACTTTTAAAACTTTTTATACCTTCTTATTCAACTTACTCTTTTTGAAATAAAACCACAGACATGTAATATTGGCATAATTATTGTAATTTACAACATCTACTTTGTTTATCTTTATTAGACAACACCCTAATATGGGTTTTTATCATTTAAGCATTTATTTAACTTTGTATCGAGACCTGAAGATGCTTTGCATATTGTAGAAAGCGGAACCGGTCATCTGATAGTTAAATTAAATTGATTGTGAGTAAGTCTTATTTATTATTTCTTTACCGATTTGTAACTATTAGACTTTTAGACCTTCATTATATGCTTTAAAATATCAAAAGCTCTGGTGGGACTCTTTCAATATTATCGAGTTCTAGGTTACTTGGTATGCTGAAGTATCTCCTAAAAATTTTCTTTCACATTACATTTTTAAATTTACTTTGTTCTGTCATGAAGAAAAATTCTAACTCATTTAAAATCTATCTTGACTTACAACAAACGGCTTTTACTTACTAACTATTATTACGTTTACTGTCCATTTTAGTACTTAAACTGGTTACAAATTTATAGGGACATCTCCTTCTCGTTAGTTAATTTAATTTTAATAAAACACAAATTCTAAAATATACCACAAAGCTCCCTGTGTACAGACCAACAACAATACATAATATTTAGAAAATAAAACAGCTACACATTTATATATTTAATTCATCTATTAACACCACAAAAACCCATAAATATTAATGGAGGTATTAAAAATTCTAATCATACAATACAATAATAAATTAATTTAAAATAAATTAGCATTAATGGACTTAGGATTATAACAAAGTATACGCGTGAGATTTTATAATACTTTCGATTTCAAATGAGTTTAGATATGAGTTTGAAAACTTTTAAAGTGTATAAAATATGTTGATCACTTCTATGCGTTAATTTCAAATAGGTACTCTTGTAACATTATATGAATAAAACATTGGTGTTTTACACTACTAAGATTTTTAAGTTTATATGGTTATATTCTAAATGATGGTTTTTATGTAGGTTCTCTTCTTTGTTTAAATTTTTAGATAAATTAAGTACTAGCTACTCACTATCTATTCGCACAGATTGCATTGCACATCGGTGGAGTATCGAGTATGCAATCTGTTATTTGAAAAAAACTCGTTTTTCTTTTATTTCTCTATATTTCGCTGATTATTTGTCAGTTTCCTCAGGAGTCAACTTAATATAGTTTAAATTTGTATAATAATCTTTGTATTTACATAAACAATACAAAATATTCCAAAACTTAGTATAACTAACTAACTAACATGTTTAGGTATGTAACATATGTTCAAATTGCTTGCCATCTTGTGCAATACAACAAGCGATCCTATCTTCGAATTATTTACTTACATTATTGACCATAGCAGGAGTTATTGAAGCAAACGCGTTTGTACTTTTTAACTTCATGTCATCTCTAGTAGTAGGAGGTGTAGCATATACCATATTTTTAATATAACCCCACTTAAAAAAATCCATCTTGGTTAGTCCTGGTAACCTAGGGGACCAATTATATGAACCACCTCTACCTATTCATCTGTTTGTCAATTTTCTGTTAAGGTAGTTCCTAACATCACGTGAGAAAAGGCAAGAGCTCCGTCCAACTGGAGCCATATTTTTGTTCGTAGACTAAGTGGAAGGTTTTCAAGCAGTGTCCAAAAATCTTGTTTTAAAAAATTGAGGAAATTTTAACATTACCACTCCATCGGTGTTAGCGATTAACAGTACGATGAATAAAATAGATCGTTGAACTTTTGGCAAACTTTTGTCGACCACTCAACCACACATTACGTTTCAACGTACCCCACGAACTCAACCACATATTCCCAATTCCAAATCTATCTTGATCACTCATTAGTTTATTTAGTGAAATATCTACTTATAACCAAAAAACGCTTAACTTGTTTTTCACCAGACTAAAAGATCCTACTCCTACCTTACAACGTTCCAACGTAATATATGGCATTCCATGTGAATGTAGCTTAAATTATATTGGTCAGACTGGCCAAAGATTAAGCAAAAGATTGGCCCTGCATAAAAGTGATTGCAGACTCAAACCACAATCTACAAGTCTTAGTATTCACGTCAATAGCAAAGACGACAGAGTCCTTTATAATGACACATCTATCTTAGATGCATCTAATAGAGATTTTCAGCGACAAAATACTTGAGATCTGTTACATTTATAATGGGAAAAATGCCATCAATCACAAGAAGGATGTGGATAATTTAACTTCCATCTACGCCGTCCTGCTTAAACAAGATATTTAAGAATTTAAAAAATTGTCGCCCAGATATATAAGTGATATAGGTTAGATTTTTAACCATTTTAATTTGCAATAAAAAAACCATATCTATATCATTATTATAAAAAACGTTCCTCATCTGTATTATTTTATTTTATTATATATTCCATTAACTCTTTCAATACCAATTTTATTTACTTGTAATGTGTTTTTGCCATTTTGTAAATCTAATGTTACTTAAGTAGTCGTTGTTAACATTTTAGATAATATCTGCCATTTTACATTTCAAATTATCCCGCTATTTTAAACAAGTTTAGTAAATTGTTAATTATTTTTAGATTGTTTTAAACAACGTGTAAGTTTTCGTTTGTGGTTAGGTTTTATGTAAATAGATCGTTAATAATTAAATAAATATGCATTATATTGCTCGTCATTTATCTACAACTATGTTAAATATATACATAGATAACACTTTCTCGGTTTTCCACCCAAATCAACTAAGATTTGGGTGACTGTTTTATTATTTTTTATACTTAGTTTTCACTTGTTCATTGCCTGTTCTCTTGTTTGTTTGTAGTTTACTCTGATGATGTCAATAATCATTGACGAAAGCTTAGACCTTTAATTAAAAAGCACATCTAACGAAGCACCCGAGTTTTATTTTGCTTCCTCAGGTATAAAAGGGTAACTCCCTTTATTTTACAGCATATTACATTATCTCCTTTTCACAGCATATTACTAGTACCCGTTATCATCGTTTTGGTGATATCTATATATATAAGTATATATATATATATATATATATATATATATATATATATATATATATATATATATATATATATATATACCTATAGTCCTATTAACCCAATAGGACTATCCATGCAAATAAAACAATGTATAAGAAATGCAAGAATTTATCAAGAGAAATTATATCTTCAGGAATCATGATTTATCGTCTAGAAACAAACTATCTATCCTCAGATATTTGTATTTTGTTACATATTTCAGCAAGTAGCTTCCCAAAACTTATTTAAAAAGGCTCGAATCCTTCAAGATGTGGTATTCCAGACACGTCTTACAAAATTTATACGTGGAGTTAAATACAACAATTCTTTTATATTGTCGTTAAATTTTAAATTTTCTCTTTTTATTTAATTATCTTATGACACTATGTCATCTTTAACTATTAGATGATAGGCACGCATATATCCCAAATAATCTAAAGAAACTAACCTGATATATTTCTTTAACAAAAACTAAGGAATTGGAAACATGCTACGAAGTATTTGCATAGTTATCTTAATTAAAGACTTTCTACTGCAAAAACAAAACCACTTACAAATGTTATGATCATCTCATCCACTAATCGCTTCCAGTTGTTCGTCATAATCGTATCGTTTTCTTTTTAAAGGATACCCACAGCGTACAAAATTATTAATTTCCCTGTAGAATTTCTATAAATTTTCTGGGTCAGCTAATAACAATTTTTCTTATTTCTCCTAAACTTTCTCCTAAATTAGTTTAAATACCAGAATCTCGTAAACAATATCATTGTCTTAACAAGCTCTGGTAATATTGCATCATCGCTTAATTGTTATTTTTTAAACAGCAGATGATATAAATAAATGAGGCGGATACAAGAACTAGTTTTTTCGTAGTTTTTACGACTGCAATAAACAATTTTTACACAGTGGGACAAAATTAATGCATTTCACCAATTTGGTTAAACTCAAAATTTTGATCAGTTCGAGTTTTTAAATATACTACCACACAGACTTCATAAGATAACCTAACTTATTAACAATTTAAAATACGTTTAACTATTTTCGTTACTTTTTTAACCTATACAGGGGATCTGTTGGTCAGAAATGTAATAAAACTCATAAACAAGTTAATACATACAAAGTAGTGAAACCTTATTTCTAAAGCAAATGAAAATCGTGCAAACGTGTTATAGTAGCCTCGTATTTCCGTGAGACTGTGCAAAAATATATGTATCTGTAATAAAATCATTCAACAAAAAGGTACTCTACCAGGAGTCTGTAAAATTATCAATGACTCAGACGTATAATAATACAAATTTTCCAGATTCCACTCCATATTAACATTTAGATGTACCTGGTATAATCTTTTAAAATATGAACCAGATATGAACAATCAACCAATTAAGTTTTCATCGAACTTATGATAAGTCCACGTGGACTAACGGCCAATGAAAACATCGGATATCGCTGTTATGACAAATCATAATGCATTATCTTTTGTCGGTAGACCCGTGCCTTAGGTAGGCAAAATTTTATATTTTATTTTTAAATTGCGGATATGGCCAACAGATTTTTGGGAGACAAGAATATTTTTAGTAAAATCATAACTGCTACAGCGTTCAGTTGTATCAAATTCAAATTTCAAATAGTGAACCGCAAGTTAGTTTGGTAGTGACTTCAGTGTTCTTTATACGGAAAACATTTTATATTATACGTTTTTTACTTTTTTTGATACGTTTTTACGTGATTTTGTTTTTATACGTTTGATAATTTTAAAATATTGCATCCGTGGTGCGATAATAATTATGTAGCTGAAGAGACAATGGAACTCTCTAATCGATTGGAAGATTTACAAAGGCTTGTAGGAAAACGTAAGCGACATTTTCAATACCTTTCTGATGATGACAAACGTATACTAAAACATGTTTATGAAGGACTGTGTACTGAATTGTCTAAATCAGAGGCAATTGCAGACACATGTTTTTTTAACCAGAGTGCCCAAAGCAACCTGCTACAAAATTATAGGAGAACCATCTTCTTCTAGACAAAAGAGAAAGGATTGTGGCAAATTGAGAAAAATAGAACCGCACTTAATTGAATCTATAACTAGAACAATATACCAAATGTATGCGGTTAATATTTTTCCAACTATTGAAAGCCTTCGAAGTGAATTAGTTCGAAAGTGCATTCTCTCGTGTTCAGCAACAACACTTCGATTATTTCTGAAAGCCAATAATTTTAAGTACAAAACAATAGACAAGACACAGACATTAATGGAAAGTACTAGAATAATTTCTTTAAGAAACAATTATATCAGACAGATAACTCAGTATCGAAAAATGAAACGAAATATTGTTTATTTAGATGAGACCTGGTATGATACTCATGACACCGTGAAAAAAAAAGTTGGACAAATAATAACAAAAAGTGTTTCAACTTAGTACCGCCCAATAAAAAAAGAGGATTATAATTTTACACTGCGGTGGAGAAAATGGATGGGTGGACGATGGATTATTAATATTTGCAAAACAAATTAAAAGCTCTGGATTATCATCACGATATGGAAAGTTCAATTTTTGAATCATGGTTTGAAAAATGTCTTCTTCCGAAATTACTTAAAGATAGTGTGATTATCATGGACAACGCATCATATGATTTAAGATTAATGAAAAAAACTTCAAATAATAGTTTGAATAAATTAAAAATTCAGGAATTTTTATTCACGGAAGATTTGTATTTTGAGACATCTTATATTAAAAAGCAATTGTTGGAGGTTGCTCATAGTAAACAGTACGAAAAGGAATATGTTGTTGATAACTGTGCTCGTAGTAACGGGCATACTGTGTTTAGACTTCCTCCTTATTATTGTACATTGAACCCAATAGAGTTAATATGGGCTCAACTTAAAGGAACTATAATGAGAAGAAACGTTGCTCCAAAATTTTTTGTCTACTGTTAATTACATACAGTTAATACAGTTAATTAGAAGAGAAATCACAAAAATTACAGCAACCAACTGGAAAAATGTAATAAAAATAAAACATGTGATCGGAGTGGAAAATGACTATGTTAAATATTTACCAGCATTAACCAAATTACATACAAATTTAGATGATACGAGTGATACTAGTGATAACAGTGATTCTGAGTAGATAGTAAGTACTTATTATGTGTTAGTTGAAACCTTTATTTGTGTTTTAATTGTAGATATTCTCATTTTGCTTATATATCTTTGAAAACAGGGTATAAACACACTTCTTGATAGGACAAAAGTTATTCATGTTTTAGGGGAGGATGTCAACTGAAACTGTCACTGTCATTCTCGCTGAATAACTACTATTATTAACAATATTTTATATAACATGAGGTACAAACCACGTATTTTGTTTTGGTCTGGTACTTACTCTACGTTTTAAGAAAGTGGTATTATAATAATATAAGAAAGTGTCATAAAATATTGAAAATTTTTCTTCAAAACTACTAGCCACATATAGATCACCCCAATCAATATTAGCTAAAATATTTTGAAAAGTTATTAAGTTGGCATCGCATAAGTTTCTGGTAAAACCAGTTTGAGGATTTTTTCCATTAACTTTCATATCAAAAGCACATAATTGATAAGTATGATCTGATAGAAATGTGTCACATACACTAAACTTTTGAACATATAAATTCGAAGAAAAGGTGCCAATAAACGTTGAAGAATTTTTAGTAATTCTTGTAGATACATTTATGTAAAATTTAATGTTGTATTCTAAAAATAAGTTTATTAAAAAATTTTTCTGATTGATATTTTCTAAAAAATTGATATTAAAATCTCCACATATAACTTAAAAATCATTATTGTTATAAATACTCTGCAACAATAGTTCTAACTGGAGTACGGTCCTGACTAAGGTACAATATACCAAGTTTAAAGCCGTAAAAAAATAAAATTATTTTGAATGGTAAATTACCTTTCAAAAATTGTTATTTCATCTGTGCATAAAGTTATAGTGCTACACTAGTGCTCACCAATATAGTCTGACGTGAGTACTAGAAATTACATTATCATAAACAATATTATCAAAATATAACCTGCAAAATAAACAAAGATAAAACAAGTTTGAGCCGGACTTACGGCATCTTAAAATATCATGACTTCTAATAATACTATTTTAAATAACACTACCTCAATCAATATGAATCAACCACAAAGCTCATCTTTAAACTCCTATTCCAGTGTAGTAAATTCCTTTAAACACTTAACAAAAGAACAGGCTATTGTCTTGTCAAGTATGGAAGATACCAAAATTCACGACTACATTATAGCAGTAGGATCACTAGTATGACCACGTAATGTCATCTTCGCATCAAGAATTTCTAACAACCGAATTTGTATTTATCTTTCCTCAAAAAGCAAGGTCGACTTATTTCTCCACTTCTACAAATTTGTAAACATAAAAGAATCACAAATAGAGATAAGAAGAATGATCACTCCAGCCGATAGACTCATTGTATCTAATGCATGTCCTAACAACATTATAGAAGCAGAACTACAAAAGATGGGTATCATTGCTGTGTAAAATGACTATCTTAAGAATAGGTATGCCAGAAACAGAATACAGCCATGTCCTTAGTTTTAGAAGGCAAATATTTATCACTTCCCTAGAAAATATCTCTATCCCCGATTCTTTTATTATATCACACGACAACACCCTGTATCGTCTGTACCTTTCCATAGATGGATATAAGTGCTCAAATTGTAAAACTATAGGTCACAAAGAAACAGAATTTCCTCACAAAACTGATATCACTCCATTAAACCCTTCTCTAGCACCTAATTTATCTAGAACAACAGTTCAGGATACTAATGAGCAAACAAATGTAACAATGGAAACCGACTCTATTCTAGTAACACCTATAACCAACACTACCCAAAATCCTTCTCCCAATACATCATCAGACTTAAAACAATAAGGGATAAAATAGAGATCAGATCACCCTCATTTATTCTAAATTATAATGAGATTTGCGATTTCCTAGAAAACACATTACATACCCAACATCCCGAATTAATCTCCAAAAATTATTTTAATGAACCTACTGAACTAATCGATATTCTTAACTTCGTCCATTGTTATATCTACGATTCAAAACTAAAAAACATTACCCATTTAAAGAAAAAACTAAACCCCAATAAAACATCTTCAATTGAAGAGTCCGATGAACTGCAATCCCATTCGGAAATCTAATTTTTGTCAGATTCTTTTATTGTACAGCGGAACCTTAATGGGTTTTACACCCATATTGAACAGTTAAAATTTTTAATATATGAACTATCTCCTAAAATACCGTGTCTTCAAAAGACCCATTTTAAAAATACCAATATAAATCTCCGAAATTGTCAATGTTTTCTAAAAAATAGAAACGCACACCAAGCCAGTGGCGGTGTAGCTATCTTCACTAGAACAGATATACAAGGTAAACAAATTGCATTAAGTACTAGTCTTGAAGCTATAGCTGTAACAGTTACTTACCGAAAACATATTAACATTTGTAATATATATCTGCCTCATCCCAACGATCTCGATTTACAAGAATTTAGAAATCTTATACATCAAATTCCAAACCCAAAAATAATTTTAGGTGATATGAATTGCCATCATTCGGCATGGGGAAGTCATAAAAATAAAAAATTCGGTAATTTATTAAATAATTTGATTGATTCCTCAGACCTAATACTACTTAATAACGGAAAATCGACCCGATTTAACTCTTACAACTGCTCATTTTCCGCCATAGATTTGACATTATGTAACCAATCATTGTCAACTTATCTCTTAAGGAATACTTTAGAATCACTACACGATAGTGATCATTTCCCATTTATGCAACACTTAATAAATCTCAATCTCCTAAATTCCCAGTATATCAATCATGGAAAATATAGAATGCAAACTGGAACTCCTATCAGATCGACATCCAAAAGAAAATTTGAAAATTTCCAGTTAAGCAGTGACATAAACTCTGACATTAGGTCCTTAAATAATATCATAACAGAATCTGCCTTAACTAATATCGGTAAAACTAAACCCTGTAATAGACAACCAGTGCCTTGGTGGAGCAACGAAATCGCACTAGCTTTATCTATAACAAAACGTGCGTTTAATAAACTTAAAAAGAATAATACGGAAGAAAATTTACTTAATTTTAAAAATTTAGAGCAAGATCGAGATATCTCATAAAAAAAGTAAAAGGAATACATGGGAAAATTATATCTCTTCTATAAATTCATCGACCCCTTCAGCTGTCATTTGGTCTAAAATTCGTAAACTCAACGGTTCCAACCCTTTTAGACAAATAAACTCCTTAACTCATGGTCAAGCACTAATTACTTGTCACAAAGCTATTGCGGAATCATTTGCTGATATTTATCAACAAAATTCTAGCAACAATGATGTACCTCAGGAAATGTTACCGCACAAGGAAACTACAGAATCCTCTATTATCACCATACACGATACCAATGATCCTTTAAACATCGCTATAACTCTCCAAGAATTAGAATTTGCTATTTCTGAATAAAAAAAAGCCTCGCCTGGACGAGATGACATACCTCCAGTATTTATAAAAAACTTGCCATTTACAGCTAAACTAGTTTTACTAGATTTATTTAATAATTGTTTTCTAAAACATAAATTTCCTGATCTTTGGTCCCAGGCTGTAATAATCATCAAGCCAAATAAACTTAAAGATAAGCCGACTTCTTACCGCACCATCTCGCTTACCTGTAACATGTGTAAAATTTTAGAAAAAAATTTAAACCTTCGTCTAGTATGGCACCTGGAAAATAATAATCTTCTTTCCCCTTTATCAAAGTGGCTTTCGAATAGGTAGATCGACGTCAGACAACCATGTTGCTTTACAAACCTCAATTAATGAAGTTTTTGTAAATAACCAAAAATTGATTGCGTTTTTTTTGACATAAGCCAAGCTTTTGAGAGAACTTGGAGACACTGCATTTTAAAAAAATCTAAGCGATAACGGGATTCAAGGTAACGTACTAGCATTTGTAAATAATTTTTTTAATAATCGATCAATAGAAATTAGGATAAATGGGCTTAAAAGTTCAACAAGGACATTAGGTAATGGAATCCCTCAAGGTTTCATCATAAGTCCAACATTATTCCTAATTGCTATCACTTGTTTATTTGAGTCACTTTGATCTGATACTATATTAGATTATATATAGTTCTAAAGTACCTTTAATGGTAATTAAATTCAGTGTTTAATACAAGTATAGTATTAACTTCAGTGAATTAGGAAGCAATCATCAAAAATTACTGTAAGTTACCATAGTCGTATCTTCAATTATCTGGGCAAATAATATGGTATAGTATCATATTATATGCAATTATCTGGGCGAATCAAAGTTCATCCATGTTTCTACGCGGTAGAAAGACACCTGGGAATAAAACTTCTAATAAGCAAGTTGCAGTAGTTAAAAACCACATTTAAAGTTTTCCTTGTATTGAACCCCACTACGTACAAAAGTGAATATACATATAGAAAAATATTCTGTACGGAGTATAATCTCTGATTTTTCAGGCCAAAGTAGGACCAGTGTGCAATAAATAGGCAACGGCAGATGTAGAAAGAAAGAAAGATTTGGAAGTAGAATATTCTGAACATATTAATAGAAAAAATGAATGTAACGCTGCCAAGGAACAAGATATTGCTTTAACTGGAACGAGTTAAATGGAAAACGTGGCAGTTGTGAAATGGGTTCCATTCTTCTCTATTACCTAGAACATCTGCCATCCACAATAAGTGAAATATCATTTTTCTCCGATACATGTGGAGAGCAAAATAGGAACCAACAGGTGGCAGCTGTATTGATTTATGCCTTTAAGGTGACTCACATTAACAAAATTAAATTGAGAATTTTGGAATTATAAAATAAATAAAACAGCGACTAATTGGAAAGACATTTTTAAAAGCGCTAGATCTGAGCGAAGTACTTTTAGATTATCAAAAAATAAAAACCAGGAGTTTAAGCCACCGTACCAAACAATGGAATTCAAATTTACCAAGTTTAAAGATCTCCAAGATCTAGCTTCGAAAACAAAAAAACCGCAACCGGGATGAGTCAGGGCACCAAGTTTCATTGCTCAAATTAAAATGTTTAAAATTTGAAAAAAGTCCCCCAACGTGATCTTTTACAGATATGATCATAAATCAGATTACCAAAAAGTTAATGTCACTGGTGTAGGTCGTCGCAAACTTGAAATCAATGTAGAACTTCCTCCAGCAGACAAACGTCTCCTACCCATAACAAAGCAAAAAAGAGATGATTTGTAAAAATTATGCAGGTTAGGATTAATACCAGAAGAAACTCATTTGTGGTTCCAAAACTTACCCATTTCTACTAGAGGTACAATGCAAAGACTTCCAGAACCGGACGTGGATGAAGATTCTACAGATGAATATTTTTTTTCTTTTATTTAAGTAAATTTTTTTTAAATAAATTTGAAAATAGGTTATGTTGTTTTATTATCCTTATTCACTATTATTAATGCTTAAAATTGGAACTGGTCAGGACAGTTACGTTATGATTTCTGACCATCTCAAGAGAATAATGTCTCGAGTTTTGTAAGTGTGTCAATAATCATTACTAAAGAAAAAAATTACTTAAGTATATGTTCTTTTCACTACTTACATATTTACTTCAATAAGTACTGTCCTAAACTTAAATATTTTAAGAGGAAAAATGTATTAAGTACTTTTTACATTTTCTGACGAAACTGAAAAATCTAATTTTGGATGTAATTATCAACATCAAAGAGCGTCTTAAAATAAAATACCAACCCAAAAATCAATAATCGGATTTTAAATAAATGTTCTGTGTCCATAAATTCCATTTTTTCTTAAAACTTTATTTTCTCCAAACTATGTAACAAGTACTTGGTGAGTTTTACCTTTAAAGAGTCGATTTTAAAAAGTATAAAATTAAATATAGAAATTATAAATAATGTAATAACAATTTTATTGTACAATAAAATTGTTTTAACATTAATAAAGCAAAACTATTAACAGAACCAACACAACTTGTCACGAAACTCTCGTAGGTTGTTACATATTAACCCTGACAGACTGAGGTTTTATTGCATTTTCATTTACGAGAATATTTCGAAGGCATGAACCGTAAATAATTCTGTTTTTGTTCTATTTAACAATCATAGCACACGTTCACCGATAGTAATAAATAATATGTAAGGCTAATAAAAAGATATTAAATATCAAAGTAAATAGTCTTTGACCACGACCCAGTAAGCAATAATAATGATTTGAATAACGAATGTGTAAAAAAATTTAAACAATACAGCGATTGTTTCGTAAAATCTTTCGGTTTTTGTTAGGTCTCATTAATTTTTCACGTAATTTTAGTAGTGCTACACTCGAATCTACTAATTCAAGCAAAATAAGCTTATATGTAAATGAAAAGTAAAAGATCAATTACCTATAAATGTGGTTCAAAAGTAAAAATATAAAGAGGGGTAAATAATATATTAACACAAAAACTCTCATAATTGTATCTCAGTACAATTTTCTGTTTTTAAGATCAAGCCATTTTCTTCTCTTTTCTACAAATAATTATTTATACGTTATTTATCATTAAGTTTATACGTTACAAATATACATGATGGTTAAAATTATATTGTTTACACAGAAAAGTTAATTTAAAATATTAAGAATATACAGTATATATTGCTGGCACTATTGAAAAATATATGGAGAAAAGAGAAAATGCCAGGGGACTGGGAGGTAGGACAGATCATAACAGTACATAAAAAGGGAGACCAACAAATCTGTGAAAATTATAGAGGAATAACATTACTAAATACAACATATAAAATATTGACATCAATAATAAAAAAGAGGTTATCAAAGATCATAAAGAAGACAGTAGGACAGTACCAATGTGGATTCACAGAAGGAAGATCTACACTGGATGCAATACACACAATAAAACAAATAATGGAAAAAGCAAACGAGTATAAATTAGAATTGGAAATGTTATTCATAGACTTCAAACAGGCATTTGATTCAGTTAAAAGGAACGTATTAATGACAGCACTTAAAAAATTAAAAATTCCACATAAACTCAGAAAATTAATAGAAATGACAATGAGAACTACAAAAATAAGCATAAAGACACAAAGAGGAGAGACAGAAGAATTCAGTATAAATAAAGAGATGAAACAAGGAGATGCCTTATCAACAACGCTATTTAATCTAGCATTAGAATATGTACTGCGAAATATAAATAAAGGAAATCTTAGAACAAGAGGTGGTCAAATAATTGCATATGCAGATGATATTGCTATTATTGCAAAGAACAGAAAAATAATGAAAGAAATGCTTAAAGAAATAAGAGAGAAACGGGAGGTAATGGGGCTAAGATTAAATCAAGAAAAGACAAAAATTTTAAGATTAGGGAAAAAACCAATGAAGGAAAAAATCAAAATAGGAAGTTCCGAGTTTGAAGAAGTAGAATACTTCAAATACCTAGGAGTTACAATAAGTAAATCCGGAGAAAGGAAATCCGAAATAAAAGAAAAAATATTAGCAGCGAATAAAGCTTATTTTGCAAACAAAAGATTACTAAAAAGCAAAACACTGATTAAAAAAAGCAAGATGAGCATTTATAACACCATAATTAGACCAATATTATTATATGCAGGGGAAACAATGACGATGGTTAAAAAAGATGAAGAAGACTTAAGAATTGCAGAGAGAAAGATTATGAGAACCATACTAGGACCAATCAGAACAGAGCAAAATAAATATAGAAGCAGAACAAATGCAGAAATTAAGGAAGAACTTAAGGAAGACATCGTAACTAAAATAAAGCAATGCAGAGTTAGATGGTTAGGTCACATTTGGCGAGCAGGCGATGAGGCAGTGACATACGCAATGATAGAATGGAATCCAGGAGGAAGAAAGAGAAGGGGAAGACCGAGATCAAAGTGGCTGCAAGAAGTTGAAGAAGACCTCCAAAGGGCAGGAGTCAGTGAATGGAGAGGAAGAACTAGAGACAGGAAAAAATGGAGAGATATTGTCAAGAAGATAAGATAAACAAAAAAAGGCTGATCCACTTAAGAAATAGGATCTAGAAAGCATTTGCGGTTTAACCCCACGCTGGGGTGTATAGCCATTATATATATATAGTATATATTGCTGAATTGTCAGGTTTCGGCTTTGTAATTTATCACATCTTTTTCTTTTTTAATGTGACACATTTCCAAAAAGCCTCTTATTTTATATAACCCTCTTATAATTTCTTTCTTGCTCAAGAACCCAAACATTTGGGTACTTAATGACCTCAAACAGAAAATAACACATCACAAAAATGACTGTACAAAAAATAAAGTTTTATAGTAAGAAAGTAATTATAAAAAACTATTGTTAAAAGAAAAAAGTCAATCATTGGCAACATAGTTTTTATGTTTTTCTTTATATTATATTCAAAATTATATTAAAGTTTTTTCCTGATGATGCTTATAAATAATCGGAGAATCAATCAATGAATGTTCTTTCTCAAGAGGATAGGATAAGGATTATTTATTACGATAGGATGAGAATACATTTTGTGACCGTTTAGGATCGGTTGACCCTCTTCAGGCTTGAGTTTGAATGTTGTGGATTGCAGTACAAAGGCAAACATACCCAAAAATCACCGGGGTGTTAGCTTCTTCTTCTTTTGTTGTTCTTCACCTGTTCTTCGCCTGAAGGAGTTTTTAGAGTCGACAATCAGAGAACCAAAGAGAAAGGCTTGACTGGAGTAGATGTTCTTTCCAGTTTGATTTTGTGTGTTTTAGAGCTAGATGCGGCAAGGCCGGATATCTAGTGACTATTGGTCTTGTGCAGTCTCGAGCCCAACTCGGCCCCGAAACTAGCCAGTTTCATGGCTCCTAATTATCTAATAAAAAACATTTATCTTACCGTAAATTTTAGAAATGTCGAGTTAGGATGTTAAAAAACTTTGCTAGTAACACCATAGTGGTGTTTTTTGTTATTATGTACAAAAAAGTTTTTTTTTAACGTTGGAAATGTATGGTAGCTTTGAACTTAAAACGCAAAGGTTTTCCCAAGGTTAATCGAAAATCACAATGTAACTACATTTAAAGGAAGTAATTCTTTGAATTGTCGGCAATAACTAAATTTTTGATTGTTATAAAGTTTGAATGTGAGGTTCTGTTTTCTTAGAACGCAAGCGCTGACAAAGTTGTTTGAATATTTATGTCGTTAAGGTTCATTGGTAAAACCGATGAAGTTAGATCCCAGTTTGGGGAGATATTATATTATATTATCATATATCTATTAACAACTAACCTATTTTAATAATAATTTTCATTAACTAAAAAAGATAACATTCCCTTGCTTTTCTTAAATACATCTCAATAAGATATTATTATAATAATACATGAACAATATACTAATTAAAAAAGAATTTCAATTAAGAAAATTCTAAAATAATATCTCTCCAAACTGGGAGCTAGTAACAAAAAACACCACTATGTTGTTACTAGCAAAATTTTTTAACATCCTAACTCGACATTTCTAAAATTTACGGTAAGATAAATGTTTTTTATTAGATAGTATAATATGGTAGCTAAGTATAATTTATTCCCTTTCAGCCCCGAAGAAGCCAAATTAATTCTCTTTGGCGAAAACGTTCGGCGAAATAATTTATACACATTAGAGTTTTTCTTGCAGATTTCCCCAATATTTAAGAGTTTACTATTTAACCTATCTGCAAAGATTAAATTTCTTTACTATATATACATATATATATATATATATATATATATATATATAAATATATATAAAGGAGTACGACCGTCAAACAATTATTCAATGCAGTAAGTTTCAAAAGAAAAATTCTTTTGATCAACGAGGATATCGGTTAAAGGAGAAATAATACAAGGAAATCACAGTTTCATTCTTATATTTGAAGACGTTTCGCTTGTGGTGTTCACAAGCTTCATCAGTTCAAATGAATGTAGAGTGAAGAATAAAAGGTGTTAAACAAACACACCATTCCCTTTGTTAACTGTGGTCAAAACATTAAATTTTTGGTAAAATTGTATCTTGAAAGTTTCTGTGTAGTAGCATTCGTGTTTTTCAAAGCGAAAAAGTTTGATTTACAAATGAACGACAGAATAAAAAACTACTACCAAGCTTACTAAAAAACTCACGTCAACATTACACGTAAAAAACTAACTTACAACAGTCAAATGTAGAAATAAAATAACAAAGTGACTAAAACGCACTGGCACAGAGCTGAATTGTTATAACAAACAAATTTTGAACTTCACTTTAGGGCGCATTTCCATCTAACGGATTCGGACTCGAAAAACGAAAGTCAAATTGCCGGCATTTTCATTGCAATCAAAGTGATATTGGTGGAAATAGAACTTTTCAGTTTTTAACCTATTAAGTATTCCAGTATCTGGCCATAATAAATAATCAGGACTGCTATCGTCATTTTACTTTCTAATGTACTATTGTAATCGTAATTTTGGGTAGCAGTATTCAATCTACTTTTATCTACAGAAAATCTAGTTTGTACCCATCCCTTTTCTAACTTTTTTTTCTGTAATTAAACCTGTAACCTATTTGGACTGTTTATTTTACTGTGTTTTCTGTCTAATCATTGGTGTTCTTTATTTTGCTTTAAAATCTCGCGCTATACCGATATATCTTATTCTTCTTCTAAAATGAACCAACACTTCGTTTATCTTTATCATTCAAATCACTTTATCGTGACACCTTTGTACCAAACTGTGTCTTTTTATTAAACACATGTGCTCTTAATAAAATCTTTCTTACATATATTATGTATGTATATATATACATAATGTATGGTAATAAAGAAACACTCTGACCCCTGCAATATGAATTAAAAATAATAATAAGAAAATTTTATTGTTAATAAAATACAGAAGTCGATTAACATATAAACATCTAATAATGAAAATTCGTGTTTATAGCTTTTAGAAAACATATTCAATTACAATTTAACACGCCTCACCTAATTCAATTTGTGTTCATTTCATGTGTGAAAATTAACTTTTAGGCACTTAACAGTTTATTTCAGCGTTTCTCAACTTTTTATCAGTTGCGACCCAATTTTATATAATTATTTTCACCGCGCCCTTCCTCATACAATAAAAATATATGAATCCACGACCGATTTTCAGGGGGTTGGGGGAGGTGGTGATACATAAACTGTTTTTGGTGGTACCGAAATTTTTGAAGGCACTTTTCACACACTTAAATGCCATAATAAAGACATTCAAGCCTTATCGTTATTAAAGTATATTTATTTGTCAAATTTTTTAGCCAGTCTCTCTGGTTCCTCCCTTGCACTAAACTTACAGTAAAACCTTAATTACCAAATTACCGAGAATAAGTAAACTTATTGATATGTGTCAATACCAATCCAGAACCGATCGTCCCTCTTTGCGAGAAGTTCCGAGTTCTTAGATCTCCTCTCTCGTCCTCAGACCCAGATCTTAGTCGAGTCAGTTTAGTCAGTCCAGTCAGTCATTCTGCACTTGTTAAATTTATTGTGAACGTTTATGTTGTACTTTGCGTGTATTAATTGCAGTTCACGATATAAAAATATTCCAAGCAGTAGGTAAATACACCTAAATTTATACAAAATCATGGACACATTTTTAACTGGGCGTAAGCGAGCATTCGATACTAGTAAAGCATCAACAAGTGTACAGGCGAGAGTGGTTCCAAAAATAAAATCAAGAAAATATTCTCAAGATTAGTTTAATTTTGGGTTTACGTTTACTAAAGTAAATGAAGAAGAACGGCCGCTATGTATCATTTGCTCAAAAATTTTAGCAGCCGACAGCATGAAACCAAATAAACTAAAAAGACATTTGAAAACGCTTCATAGTGAGTGCATTAACAATTCTGAGAATTTTTTGAGTTAAAATTAAAATCACATGAAAAACAAAAATCATTTAAAAAAAAACTTTAACTGTAAATGAAAAAGCTTTACTTGCCTCTTATAAAACCTCCCATCAAATAACTAGATGTAAAAAGCATCACACTATTGGTGAAGAGCTTATTTTGCCAGATGCAATTCAAATTGTAGAAACTATCTTGGAATTGGAGAATTGGAGTCTATACCTCTATCAAATGATACTGTTGCCCGTTGAATTTGTGATATAGCTGAAGATGTAGGGTATCAGCTACTCGGGAAGTTGCCCGACAAGCTGTTTTTTTGCAAACCAATAGAACTGAAAGCAACGTCGCTCGCATTATTTGCTATCTTAAACGATTATATAAATGAAGCAAAAATAGAGTGGAAGAATTGCATCGGAATATGTACAGATGGTGCTCGTGCAATGTCCTGAAAATTTCATAGTCTACAAGAGCTTGTGAAACAATGTGTATATAGATACACTGTATGATCCACAAAGAAGCTCTGGCTTCCAAAAAAAATGTCTCCTGGCCTGAATATTGTTCTAACAACGGTTGTAACAGTAGTTAATTACATAAAAGTAAGACCTTTAAAAACCATATTTTTTCTGCACTTTGTAAAGACACGGTTGCATTATATTCAGCATTATTATTTTATTTTGAGGCAAGATGGTTATCGCGTGGGAAATTTTTACAATGTGTTTTTGAACTAAGACATGAAATCGCTATTTTTCTGGAAGAAGAAAATAGACCCGAAGCCGAAACGTTTCGAGATAGTTTATTTTTGATGAAATTGAGCTACTTGGTTAACATATTCGAGAAACTAATTATTTTGAACATTCACCTTCAAGGAGCCAATACACATATATCGTGTGTGTGTCATCAAATTTGCTGATAGAATTTCCTGATTCTACAGATATTTATGTCACATATTACTATTAAGATAAGATTTTCTATTTTAAAGATATACCTAGATTCTATAATGTTACGATAATTATGGCGTTTATAACTATCAATATATTATGACTAATTATGTTTTCTGTTCCAGTAAATTCGAAGTTGTTTACAGAAACCTTTAGACCCTAATTTTATGAGTAATCCACGTCTCGAGGCTTTTCGAACAGTTAAAAAACGAGTCGAGCGCCTTCACCAAAATACGAGATTATTCAAGAAGTTCGCCGAATTTTCTAGATGACAACAGTTGTGTATATAAATGAAAGATTTTTTATTTGGCAGTCAGTCATAAGAAGATCGGGAAACGCGGTTTACTTGTAACGAAACGTGACATAAATACATTTGTACAGATATTTAATAAATTAGTAATTAGTTATCGTGAGTTTTAATAAATTAGAATATAGACAATAAATTAGAATAAAGACAAATAAATTAGAACAATATAAATATATACAACAGTGGTGCAGAAGTGGGATTCTAGATAAATTTAATTTGATTTTTGAAAAAGACTTTTGAACTTTTGAAAGGTATTGTTCGTCGGGAACATCCGCGTAGTTCAGTAGTGATCGTTGTACGAAAGAACATTTAAAAAGTACGTGTGTGCCTGACCAAAGATGCTGCTAGTAGAACTTTCCGTGAAACAGTTGTGTGAGCAACTAGAAGAACGCGTTGAAGACTGCAGCGGGTCCAAGAAGATCCTCCAAGAACGACTGAAGACTGTTATCAACAAGAATGGAGACGACCCAGAGACATTCCAGTTCCAGTCAGCAGAAGAAGCCGTTTTAACGAAAATAATTGATGGAAAATTCGAGACTGTTTCCAAAAGATTCGATGAAACGTCTCAAATGATCCAAGAAACTTCTCAAATTATTAAAGAAACAGCTAGACAAAATGACGAGAAATTTGAAAATGTTGCTAGAAAATTCGACGAGACTTCTCAAATAATTAAAGAAATATGTATTCAGAATAGTGAGAAGTTTGAAGAAGTCTCTAAAACATTTGATAAAGTTGAAGAGAAAATCAAACAGTTAGAGACCATGATAACTAACACGAGAGTGCTACCACCAATTAATACGGTAGATTTAGATCCGGTAGAGATAAAAGAAGACGAGACGAAATGTAAGTTGGAAACACGGCCAAAATTTGAAGGAAGCGGAGGTTATGTTCATGTCAAAGTTCCAAATTTCGACGGAAAATCGTCATGGAACAACTACATGAAACAGTTCGAATCAGCTGCAAGAGCGAATGGATGGTCAGAAAAAGAAAAGGCTGTAAACCTGACTATAGCTCTTCGAGGAGATGCCTTAGATGTGCTCCAGACCATAGCCGTAGAAGAGACGGATGATTTCGAACAACTGAAAAAGAGGTTAAATATGCGATATGGCCACGAACACTTGGAGCATGTATATCAGTCGCAGCTCAAAAATCGAAGACAAAAGAGAGATGAGGCTCTTCAAGAATATGAAGTAGATATTGCCAGATTAGTGCGATACGCTTATCCAACAGCTCCCGAAGACATGATGGAAAAGTTGGCCGTTCAAACGTTTACTGATGGTCTTCGTGATCATGAAATGCAGAGAACACTACGATTAGCTCGTCAAAAGACGCTGGTTGATGTCTTATCCGCCGCCCTGGAATACGAGTCTGCTACGCAGGCCTCTGGTGGGTACAGTAAAGTTAGGACTGTAAAAGAGGAATGAGATGAAGATAAACTTGACCAGCTCGTTAATATGATAAAAAGCATGACATACAAGAAACCGAAGACCATAAGATGCTGGAATTGTGGCGAAATGGGACACGTACGAAGTTCATGTAAGCATCCTAAGTACGACGCAAATCAAGAAACTTACCATCAGGAAAACTAGAACGGGTCGGCCTTAGGGGGGCAGCTTCGACCCAGAACTTTTCCAAAGACCCTCTCATACTAATAGCTTCTTTGAAATGTCGTGAAGATAGTGTATATGTAGATGGAGAAATAAATGGTAAAAAGCATACGTTGTTGGTGGATACCGGAGCGACAAGATTCATTATTCGCCCGACAGTTATAAACAGCCGTAAGAAACTGTTACCAACGAGGTTGCGACTGCGGACCGCTACAGGTGAAAATGCCAACATTCATGGAGAAATCCAGGTACAATTAGGAATTGGAACAGAAAAGTTCGTCCATACTGTTATAGTTGCTGACATCGAAGAGGATGTTATATTAGGAATGGACGTAATGAATACGCATGGGTTCCAATTGGATTTTAAGAATAAGGTAATCAAAGTTGGTAACGAGGAGGTATTTCTTCATCCACATGATGACAACACTATGCAAGCAGCCGTTAAAGAAGATACAGTCGTGCCTGCGAGAAGTGAAACGATAATAGTAGCGCGGCTACAGGGAATTGTGGACAAAGGAACACCTGTTATGATGGAGCCTTGGAATCATGACGACGAAGTTGGCCGTGGAATCATAATTGGAAAAGAATTAGTGACTTCGGCTAAAGAAATTCCTGTGAGACTTATTAATGTCAATGACTACCCAGTGACCATCAAGAAAGAGACAAAAGTAGGAACTTGTGTACCTGTCACATCCATAATCCGTCAGACGACAACGTCTGATAATTCCAACGATAAATTTGATCAAATGGTTGCGGTTGCTGGACAGTTTCTGAATCAGATTGAGAAAAGGAAATTAAGGGAATTTCTTCGGCAGTATCGTGATATTTTCGTACCGAAAGGAGGAAAGACGGGAAGAACTACCGTTGTTAAGCATAAAATTGATACTGGTAATGCTAAGCCATTTCGTCAAACAGCTCGACGATTACCACAGGCGAAAAGAGAGGAAGCTGAAACGATTGTTCAGGAAATGAAGAAAGACGGGGTGATAGAACCTTCTACGAGTCCATGGGTCTCTCCGGTGGTCCTGGTTAAGAAGAAAGACGGAACAACGAGGTTCTGTGTGGATTACCGTTTGCTGAACAACGTTACCAAGAAAGATAGTTATCCTCTGCCTCGGATCGATGACACATTAGACACATTGGCTGGAAGTAAATTATTTTCTACTTTGGATTTGAAGTCTGGATACTGGCAGGTAGAAATGGACCCGGTAGATAAAGAAAAGACAGCCTTCACCACAGGATCTGGATTATGGCAATTCAACGTTATGCCATTTGGACTTTGTAACGCTCCTGCGACATTTGAGAGTCTTATGGAAAATGTGTTGAGAGGGCTATCTTGGAAAATATGCCTAGTTTATCTAGACGACATAATCGTCTTGGGGGAGACATTTGAAGACCATCTGAAGAATTTAGAAAACAATTTTAATCGACTTAAAGCTGCCCAATTGATGTTAAACCCCAAGAAGTGCCAGCTATTTCAACGTAAAGTCAATTATCTGGGTCATATAGTCAGTAAAGAAGGAGTGGCCGTGGATAAGGGAAAAATTGATTCTATTAAGGAATGGCCAAAACCAACTGACAAACACCAAGTGAGAAGTTTTCTGGGACTGTGTACTTACTACCGGAGGTTTATTAAGAAGTTTGCAGATATCGCTAAACCATTAACGCGACTTACAGAGGAAGCAAGAGAATACCGCTGGGATGTAGACTGTCAGAATGCCTTTGAGACCTTAAAAAAGCATTTAATCACAGCACCAATTTTAGGGTATCCACTGCCAGAAGGAGAGTTCATCTTAGATACAGATGCAAGTAATGTGGGAATTGGAGGAGTGCTGTCTCAGATTCAAGGAGGACAGGAAAGAGTCCTTGGATATTTTAGTAAAGTTCTCTCAAAACCTGAACGAAATTATTGCGTCACGAGAAGAGAACTTTTGGCAGTAATGAAATCAGTAGAGCACTTCTATCAATACCTCTATGGAAGGAAGTTTTTAATCCGAACCGACCATGCCGCCCTTAAGTGGTTAATGCAGTTTAAGAATCCAGAGGGTCAGATAGCCAGGTGGATCGAACGACTCCAAGAATATGATTTTAAGATTGAGCACCGGGCCGGAGTTAGCCACCGAAACGCTAATTCTCTTTCCAGAAGGCCATGCCCAGCAGAGTGTTCTCACTGCAACAAAACGGAATCCAAGGAAGCAGCAGTGCTAAGAACGACGGTGGTCCCCGTGACCAACCTACCTACCGAGATGTATGGGAAGCCTTACTTCAATTGAGAGAGCAAGTACTAGAGTCCGACGTGCAAAAGTTAGCCATGCCAAAGTTAGAGTGCCACCAATTAGATTGGAGGGTTATTCGAAGTATGGTGGAGGTGTTAGTCTGTTGCAATCCGCATAGTTACTGGTGCGGAGAGAAAACCGTCCCTTGTCATTTTTATAAAACTGGAAGTTGTAAAAGAGGGTCCAGTTGCCGATACCAGCATACCGTTTCAGTTCCAGTCCCGACAAGGTTCCAGGAGAAACCATCTTTTAAGAGGGGGGCAATGTTACGATAATTATGGCGTTTATAACTATCAATATATTATGACTAATTATGTTTTCTGTTCCAGTAAATTCGAAGTTGTTTACAGAAACCTTTAGACCCTAATTTTATGAGTAATCCACGTCTCGAGGCTTTTCGAACAGTTGAAAAACGAGTCGACCGCCTTCACCAAAATACGAGATTATTCAAGAAGTTCGCCGAATTTTCTAGATAACAGTTGTGTATATAAATGAAAGATTTTTTATTTGGCAGTCAGTCATAAGAAGATCGGGAAACGCGGTTTACTTGTAACGAAACGTGACATAAATACATTTGTACAGCTATTTAATAAATTAGTAATTAGTTATAGTGAGTTTTAATAAATTAGAATATAGACAATAAATTAGAATAAAGACAAATATATTAGAACAATATAAATATATACAACAATAACAATAAATGAATAATTTAATCTTCAGTTACAATCATACATTATTACACATTGATATACATTGAAAATTTCGTTATATATATATATATATATATATATATATATATATATATATATATATATATATGTATATATATATATATATATATATATATATATATATATATATATATATATATATATATATATATACAGGGTGATTGATTAGTGTGAGGAAGCTCAGTAGACCTGTTATAGTAAAAATTACAAAAAAAAGTTATTAACAAAAATTGTAGGCAGCTTTAAACTCCATATTTTAAAATTAGTTACAATCCTGCAGGGTGTTCCAAAAGATGGTGGCAGACCAAACTTTTGTTTTTTTAAATGAAACACCCTATATTTTATTTTAAATTTGAAATCTGCCTCACTTCCACATTAAAACAATGTAAAGTTTTATTATGTTATACCGGGTATTTAAAAAGTTATAACCAATATTACCTGAAAATCGTATCAAGTTTAACTCCCTGTATAATTAAAAAGGAGCATAGGACCATTGATCTATTGCAACCATAGTTTTTTAATAATTGTTAAAAACTATAAAACATATTCATTTTCATAATATTCGTTAAATCAAATACAGGGTAAGTCAAAATGCAAGTACATTATTTTCTTGGTAATTTTAAATAGAACACCCTGTATTTTATATCACTATCGAAAAGAACTAATATCGTACTTCATATTTTATGAAGTACTCCCTATACCTAAAGTTATTAGTTTTAAAGATATTTTTATTTTTCCATCAAAGTATTAATTTGGTAGATATTTTAACGTTTACCAATAATTATTGTGAGTTGGCCATGATTGATTTGTCAAAAACTGACAGTTTGACATTAATATTTATTAATTCAGTATTGGGGTACACCGTAAATTAGCAACAATTATTATTTAGTAATTCAGTAATTGATTCAATTTAAATTAGCAATAATGAATTTTACTACTGATGAAATGGTAGATATGATCTGGATATTGGGGGAATGCAATAAAAATTCATTACTATCAGCTAGAATTTATCAAGAACGGTTTCCAGATAGGCGACAACCTAGACAAGATACATCTGAAAAATTGAAAGATCGATTTAACCACACTGGTTCAGTGAATTATGAAAAACATGAACGAACAAAAACTAGTGTGACAGAGGAAAACGAAATGAGTGTGTTGATGGCGGTTACAGAAAACCCACACACAAGCATAAGGACTATTTCCAATGAACAAGAACTTGGTTACTACTCTGTTCAAAACATTCTATCTAAAAACAAGATGCACCCTTATCATATTCAAAAGCACCAAGAATTAATTAATGATGATTTTCAGAAACGAATAGTATTTTGTGAATGGTCCTTAGAAAAAATTAATGAGCAGAGAGATTTTTTTGATTATGTCCTATTTGGTGATGAAGCTACATTCCATCGGAACGGTTCTTTTAATAGGCATAACTTTCACTACTACTCAACAAGTAATCCATACCACATAGTAACACATAGTCAAACAAGATGGTCTCTAAATGTGTGGGGAGGTATCGTCGGTAACCATGTAGTAGGACCATATTTTTTTGAAGATAATTTAAATGGTGAGATTTATTTAGATTTTATCGTGAATCAGTTACCGATATTATTACCAAAATATTTCTTTACAAATGCTAGTAATGTAACCAACTCTTTCAATGACCGTTTTCCAGCATGCATAGATGTTTTGGGAGGTCTTTTTAAACACCTTACTTAAGTAAGATAAGTTAAACTTACTGTTGTTTTGAATTTTTCTATGTATTGTTATATATTTTTTTTTTATTTTCCGTCGGTTATTTTTTATAAATTTTATTTTAAATAAACTGTTTTCTTTTCTGTGTCGTTATTTCGTTACTAAATTATTAAACAATAATGTCAAACTGTCAGTTTTTGACAAATCAATCATAACCAACTCACAATAATTATATTATCTACCAAATTAATACTTTGATGGAAAAACAATAATATCTAGAACACTGATAACTTTAGGTATAGGGAGTACTTTATAAAATTTGAAGTACGATATTATTACTTTTTGATAGTGATATAAAATACAGGGTGTTCTATTTAAAATTACCAAGAAAATAATGTATTTGCATTTTGACTTACCCTGTATTTGATTTAACGAATATTATGGAAACGAATATGTTTTATAATTTTTAACAATTATTTAAAAACTATGGTTGCAATAGATCAATGTTCCTATACTCCTTTTTAATTGCACAGGAAGTTAAACTTGATACGATTTTCAGGTAATATTGGTTATAACTTTTTAGATACCCGGTATAACATAATAAAACTTTACATTGTTGTGATGTGGAAGTGAAGCCGATTTTAAATTTAAAATAAAATACAGGGTGTTCCATTTAAAAAAACATAAGTTTGGTCTGCCACCATCTTATGGAACACCCTGTAAGATTGTAACTAATTTTAAAATGTGGAGTTTAGAGCTGCCTACAATTTTTATTAATAACTTTTTTTGGTAATTTTTAATATAACAGATCTACTGAGCTTCCTCACACTAATCAATCACCCTGTATATATATATATATATATATATATATATATATATATATATATATATATATATATATATATATATATATATATATATATATATATATATATATAATATATATATATATATATATATATATATATATATATATATATATATATATATATATATATATATATACGTTGAAAAAATTTCGGTATCGCGTCACGTCGTTTAGCATAGATTGCAATAAATCAGTGTTTTGTTTGTCTTCATTGGAGAACCATCTCTAAATGAAGCCAAATGTACGTTTAAAGTTTTTGTAAATCTTCGTTTCTGCGAATACTATTTTTTGCATGTTCCTGTTATTTTTTTTTTAAGTTAGTTCTAAATTTATGAGTAAACTTAAGTACATATACAATAACATCTTTAATACTACATATTGAGTTGTAAGTAATAAATTATTAGATCTGTATTTCTTATAAACTCTATGTCATCTTTGTATTTTAGAGAACTGATGAAGCTTTAGAAGTATAAAGCGAAACGTCTTCTATAAACTTATGAAGTAGTTGACTTCTGTTTTTTATTTTGCCAACCTGACTGACCGAATAAACCTCTGGATTTCACTAGTTGAATACTTTATTAATATAAATTGACGGTCGTAGTTTTTACAATATACAGTGTAGGTAAAATTTTAAGGTCGGTATGGTAAAATTTAACAGGATATCTAACGCAGATATAAAATCATATTTTCAACGAATTAGACAAAGATAACAATCATATTTCCCCTTCGTCTCCCCTCCTAAAATCCTTTTAACACTCATTGGCCATTGCCCATTAGTGAGACGATTAGTTCCGATCAGATATTCTCTGGTTCCGATCCTAATATACCTAAAAAACTAGAGGTGGGTCTTCTCGTTTTTTTAATTTTTATCGGAACCGTTTTTCGTAAACTGTAACTAGTTGATTGTTTACCAGTATTCAAATTAGCGAGTACACAAACATATTAGCTATTATCGTTTATGTGTATAAGTATTGAAATAAAAGAACCTAACGAAGGATATATTTATTGTAACTTGAAAAATAAATTAAATAATACAAATGGTACTTAAATAGTTACATTTACATTACACATTATTAAATCGCGAATCGTCTAAATTGACATTTAAAAACATAAGTTTTTCCACTTTTCTTGTTAATCGCGTTCTTCTTTTATTTAAAATTATACCAGATGTTAAACATGTGTTCACAAGGAAAAGATTTTGTTACAATACTACAACATTTTATGAATATAGTGGTTAAGTTACGATATAC
This sequence comes from Diabrotica balteata, assembly GCA_918026665.1. Lineage (NCBI taxonomy): Eukaryota > Metazoa > Arthropoda > Insecta > Coleoptera > Chrysomelidae > Diabrotica > Diabrotica balteata. The sequence goes on along the minus strand of OU898280.1, from coordinate 77,614,113 downwards.
ATGGCGATGGTTTTTTCACCACGGTAATGGACAGTTCCAATCTCCGTTCGAAATTGTTTGTGGGTAATATATCATCAGACAATTACATGTCGACTTCTTTTATACCTCTCGATACAGGTGTATGTTTAGATGAGTCATGTCCAATTAATTCATCAAAAATACACCATGGACTTAAGTCATCTTTATCAGTTTCTTTTTCTTGGACTGATTGATTTTCAAGATTTACTAAACTTTTCGTTTCATCCGTTTTCCATAGTTAAAGAACCAGCTTTTAAAAAGTTTGCAGGGTGGATTCCTGGATATAAACCGCCAACAAGAAAAACTTTGTCAGGTTCATTACTTCAGGAATGTTATGTCAAAAGTGAGCAAATTATTAGATCGCAAGTTGTTAAAGAAGTAGAAAATATCTGTATTACTACTGACCTCTGGACATCTGGAGTAACTGAGAGTTACTTCGCATTAACAGGACAATATTTAACACAGGACAATAGTTTTTATGTCAATTTAGACGATTCGCGATTTAATAATAACGTGTAATGTAAATGTAAGTCCGATTTACTATTTGTATTGTTTAGTTTAGAACAGAATATTTAAAACAGAATATTTAAAAATTGGAGGAAATACCACAGATCTGAGGCTTGAAAACGCAGTCATAAAAGGCTGCAACCAGTATAAATATCTAGGAAGCATCATATCAGCAGATGGCAGAGTTAAGATAGATGTACAAAACCGAATAACCCAAGGGAAAAAATGCATCCGAATACTGAATTCATTACTGTGGTCTAATAAAATAAAGATGCATACCAAACTTCGCGTATACAGAGCAATTGTAGAACCAATTACCACATATGGTGCCGAATGTTGGACGATGACAAAGAATGAACGAGATAAAGTAGACGTTGTGGAAAAGGATTATCTTGGAAGGTTATGTCGAGTATCGAGAATGGAAAGAATCAGGAATGAGGAAATACGAAACCGTACAGGAATTAGAGATACTCTTTCAGATAGAATACAAGGAAGGCAATTACAATGGTATGGTCACGTGATGAGAATGGAGGAGGAGCGGTGGCCAAAGAAAGCCTTAATGTATGTTCCACCAGAAAGAAGGAAAAGGGGAAGACCACCAAATTCCTGGAGAAGAGAAATTACAAAAACAATGCAATCTAGAGGCTTAGAAGAGGGAGATTGGGGAGATAGGAAAAGATGGAGGCTGAAATGCGGGAAGCGGCAATCGCCGTAGGACCCCCGTTATATGATGATGATGATTGTTTAGTTTATTTTTCAAGTTATAATAAATATATCATTAGGTAGTTTCTTTCACTTCAAAAGATATACACATAAACGATAATAGCCGTTATGTTTGTTTATGTAGGTACTATCTTACTTGAAACTACTTTTAAACAATCATAGTTACTTGTTTATGAAAATTAAAATTTTTAAATGCTTTTTAGCATTCAAAAAAATTTAAATTTTTTTGCAATCCTGAGAGAACTAACAAATATTTTTGAAAAATTTAAATGCAGAATGAAAGATTACATTATTACCGAGGGCCGAAGGTCCCTTAGAATAAACAAAAAGTTTTTTTAATGAGATATTTGAAATTAAAAATCACACTAAATTTTGTTTTTTTTTTCATCCCTATAACTTATTAAAATAAACATTATAGAAGTTTTCAGGGACTTTCAGCTCTCGGTAATAATGTATTGTTTCATTCTGCGTTTAATTTTTTCAAAAATATTTATTAGTTTTCTCAGGATTCGAAAAAAATAAATGCATTTAAAAAACATTGGCCAGAAATTTTGCACATACGCTCTTAACGATAAACTAGCACGACCCACCTCTACTTCTCGTTACTCGATCTTTTGACCAGACGAGTATCTAGACTAGACGTTGCCAAATAAATTAGTGTATGAATATTTTTTAATTTGGCGTTATTGTATGCATGTTTAATTGTTTATTATTTCATATTGGGAAATTATTTTGATGTTTAGATTTTTAGTTCGGAAATCGTACTTAAAATACGAAACATTAATAAATTTTATTTATATAAAACGATTTCCGAAATGGAAATCAAAATGTTATATTACAATTATTGTAAAGAAAACTTGTGGCATATTCCCAATAAAAAAAACAGTAACCTGCCATTTAAATCAATTTCGCCCAAATTTGATTATCTTGAGCATTTTATCTTCTTGATAGAACATTGTTCAAATACAAAAAAGACAAGAGGTCAAATAAAACCAATAAGTTTGGCAACGTTGAATTTCCCCTTTTTTAATATTTCCATTCGGCGATATAAAGGGCGTACCTAATATACCTCTCTCTTTTTAAACAGCTGTTTCTCACTCCATCTCACGTAAGGTCCATACCGACCATAAAATTTTTCCTACACTGTATATATATATATATATATATATATATATATATATATATATATATATATATATATATATATTAACTAAGAAACTTAGATATCTGGATTATTTCAAAGTCCTGAGAAAACTTACTTCTCCGGAATATGACTCAAAACTGTATACCCATTTATAAAACGAATAACTCATAAATTTAAAATATATTTTTTTTTATTATTGAGTTAATGCGTCGACAACTAAGATCATTGGCATATAAATTTAAAATACAATTCATTAGTTTTTGTTAAATGGATAATTTAACACCTATGAGTTTTCTTGTCTATTAAAAATATATTACGAGCGACTCATATTAAATAATACTAGTCACATACTTACCTACATTTGCATCGTTTAAGTTTAATAATTTATGGAACTATTTTTGACCACCTGTTATTTTTAGACTTTCTACAAACTTCTTGGTCGGTATATATCTAAAGAAGAGGACAAGTTGTCTCTCTTCAAAGAAAATACATCTTTTATCATTTCTTATAGTTGGGGGGCAGGTATTGCATTTATTTATTATTACTTTAGTAGTTTAGTGTTGTAAACGGTTTTTATAATATATTAGTGCTTATTAAAAGTGGTCATGAAGAGTAAGATATCAAATAATAGACTTGGCCGTGATAAAAAAGATAGCAGAAACTGATGGAAAGAAGCGAAGTAAGTTTTAATTTTACAATTTAAAATGTACCTAATTTTTTGGAAAGTTTACCTTATTTGGTTTTTAATTGCCATATTGCCATATGCTAGTAAGAGCCTAAGAAGGTGTACATTGAATTCTGGCAGGCTACGCAAATTTCAACTAAAACTAATTTTGAAAACCAAAAGACCTAAGTTAACCTCGTACAGTAGGTAAAGGTATAATTCATGAAACGTGGATGTCACTGTAAGGCTTGCGTAAACTAGACAGGTTTGAAAATGTGCGGGGAGAGCTCTACACGCTACATTAAGTAAGAATTGACACAGCACAGCCTGGGTCGGAACGTTCTCATTACCGACACAGCGCATTAGCATAAATGCCTAATAGGCAACTTCTTAAAATATAGCTAGTTCATCAACTATAGATTTATTGATTCTTGAATTATTCGAAAAGCGATAGAAAAAGAAAAAAAGACCAAATTGTCTTAATAAAAGAGATAATGCATTTGGTTACCTTCGATATGGAGATCTCTCATAAAAAAATATATCGTCCGCTCGACCTTCTAATCATAATCCCGCCATCAGAAATGTTCGGGCCAACCCCCGCACTAATACCCACGCTAATCTCCAGCCAAATCACGTCACTATCAATGGTATAAATGATCTGTTTGCTTTCCCAGTAGCAGTAATGCATTGATTACTGATCATTGTAGTAGTTTCTGGAGCTCGAGAGACTAAGAGCTTGGAATCCCTGAAGAAGACATCAAGAGACATCAAATCTTGTTGAGTTTAATATTAGCTCTTGTAATATTATTAATATTAGCCTTACGTTTAATTGTACTAACCGCGAAAATCTTTCGGAACATCTAATAATATATAAAAATACCCAATATACTTATGGGATGTATGTCGCAGGGGCAAAAGTGATACCCCATAGAGCTAACGAACTTTGGTGAATTATAACCTTGACAGTTACGTGTTATGATGTGATTAATAACATTTTTTGACTCTGGGAACGAAATAGTCACAAAGCCAAAAAGATAAAAATATATGGCACGAAAGTACTTAAATAAATCAGATACATCACCCACTGTAATCCGACAGTCATGTTTAAAGAAACTCGAGACTTACGGGAAAAGCTTTTGCATTTATACAGATGCCTCCAAATCTGCAAATGACGTAGGAGCAGCATTTGTCACTCCATATTCCTCTTCCCAATTTAAATTAATACCAGCCACTTCTATATACACAGCAGAATTATATGCAATATTACAAGCCCTCATTCATATCAAAAGTACAAATCATTCTTCTTCCGTCATTATCACAGATTCTCTAAACTCCTTAACAACAATCGGTCAACTATATACTAAGAACCCTATAGCCTTACTTGTCAAGAAAGAACTTGCTGCCTTACAAGAATCTTTTTCAGAAGTCAAATTTATGTGGGTTCCATCTCACACGGGAATACAAGGTAATGAAAACGCAGACCTCCAAGCAAGAGAAGCTACCAAAAATGATCAAGCTATAATAGTGTCAAAGACTATCTGCAGTGATATAAAACAGTTCGTTAAAGAAAAAGTGATTAGTGCGTGGCAAAATAAGTGGAACTTATCGGAATCTAAATTAAAAGAAATTAAATCGACAGTGAAACCGTAGCGCCTAGTGAACTTAAAAAGAGCTGACCAAGTCAAAATTTCTCGACTTCGATTAGGTCAAACCAATATTACTCATAAGCACCTAATAAGTAAAGAAGACATTCCAGTGTGTGATTACTGTCAAGTCAATATTACTGTTAAACATCTTCTAACAGAATGTGGAAAATATACAGTTAACAGACAAAATAACAATATTTCCAGTGACTTAAAAACAGTATTAGGTGAACATTTAAATACTAAAAACTTAATTAGATTTCTAAAAGAAACATCTTTATATAATTTAATATAATGTAACTAATGTAAACTAATGTCGCTAATGACCCAGGTGGTTGAAGCGACTATTATTAGTAAATAAAAAAAAAGTACTTAAATATAAGTAAATCGTCTGAATCTGCAAATAAAAAGTTACCACTAACGAGTTGGGAGTCAACACCGATCGTGGACTCTGGACCCTATGGCTGAACCAACAGAATAGTGACGCAGCTTTAGTTTTTAAGTAACAATATTATTCCTCTACCTGGTCCGCTTTCATGTTTAAGTTTTCCTTGAATGATTAGTTAACAAATATTTTCATTTATTTCTTTTTTATGAGACTCTTTTTGATCAAGGTTCACTACTCAGTATCAAGTGAGGACCACCACCTCAGGGGCGTTTTACGGTTCTCGTATTTCTGAAAAAGAAGATACTGGTACGTCACGACTAAGGGGACTAGCCAAATTGAGACCCCGAACTCGAGCAGAACCATATAACTCCAATAATGGCTCCAAAATAAGTTCAGAAACGTCGAGTTGCAAAACGTTTATACCGTTTTAAACAACAAGAAAAAGGTTAATGCGGGTTAGTAATAAAATAAACGTAGAAGGTACCGGCATAGCTTGCAAGAAAGGAGAAAAATATAAGATAATATATGGAAAGCATCCATATATACGTATTTTTGACTATTGGTCGCCTTCAGTATGGTGCAATTAAGTTAAAAAAAGGAGCATATTAACTTACACAGATTTGCACTGTGGTATCCAAGAGGCGCCAAAAGACCAAGAAGACGTCAAAATTCAAGATGGGACTATATAATATATACACCTTGAGCTGCTTTGACTGATATGGTATCCATTTGTTATGAAGTTGCGAACTTAATTGATTGATGTATTTATTTGAGTGGGTTGTTATGGAAATTGATGCTTACGATGTTAACCAAATGTGTTAAGTGGGTGCGTGTCGACTTCAATGGGTCAAATTATGACCCCCTCTCTACGTGTTGCATTATGTATTTGTAATACGTCACCCGATTTACCAAAAATCAAAACTTTTTTCAAACTCAATAATAAGGTTAAATTGAACACTAAATATTTTTAAATTTACACCGTTTTTGATTGAAACAGAAGACGTACTTTCGCAAAAAAATTTTGAGTCGATTTTTTTGCACTCAAGTGTATATCTATATATATATATATATATATATATATATATATATATATATATATATATATATATTTGTTATATATTTAACGAGTTAGTTAAAGAGGTCTAGGTCAAGAAGAGGCTGGAAAAACGAAAGTGGTAAAAGGAAAGACTTAAATATTTGGGGCATAAAATAGGAAGTAGCAAGTACTACATACTACATTTAATACTAAATGTAGTGATATTATAGAGAAAGATAGGATTGCTCCAAACCTTAAATGAACAATGAGCGAATCAGTAAACGCTTTTTTACATACTGCTGAAGATCGAGAAACGTATGGGAAATTGTTAACGAAGCTAGATACGCCTAAATCTGCACACCATACTAAAAGAAGGTGATGTAAATATTATATTACAGGTTTAGTTATTGAGAATTTTAAGTAACTAAAATTCATTTTAATATCTCCGATTACTAAATTTAGAAAAGTTAAAAGTTAAAAAATGACATCAACAATTTACATCATTGCTCCTCTACTATAGATGATAATAGTCTAAGTCGCTCGTAATTTCTGTTTTGTTCTGCTTCGGTCAATTTATATACTGTTATATATAACAGTCTCATTTCTAAGTGGGCAAAGCAAAGCATTGTCGTCTTTTATCAACGTTTTCTTTATTGCTACTAACTGCGGTATCATTCTTATTCACTGACAGTAATCAGAGGCCATAAATCATATATTAAATCGATAAGTACTGAAGAATGTGCTCTTGTTCAAGGCTGTGCAAGGTGTTCTTTAGAGGACTATATAAATTGTTATCGGCCATTTGCATATAAAATAATGTTGGTTTATACACATCTACAATGTTTTAAGCTCTGCACCAGAGCCCCATGTAAATAAATAATAATTTTCAATTACAAACAATATTCTATTTATTCTATTAAGTCTTTTAACGTGAAATTATTTCACTAATAATTTATCACTATAAAACTGGCATTTAAAAGAACATAACAAAGGTTGTGTAGCTAAATATTGGCTACTGTACCTAAAGTTGGTTAACTATTTAATTTTCTCTAAACAATCAGTTTTTTCTTAGTGGACATCCAGTGTCATTTATTCATGAAGAGCGGGCTTTTATTAGTCAAACCAACTCATCATCATATCTTCGCCTTTATACCTATACGTTCAGAGATATCTCGTACATATGTGTATCGAATTAGGTCCTCTTTGGTTTTTTTATACCCTTTCTTTCAGAAACTTAAAAATTAGCAATCTATTATCTTTGGTTTTGCTGTCCAATTTTGACATCAATTTGTGCCGCGCTTAGTTTTCCCCCAATCAATCACTTCAAAATGTTATCTTTTTGTCTCATTTGACTGAGTCAGCTAAACGTTTGCACTTCACTACATGTATTCACTATACCTCTTTCTTTCTTTAACTACCCAACATTTAGTTCTATATATGACAGCTAATCTTTTGGTACTTTTATAGAATTTCCTTTGTGGCGTCATTGGAATCTTTCTGTCACACAACATACCATTTGCCTTCTTTTAATTCATCTATCCCGACCTTACTCTACTACATTCATTCCAATCTATATAATCTGTAATATTGGTCGAAGATACTGAGATAGCGCCGACTGGTGTGCAGCGTTTAAATGCGGTCTCTATAGTTAGTGACGAAAATTTAACTTCCTTTGTTTCTCTTAGAGAAACAATTTAACTGCTGTCAAAGTAAATCTTCTAAAATCTTAGTTTGTGTACAGTGTGAAAATGTTTTTTATTTGTCATGTGCAACCAGAAGTGAGCTTCAGTGCATCAAAATTTGTGATACACGAATAATTTGCTGTGAAACAAACGAGCCAAGGTAAACGCGATCTATACAAAGAAAATGAGCTACTTAACAATATTATAAAACAAAAAGAGGAAAAATTTAATTTACTACTAGAAAATAATTCTCTTTTAAAACAGAACAATCGTTATCTACAAGAAAAGATAAGCCAAAATGGAAGCAAAAACTGAACCTGTTAAACAACCAGTTTTAAATGAGTCAAACAAGAAACACCTTAGTCATATCAAACAATTAACTTTAACAACTAATAAATTATAAAATAACAAATAAATTCCAAACACCAGTGTTGCCAACTGTTGCCGAAAGTAGTAGAAGCCCTGATAATAATTCAACATCTGCAGAACTTAGTAATGCACAGCTAAATAAAATGCAAACTTTAGTAAATATAAATGAAGCTATGAAACAAGACAATGATGGTTTTACGTTAGTCCACTCAAAGAAGAAAACTAGATAAACAAAAAAGAACTACGGTGAAATGATAAAACTACCGACTTAGGAGTTCAAAGAAAGGCTTGGCTTTACCTTTCTAGAGTTAAACGAAGTGTCACAATAGAAACTATCTTCGATTATCTAAAAGATCAGGAAGCGTTTAAAGAGGCTGATATTATTATTGGAGAACTACCAACTAACGAAAACCAAAACAAATATTTTATATGTGGTGTCAACTTCGAATTAAAAGGCGAAATCTATAAACCGTCGACTTGGCCAAGATCTGTCGCTTATAAGCGTTTAGATTTCCGGAAATACCAACAATTTAATCGTCGCTCCGAGGATTTTTAAATAATTTCTTCGTTAGGACTCTCAAACCCAAAGTTAATGTCAAACTTCCATAGTTCATCAAAATATCCGAAGTCGAAGTATTAATGCAAGTAAACCGACAAACTTATATTTCCCTATTTTACACTACAATATACAGGGAGCACTTGCTTGTAAATCTTACAATATAATTTTGATACTTCAAAGTACTAATGTGAATATTTTATGCCTTAGTGAACACTGGTTGAAAGAAGATAAACTTAAATTAACCAATATTGAAAACTTTAATTTAGTGTCTTATTTCACAAGAAATAATAAAGAAAGTGGAGGAGTATGCATATTTGTAAACAATAAGTTTAGTTGTGAACAGCTAAATTTACGTCAATGTAACTATATACAGACCTCCTTATAGTGTAAATTTTAAAACTTTTGTTACGAAGTTAGAACTTTTTTTTATTGAGTTAATGCCTCGACAACTATGATCATTGGCATGGTACAGTCAGGTACCTAGTGTAGTGTGTGTGTATGTGTAGAGTAATTGTCTTGATACTTAGCAAAGTCGACGTCATTGTCTTTGCTAAGAGACGCTAATTGTATCCGAACGTCTGCGGTCCCTCCGGTGAGTACCGATAGCACATGGATAGAAATTATTTTCATTCAGTTAGAACTATTGTTGCACAGTATTTATAACAATAATGATTTTTACGTTATATGTGGAGATTTTAATATAATTTTTTTAGAAAATAACAATCAGAAAAATATTTTAATAAACTTATTTTTAGAATACAACATTAAATTTCACATAAATGTACCTACTAGAATTACTAAAAATTCTTCAGTGTTTATTGGCACCTTTTTTTCCAATTTATATGTCCAAAAGGTGAGTGTATGTGACACATTTCTATCAGATCATACATATCAATTATGTGCTTTTGATATGAAAGGTACTGGAAAAAATCCTCAAACTGTTTTTACCAGAAACTTATGCGATGTCAACTTAATAACCTTTCAAAATATTTTAGCTAATATTGATTGGACTGGTCTATATGTGGCTAGTAGTTTTGAAGAAAAATTGTCAATATTTTATGATACTTTCTTATAATATTATAATACAACTTTCTTAAGACATAGACTAACTACCAGACCAAAACAGAAAACGTGGTTTGCACCTCATATTAAGGGTTTGCATGATCAATTGTGTCCAATGAATGGATTAAGAAAACAACTCAATAACTCAGAGTATTCGGAACGGTACAAGAAATTTAAACAAGAATATCAAACAATTGTTAAAAAACATAAAAATAAACAATATGATAAGCAATTTAGAAATATCAATAATGTAATAAAGGAAAGTTAAAAAATAATTAATAAAAATAGAGGTAAAAACTGCCAATCAAATCAAAATTTAATATCTTTTAGTAACAACGGTGACTTACAACATTATCATAAAGCTGACCAAATCAACAAGTATTTTATTGCAGATCTTTTTCTAGACTCTCTCGAAACTAATTTTGTTCATTTTCAACCACAAATAATCTTATGGTAAAGATATGTGGATGACATTTTAGCCTTTATAGAAGGCCCACCTTCAGAACCTCACAATATTTTGTCAATAATTAATAATCTACATCCTGCAATTCATTTTACCTTAGAAGTAGAAAGCAACAACATTATCAACTTTTTAGACCTAACTAATTTTCAGAAAACCTACTCAAACTGATCATATGATATCACCCTTTTCAACACAAGATGGCAGCTATTCAATGTTATGTCCACAGACCTCTTAATATCCCTATGTCTCAAGAAAATTACAATAAAGAAATCTCCATCATTAACCAGATAGCAAACAACGATGGTTTTCCTTCTACTACTGTTGATAAAGTCATTAGAAAATCTATACTCAAAAAGAGACTAAATCAAGCTTTTAGTGCTGATAAAAAAAAAAAAAGTGTATTTATAAATTGACGTAAGTATAAAATTAAAATCTCCACCAATTAGTTACTTATAAAAACATTTTATTGTAGCATAGCTCTGATGATGGCTTTGTAAAGCCGAAAGCGCTCAGCTAGGAATTATTAAAAAATATACACACTTCAAAAATACTTTTCTGCCTTTTCTTTTGACTTATCATAGGTGTGTACAAAAAACATATCAGTCTTTTGATTAATTATTTTATTAATTCTGTAAAAAATAATGATCTATCAGCTGTTAACCGTACCACACAAATTGACCAATTCAATTCAAGTTTCGTTTTATTACCAACGACTGAAAAAGAAGTTATATCTATTGTATTAAAAACTGTTTCTAAAACAGCTGCAGGGGTAAACGAAATTGATGGAGAAGCTTTGAAACATGTTGCCACTTACATATATAGCTTTGCCACTATCTTATCTCATAAATGAATCATTTACATGCGGAATGTTTCCAGATATAAAGGAATCGAAAGGAATCACTATTTTTACAAATAAAGGATCTGCAACGGATATTACAAACTATAGGCTGATTTGTGTGTCAAGTGAGTTCTCTAAAATATTTTAAGCAGCCTATTCTCAATATTCGTCTGTAAATATACATCTCAAAGGCATCTATTCTTTTTTCTATTTCAGAATCCATTGTCCAACTTTCACAACCATACAGTAAGACAGAAAAAATCTGCAGACTAAGGTCTGATCTTTTAAAAAATGTTTTCATGCTCATGAATGTTTTCCTTGCTTGTTCGATTCTTGATAGTATTTGTTTTTTTGAATTACACTGACTATTGATATTTGTTCCCAAATATTTTATGAAATTTACTTCTATCATTTGACCCTTGGCATACAAATGTACGTGTATCGGTGTCTTTGAAAATACTAAAGTTTTCGTTTTGGAAACGTTTAGATGTAAGCCGAACATTTCGCTGTGGTGAACTACCGCATTTATTACATTTTGTAGTTCTTGTGCGTTGCTTGCTATTAAGACAGTATCATCAGCATATCTGATGTTGTTTATGCTGATTCCGTTAATCTTAGCTGCGCCTTGGACCTGATCTAATGCTTCTCTGAATATAGACTCCGAATATAAATTAAACAGAAGGGGTGATAAGACGCAACTCTGTCTTACTCCTCGTCGGATTTGTATATCTTTGTATGTTGTGTGTTCTATTTCAATTGTGGCCGTTTGGTGCCAGTATAGTTCTGAGATAATTCGCAAGTCTTGTTCATTAACTCCAGTTGTTCTCAGAATTTCGATCATCTTTTGATGGTTAACACCGTCAAATGCTTTTCGATAGTCAATAAAACATTCATATACATCTACATTCATGTCTCTGCATCGTTGCGTTAACACACCTAAAACAAACAGAGCCTCTCGTGTTCCCAGTCCCTTTCGAAATCCGAATTGAGTGTCACTTATCTGAAACTCGCACTTCTTGTAAATTTGTGTATGTATAATTCTGAGAAAAGTTTTAAGGACATGAGACATCAAGCTTAATTTTCTTCCACAACTCCTTCATTATATTTTTGGACAGAAATATCTTTACTACATTTTTCTTTGGATTTGATATTATTTTGAGTACCATGTTTACAAGTAATGGCATCTCCTTGTTCTGTTGTAATTGAAAAATACTTTAAATGTTCTGCTGTATCTGCTGCTTCTATTGATCTTACACATTTTTCATTTTCCACTTTAATTTCCAAATCCATATTAAGTTTATTATCGCTGGGATGTGACACCAAATAAATAACTGTGCTTGATTTTTGATTGCTGTATTCTTTTTCTGAATCAATTATATTTTGAATTAGACTGAAAACGCTACGTAACATCTTTCATCTGAAGGACATGTTTTAAATGAGTTCGCTATTTGGACAGCTTTCATCAAGTTTACCAATTTATTATTTGCTATAAATTGTCGTGCACTTTATAATTTTTTAAATCATTTAAATATCAAATCCAAAGAAAAATGTAGTAAAGATATTTCTGTCCAAAAATATAATGAAGGAGTTGTGGAAGAAAATGTAGGTGATAAACCAAGCTTTAGTTTAGAGAATAAGGACATAGAAGAAAAAGAAAAAGGACAATCGGAGCTACAGGGTAAAGAAGGGATTAGCGCTAAAGAATTATTAGCTAAATTGACCCAAAGAAAAGAGACACCGAAAAAAGATAAAAATCATCAAGCTTAATATTCGATAATCATCGCATTGTGAAGAATTCGATCTTTTTGGTAATGCTACGAATGTTGAATTTAGCCAGTTTATTGTTATTTTACCTGTGTCATATATCTTATTGAATAATGCTGTTATTACGTCTAGGCTTTTACTTTCGTTATCTGATTTGATTGATTGATTTTAGTATTTCGACATTGATATGGTGTGGACCGGTGGCTTTTCCATCTTTCTGAGATTTTACTGCGTGAATCACTTCTTTGGTTATTTCTAAGCCTTTTTTATTTATTCGATTATCTATGTATGGTGGAGAACAAGGTCTATCCTCATCAAAAAGTGTTTGTATGTATACTTTCCATCTCTTTAGTTTGTCTTTTGTACCCATAATTATTTCGTTATTTTCATTTTTTAATATTGTTGCTTGTCTCTTTTTGTGTCTATCTGTCATTTCTTTTCCTTTTTTGTGAATATTAAAGGTATCGTATTTTATTTGAAGTTGTTCGATTTCTAGGCATTTTGTTGACATCCAGTTTTATTTCGCCCCCCTGCAGTTTTTTCTAATAATTTTATTGATTCGCTTGTATTCTATTGGGTTTGATTTATGTTTTCGTCTTACGTCCATAAGGTCCATGATCTCTTGCGTTATCCATTTTTATTTTTGTTGTGTTTTATGTACCCGATATCTTCGTCTTGTATTTTTGTTATTTTTGTTTTTAGAGCAGTCCATGTCACTTCAATGTCTGTGTGTACCAAGTTTTTGATCGTTTTTATTTCTTCCTCAAGCTTGATACTTATTTCTTTTTTCTGTTCAGGGTTTTTCAGTTGCGAGATGTCTGTTTTTCTTGTCACTGTTTTCTTTTTGACTTTGAGAAATCTTTTAAACCTAAAATCCATTATAACTGGATTGTTGCACCTGAATATATTGGAATAAAATATTGGAAAAAAATTGGAATAAAATAGTTAGTATATTAACTCTCAGTACTTCTTCACATAAAGCTTTTCGCCAAACTATGTATTAATTTTTAATAGACAACACATTCTGCATCTACAGTGTTGATGGATTTTTAAATTAACATTTTTGCAACAATAGTTCTAAATTTTATTTTATTTTAATCCAGTGTACTTTTGCTATATATTGTACTTTTTGTACTAAAATTTTGACTAGTCCGATAAGATTTAGACATTTTTTTAAGAATTGTGTAAACTTTGTGGATGAATAAATTCTATCTATCTATCTACTTTTACTTTTGAAAATCATTTTGCCATTCCAAGTTATGAAATAATATACTATTTTTTCTAACTCGTAATAATGTTCCCCTTAAAGTAGTCCTCTTCTATAAATCCGAACAGAGTCTGTTTTGCTTGCGGCATAGTTTACTCCAGGAAATGTCATCATTTTAATATAATTATTGGTATATTTTTATAAGGAAATCTGTTCCCTTTAGCAGTTTAAGTTTCACATAGTTCCTTTTAATCAGTAGCTACTTCTTACGAAATTAAGGTTTTTTATGTATATAATTTTACTAAAGTACTTTTTTGTGTCTGTAGTAATTTTTTTAAACTTACAACATTTGTTATAGAGCAGTCACATATGTGAATTATCTACAGAAAATATCACAGTAGTCTAATAGTAGTTACAGACGATTTAAATCATCAGTCGTTGTTAAAAAATACAAAATAGCTAACAAGTATCTACTAAATTTTGTTTCAGATAAATTCTAGACAACGGCTATTAGTAATTTAACAAATATTTGTTGTCCACAAAACCTCCCAAGCAAACATGTCAATGATTTACACAAGTGATAGTATCAGGAGAGATATAAACATTGTGTATAATCCATTTCACACCATAAAAAGCGCGACTATGTCCATATATCCATTAGAACACACATTCAGACAAGAAAGGAAATTTGTTCTTTGCTAATGGAGTTGTATTGACTTTTCATGGATCGGGTTTTGTCGAACGTGTACAAATAGAGCAATTTATAGTAAGGTTTATCTTTATGATATACACCTTTTCAAACACTTTAATTTAATAGTGTTTAGACGCATTTCAAAGTTTCTTCTGAAAATTTAAATATTTAAACGATCATTTCATCAATTTTAATGTTATTATTTTGTGTTAATAGAGAATTATAGGAATTCGACTTTGAACATAGTAGCTAATACGTGTTTTAAAATGGGAGCTCTTAAAACTAATTTAAAAACTAGTGAAAAACTAAAAATTATTTTCGATAAATAGTGATTCAGCAGTGAAAAAACAAAAATAAATACAACAAAAATAGTAAGTTATTTTAATTGTAACAGGTTTTACTATTATCACGATTATCAAATATTATTTCGGATAACCTACAAAATCTAGGACAGATACACCAAACCTGTTCCACTATAGACTAAGAAGATTGTTTACCAGGACCGTACTCCAGTTATAAATGTTAATTAAAAATGGATAGTTCTATTCAATCTAAAATTCCTACAAATAATAATACATCAAACAGCTCCTAATCATATCAATTTAATGGATCACCTACATATTCTTTCGTAACAAATCAAACATCACAATCCAATACATTTCCATCAAGAAAACAAGCAATTATTTTTGATGCAATTGAAAATACCAAACTAGATGATTACTTGTCCGCTTTGAGTCGTCTGATACAACCAACCCAGATCATCTTCTGTTCAAAATTATCAAATAATAGAGTATGTATTTATTTAGCTAACGAAAAACTAGCTGAGGATTTTATAAACAGAAATGAACAAATTCAAATAAACCAACAACCCTTACAAGCTCGTAGACTAATTAGCCCCAGTGAGCGATTAGTATTGTCGAATGTCTGTCCCTCAATCCCACACTCAGTCCTGATATCAGCATTAAAATCACATGGATTAAATCTTCTGTCACATATAACATTCTTAAGAATAGGCACATCAACACCACAATTCCATTATATTTTGAGTTTTAGGCGCCAAACATACATATCTCTACTAAATAACCAGCCCTTACCTGATTCTTTTCTTATTACATATGAGGAAACGACATACAGGATTTTCCCATCATTAGATAACCAAGCTTGCCAAATATGTAAACAAACCAACCACTTAACAAAAAATTGTCCAATGTCTACTGCAACAATTACAACAGATAATTTAGCATCAAATAATCCAGTTTCAAATGTAGACCCAATTGAAAATACAACTAATCTATCAACTAAAAAAACCAAGGCACACACTAAACAGCAACAATTAAAACAAGAAAGCATGCAACAAGAAACCCAACCACAAACTACCCGATAAGAAAAACCACACATGCAGCCAACCAAAGACGATTCACAAACAACAAACTACACAAAAATAGATCTAGAAAATAAGGCAACGCATATAAATACAGGCAAAGCACAAAACAAACGCAAAATCTCTCCACCAGCTACTATATATACAGAGGAACCTACTTTTATTACACCAAAAAACAAAGAGAAGGATGTAAAATCAGATCAAAATGAAAAACCATAAAAAAAACTAAAAGAAATGCTAAAATACTGTAAAACTTTATTTAAGAACCCAAACTCCAACTACCCTATAACTTACGAATAGTTATTAGACTTTTGCTTACGAATAGTTATTAGATTGCTGCTTTTTGAAAAGTGAAAGCTTTATATGCGTCGCAGCGTTTACAGCTGGCGCGATATTCTGCCGAGTCAATAATTTGGATTGCTGCTTTTTGAAAAGTGAAAACTTTATATGCGTAGGACGAGTTTCCCCAAAGAAGTATGCAATATGTCAGGATACTATGAACCATTCCAAAAGAAACTAACCTAAGAATATCTCGACTCACAAAAATCTGTGAGGCAAAAATCTTACATAATCGTTCAATATGGTGCGACCAGTTCAATCTTGTATCCATAGTAACACCTAGTAACTTTACTGGTTCAAATGGTGTAACTCATCTATCAGAACTAAATACTATTGTCTGGGTTTTCTGCTCGTTTAACTTAAGTTTGTTACAGTTAAACCAGGATTTAGATTTTTCTAATATTTCCTTACTGTAATCAGTTTTACCTCTACATAATAAAGTTGTGTCATCTGCATAAGAACACAGTTGGTGTTATCCAATGCACTTGGTAAATCATTTATATATATTAAGAACAGCAGAGGTTTCAAAACTGATCCTTGTGGTACTCCGGTTGAAACTGGTAAATGATCAGATTCTTGATTATTAAAAGCAACATTTTGTGTTCTTCCTGTAAGATATGATTTTAAAAGGTCATGTATGGTACCTCTTATTCCATAGTACTCCAATTTTATCAATAGTGTTTGAATATCCACACAATCAAAAGCTTTTGTAAGGTCACACATTGAGCCATTAATAGGTTCACCTCCATTAAAACCGTAAACAATATATTCTATTACTTCTAATAAGGCTTTTAGTTGTTGAGTATTTTTTTCTAAAACCAAATTGAGAGCTAGATATAATTGATTTGTTATCCAAATAATTTGCTATGCGATCTTTAATTAAGATTTAAAAAAATTTACTTATTTTTGGTACTATGGTAATAGGTCTGTAATTGTAACAATAAAACACTGAAAACTTTGTTTTCAAACTTCCACAAAATTGTCCAGGTCTGTAATTGTCTGAGGCATTTTTATTTCCTTTTTTATAAAGTGGAATAACTTTTGATATTTTGAATACATCAGGCCAGTAACCCTCGTTAATACATTTGTTAAATATTATTGTGAGTGGTTCAACAATTGTATCAAGCCATTCCTTAATAATTTTACTGTTAAAACCATAGCAGTCAACATATGAGGAATTTTTTAATTTGTATATGCATTCTTTCACATCAAATGCTACTATTGGAGACAAAAAGAACGAACTTGACCTTCTAGGTAGCCTGCTAAGATAGTAGTTTATGTCATGCTCAGTCTCCTATTGATTTCGATATAATATCTGCTATATTCGTTAAGTATTGGTTAATTTCTTCCGGTCTTACCTTTAGATTAGACGTAGTATGTTCCTTATAGATTTCTTTTTTAACAATACTCCATATTGTCTTACTTTTGTTGGTGGATTTGTTAATTATGTTAACATAAGCAGTGCGTTTTTCAGCTGTTATTGCTTGCTTATATTTTTTTCGTATTTGACAATATTTAATCCAATTGTCAATAGTATGTGTTTTTCTATAAGTTGCTTTACAATCGTAGAGTTGTTTTCTTAAATCTCGAAGTTTCCGATTAAACCAATGAATAGCACTTTTTCTGCTATTCACGTTTTTTAAAGGAAAACAAATGTTGTATTCTTCACACATAATATTTCATAGACAACTCTGTCATGTTGTTTGAATTACATTCGATATCGTCAAACACAGTCCAATCTTTGGATTTAATTTTTTCCACAAACATTTTAATATTTTTATTCATTAATTAATCTTTTTTAGTGTTTTCTATATTTGTAGACACATTTTTTAAACCATTCACAATAGCAAATATACCCAAATGATCAGATATTACAAGATCGTAGTCACCTGTAGTTAAATTGTGTTCATTAATATTAGTAAATATATTATCCAGGCAAGAGCTTGAAGTAAATGACACTCTTGTGGGCGCTTTTATGAAATGTTTTAAGCTGTACATAGTTAACAAATTTCGTATTTCACAAACATGCCCTGTGTTTACTTCCATAATTATGTTAATGTCCCTATGTGTCATTATATTTTCATATTTTTTATACTCGAAATCAATTAAAGCATATAATTTAGCTTTAAAAACAGTAATATCCCCATTACAGGATATATAAAGTGCAATTATCAGAAAACGATTATTTTTAATTTCAACACCACATAATTCAGCATTCAATAGATCCCAAAATTGTTTTAAATCAACAGGCTCAAGTTGAATATATTTAGAACCATAGATAGCTACACCTCCATGTAGTCTGCTTTCTCTACAATATGAAGTGACAAGTTGAAAATTGTCCTAGTTTATTCTTTGTGAATTATCAGAATTTAACCAGTGTTCCGAAACACAAAAAAAATGTCATAATTATTATCTTTAAAAAATGCATGTAATTCATCTACCTTATTAGTGATACTTTGTACATTTAAGTGAAACACAGATCACGTTTCTGCAGTAATACTACAGTTATTGTTTATGCATGAAGGAACGAAAAAATTCAATAATATATATACCCTCAGGCCATAGTTCACAATTTAAAAGTCCTCACCTCAATCTTTTCATCAATAGTTTTCAGATCATTTTTTAGTTCTTCCAAAGATGTATCTGGAGAACAGTTGGTTGTATGATAGTTCTTCATCGTTTTCTTTACAGCCGCCTTCAGCCCATTCGTTTTGGAGTTACTAGTGCCTATGAAAACATTTTTTGGTTTTCTTAATGTTTTTGGTTTATTTGTACTTTTCGGGACCAAGATTATGTTTGTCACTCAGTTTAATTATATCTGAGCATACATTTGCAGCTTGTGCTTCGTGAACTGCTGCTGCTACATTGGAAAGTGATATTTTAGGTAGTTTATTTGTTACTTCTTTATAACTTCTTTTGTCTGTTTTGTAGGTGCTTTGGTGGTCAGTTTGTTTTCGACTATTTATTTCTTGGTTTTATAATGATACTTGAGCTTGTAAGGCCTTAATTGCAATTTCTTGGTTGAAGGTAATCTTGTCTTTTTGCTCAATCAGATCTTTCATATAAAGTAATATGTGTAGAGCATTTATGACGTTGTCTTGACTATTTTTGACAGACATTTCAACCTCTTCAATGTACCTACCCATAATATTTTGTGATGTTTTAAAACAAATTATTTTCGAAAATTGATAAGTAATATTAAATATCAAATATTACGAAATATATTTGACTGAAGAATCTGGATGTAATGTTAAGAAATCTCTGCATGTCAAGCATCTGATTTTCATACAAAGCGTATGAAATACGAAATATCAATTCTCACTCAGAGTTTATAATTTCTGGTACAATAGCTAATTTTTGACAGTCTATCCGAAATAGTCTATAAATAATCACATCTACATGATAGACATGATGATCTACAAGGGTAGTTAAATAAAAGATGGTATTTGATACAACAACTTGAATTTTAGCTATATTTACTGATTTCCTTTTGTAGTTAACTAAAACTTTGTTTAATCAACTTTCTCTTTAATTTTTCTGTGTTGTATAGAAATATCTGCTTTTACAAGTTCGGCATAAATTTCAGCTTTGAACACCAACTATATACTGATGACGCGTACTATATGAAGAGAGCAATTTACACGCGCCAAGATACGTGATAAGACTAGTTGAAGTACTGAAAGGAATTCTAAACGAGATACGAATGACATAATTTCAAGTTTTTTAACCGATTTGTCTTTTGTAGTACCTACTTACTCAATTAAACGTAACAAGGTCGGTGCGACTTATGTACCTATACCGATTAGAACAGTTGTCATTGTGAAATATGGTTATAATCAATTCTTTTAATTAATTACTCGAGATAAAAGCAAACGGTGAAAGCTCGGATGGCGATAAAGTCACAAAAAACCAACAACTGGGATGATTCAACATTGAGTTTGTTACACAACGACTAGGCTTTTCATTTAACAAGTAACATATATTATATCGCTTTACATTATGATCGCTGTCACATTGTTAATGGTTTTCTAGACTTGCATCACGTTTTGGTTAATGGATCTTTAGAACTGGTATTAAACTATATGTTTTAATAATTTAACAATGCAGACAAACTAAATTGTAACTAGTATTTCATAACAATACAGAGAATATAGTAGCCAAGATATTCTAAAAGTGTTTTGTGGCATCACAACGTTTTCAAATTTCTTGTTGAGAATAATTTTTATTTAGAATTTTATACTTTAATGTTTTCACTTACAGATCTAAGGCAGTACCTTCTAAAAATTTTAATTTAAAAAGATGATGTGACTCTTTCGTTCTTAGACATAAAAACGCCTTTTAACGTGAATACTTTAAAACGGCGCTGTCGGTATTCAGTTCAACGATTCAATTAACATGGGGTCAATTTAAAAAAATGCAATGGTATGATTCAACGATATAATTTTATAAAAAAAGGGTGTTGGTTAAAAAAAATTTGCAGTGGACTTAGAACTCAAAATAAACCCAAAACACAATATAATGAAATAAAAATAGTAATAGAAAAATTTATTTTTAATTCTTTGTATAAGGTCAGGTCAGATAGCCAAGCGGACTGTGCGGCTGGTTTCTCATTCGCTTCACTGCGAGAGACGTGTTCGATTCCCAGCTCGGTGTACAGAAAACAAAAAGGCTAACGCAGCAGTTTAAAATTCTAAATGAATCTGCGGCTTAGTCTAGAATATGCTGGTATCTCTGATCGGCCTATGGTGGAGCAGTACGGCAAGAGATAAGGGCTTGCGGCTCGGTGATACTCCTCAATAGATCTCTACCGAAAGGGCGTGTCCGCCTAAATACTATATATATATATATATATATATATATATATATATATATATATATATATATATATATATATATATATATATATATATATAATATATATATATATATAATATAATATATATATATATATATATATATATATATATATATATATATAAGGTTACAATAGAACTTTATGTAGGCCTGTATAATAACGTCAACTCAAGCAAATTACGTGACTAGGAAATAATATTTTAACTAAAGCTTTAATGCCTAAAGCTAAAACATCCGCTTAAATCCAAACTTATTTTTGGATATTTCATTTTTGTCATATATCTGTTTACCAATTAATATTTTCCGTATTTGAATCGTATTAATGAGTAATAATAACGAGCCCTTGAGAAAAACGTAATTAGAGTAAACTTTATAGCTTTTTCATACTCTAATAAAACGCACCTCGTGGATCATACGAGCTATCACATTTTACTTATTGTAAATTTGTCTTGTGACATGTCTTTAATGTTGCTAATCCGCTTCTCTTGACTAACTCTTGTTTCTTCCCACCCCGAATGGCTATTAGGTTTTTCTAATAAAATACATTTTCTGATAAAAGAAAAATAGGTACATGGAATGTAAAAATCTTATACGAATCAGGAAAGATTCACAACACTTTAAAAGAAATAAAGCGCCTAAATATAAGTATACTTTGAGTAACTGAACTGAGATGGTCAGAGTCTGGCACAGTAACTATAGACGATCACATTGTATACTCTTTAGGAGAAGATAGTTCAAAAAACAAAAATGGTGTATTTATAATTGTAACGAAGAAAACAGATAAAGCTATAAAAAACGTCATCCTATTCTCATATAGGATACTTATGTTACAAATACCAACAAAAACAATAAATTTGAATACGATGCATCCATATGAATATGATTTAGAAAAAATGTTAGATTCTACAAAGAAACACGACATTAATATTATCATGGTAGACTTTAATGCTCAGATTGGCTAAGGTGAACAAAAAGGTATCATAGGAAAATATTGTCTGAGAACATGAAATGAAAGAGACGATATGTTGGCATCTTTTTTTGTAGGAAAGCGACTAGTAATACCAAATACAAAGTTCAAACTTTCAAAGCGTTGTCTTTACATCTGGAGACCAGCAGTAGATACATCTGATCGTGTGATTCGTAACCAGATAGACTTAATATGTATAAATAAAAGATACAAAAATTCAGTCAATAATTCAAACAATATATTTTATTTAAAAAAGTTATACTGCTTCAAGCTAGATTAAATAAATAATCTTCAATAAAATCTATATTGTTTCATACTCTTTTAGCACTAATTATCACAATTAATTTTAAACAATCACTCATGTTGGAAATAAATATTTATAAATTTGTAGCTCTTGGTTTGTGCTCGATATGTGTTACTTATTTATCCTTTATCTGATTGTGATGTTCATCACAACGAAGCTTGTAAACGCGTGATGAACACTTATTTTTGCTGTCACCTCCTTTTTTTTTAATGAAAAATGAGATGATTAATAGCTATTCTATTTTAACTTAAATTATAATTGGAATAGGTACATAATGTATACTAAATACTATATATATATATATATATATATATATATATATATATATATATATATATATAAATATATATATATATATATATATATATATATATATATATAAAATGTTCGGAAAGATTTCCGCGGTTAGTACAATAAAACCTAGAGCTAAGATTAATGTTATTACTAAAATTAATATCAAACTCACCAGTCTTCCGGGTTGAACCGCGTCGTTGTCCATTTTGCCAAGCTTTCGGCATCCTCTCTGATGCCTTCCTCAGGGCTTCCGAGGTCTCAGTCTCCCGAGCCCCCAGACACTACTACACTGTTCACTATTCACGGCACTGTCGTGAAATAGTTCAAAAAACAAAAATGGTGTAGCTATAATTGTAACGAAGAAAACAGATAAAGCTATAAAAAACGTCATCCTATTCTCAGATAGGATACTTATGTTACAAATACTAACAAATACAATAAATTTGAATACATTGCATCTATATGCATATACACAAGATTATCAATAAAAATAAATTAAAAAAATCTAGCATGATTTAGAAAAAATGTTAGATTCTACAAAGAAACACGACATTAATATTATCATGGTAGACTTTAATGCTCAGATTGGCGAAGGTGAACAAAAAGGTATAATAGGAAAATATTGTCTGAGAATATCACGACATTAATATTATCATGGTAGACTTTAATGCTCAGATTGGCGAAGGTGAACAAAAAGGTATAATAGGAAAATATTGTCTGAGAATATGAAATGAAAGAGACGATATGTTGGCATCTTTTGTTGTAGGAAAGCGACTAGTAATGCCAAATACAAAGGTCAAACTTTCAAAGCGTTGTCTTTACATCTGGAGATCAGCAGTAGATACATCTGATCGTGTGATTCGTAACCAGATAGACTTAATATGTATATATAAAAGATACAAAAATTCAGTCAATAATTCAAACATATTTTATTGAAAAAAGTGATACTGCGGCAAGCTAGATTAAATAAATAATTTTCAATAAAATCTATATTGTTTCATACTCTTTTAGCACTAATTATCACAATTAATTTTAAACAATCACTCACGTTGGAAATAAATAGTAGTGACAGTGACAGTGCCGTGAATAGTGAACAGTGTAGTAGTGTCTGGGGGTTCGGGAGACTGAGACCTCGGAAGCCCTGAGGAAGGCATCAGAGAGGATGCCGAAAGCTTGGCAAAATGGACAACGACGCGGTTCAACCCGGAAGACTGGTGAGTTTGATATTAATTTTAGTAATAATATTAATCTTAGCTCTAGGTTTTATATATATATATATATATATATATATATATATATATATATATATATATATATATATATATTTAAATTATATTATAATTAATATAGGTACATAATGTATACTATATATATATATATATATATATATATATATATATATATATATATATATATATATATATATAAATATATATATATATACGCGAAAAAAAAACCTTTCCACAGTCAAGATAATTGCTGATGTTACAAAGGAATATAGTGAGTATAAAAAATTTAAGAAGCACTATAAATCAACAATATCATTAAAGAAAAAACTGGCTTATGAAATTTTTTTTTTCCAATTCTGAAAATATATCTCGTGATAGTTGGAAAGTTATAAATTATCACAGAAATAAATTTCAAAATAAAAAAGTCTGTCCAAGCGCGATTACATCAAACGATTTCAATAATTACTTTACTTCAGTGGCTAAACATATTAGAAGTTCTTTTAATTCTACAAATGAAAATGTAGCCATAGATTTTTTGAAAGATGTACACTCTCCTTGCAATTCTTTATTTTTATTACCTGTTAGTGATACTGAAATCAGAAATGTTTTGCATAGATTGAAAAATTCACACTGCACGGATTTTTATTTCTTAAACAAAAAAATAATTGTGGAAACAATCGATATTATTATTGACAAATTAATTATACTTTATAATAATTGTCTTACTGAGGGGATTTTCCCAGATGTTTTAAAAGTAACAAAAGTGCTACCAGTGTTCAAAAAGGGAGCTTTAGATGAAATTGGAAATTACCGCCCCATCTCAATCATTCCCATTATCGGCAAAATTTTTGAGAGTATTCTAAATGTTCGTTTGGTAGAATATCTAGAAAAACACAAAATACTTCACTGTAACCAATATGGCTTTAAAAAAAAGTGTAGCACTACACTAGCTATACAGAAAATTGTGAGAGATATAGTTGATGGCTTGGAGGAAGGTCATTTTGTGTCTTTGACATTGTGTGACTTATCCAAAGCTTTTGACTGTGTTTCGCATGAATTACTGTTGGAAAAAATGCACAAGTACGGTATTAGGGGAAACACTCTTAATCTATTTAGATCATACCTAACAAATAGAAAACAGGCAGTTTTTCTTAATAACAGCTATTCTGAGTTTAACACTGTCGAATATGGTGTACCTCAAGGTTCGATATTAGGACCCACTTTGTTTCTTATTTATCTGAACGATTTATTTCACTACACTTTTCCTATAAAATGTGTTTGCTTCGCAGATGATACAACTCTCATAAATACTGATATTAATCAGAATAATTTAAAAATTAAAATAGATAGTGATACCAAGAAAGCAAAAAACTGGTTCTCACATAATGGGCTAATGCTAAATGAAGAGAAAAATCAGAATTTGATTTTTAGTTCTGATTGGAAGTATATCTTAAGAAATAGTGTTAAACTATTAGGAATCTTTATAGACGATAATTTGGATTGGAGTGCTCATATAGATTACTTAAGTTCTAGACTTGCTACAAGTATATTTTTAATACGTAACTTAGTTTATATGATTTCTAAAAATACCCTTAGAATGTGCTACTTTGCACTATTTCATAGCCATTTACAGTACGGAATAACTGTTTGGGGTAATTCTTCTTACGCAGATCGAATTTTTAAATTACAAAAAAGAGTAGTGAGGATACTTGCAAGAGCAGAGTATAGGGAACACTGTAAACCTTTATTTCTGGATTTAGGTATTATGCCACTACCTTCACTTTATATATATGAGACGCTGATTGAAATTCATGCCAACAAAGGTAAGTTTAACGTAAACTCCAACGTCCATGATCACGATACAAGATCTAGAGATGCTATTAGAGCACAACGTTTTAGGTTGACAAAGAGCTAAAAAATTCGACTGACGTTAGTTTGTATAACTTTTTGCCAGATGAAGTAAAAAGTCTTCACTTGTTATCATTTAAGCATAAAATCAAATCACACTTTTTGAAACATTGTTTCTATTCAAAAACGGAGTACTTAAGTACAGCTTTTACACAATAGTACTAGTTTGGTCAGGGCAGTTGCCTATTATAATAATATTTCATGTTTTTATAATTCCACAAAGTGTGTTTGTCGTTTTTTTTTTAACTGTTAATATTAAATACATACATGTTTGTAATGTTTAAATTATCAAAAAAAAAAATTATATGTTTTATAAGTATTGTCACTATTCCTTTGACTTGTCAAAAACAAAACTATTTTTGTATATTGATTAAATAAATTCTATTCTATATTTCCCTTAAGTAATAAAATTGTGCTAAAAAAATTTGAGTAGAAATATTTATTTATTAAAAAAGTATATTTTTTACAAAGTAGTCATTAGTTCAATATTCTGTACGTCCATATTTGTCTGCTAGAAGAGTTTGAACATGTCGAAGCATGCTCTCGTTACAGACTAGAACAGTTTTCTGGAGGTGTTGATTCCATTCATTTGAAAACACTTTTCAGTAGTTTCTACCCATTCTCAATACAGCTCATATTAAACAACTTACCTGGCCAGGATAACTTCTTTTTTGATTTAAATAAGCTAAAATACTCCTAGCCTTGTGTGAAGGGACACCATCTTGCATAAATAAGGGTTCTTTTTCTCTAGGAAACCATTCCTGCAGCTGAGGCAATTATCTCGTCTCGACTACTTTCTACTGATCTTGTATGATCGTGATTTTCACCACGTAGAGACGGCCTGTAGCTTTACCGGATACCACAGACCAGACCATGAGTGACGGTGGATGTTTGGTAGTGGGCACAATTCCTTCGGTTTTGTATTTTTCATTAGGACGTCCCCGAATAAACTCTGTTTTTTCTGTCAAAATTTGAAAAAAGGATTTGTCTAAGAAGCAGACCTGAAATTAACAAATTTTATGAATTGCATATATTTTGTTACTTTTTATATTAGTATTTATCCACTGTGAGTTTCTGTATTTATGTGCCCATTTCTTTATCATAGCCGAAGTAAGCCTTGGCTTTCGAGCTGGTGTCCTAACTAGCAGTTTGTTTTTGACAAACTATTATTTCTGAAACACAAATTCCGTCATCTTTTATCTCCTGGATAAGCATTTGCAGAGTTTATTTTTTGTTTTCTAGACAAATATCTTCTAGGAGTAGTCACACGATGTCTTCCGCTGTGACCCTTTCGTTTTGGATCCAAACTGGCTTTAGATGCAATTTTCTGTTGTATATTTCTTACAAAACTTCTTGATACTCCGAATATTGCTGCTATTTCGTTTTAAGACATTTGACCAGCTTTTAGGATTTCATATATCTGACCTACTGTTTTTTTGACACATCAGCGTTTTTCCTATCTAAAAATATATATTACCATTACTTATACCAAGAACTGTACTGTATACATGGACGTATAAACACAAATGGACTCAGTTATTTACATAAAATTGTGAAGTCAAAATTATTTGAATAGGTCACATTCTCAGCACCTTCAACTGTTGTCACGTTTTGTTTTAAAATTTCTTATTCGCGAGCCGCTGGAAATATTACTCCGTAGTTTATACTCTACAGGTGCTATCAAACCAAAATAATAATTTATTGGTTAGATTAATATATTTAATTGTAATCAAAATATAAAGTGTGCACATAGTGTGTATTATCATTTAATAATAACGTATAATTTAGATATCAATCAATTATTTTATATGTAGAAGCACTGAAAACTATTTATAAATGGCAACGGTTGTTTACATTTCTCTGTCTTATGGATATATGTCAAACTTCAAATGCTGTTCCATGTTTGTTTACTTTTTAGTAAAAGTTGTTTTTCGATATTTTGGCTGTATTTTGAGTGATGTTTGTGAAAAGTGAAATAAAATAAACGAAATATTTACATCCCGATCTCTCATTTCATTTGTAAGTACATAAAATTTACATTATTTAAGATGAGGAAATGAGGAAGCGTGTTTGTTGACATTTTAATAGGCGTACCATTGGGTTTATTCATGTTCATTAATGTATTAAATAAGATATAATTTCATGAAATTAGTAGACATTTTTAAATTGTAAGTAGACATCATCTCAAAAGGTACCTTTTTTAATCAAAAAGATTAAAAAAGGTACCTTTTTAATTTAATATTTCTCAAGGATACAAATAAATTAGTGAAATGAATAAAACTCATTTATTTTTCTATGTAGGTTTCCAAACATTATTGACGATCGAACTATTTTGGTAGCAAATTTAGGAGAAAACATAAAGATTTTGTATTGTAGCATTATTTTGATACCTATTAAAAATTAACTTGAATTCAACTATATTTTATTGTATTAATTTTAAAGCAAATAAAATTGTATTTTAATTTTTCTATAAAGACGTGATTTGTTAATAGTTAAACTCTCGTTTTTTTTAATTCTTTAAACGTGTTTTTATACATTATTACTACTTCCAATTTTTAAAATCTGAATAATTAGGCGCGAGTAACAATTCAAGCACGCTTATGCTCATTGCGGAAGCATCACATTCTATCGAAGCATCAAAACATTGTGTGTTAAAAGTATCTTATTGCTGTGTCCATCTATGTTTATACGTCCATGACTGTATATATTTATAATCTAACAAATAATAAAAAATGTCCACAAGGAAACTAAGTTCCTGTAGCTGGCTGTATACCATGTATCACAAAACAAAACTTAAAAATCTTTAATAAAAGGTATATAATTAAAACGTTGGTCAGACAGCCAAGAAAAATAAAAAAGGCTAACGCAGCAGTTTAAAATTCTAAAACGAATCTGCGGCTTAGACTAGAATATGATGGTGTCAGATCGGTCTATGGTGGAGCAGTATGGCAAGAGATAAGGACTTGCGGCTAGGCGATACTCTTCCATAGATATCTACCGAAAAGAATGTGATGTAGCCCGATATTGTGTTTTAATTATATACCGTTTATCACGTTTTTTTTAATAAATTAAAAAATAAATAAATCACTCATCTTTGCAATAAAATTTTAGGTCAAAACGGTTTAAAACTTAAATGCACACAGTACTTGAGGTATAAAATGCACACTTCTTGACAGGACACAATGTTAGCTAGAAATGGTGGATAGGTCGGTTTTTCCCACGTAACATAGTAAAATATTGTTACCAATCTATATTAAATGTTGCTATGCATAAAAAATAACATTTCTGGTAATAAAAATACAAATTCTAAAAAATACAAATTGTCAATGCTTTGCCTAATAATTTGGCTAGATACTGTATACTGTATCTAGTAATGTATTAAATATTTTCAAAATTGCTTTCTTATTTATATTACGGTCAAGAAAACTAAAGATATATAAATAGGCAACAGATTCATGCTTAATATCAGTATAATATTTAAAACAGCCATACAATATCCGAAACAAGACGAATCCAACAATAAACTAAAATAATAATATATAATATAGAAACCTAATGATAACCAATTTTAGCACATATCGCTATGAACTGTCATTTTCTTTCTTTAGTAACATCTTTCTGTCAATACGTTTCTATGTATTAACGATTATGGAAGTATATTTGCAAATCATTTTACCTGCTAATCTTATACGAGTTCTATTTGGTAAACAAGAACAAGAACAGGTCTATTAGATTCACGATTAAGAAGCAGAAATAGCTTTACCAACCGGTCAGTACAGTAAAAGCATACACTAATTAAGTTAATCAGTTTAAACGCCGGAAGGAAATGTTCCGGTTCATAATCGTGGTAGGTACTCTTCTGTCGCACTCGTACTATTACCTACTGGTTATTCAAAATAAGACGAGATTACTGGCGTAATGAACTAGGTTGTAAGTCTGTATGTACAAACTAAACAGTAAAATACAACACTTATACATTTGTTGGATAAGTTAAACTTAAACAAAAAAAAACAATTGATGCAAATAAATTGCAAATAAATTATCGATATATATATATATATATATATATATATATATATATATATATATATATATATATATATATATATATAGAAAAGAAATTTAATCTTTGCAGCTAAGTTAAATAGTAAACTCTTAAATATTGGGGAAATCTGCAAGAAAACTCTAAAGTGTATCAATTGTTTCGCCTAACGTTTTCGCCAAAGAGAATTAATTTGGCTTCTTCAGGGCTGAAAGAGAATAAATTATAATTAGCTACCATATACTATCTAATAAAAAACATTTACCTTACCGTAAATTTTGAAAAAGTCGAGTTATGATGTTAAAAAACTTTAGCTAGTAACAACATAGTGGTGTTTTTTTTTGTTACTATGTACAAAAAAGTTATTTTTGTTAACGTTGGAAATGTATGGTAGCTTTGAACTTAAAACGCAAAGGTTTATCCAAGGTTAATCGAAAAACCCAATGTAACTACATTTAAAGGAAGTAATTCTTTGAATTGTCGGCAATAACTAAATTTTTGATTGTTATAAAGTTTGAATGTGAGGTTCTGTTTTCATAGAAAGCAAACGCTGACAATTACAAGTAGTTTTTTTGAATATTTATGTCGTTAAGGTTCATTGGTAAAACCGATGAAGTTAGATCCCAGTCTGGGGAGATATTAGTTTAGAATTTTCTTAATTAAAGTTCTTTTTTTAATTAGTATATGGTTCATGTATTATTATAATAATATCTTATTGAGATATATCTAAGAAGAGCAAGGGAATGTTATCTTTTTTAGTTAATGAAAATTATTATTAAAGTAGGTTAGTTGTTAATAGATATATCAGTCAAGTTAGTTATCTGTGATGTTGTATTGTTCTTGGTATCTGATTTAAGTAAGAAGTGGTATATATCGCTTTGATTCTTAATGTCACTCTTAACATTGATGGAAAAATAGTTAAGGAAAATATAAGACATTTCAATGAACTCTCTTTTAGATTTATTGTTCTCACGGTGGAGAATTGTAGTGTTCGTATAGTCCATGTGATGACCAGTGGAATGGACATATTTGGCTAATGCACAGCGATCAGGGTGAAGACAAGAATCACCTTTGTGTAGTGTAATACGTGATTTCAATAATTGAGATGTTTGGCCGATGTAGGAATTACTGCAAGAGAGGCATGGAATGTTGTAGACAATATAGGCTTAGTAATATTGTCTACAACCTTCCATGCCTCTCTTGCAGCAATTTTTGAACTATAATGATGTTGTTAACATCATTATAATAATCAATGTCATAATATATTCAAAATTAAAATATTGTACTTACATAAAAATATAATTCAGATAAGTTAAGAATGTTTTGTGAATTTAATAATTTAATGGTTTAACCTCATGTTGTAAGTTTTTATATTAGTTTTATACAATGTTTTTTAATTCTAATTTCATTGTATTTACAATAACATATTTTAGCATATCCTGATGAAGCAAATAAATTTTGCGAAAGCTTGATTTAAGAACAAAGAGTTTAACTTATCCTGCCCTACCCTAATGACTGCATCCTCAAAATAAAACTTTATTATATATATATATATATATATATATATATATATATATATTGATATTTATATGATCCCGATATTTATATGTTTCGTCGATTATACAAAGGCCTTTGATAATGTTAGATGGGACAAACTATGGAACATATTGACGACAATGGGTGTACCTAAACACTTGACTCACCTTATTAGCAAACTGTATCAAGATAACCTGGCATATATTCGAATGGACGGATATCTGTCTGACAAATGCACTTTGTAGAAGGGAGTACGCCAAGGATGCGTTTTATCTCCCTTATTATTTAACATCTATTCGGAGTTCATAATGCGCAGAGTTTTGGATGGTTGGGAGGGAGGAGTAAACCTAGGTGGTGTTAAGATATCTAACTTGCGTTTCGCAGACGACACTACACTTCTAGCCTGTACTCCAGAAGAAATTACTAAATTATTAAAAAAAGTGTAGAAAGCTCGAGGTAGAAAGTGCTAAATTTGGACTCATGGTTAACTACAACAAAACCAAAATCATGGTTATTGATCGCCAACAACAGTTTCCTGAAACCCAAACTATTGCGGGATGCGAGGTAGTCTCATCTATGATATATCTTGGAGCTCTAGTTAACAACACAGGCAGTTGTGAATCCGAAATTAGAAGACGCATTCAACTAGCAAGAGCAGCAATGAGTGAACTAAACGGAGTCTGGCGTGATCGTCACATTACTATGACAAACAAAAAGAGACTCGTTTCAACTCTGGTCTTTTCCATATTTTACTATGCATGCGAGACATGGACAGTCAAAGAATCAGATCGACGACGTATAGACGCCTTTGAAATGTGGACATGGAGACGCCTGCTTCAAATTCCATGGACGGCTCGCCGTACAAATATCTTGGTTCTGGATGAAATTAAACCGGATCAGCGTCTCTCCAGTACCGTTTACTCTAGAATTTTAAAGTTCTTTGGCCATATCCATCGAAGTGATCACAATATGGAGCGGTTGGTGGTCCAAGGAAGGCCTCAGACTCAACGCCAACGCGGAAGATCTCCACAGCGATGGGCGGACATTACTAAAAAGTTTCTCAATAAACAGTATACTGAGGCAATACATATAACTGATGACCGCGACCAGTGGAGAAATATTATCAATCAAACTGTCCGAGCTGCTGAAGCCCAATTATGAACCACAACACATCTACTAAGATGTTAATGACTGTGATGATGATGGTATATATATATATATATATATATATATATATATATATATATATATATATATATACCTCAAGGTTGGCTGTCTTTTCGTGGTTCTGTGTCAGTCTGTTCAATCTAACGCCATTTTCCTGGTAGCAGGTGCAAGGCTTAGACCGGTAACTTCATTCATTTACACTTATTTTTTTAAATTATATTAACATCTTTTAATAATGCTACCAAAAGTTAAAATTAAAGCTTAATAATTATCCATTGTTGGAAGTTAATCGTTGATTTTCTTAGTTCTTTGCATCATTTAAGTTATAATTTAATATATTTTTTATACTTCGGGCCACATGGTCACTCACTGTACTAATTTTTTAATAAGTCACTAAATGTTGTTAGTAAATTAAATGTTTATACATTTCTACTTTATAATGTCCATTTATTCAAGTTTAATTCATAAGCTTGTTAACATCTTTGACTGCTACATGTCTTTTTAAGGTAACACCTGTAACATCTTTTCCATGATTGTGTGGTTCTTATATTATACTTTTTAGAATGAACTGATGATGCTTTCAGAATACGAAAGCGAAACGTCTTCAAAATAGATAGAGTGGCACATCAACTTTGTCTTTCATTTCTCCACCTACAAATTGACCGATATAAGAGCCCACCACTCTGTTGAGTGATCCTTTTATATATATGTATATATATATATATATATATATATATATATATATATACATATATATATATATATATATATATATATATATATATATATATATATATATATATATATATATATATATATATATATATATATATATATATATCTAAAAATATTTGTAAAACATATTTAAAATACAAACTGTAAGTTGGCATTCATAACATTGAGGGTTATTTGTACTTTTATTTGTTGCTATTATAATTTATTTACAATTTATCAAAATTAATTTGTTTTTTTATTAAATATTTTTTTCAAAATTATGTTTCTAAACGAAAGAAAAACATTTATTAGACAAATTAATTTTTGAAAATAGTGTTTTTAAATATGTGTAACAGATTATTTTATTAACTAGCCTAATTTTATTTCGTGAGTTACTACTTTTTCTGCAATTATTTGTTCCACTTTATAAAATATTTTGTATTTTAAATATAAAATACTAATAGAAGAAAATATAAGATATTTTCTTCATTTTACTGCGCGTCTTTCATGTGTAATTCCTTGAATTTTTTTGAGAAATCTCATGTCGCTGGCGTGGATTCTAGAATTCTAGAAATTTACAATACAATGTCTGGCATTGTATTCTAAATTGTATTAAATAAATTCTTAAACTTAATTTAATATCGATTTCTAAAAGTATAAAAATAGGATGTGAAACGTAGAAGCACGATGCAGGCTTCCCCCGCAGCTAACTCTTATCTAAAAATTATTTCAGTACATGACTCGGTTCAACCAAGAAAAATGAGCCAATCTTATGATTATATTAGTGATGCGTATAATAATTCCAACAATGTATTATTTCTATACGCACAACACGATAATTGTGAACATCCATCAGTATAAAGAGATCGCGTGATATTAACACTTTAACTGGATTTGGTAAAATACCGAGATTATGATAAAATATTCCAACCGTAAACATTATATTAGCAGAGTGTGCATTATTTTACTGGAATTTAAATTGGTGCATACTTATAGAATTTCATAACGATATTTGCTTTTTATATAGAATAATAGTCACTACTATCAGATTTTTCCTATTTTGCTTATTTTTAACATAATTTGGTCATGTATTTCATGTCTTATCAATCACATTAACAACTACGAGTTCTGATGTTCTTAATATATTCCTTGTATATATTGTCGTACCGGACTAAGTGGTATGCGGGATAAATAATTGCAAACATACCACTCCGGTCGCTCTGTTGTTCGATTTCGTCCTGAAAAGGACGAAATCTATTTATTGTACAACGACAATAGGTAAATAAAACACAAAGGTTGCAATTGAAAAAAACTCAGCCTCAGAGTCTAAAGAAAATAGGAGCAGGGCCCCCAGAGCGAAGTGCTCTAGGAGAGCCCACGAAGGGCCGACTTCGACTGCCTTGAGATCCGAATAATCCCATATTTAAAGAAAATTTGGAGTCACTGCCAAAAAAACAGAACAAAGGTTACCCATTAATAGGAAGCCTGCTTTTACGAAACAGGGAATTTTCTATTACCAGTGGTTTAAAACAAGGCGAAGAACTATGACTGCTACGTTTTAACACTGTGTTTGATATGGCCGTCAATGTAGCTAACGTAAAGCGAAGGTATTCTCAGACCAGAATCGCAACTCGATTATTCTGTCATAGGCTGACGACGTAGACGCTGTTGTAAGTAGTAATAAGGTAAACTTGGGGATATGAAGTAGGTTCAAAATCTCGCAAACTCTGCCTCATCACACGTGAAAGGTCTACGGGAGCGATAGTACCCACCATTGCCACCAGTTAACCTCCTCAGTCCCAAGAAAAGAGTTTTTATTATTTTAGCAATATTTTCCATTTTCCCTCTTGATTTGTGAAAAAAATAAACGAAAATCTATAAAAACTAAAAAAAATTTATTTGACAGACATAATTATGACAGGTCCAGCATAATGGACATCAGGACTTAACTTACATATAATTCAAGTATGAAACTGAAAAAAACATTCTCCTTCAGGAGAAATACACAAGTACATTTTGAATTTTACACAAAAGAATCTAGTCTTCTTAGTACACCCAGGGTTTCGGCAACGCATGTAAGAATTTTTATTGTCGACAGAGCATATTTGCAAATGGTCATTACTAGTTTTTTTTACATCCATAGGCGGTAAGTGGACAACTTTAGATCGTTTTACTGGAATTATGGGCTCTTCATCTTCAGATGTCTCCGGTTTTCCTGAAATAGACGTACTAGCTTCTCTCCCATTTGTAGGCTTGCCACCTAAAGCTAGTGACCTTTCAACATACAGCTTAAATTCCAGTAAATCCATTACCTTAGATCTCTTATCGCCAAACGCTACCCTATCCTGACGATACTCTATCCATGAATTGGTCAATGCAAGATCAATAAAGTGCCAAAAGACACGTACAGACCATTTTTTAGTGCGCATACAGATTCTGTAATATGAGATAAATCTGTCACACAAATCCACGCCTCCCATTGACTGGTTGTATTTAACAATTGTGTTTGGACAAGGCACCAGAATATACTTTGAATTTTTTTTATCCCATCTTCGTACGTCAGTCAAAGGCAAAGAACCTGCAGATGTAGAAGCCATTGTCACAGATCTATTCTTCATGCGACCCTCGGCCTTCTTTTAGTAAAGCAGAATCTTTTTTTATTTTGCTTCTAAGTACTCGTGGAATTCGATTATTCATAATGGTACCAATACAAGTAAATTGTTGTTCCTGGACACAAGTTCATCGACAATTTTTTCACTACAGAGCCTCCAATGCCCAAGGATTTGTCAGGAGCAGCATCAGGCCAAGTGTTTGCACCTTGATAAATAAAGAAATCCAAGACTAGCCCTGTTTTTGAAGGAAGCACAAAATTCTTCAAACCTACAGGATTAGGTTTGTTCTTGACATACTGTCGTAGACTAGTGGTTCCAGTGAACGGAATCATTTGTTCGTCAATTGACAACTCGAGAGATCTTTGAAGAGTGATACATTTACTTCGTACAACATCAAGAATAGGCTGAACTTTCCAAAGTTTATTTGCCTTTTTGGTCTCCTCTGAAACTGTACAGTTGTCTAAAACATGTAAAAAATTTCGTAACTTGTAGATTCTATCTCGGGGAAGCTGAGTAATAATAGCAATTTCAATTCCTTTCATGAAATAGAGGCGTAGACGCTGTAGTCCAAAAATTCCCATCAAAATATGAATACCTGCTAATTTCTTGAATTCCTCTGGAGTTGACTTTAGGCTTTTCTTTTCGTTTGCTTGCATAGCTCGTATATTACTTGCTGAAGACAAGTTTTCCCAAAAATGCTCAGGAAAATACTCAGAAAAATAATCCAATGGTGTCCAGAATTCGTGATCTTCATTAGCTATCCATGGATCAGCGACGTCGAAATCTTAAGTTTCAAAAATTTTTTCACTCCAAGTATTCTTAACATCATCTAATTGTTCCGTTTCCTGGAGTTTCTCCCAACGCTGCAGTAAAGGAGTATCATCGTCTGAATCCCACTCCGAATCTGAATCATTTTCTAAATCATTTTGGGCATTATTTTGTTTTCATGAAAAACATCTGAAAGGTTTTCAGAAACATTCTCTTTCTCACTGCAATCATTATCGCTATCCTCACTGAGGAAAAAATCGCTATCTGCCAAAATATCCTCCAATTCACGTTCTGTCAATATCCTTTTTCTGTCTGTAACCAAACGTAAACAACGTGAGTAGGGTAAAATATTTTGCTAACTAAGTCCCAATGTCCAAAATGCTGGACAAAAATTTCAGAGGAGTCCTGACCTGAGCAGTTGTAATTATTTTCAAATATATATTTACCACAAAAACTTCCAAATATCAAATAACATAAATGACAAACAATCAATAATTTAAAATACAGAAAAACACTACAACTTACTGCATTTTTGTGGAGACGCCATCATAACCTCACAAGTTTCACCACATGTAACAACAAACTAATAAAGTAGGCGTTGTAGTCAAATTTACATAGGCGTTTTAGTCATAATACAACATATTTAGATATGTATACATAGATATGTATACATTTAGATATGTATACATATTCCTCAGTGTTAACTATTTGCATTTTTTTTACTTATGATTGCATCGAATCGGGGCTATGACGCGTTTTTGCAAGGGATATGACGCCCATCATATTCCACATATAAATAAAACGTTATATCTAATTTTTACTGTAAGACTAATTTTCTTTATGTAGACATGCCTAGCTACAAGTGTAAGAACATGCGGAACTGCTTTACTATAAATACTTTTCGTGTTGCTTTGAAGGATATTGCAAAAGGCTCTTCAGTTAGGGGTGCAGCTAAAAAATATGGGATGCTGGAAAATACCATACGATTATGACTCAAAACAAAAAATAGTATTAAAGGCAAGCTCGGACAACCTCTTGCCCTTGGCCTGAACGCAGAACAAAAATTACTGGTTTATATCAAGAGACGTCAGGCTGCTAGGTATCTGCCAAGAAGTGATTCTCTTTTCCGAAAGGCTTTCAACGTAGCTGAACAAATGGGCCGAGTTCCTATGGTCATTTTAATGTAGAGAAATGCAACTCAGGAAGGGGATGGCTTAATGAATTTCTCAAATGAAAGTTATCATTGGCAATTCGAAAAGTCCAAGGAGCGTCTATGGACCGCGCGGACGGCATAGTAAAGGAAGAAGTGACTGATTATTTCAATTTGTTAAAATAAGACATTAGACTTCAATTCGTTAATGTATAGCGCCCAAAGACAGCAGGTTATTTCAAGTGCGTCAAATAAAAAAACAATGAGAGACAGTGACAG
Organism: Diabrotica balteata; assembly: GCA_918026665.1. Taxonomy (NCBI): domain Eukaryota; kingdom Metazoa; phylum Arthropoda; class Insecta; order Coleoptera; family Chrysomelidae; genus Diabrotica; species Diabrotica balteata. The sequence goes on along the minus strand of OU898280.1, from coordinate 77,575,811 downwards.
TTGTTGCCTATTGCAATGTAGAGCAGATTTTTTATTGCCCTATGCGGTGTATGTATATGCACAAAACAATAATTATGACTCCACAATATTTCTAATGGATCTAAAGTAACAATGGGTAAAAAATCGGCCTACATAAATAAAAACCTCTTAAAAAATTGGCTTGGACATAGGCGGAAACTGTATCAAAACATCAGGCTTTTGAGCTATGGTTATATAGAAGGATTCTGTATAACCGCGGATTTGGTCAACATCGTGAAGGGCCGTAAGCTGCAGTACTTGGGACATATAATCAGAAATCAAGGCAGATACCAGCCACTTCAATGCATTTTGCAAGGTAAAATTGAAGGAAAAAAGGCTCCCGGACGAAGAAGAATATCGTGAAGAAGAAAAACCTCAACACAGCTATTTCGTATAGCTACTAACAAAGTCATCATAGCCAGAGTGATCACCAACGTTCGGAACTGACAAGTACCCTATGAAGAAGAAAAAATTGGCTGGAAAATCGATTTACCCCAAGGAAAGCTTCTAGTTCATGCCTATTACCTTAGATCATAAAAACTGATAGACGCGCTGTAATGCTATTCTCTCGTCTCGAGGAGTGAAGCCAACATAAAACGATTCACACAGCTGTGGGTGACGTCAGTTTGAGGCAGAAACGGTAGAAAGTAGTAGTGTTTATACGCGTTGTAAAGTGTTTAAATTTAAAAATTTTCCAATACATTAATATTATAATTATGGTGGCATCTTGCAGTGCATTTAATTGTACGCAGCGACAAAAAAAGGACAGATATATCATTTCACGGGTAAGTAAATTCACAAATTAAACTTGGAAAACATACCAGAAATTTAGCACCTATTATTTTACTTTTTGCTCCCAAAGTGTTTAAAATAGATACATATGAGAGAGAGAGAGTCTTATATATAATTTTCATTTTATAATTAGATCAAAAAGTAAAGTACTAAGTAAATAAATTGTTTTAGATTTCCTAAAGATTCATCATTGCAAAAAAAAATGGATTATAGCGATGCGCCGTGAAAATTTTAAACCAACAAAGAGTTCTAAAATTTGCTCCAAACATTTCACAGCGGATTCGTATATTAATAGTGGTTGGAGTTCAAAAAAACAACTAAAAAAAGATGCTGTACCTAGCATTTTTGATTTTCCAAACCATTTAATTAAGCAAGTTACAACTAGAAAATTTACAAAAAAAAGAGAAACTGTTTCAGTCAAACCAACAGGATCTAATAGGAAAAATATAAATATAACGAGTGAATCTACCACCATAAAGACTCCAGTAGAAATTTTAGACGAAACTACCTTAGAACCTCCCTTGAAAAAGCGAAGACATTATCTTGGTGACTTTGAACAAGGATCATCTAACAGAGACCAGGGATATAAAGTAGTAGTAAACAAATTAATTCAAAAGAAAAACAAACAAATCAAAATGTTGCAACAACGAAATAGAAGGCTTATTAAAAAAGTAAATACCTTAAAATCTTTATTAGAATATCTTAAAGAAAAACAAATGATCGATTCCTTTCTGAAACTTTCGGTAAGGAAAATTAATAATACTTCTTATTAGTGATATATTTAGCTTTGGCATATATAACAGTTTATTTTATATTGTTTGTAGTTAGTCGATCAAGTTTTGATTATTGCTTTTTATTTTATTAGGATACGATGCATGCTTCTGCAAAAACTATCTTTAAGCAGCTACTTAAATCTAAGAGCACTAAAACATATCCACCGGAGTTAAAAAGCTTTGCTCTCACGCTTAATTTCTATTCACCAAAAGCCACTTGTATGTCAGAAAAACTTTTCCTAACATGTTACCTCATCCACGAACTCTTCAAAAGTGGTATGAAGTAGTAGCTTGTGAGCCTGGATTTCAAAAAGAAGCAGTGAATGTATTAAAACAAAAAGTAGTTAAACTTAGAAATAAAGGAAAATCATGTATTTGTGCTTTGATGGTCGATGACATGTCTATACACCAGAAAATAGAATGGGATGGTGAAAAGTTTTTAGGGTAAGTGTAGCTTAATATTTATTAGCAATTAAAAAAAGTATCATAACAATATATTTTCTATTTAAATAATTGAAAACATTAATTTTAGGTATGTTGACATAGGAAGTAAACCTCAAAGCGATTCTTCCAAAATTAAAGCAAAAGAAAAAATTGTATTCTTAATTAATAGTTTAAATGATTTATGGAAGCTGCCGATAGGCTACTTTTTATTGGCTGGGTTATCAGGTGTTCAAAAAAGTAATCTAATAAAAATGTCCCATAGGACGTTTGGCGCAGCGACATTCGGACCAATATAGGACGTAAAACGGACGTAAATAGGACCAAAGCGGACGTTCGAGGGACGTCCCTAAAGTCCGCGAGGGACGTACTATGGACGTCCACTGGACGTACATGTGCTATTAGGGCAATGACGTCGACTTTGCTAAGTATCAAGACAATTACTCTACACACACACACACACTACACTAGGTACCTGACTGTACCATGCCAATGATCTTAGTTGTCGAGGCATTACCTCAATAATAAAAAAAAAACGATTTATTATTATTTGATTTGATTATATTATAACAAAAGACACAAAAATTTTATAAATGCAACAGAAATAGAGCAACTGAGAAAAATACTTTAAAAGACTAAGCTGATAGATCAAGAAACGAAAATATCATAATCGAGTTAAAAGAGGAACTGACAGAATAAAAAAAAACTGAATTGGTAAGAACTATATTGGACGAAAAAATTATTAAACATAGTAAGAGAGACCAAAAGACAGTAAAAACGAAGGAGAGGTAGGTCTAGAAATGTGTGGATGAAACAAATCTTGGAAATCGGGATTAAGGGATAAAAAATAATAAAAATGAAAGAAAAGATAAAGAACATATATAGAAAATGACAGGAAAACGTAAGTATAACGTAATAAATGGGCAGAAGAAGAATAATATACGCCAGAAGCATCCTACGCTTTTATATGACATAGGGAATTCAGGAAAAAGAAGAATTTATTAGAATGTGAGGTTTTTGCTTTAATGTAATTTACAATTTTAGGTTAGTTTCTAGAGCTATAATTATTTGGTATTAATTTGTAACATGATTCATAGTTCTTGTTTATAATATTAAGAAAACAACAAATTTTGTTTTAAAGAAATATTACATGTTAGTTTTTTTTATGACATTAATATAGTTATTCATCTACTGAGACTTATGAAAAGATATCTAAGTGTCTGGGAGGCACACCTCTGTGCAACAGTCGTTATCTTTCTTCCGTTAACTGTACTCTTTTATGAACATTCAAAATCCAACGAGATAGGCTAATTGTGCAAGGTTTACAACGAATACCGTTAGTTTAGTATCCATATTAAGTAATAGAATTTGTTATTTTATCGAGATACATGGACATCACCTATTAGTACTAAATCAATCATTTTATTGCATCACCAATTACAAATTTAATGAATATAGACAAGTTTTTAAAGTGACAGCTACACATTCTGGTATTTAACATTTCACCACATCTGTAATTATTAATTAATACTTTATACAGGGAGACTATTTCTTGAGCGATGTTTTTTGGCGACATATTTTAAATATAAGAACATAAAATAGAGAAATTTGTTTAGTTTGGTTTTAAACTTGATATAATAGTATATCTTATACAGGGTGGTCCTTAAGTAATTGCACAAAAACAAACCGTAGATCCTATACTTTAAAATATTACGATTTAAGCCACTTTTGGTTTAAGGGGACTTGATAGGGCACGTTAAGAAGAAGAAACTTGATTTAATATTATATATATATATATATATATATATATATATATATATATATATATATATATATAGTAAACTCTTCAATATTGGGGAAATCTGCAAGAAAACTCTAATGTGTATCAATTATTTCACCTAACGTTTCCGCCAAAGAGAATTAATTTGGCTTCTTCAGGGCTGAAAGAGAATAAATTATACTTATAATTACCTTACCGTAAATTTTAGAAATGCCGAGTTATGATGTTAAAAAACTTTAGCTAGTAACAACATAGTGGTGTTTTTTTGTTACTATGTGCTAAAAAGGTTATTTGTTAACGTTGAAAATGTATGGTAGCTTTGAACTTAAAACGCAAAGGTTTACCCAAGGTTAATAAAAAAAAAACCATTGGTAAACCTTGGGTAAACCGATTATAAACCGATGTATATATATATATATATATATATATATATATATATATATATATATATATATATATATAGCAATTGTATAAGGGTCTTTCAATGGAGTGGAACAGAATACCGTAACAAGACATTGACCATCTGTTCATGAGTTTGCCTTATAGATTAGTAAGATAGGAGAGTAATCTACAACTTTGGGGGTCATACACTGTACTAACTTAACGTAAAGACTATTTTATTGAGAGTTAAGCGGCAACAAATTAGTTTTTTATTATTTTTTTGTTGTTAGTTACGGGTAGCGGGTAGGTACTCTTCCACAATCCCAGTGGAGGATAGACTTACTTCAGGGATGCGATCCTGCCCTACGCGAGCCTTGATTCTCTCTCAACTCCTGTGGAGAGAAATCATATCCTAACCCCATTCCTACCCAATACCTACTATTCTACCAATTTCCTAAACCAACTCACCAATCCGCCTGGCAAGCGTGGTGTTTGAATGCCAAAACCCCCTCAGCATGAACAGACATTCAAGAAAACGGCCCTCAGTCTCCGGCAGCTCGCTAGTTCCCGACCAAGGTAGCGGTAGGACTCACGGACAGCGGGTAGAGGGTGCGAAGAATCCCCGGGATGTAAGAGGCTACCAAGAACGACGAACGTTGCACATAATTACGTATAATGTAAGAACTTTATCTAAGGATAAAAAAATGACAGAACTGGAGGAAGAACTCAAACATGTGAAATGGGATATTATAGGAATTAGCGAAGTCAAAAGAAGAGGTGAAGATCAGGTCAAACTAAAATCAGGAAACATATTCCACTATAAAGGGGAAACGGAATCGACAACTGGAGGAATAGGTTTATTAGTACACAAAAAATTACAGAAATATATACAGAGCATTGACTGCATTTCCAAAAGAGTTATGTATATAAATCTAAGACTAAATAAGAGATACACTATGAAAATAATCCAGGTATACGCCCCCACCAGCGATTACGAAGATGAAATTGTCGAAGCCTTCTATGAGGAAATCGAAAGAGCAAAAAAGCAGGAACCGGCTCATTACAATCTGATAATGGGAGATTTTAACGGGAAACTCGGAAGGAAAAAAGACGAACAAGAAGTGGCAATCGGAGATTTTGGAATCGGAGTAAGAAACGAAAGAGGCGAAATGCTTACCAACTTTCTACTGCAACACAAACTGTATGCAATGAACACCTTTTTTAAGAAGAAACAGAATAGAAAATGGACGTGGGCTAGTCCAGACGAAAGAACTAAGAGCGAATATGATTATATAATAACAGACAAAAAGCAAATTATTCAAGATGTCACTGTACTTAATAAACTATCAGTAAGAAGCGACCACAGACCAGTAAGAGCTAGAGTAACGATCAATCTACAAAAAGAAAGAGCAAAGATAATAAACAGTTGTAAACGCATAGTTTGGAATTCACCAAATCATCCAGAAGCATACATAAGAAATATAGCCGAAACTTTACAGAGTAATAATCCCAAACCTCTAAGTATCCACGATCAGAATAAATTAATAACAGACTCAGTTAGAAACGCACAACTCAAATTTTGCAAGAAAAATGACACCAAAAGTGAAAAGATTAACAAAGATACAAGGGCTCTCATGGAAATACGACGAAACCTAAGCGAGAACGAAAAGGGAAACAGAGAAGAATATAAAAAACTAAATAAAAGAATTTCAGCGGAAATTAGAAAAGATGTAAGAAGATATAATACTAATGTAATTACTCAAACAGTAGAAGAGAACAAAGGTTTAAAGATAATGAAAAGAAAACTTACGCAAAGTAAAAAAGAAATATACAAGCTGAGAGATAAAGACGGAAAGGCAACAACAGATAAACAAAACATTCTGAAAATAACTAGAGAATTTTATAAAGACCTCTATACCAGCCAAAGACCACAAGACAATTTCCCGACACGAGTAAAGACTCTCATAAATCAGGGATCGGAAATACTTTTACCCATTACTGTGTCAGAAGTAAGAGCAGCTTTAAAGGAAATGAAAAACCATCGATCGCCTGGTGATGATGGACTCGTTATCGAGGCAATAAAAGCAGGTTGAGAAATTTTATTAAAATCAGTAAGCGAACTGTTTACTAAATGCTTACATGCGGGTACGATTCCAAAAGACTGGAACAGTGCAGTAATAGTCTTGTTACACAAAAAAGGCGATATTACTAAATTAGAAAATTATAGACCCATCAGCCTCTTGACACATATGTTCAAACTCTTTATGAAAATCTTAACAAAGAGGCTAACACCTAAACTTGATTTCTATCAGCCCAAAGAACAGGCAGGCTTCAGGGCAGGATATGGCACAAATGACCATTTGCATACCATAAAGATCTTAATAGAAAAGTGCATCGAGTACAACATACCACTGGTTCTTGCATTTGTCGATTACGAGAAGGCTTTTGATTCTGTAGAGTTTGAAACAATACTGGAAGCCCTAAATCAAAGCCGAATAGATTACAGGTACACGACACTAATCAAAAACATCTATCAGAACGCTACATCAAGTATACGACTGCACGAAGACACAGAAAAATTCAGCTTAGGTCGAGGAGTTAGACAAGGAGACAATATTTCACCAAAATTGTTCACGGCAGCTCTAGAGTCAATTTTTAAGGGTACTCAATGGGAAGGTATGGGCATCAATATATATGGAGAAAGATTAAATCACCTAAGGTTTGCAGATGATGTTGTATTAATCGCAGATAACTTACATGATACAGTTACTATGATGCATTCGCTTAAAAGTCTGTCTGAAAGAGCAGGATTAAAGATAAACTTTGAGAAAACTAAAATTATAACAAATCTCGTAATGAGTATAAATATAACTATTGACAATAATACCATACAACAAACAGACACTTACAAATATCTGGGACACGAAATCAAAATAAGCAGAGACAATCAAACACATGAAATACAGAGGCGAATAGGTCTAACATTGGCAGCATTTGGCAAATTAAGCCATATTCTAAAAAGTTCAATTCCCATGTGTCTCAAGCGAAAGGTTTATAACCAATGTGTTTTACCTGTACAAACTTATGGAGCAGAGACTTTAATACTCACGCAAAAATCTGCGAATAAACTTAGAGTTACACAACGAGCCATGGAACGTGAAATGCTGAACGTGAGCCTTCGAGACCACATAACAAACCAACAAATCAGGCGAAGATCAGGAGTTCAAGACGTCATCGAAAGAACCACGACGCTTAAGTGGAACTGGGCAGGGCACTTAGCCAGAACACAAGATGGACGGTGGACAAGACGTATTATGGAATGGAGGCCCAGAAATTATAAAAGAAGCCGAGGACGACCACCGACTAGATGGACCGATGACATTAAACGTGTAGCGGGAAACTGGCTACAAGCCGCCCAGTGTAGAGAACACTGGAAAGAACTGAGGGAGGCCTATGTCCAGCAGTGGACGCGATTGGCTGATTGATGATGATGATGATATTTTTAGTTATGGAGTTCTCTTTTATTTTGTTAAGAGCTATTGCGAAAATTCTAAGAAAAAATTTTTAATTTATATTTGGGACACTTGTTTATAACTCTATATTAAAAATATTTGAAATAAATTATTTGAAATCCTTCTGTAATGATTTTGTTTTTATCCCCTAGGTTATTTTGTTGTGTGATACTGCCAACTCGAAAACTGTCAAATATAGAGAAAAATAATAGGACACATTTTTTGTTTAAAATGACACAAAAAATACAATAAAAACGTTTTCCGGGGCAAAAAAAGGTAATTTTTGAAATTTGTTTAAAAAAATTATTGTTTAAACAATTTCTGTCCCAAAAATTTCACGCGGTACTCTTGAGATTTGTATAAGGGGGACATATTTGAACAAGAATACGCAAAGAAACTGAATAAGACATATTTTCTTAGGAGAGCGATGATCTTACAACATGGACTAAATCCAAATTTCAATAATTTTAAAACAAAAAAATAATCACTCGTGTATTTCAATAAAAAAAAGTATCCCGCTACAATAACAGCCTCTTACGCACGCTCTCAACGTTATTATGGTTCCAAAACTTTTATAAACCACTACTCAAATACCCGTTATCTACTTTTACTCTCAATGAAGAGTCTTTTGTTTGCGTACATTCACAGAGAAGTTAATACGATTGGTAGATATATCTCAATTTTATCGACTTGTAGTATTTATTTTCACTAATTGTTTGAATATTGGTCACATATTCATAAATAAATTACCTCTATGCGGACATATGTGCAGATAGGCCTCATTACCTAGTTTCTTGATGTATGCAGTTTTTAATACATTATTAAATATAGTATATAGTGTTTATTATTCATATAAAATCTTGAAAAACATTTAAAACGGATTTTTGCGTTAACAATAAAAAGATGTTTGGAACTTAAAGTAATCCGCTTATCTAATATGGTTTTTAAGAATCCGTTGTTGTTTTTGATTGATTAGTAACAGCTAAGTGTAAAAAATGCAATTTTTTCGAATTGTTTATTAATACTTACCATTAAAAAGATAAGGAATTTAATCTAAATTTGTATCCTTTATAAAATAAAAAAAAAACAAACGGCGTACCTCATAACATATGAAATTATTTTTTTATAAACCCCCAATATTTTAGGTCAACGCATCAATTTTTTAAATTTGTTTGTCTCAGAAATCATTTTTGCAATAAAATTAGTCAGAAAATACGAGTAATTAAGATCATATAAAGTGTTTCTTTAATTTTTACCCAGACGAACTTACGGAGCATACACATATACAACATTTAAAACTTCTTTATCTGGAATAAATTTGACTTTAATTAATCTATTTCATTTCTTGTTCTTACAACTAATACTACCTCCAAACTCGTTTAGGCCAATCTCCCCAGCATGTGCTCCTCTTCAATATTTTCTCGTTCGTAAGCATGTAGTGGCGTCATGTAATTTGTTTAACTATTTTTGTCCAACTATCTCTCTCCTGTGCCTGTTGTTTGCTTCGGAGAATGAGTAACCAGTCATGTACTTTATTTGGTCCGACCATCGTACCAAAGATCTTCCTCTCGATATTTTACCCGCTACGTTACCTACAACTATCATTCACTTTATGCCTTCTCTTCTTCTAGTTATATGTCCAAAATATCTCAGTATATTGTTACACTTCTTGAAAATTAACTTTATTCAACACCAACAATATTGCAATACTTTTAACTAACTGACAACTATAAACTTCAACATTTAAAATACAACCCTCAAAAACATCTGTTATATATATATATATATATATATATATATATATATATATATATATATATATATATATATATATATATATATAATATATATATTGTTATGACGTTTGTTTGTGTATAAGCAATGAGTATTTTAAAATAACATATACGAGGCATGTTTTTTAAGTAAATACCGTTTTGCGATTCTGCCGCCGCAGCGCTACGGTCGGCGTTCCGCGCATGAGCGATGGTTACCTACATCTCTTGTCTACGCACTGACGCTATTACAGTGTGATTCTTTATTGTATACTTGTTTACTCCAGTGTTTAAGCTGCCTCCAACAATCCTGAGTCACGCTGATTGTGAAGTACGGGCTGTTATACGATTTCTTAGTGCTAAAGGCGTAAGATCGTTGATCGTGAGAGTAATCATATGGAGATTAGAAGAAATTAAAATTATAATATTTATATGGTGATTGGAGATTGGAAGAAGAAAAAATAAGATTATTAGAAAGAAGAATAAAGAAGAAAGCAATAAATGAAGAAGAATATTTTGCCGATTTATAAATGCTATCGAGAAGAAAAATATTTTAAAATGGTGAAAGCTGATAAGTAAAATATATATATATATATATATATATATATATATATATATATATATATCAGTGGCGGCTTTTCTTTATGTGCTGCTGAGCTGCAGAACTACCAAACAACCATAGCAAATCTTAATTATTAAAGAATAATTAATATAGTTTTATTTCAAATCTGCCATATTATCATATTAAACATAAACTGTTAATAATAATTCACCAACAACGATGATTAATATTATTTTTTTTACGTATTTACTCCTCTAGTGAAACCGTATAATTTTTTTACGTATTTGGTGCTCCAGTGAAGCAATCTTTTTACGTATTTGCTGCTCCAGTGAAGCCGCGTCGATAACAACCGAAACACTGGCAGCGGTAAAATGCATTTATTAGGCAAACGGCGATCTTAGCCGATGTGCTTCGGCAATCGGCTGATTAACGGCCTCGGAAATGTGTTTGCGAGCTGCAATTCACGACAGTTATTCGTGACCGTTGCATCTGTGCCGTGTTTAGAAATTCTTAGGTTACAATTTTGTTTAATTTGTTTTGTTCGAGCGTGTTTAAAACAATGGAGTTTCAATTTAAATTAGGTGTAAATAAATTTCAAAAACTTCACTATCAACAACAGTTGATTATAAAAGAACGTGGCCGTCCTATGCCTGATCTTAATATTGAAGTGTCCGGTAAAAGCCGTGGAAAAACATATACGCGTAAATTTAATAAAGACATGTATCTACGAAATCAGTGGATTTGTGGATGTTCCGAAAAAAATGCTTTTTTCTGTTTTCCGTGTGCATTATTCGGCGCAGATAAAGAGGAAAAATTGTGGCGCGAGACAGGAGTGCGGGATCTAGTGCATTTAAGTGAAAAAATAAAGAAGCATGAAAACACGCAAACTCATATGAACAATGAAATGCGATTTGCATTATTTGGGAAACTTAATATACAGGCCCAACTTGACTCTGCTTATTGGATAAATATACAAAAACACAATGAAGAGGTGACGAAAAACAGGTATGTTTTGTCAAAAATAATTGACTGTATAAAATTCTGTGGGGCTTTTGAGCTCGCCTTACGAGGACACGATGAATCTGAAACATCAGATAACCCTGGAATTTTTCGTGGTTTAGTGAATTTTTCTGCTGAACTTGATAAAACACTTAGTGAACACCTTACAAATGCGACAATTTTCAAAGGTACCTCAAAAACAATACAAAATGATATTTTGGATTGCATGCTAGAAGTATACGCTGAGGAGATTTTAAACGAAATCAATGAAGCCCCATTTTTAGCAGTGATAGCTGATGAGACAACGGATGTTTCTATGAAATTTCAAATGGTCATTGTTTTTCGTTATGTAAAAAACGGTGCTCCAGTTGAAAGGTTTTGGACTTTTTTGCTTCCAGAAAAACATGATGCTGAAACCTTAGCTAACACAATTTTGAATGTTTTAGATCCAATATTAAAGAATAACAAAAATAAGCTCATTGCACAAAGTTATGACGGAGCAGCTGTTATGAGTGGGATACATGGCGGAGTGCAAACAATAATTAAGAGAAAATATGAAACTGCTCATTTTGTGCACTGTTACGCCCATCAATTGAATCTAATAATGTCAAGAGCATGTTCTATTAATTCCCAAGTACGCGTATTTTTTGGAGATTTACATGATATACCTGGATTTTTTAGTCATTCACCTCAAAGAATAGCTGTCTTAAATCAAATAGTTGGAAAAAATATTCCTCGTTCAATCCCTACACGCTGGAATTTCAATATTCGTACAGTAAATGTCGTTTACGAATATAGAGACTTTATTATTGAGTGTATGGAGCAACTAGAAGAAGAGTCAAATGCTATTACTTCCAAGGAAGCAAGAGGACTTAGACGTATTCTGGAAGATCAAAATTTTACTTTCTGGCTGACTGTTTTTCATTATATTATGCCACATGTTGACGTTTTGTACAATAATCTTCAAAAAAAGAACATGGACCCAACCGAAGCACAGAAAGCTATACATGTTTTTGAGCAAAGTATTAACAATGTCCGAAATAAAATAGACCCTATCATACATCAAGCTTCAAATTTAAATGCGGCGCCTAGTGTCCAAAAAAGGAAACGCCCAAATAACAGCCAACAGGATCACCGTATTGCCTGTCTAGAAGTTTGGGATGTTATTATAAACAATGCAAAAGAACGGTTTGCATATACAAATCATCTAGTTGCCGCAACACTTTTATCTTCAGAACATTTCGAAAAATATAATAATAAGTTTCCTGAAAATGAATTGGATTTAACTTGTACAGCTTATAACTTCTTTGATAAAAACCGTTTGCGAACAGAACTGTCAGTTTTGTATTCCAATATCGAGTGTAGAACATTAAAAGGTGCAGTGCCTTTACTAAAATTTATAATTTCTAATAATTTAGAGGACACATTAACAGAAACCAAAAAGTTGATACAAATTCTGGTGACTACGCCAATGACCACAGCAGAAGCTGAACGTAGTTTTTCAACTTTAAAACGGATCAAAACATTTTTAAGAAATTCAATGTGCGAAGACAGATTAACAGCCCTTTCCACACTCTCGATAGAAAAAAAGTTCATCGCTTCAATACCGAACTTTAACGATAAAGTAATCGAAAAGTTTGCGACAAAAAAGGACCGGCGTATTAATTTCCAATTTAGAAAAATGCAATAAATGTAAGTTAATCAGATTTTTATAGCATGTCGTTATTAGTTACTATTAATTAGTATTAAAGCTAATTTTATTGTTTTTGTTTTCGTATGTTATTCTATTTCTATTATTTTATATTGACCGTGGTTCATGCAGCACACCCTATAGCAGATGTCACGAGCCGCCACTGATATATATATATATATATATATATATATATATATATATATATATATATATATATATATATATATATATATATATATATAGTGTAATATAATTTTGAATATCCAACTAATACTCTCTTAATACTATTTTTTAATCTCCACGTAATATACTTTCCAAAATATTTTAAAACTTTCATACTAAATCACTGTCTTCTTTATACTGACTTGGCTAACAAATACTAATCATTGAATACTGTCTACTAATGTACCTACTCTTTTTAATATGAATACACTAATACTGACCATACTGACTAACTGAATAATAATCTAATAATGAATTCTCCTCCTCAAAATCACAGTTCTATTTCATAGATATTTGAATGTTCGCGAATATTCTACCACGAAAACAGGTCAACTTCCTTCTATTGACGTCTTCTTTGAATGTTCTAGATAATTCTTTACCCTTCTATCGAGAATTTTATGGAAATTTAGGCTTTTCACATTAGGATGTAAACTTGTATATAAATTAAACATCTTAATATAATAAATAACACTATTTTAAATCCGTAATTATCATTTTAAATGTCTACTTTCTGTTTAAATTCACTTTTATTTACAAATGTTATAACTCAAACTCACTTCAGTGTATATTTGGTTGCCTATTTAAATGAAGCACTCAAATATACTCATAACATCATAATTATTAAAATAACCAAATACATTGCAAAATAAAAACATTTTAAACTTATTATTATGATAATTTCTAATAATATTAATTTCTTAATTTTTTTCTTTATTTCTAATAATATTATTTTCTTAATTATCTCGAGCACAATGTTGTTGATGTCATTCTGCTTAATGAAACATGGCTTTCTTAAAATAAAAATTTTGGTTTAACAGGTTACAACGTGATCAGAAGCGATATACCTGATGGTTACGATGGTGTAGCCATCCTCATGTCAAATAACCTTTGTTTTACTAAAATTAATGTAACGAAAAACTTTAATAAAGGTATTGAAACGTGTGCAGTTTTTATATAGTAAACACAGTATAGTAGACGCGCAAGATAACAGTAATTTAATTCTGCTAAACTACTGTAGACCGACCAAAGTAACAAGACCCAACGAACTTCCATCAATGGTGGATCTATCCCTTGTTACACCAAATCTAATTGGATACACCACATGGGATCCTGTTCCCGATACTCTGGGTTCAACTCACCTATAGTAATCACGATCGACTTGGACTATCACCCAGGTACAATAATTCCTTCATATAAATGAAAAGAGTCTTCGTCAAACTGAAATATCTTAAAATGTCATATAGAAAAAACATTATCTGAAAATATAACCGATAATATCACTTCAGCGAAGTGTTTTGACTTCCTGTTAAAGACAATTGACGATGCTGCCTCATTTTCTATTAATATTAAAAATTCCTTTTAGCTAAAATCTCGAATTCCAGTCTGGTGGGATTATGAATGCAAAAATATGATCATTTCACGAAAAATGCATCCAAAAGATACATAGAAGCATCAAATTTTGAAAACTATAATTAAATACAAACAAATTCAAGCCAAAAGTAAATTCTATTTTACAAGCAAACAAAAAAGTTCGTGGATTCACTTTGTGAATACTTTAAACAAAAATACTCCCATCAGTAAAATTTGGGATTTTGTTAATAAACTAGTGAATAAAAATTACCGTACAAGACGATATCCCCTGTCAAATGAACTAATAGAAGAGTTGCTCGATAAATTTGCCATATGTTGACCTTCCCATTCAAGATAACAGTAAAACTTGTAAATACAATATTTTCCAGGAAGGTTTTGATATGAAAGAATTTGAGGCTGCACTCAAGTCTTCAAATTCTTTGGTTCCAGGGCGCGATCAAATTACTTATAACATAATATATGAATTACCTTTTATAGCTAAACAAAGTTTACTAACAATTTTCAACGATTGGCTTTTCAATGGAAAATATGTTGATCATATGAAAGAAATAGTTATTTGGGTAATTCTTAAACCTAATAAAGATAAAACACTCTCCTCTTCTTACAGACCGATATCATTAATGTCTTGCATATGCAAGACATTTGAAAGACTTATTACGACTCGATTAGAATTGCTTATAGAACATTATAGTATCCTTCCAAGTACATAATATGGATTTAGGGCTAGTGTTGGTACACTGGATGCAATATCACATTTAGTTACCGACATTCAAATAACAGTTTCCAGAAACAATTATCTTGCTTGTTTGTTTTTAGACCTAAAAGGATCATATGATTCTGTTAATTTAACCATGTTACACAAAAAACTACAATGATATAGGATTACCTCAAAATATAGCGACTAATATTGTTCATCTTTATAATAATCGTGCTATATATTGTTATGATTGTTTATTTTGAGTTCAAACTTAGTTTATTAAGCCAATAAAAAAGAATTATAACTTATTTGTTATCAAAAGTAAAATAATCCTTATATTACCTGTGTTCGATGGATTCAAAAGATTTTCTAGTTGTCTTTTATTGGGATAGAGAAGAAAAGGATAAGAATACAAATATATTATATTACAAAGATTTACGTTTCTTTATTTTATATAAACGAATAAAACAATTATTAAATTCTGTCGTTATCTTATCAATCAGCAGACAAGAAAATAAATCAAATTATTATGATAATAAGATTATAAAGCTACATACATTTATATTACGTGAAAAACCAATTTTACTTAAAATTTTCTTTACTTGAAAAAAGAAACCACAAAACTTTAAACTTTTGATTAGCCTAACAAAACCTCAGTTCTTAAATTTTAATGATAATGACCATGATGTCGAAACGATCCTTCACAGATATAAAATTCAATTGTACAAACACTTACAGTTTATTTTCTTCTTGAGTTGTATGTTGGAACATACCCAGAAAAGTCCAGTCTCCTCAAATATGTGATCTCCCCTCTTTGGCGCCTCGGCTCCTTCTTTACGTCTCTGCAAACCTCCTTCAGACTACACAAAAAACACCTGATTCACTTCTCCAAAACTCCGCTACTTATTTATGACACCAGGACCTCCTTTTGTCAACTTGCTGCCGTAAGAATACTTTCACATATACTTTATAAAATGCCCACGGTAGATACAAGGACCTCTTTTAATCCACTTGTTATCTCCTTCTTCAAACTATTCACTTCTTTTCGTTACGCCGGTATCCAAACTCACGAACCACACCCTATCTTGAGACAAACGACTGTTTCCTTTCGATGACCAAAATATGACTAACTTCTCCTCTCTCATGATCGACTCACCAAATTCCCATTTAAAAACGACCGTCCAATCAAAAAGCTTAAATTGTGTTTACCATGATTTTGGTAAAGCCTAATTTCGGTTTCAGAGAAAACTAAATAGCTTACTTTAAAATTGGTTTTTTTTTTCAATACATCATTTATACATATTTCAAAAGATTAAAATATGGTCATTTAATACTCGACCATACAAACAATGAAAATATTAACTTACAGGTAAAATGTCTTCTAATTCTAAACAAAGGTTTTTTGATAATTTTGTTTGAAACGGAAAAAGGTCGTTTGCCAAACAAATTTCTATTCTTATCTACACTAAATCTTATCTTAAATTACTATATACAATTTGTTTATATTGATATCTTGAAATTTTATTTCGATGGATTTTTTTATTTATTTTTCTTTGGTTGGAAAAGAAAAAGTACGACAATATATTAAAGATCATTTAAACCAACTACACGGTCCTAGAATTGCTCATACAGGTCTTCCTCAAGAATCAGTTTTAAGTCCGGTATTGTTCAAAATATTTTCAGCAAGTATTTATGGCATTTTTGAAAACACAATCAATTGCATCCAATACTCTGATGACATATGCATCTATACAGAGTGTAACTCGAATACTTACTGCCTGGAGGTTCTGGAATTCATCATGCAAAACCTTAATAACTGGGTAAGAAATCATGGACTTACCATTTTTCCTGACAAATCAGCCACAATGATATTCACTAGACATAGGATTCGTACGCCTGACAAAATAAAGTTGTCTAAATATGATATACCTACCTATTGTCACAGAATACAAATATCTTGGCATTCTTCTTGATCCCAAACTTTTATGGTCAAAACATGTTAAATATATAAAAAGTAGGTATGAAAAGGTATTAATATTCTTAAATGTGTCACTAATCGTAGATGGAATGCTGACCCTAAAGTGTCACTGATGTTTTACAGAGCCTACGTGCGATCTATTGTAGACTATGGTTGCATTATGTATGGTGCCGCCAGTAACACACACTTATTAACTGTAGACCGCATTCAGTTCGAATGTCCAAGCCCCGTATTTATAGTCGGTACTCAAGATCGTGCTCGAGAACGTGCTTGGCCAAGTCGAACTTACGTCAAAGTCATGCTCAAGTATTTGTTGTGTTCTATAAACGATACTTCGGGTATTCTCGTACAAGTTTGATCTCAAGCAAGAAAAAATTAGTACGGTAAAAGTAAATTACGAATAAACATCGAAAAAAAGAAGATTCTGTCAATTTTCTCATAATTGTGACAAAACTTTTAGCGCCAAATTTAGTTTATGCTACTTACTGAAATTTTGTGTTTGATATTAATATTTTGTGTTTGAAATTAATACTGGATATTAACTATTTTAAGGTATGTAATATGTTATAAAAAATATTTATTCTACAGAATTAATTTCTATTTTGTTACTGTGTCTGAGGCATAATTTTTGATGTTCAAAATATATGCTTATATATATATTTGTTTTTGGATATATTTATATGTATGTAATGCGTTACAATCATTATAATTATATTGCATATGTAAGCCGTACGCTAAATAAATTGGTTATGTAAATTTTAGATGAGTGGAAATAGCAGTAAATATGCACCTTACTCAACAAAGGAAAAAGTTCTCCTAATTCAGCTGGTAACAGAAAACGCTGTGGTAGAGAACAAAAGGACAAACTGTTTTCCACTTCAGCAATGGAGAAAAATATGGCTTGGGAGTTCATAGCAACAAATTATAACTGTCAACCTGAGGTCAACATCTTGCTGCTTGATTATACCATCAGGCAGCAAGACGAGATTCATAGGATGAAAATGAAGATTTTAGAAGAATATATGCTGAAAGCAAAAGCCTTAAGAGAAGCAGCTGAGAAGGAGAGGCAGAGAGCTATTGATGAAGCTGAATTAGCTTCATTGAAGTTAATAGACTATAAAAAGGGTAATTATAGATTTTATCATGTTTGACTTGTCACTGGAATTTGTCTATAATTAATTGTTTATTTTCAGGCGCTAGAAGATCTTTTTCCTTTGTTGGATACTCTGCAGTTTTAGGGAACATGTAGAAATAAGCCATAATATGTTTATTTATTGATATTTTTCCATCTATATGACCAGAGGCTGTTATCATAGATACAAAATTGTGATTTATTTTCTGAAAATAAATCACAATTTTGTATTTTTGGTAACAATATCTGGTCATAGAAATTAAAACATCAGTAACTATAACATACAAAACGTTGTGGCTTATTCTCAACTGAAGATAGTGTTTGGAAAGTGTTAACTCGGTCTTTCAGTGGCCTTTTCACTTTAGGAGCACTGAATGTCAGAGTAGGGTCTGTTTTAGCAGGTAGGCATTTGACGTAGAATCAGCGAAGAGAGGATGTTTTAAAGTACCTCAGGAACTATCGCCGGAACTACGAAGAATGAATCCTGCACTAAGGTCAGTCAGGCGGCATCCTGGACTGAGATGTCTTAAGATTTCAGACCCTCCCCCCTCTATAAAGACAAAAAAATATACTTTGTGTTGTAAAATCATGTTTATTTTCTTTCTATTCTCGTCCCTGTTTATTTTATTTCTAGATAGTATTTAATGTAGATTTAAGATTGTTAATATTTTAAATTCTGCTGGTAAGATATGGTTTTACCTTTTTATTTGTTGTATAGTCTTTTGTTTTTTGATTATGTATGTTTCTTTTTCAGTTTTTTTAAGTATTAATTGCAATACATAGTTCATAATATTTTTATGTTGTTTACAGAAAATTATTAAAAATTTGTAATAAATTGCTGCTACTTCGATATATATATATATATATCTTTCATCCTCGAAAGAGCTTAAACTAGCATTCAAATGAAGCCATCGGTTAAAATTAAATGAACAATAGTATTCTTACTGTTTTTCTTGTATTTTTTTGTCTCGTTTCTCTTGTTTAGTTTGTAATCTTTAATGTTAAGTTATTATAGAGTTTTTATAACATCCTTTAAAAAACGTATGAACCCCTGGTGGTTGTTTACTTATATGCTAAAATCTTTTTTATTTGTAGTGAACTGATGATGCTTTTAAAAATAAAAGCGAAACGTATTCAAATAAATCAATAAAGTAGTTGACGACTTTTATTTGCCAATTATTGACTGATAAAACTTCTGATATTCAACCATTGAATATATTTAAATATATATATATATATATATATATATATATATATATATATATATATATATATATATATAATTACTTTATATTTTTGTAATGTTCTAATTGTTGTACAGTTTACTCCTGATAAAGCTATAAAATAAAATAAAAATCTATTTTACATTGTATTTAATTATAACTATAATTTTTTAATTAAAGAATATTAATATTCTAAATTTGTATTAATTTTTATTTGGTAAGGAAAGGTTTTATGAAAGGAATAAACACTTAATTAAAATGAGGGAAACTCCTTGTACTCAGAGAAGACATACTTACTTGAGTTGTCTGAGCATAGTGAGGGAAAACCCTCATTTATTTTAAAATTAAAACACACATTTTTATAAATAAGACAAAAACATACTATATCTAATATAATATAGGTATTTAATTCTCAAAATCAACAACTTTGAATTAAACAAAGATAAGATATAAAATAAAAAAAACAACAAAAAGTGTAATCAAGTAATGATAATCATTCTGACATTTTGAGAAATAAGGTAGAACATACATAATATAAGTACTCAATATTGTATTTACATTTCCATGCATAACATTGGTGAATAAAATGTCTCCTAAAATTTAAACCTCATTCCACATCATTAAAGTTTCTATTTACTACTTTCTAGAAAATCATCATCACTATCATTATTTTCCTGTAAACATATATTGCAAAGTACTGCTGTAGCACTTATTATGCAAGATATGTATTTAATTTGGTTTGTAGGCCTCATTGCAGACAGGGAAACCATATTTTCCAGGTTCCAAATATCCATTTACACATTACATGTGTACTATTATTATATCTATTTTGTTGATCATTGCCTAAAAAGATGTATTTATCAAATAATCTATTTTTTAATTGGGCCAATTATCAATAAATACCTGGCTATAATACTGGAGTAAGTAGATTGTGTCTGCACTGCATACATATTCACTATTCATAATAATTCTGGAATTTGCCCTCTTTCCATTCTAACTTTTAATCAACTTTGATCAAATAATAAGCTACCAATACTTTATCCTGGATGTTGAACGACAATATTAATCTCAAAAAACAAAGAAAATATTGTATTGGAAATATTCATAAATATAAACAAACAAGTTAGGTTAGGATCCCGTGCTCAAGGCAGGTCGATCGGATGCTTGAGTACGAGCTGTCATTTTTGCGTTCTCAAGCTCGACTTCGTGCTTGAGAACGGTTTATAGAACACAAATTTGATTCAAGGTCGATCTCAAGTATCGATCCATACTTGAGCATCGTTTATAAATATGGGCCTAAGAACATGCTTGGGCACCATGAAATCTACTCCTTGTTCTGTACGACTTGCTGAAAGTAATGAAATCCCTCTTCAAATCGTCGAGAAATTATGGCAATTAAACATATCCTGAAGCTAAGATTAAATAATAATATTCTACCTACCTAGCCAACTGTATGATTGTATGTATATTATCTATTCAAAACCTCTCAAATAAATACTGGCGCATAAAAAATTCTCCTCCCCTTGCTGATGCTTTGTTAGAAACTAATGAATATTCTAATATCTATGGCAAAGATTAGAGATTACCAATATATAAAGCTAATTTTCAGGTAACATTAAATAAACCAAAAGTTATACTAAAGTACACAGAATCCCCACAAATAAACTGTGTCTTACTTAAATCCATATTGAGTGACTATAATGATCACGTAATAATGTATACCGATAGTTCCAAAAAAGAGGATGGTGCCACAGGTTGTGCAGTTTACATTCCACATAAAAGCGAATCTTTGAAAATTAAACTTCCATCACATTGTTCAATATACACTGCTGAAGCGATAGCAATCGAAAAAGCATTAGATTGGCTAGATTTACACAATTTAAATAAAGCAGTTACATTATCACATTCATTATCCGTCATTAAAGGATTAAACTCAGATATGACTCAACATAAAAGAAATAATATTCTTTGTGCTATTAAAAATAAAACATGTAGTAAAGATATTACAGTTATTTGGGTTAAAAGTCACATTGGTATCGAGGGAAATGAACTGGTTGACCAGCTTGCTAAAGATGCGACCCATGTTGGACTCTATATTCCCATATTCACATCGGAGGACTTACAACAATATTAATATAACTAAATTTTCATAAATTGAAAAGAAAAATGGAAAAACATAGCAACGAACTCAAATAACAATTATTATACTATCCACCCCACCTTACCACAAGATTTTGCATATATATTCAAATATGCAATGCCAAAGAAGTTGACACCCATAACTACAAGACTGAAAACTAATCACGGTGCATTCCCAGCTTACTTGGCTAAGTTAAATATTATTCCTTCTAGGGTATGCTCATGCGATTATATATCACAATGTGACATCAACCACATTCTTTTTAAGTGCGATCAGAACTTAAAATTCAGACTCCCATAAACATCACCCATTTACTCTCCTTAGATAGTAGAGAAGTATACGAACTAATATGTATAATATAATACACACACACCACAATTTCATATTATTATCTTAGATCATTGGATAATATTCTTAATTTTAGCACAACACATTCAAACTTAATGTAAAACGAATACGAAGATAACATTTTAGTACTGTTTTACTGTTTATCGGAAAAAAATATTCTGCTAATTTTATTCTTTAATGCACTATGTTAATGCGGTTAAACTAATTATATAGCCATCTAATCTAGATCACTGTGACACTTTCTAAAAGAGGAAAACTCATTGAAACATTATTTATAACTTTCACTTAATATTTCTTAATAGGGATATATTGATTGATGTATATTAAAGACAGTCATTGATACAGTACAATGTTGGAAAATAGTAATTTAAAGTTGTTCGATTACCCATGTCGGCGTATTTTATGGTCTATTTAAGAATAATTTTTAGTTTGTTATATTTTTTATACGTTTTCATCCTTTCTGCTTTAAGATTCATGAACTATATGTTGCTAAGAAAAATCCAACATACTTAAATAAAAAATAGCTTCATTAGTAGCCAACAAGAAATCTTTATCTTTAAACCAGGGATGGCCAACCCACGGCACGCGTGCCACTTTGTGGCACGATTGAGTCCTATAAGTGGCACGCGTAGCGTGCCACTGATAGGACTTTCAAACTGATCAAACTTTCAAAAAAATTAAAACTTGAAAAACAAAAAATAATAAGAAGAAACTTGGTAGGTTTACGGAAGTTACGATAGATGCGGCATCATTGCATCCTCTGGCGAGTGATATTGCTGTGATTGGTGCACGTGATCCTAGCTGTCGTAATGTGCAATAGGACTGCGTTACCCTTGCTTAGTTTATTTTAATTAAGTTTATGTCCACGAGTAAGCCTTCGACTTCAACACGAAAATACGAAGATTGCAATTCGCGATTTTCAACCTGCTTGGGAAGAACAATTTTTATTTACTAATCGTAATACTTCAAAGCCTGTTTGTTTCATATGTGGATTGGCTGTAGCAGTTCCGAAAAAATTTAACCAGGAACGACATTATAAACAACTGCATAAGGACTTCAGCAACAAATATCCTATTGGTTCACATTTGCGATCCGACTTTATTGAAAAAAAAGAAAACCCTAGCCAGCCAACAGTCACTGTTCCAGAAGAGAAGTGATGAAATGGAAACACTATGGTTAAAACATCATATGAACTTTCTCTGCTGTTAGCCCGGAAGAAAAAAGCCTACTATGATGGAGAGGAGATAATTAAAAATAGTCTGGCAATATTTGCTAAAAATGTGGGAGATGTAAAGATCAAAAATATGGTCGTAATATTGCATTATCGCAAAATACAGTCATGCGCCGTATAGATGATATGGGCCAGGATGTTGTTTCCCAAATTATAAGTGGATTACAATCCTGCAAATTCTTTTCTTTAGCGTTGGATGAAAGTTGTGACAACACAGAAAATGAGCAGTTAAGCATTTTTGTCCATTATACCAATGATAATTTTGAAAATGCCGAAGATCTTCTGGATTTGCGCCAACTAGTCACAACAACAGGAGAGGACATTTTTCAACAGCTTAAAAACGTAATCAAAGTCAACAACGTTGAATGGTCAAAATTAGATAGTGTTTGTACAGATGGAGCTCCTTACATGGTTGGTAGACTAAAGGGGTTTGTTACATTACTGGAAAACTATTTGGGAAGAAAAGTTTTCAAGTACCATTGTATTATTCACCAGGAAGCTCTTTGTGCCAAGGACCTAAACATGTCATCTGTTGTTGACCCTGTAACACGCTGCATTAACAAAATACGAGCTCGGGCATTGAATCGACGACAATTTTAAAAACTGTTCGCGGAAGAAACGGAGCAAGATGGAGAGTTACTTCTCCATTGCAGTGTACGCTGCCTCTCCAAAGGAAATGCACTCGAAAGGTTTTGGAACTTAAAGGAGTGCGTCTTAAAATATTTGCAAGAAAACAATGAACTACCCAGTGAGTGCTCGTTACTTAATGACAAAAAAATGGCTTTGAGATTTAGCTTTTCTCACTGATATTATGAGACATTTAAATCTATTAAATTTAAGATTACAGGGAAAAAATTGTATTTTTCCTACTCTAGTTGATCATATATCTTCTTTTGTGAATAAACTTATGCTTTTTTGTAACGATTTTGGAGAACAGAGATTGACACATTTCACATTAATGCAGGAATTAGCCAACAAGGTCAGTAGAACTCCAAATTATGATAGATTTAAAAATCTTATATCTATTTTGCTAGGTTCATTCAATACCCGGTTTGAAGATTTTCAAAAAGACAAAATGAATGTTGACCTTTTCATAAATCCTTTTTCTATTTCTCTGCAAGATATCAATTGTTACTCAGCTGAAATACAGATCGAAATTATTGATTTACATAACCACACTATATTAAAAACCAAATATAGGGAAATTATTTCAACTGTTACTGATCCCAATTATATTGAATTTTGAAAATTTGTACCAGCAAACAATTTTCCTAATTTACACGACTTAGCTCTGAGATATTGTTGTAGATTTGGTTCAACGTACGTGTGTGAGCAAATGTTCTCTATTATGAACATAATAAAATCAAAATATCGGTCACGATTAACTGACATGCATTTAAAAAATCTAATTCTTCTGGCTAGTTCCGAAATTAATCCCAATATAGATGAATTAATTAAAAAAATACAAGTTCAAATACCACATTAAATAAGTAACTGTTTAATAATTGGCATTTTAGATAATAAGAAAATATTTAAGTTTTTTTGTTCAACGTTTTTATTTTATTTTTATTAACAATAAAGTAAGTTTTTTGTTATGTTTTACTTATTACGTTATTTTTTAAACCTCCACTATCTTGACTAAACGGAAAAATGTGGAATTTACATAAGAAATATATAAGACTTATATCGATGTAAATAGTACTACTGACAACCTCTTACTGAACAAAAAACACGCGGTCGCTCCAGTCAATGTGTAAACATGCAGAGGCGAATCAATCAACGACAAAATGTCTCTAATACCTCCCTAGTGCCATCTATTGTTCGAATGAAAAATTTGCATAAGAAGATAAAGTAGGAAATGCGCATTTGTGGATTTATTTGGTTTTGAACAAAAAATGAATTTATTCGGTTTTGCATGCAAACATGAATATCACCATTAAAATTCAGTAGGATTTATTCGTTTTTGCTCTTATATATTTTTATATATGGTGTAATTGAACGAAATGAACCGATATTGGCCACTAACAAAATTTTCGTAAAAAGTGGATTTATTCGGTATTGCTTGAAACCTCCTCAAATGTTATGTTAGAATAGTTAAAACTAGACACGTTTGTTAATGTTTAGAATAAAATTTTTCACAAAATTTATTTATTTGTCTTTTATTGATAAATTCGCCATAA
Source organism: Diabrotica balteata (assembly GCA_918026665.1). Classification (NCBI taxonomy): domain Eukaryota; kingdom Metazoa; phylum Arthropoda; class Insecta; order Coleoptera; family Chrysomelidae; genus Diabrotica; species Diabrotica balteata. The sequence continues at coordinate 77,550,566 of OU898280.1, read as the reverse complement.
TCGCCATATTGATAAATTCGCCAATAGAAACTTATTCGCCACACCTCGTATGTGTTTATGTGATTAATTTTGTAAATTTAAACATAAAAATAATATCTCCAATTTATTAAAAGCGATCTAAGGATCTTCTCGGTGGGATACCAATTTAAAAAAATCTCTTGCTATAAGCTATTTTGCATATCGTATCACATTGTATATAGTCTGCACAATGCTGTATATATTTCAGATCTGGCGATGTATCCTCCTGCCCCGCCGAGTTATACTCGTCTGTATCAGTACCACTGCTATCCGCCGGGGTACTACTCGACACGGTACCTACCAGGTCTGTAACATATGCATGTTCATTGTTATGCATGAACCACCTACTTTTTATCAGTTCCATTTGTTATTGCACGCTTTAACTCTATTTGTACATAGTAGATTTATCTTGCAGCGATTTTCAGTAAGTTGCACCGTTGCTCAATACGTAAAACAAAATATAGTCTAGGTATTTATTCGACCAAACATTCGAATCAACTTATTTTATTGGATTTATAAGACAATAGGTGTTGATATATAAACACCGCATATAAAAAAGGAATTAAAAGCCGATTCATTAAAATAATTTGAAGAATTCCCTCAATTAATCTATTGTTCTGAATCTATTTTGTTGTGGCATATAAATATTATTTATTATTTTTAATAGGAATTAACCACTATTATAGTTTAAAATATCTTTATTTTCACTATTTAAAATTTTAACTCGAAAATAACCAATACAGTTGACATTGTTCTGAAGCTATTTTCTTGTGGCAATGTAAATTAATTACTATTTATAACTGGGAATAAGCCACAATTAAAGATAAAAAATACGTTTATTGACGTTTCAATTTCCAATTCGGAAATCGTTCTCAAAATACAAACAGTAAATTAAACAAATTTTGTTTTTTGTTACATAGTGAAAAAATTCTTTTAATAATTTAATTTTATCTGACTCATTTATATTGACAATTCAGACATACATTATGCATTTTAAAGTAGACGACTTTAAAATGATATTGCCAATATTGTTGAGTTGCGCTCCTGGGACGACTTTACTATAAGATAGTTCATTCGATTACATGAAATCAACTTTAACTTGAGAATATCCGCTAGAAAAAATCATACCATGTAATTCGTCTTTAAAAAAACAAACACATGACATGATGACAGTAAAATTCTCCTGTTAGTGATTCCATAGTAAATTATGAGGGAAAACCCAGGAAAAAAACCTCATAATACTATCCCGACATTGTAAGTATTTGTTCGTGAATTTAGTTTACCTTCAATAAACATCAAAATTCTGATTTTATATGTTACGTTATTTAAAAAACATAAATGATGTATCCTCTATATGTAACTGACTTACTAATACTGGTATTTTCTTATTAATAACTTCCTCTTTCAATATTGGTAACCAGATCCTACTACATTCTGCGAGGAATTTGCGACACAATTGGCCTCATTTAGCATAATTAGAGCCGCTTCTTTGATTTTTCTTTTTTTACCATCCGTTTCTTTTAGGACTATATTTGAATTATTCCATTGAACCCTATGTTCATTATCCCATGCGTGTTTACATATTTGAGATCTATCAAATTCTCTATTTTTAATATAAGATTGATGTTCACTTATTCTAACATTTAATGGCCTTGATGATTCACCTAAATAAAACTGATTCACAAGGTATTTTATAAATGCAATTCTTTGTCCTTTCTTGTTCATTGTTAGGTTTGGTTTTGGACAAAATAGATCTCAACGTGTTTGTTCTTTTGAATGTTGTTGAAATGTTGAATTTATTTCCTATCCTTTTAAGTTTTTCTGATAATCGTTTTATGTACGGTATTGTTATTTTCCTCATATTATTCCTTGTGTATGCTGTAGGATCTCGTTCTAAGTTGTTCTGTTCTATTCGATCGATTGTTGAAAATTCCTTATTTATAAACGATAAAGGATAATCATTTTTTAATAAAACAGATGTTAACAAATGTTTCTCCTCCAAGAACGAATTTTCGTTAGAGCAAGTAATTTTGGCTCCTAATTATCCTTTATCGTTTATAAATAAGGAATTTTCAACAATCGATCGAATAGAACAGAACAACTTAGAACGAGATCCTACAGCATACACAAGGAATAATATGAGGAAAATAACAATACCGTACATAAAAGGATTATCAGAAAAACTTAAAAAGATAGGAAATAAATTCAACATTTCAACAACATTCAAAACAACAAACACGTTGAGATCTATTTTGTCCAAAACCAAACCTAACAATGAACAAGAAAGAACAAAGAATTGCATTTATAAAATACCTTGTGAATGCGATCAGTTTTATTTAGGTGAATCATCAAGGCCATTAAATGTTAGAATAAGTGAACATCAATCTTATATTAAAAATAGAGAATTTGATAGATCTCAAATATGTAAACACGCATGGGATAATGAACATAGGGTTCAATGGAATAATTCAAATATAGTCCTAAAAGAAACGGATGTAAAAAAAGAAAAATCAAAGAAGCGGCTCTAATTATGCTAAATGAGGCCAATTGTGTCGCAAATTCCTCGGCAGAATGTAGTAGGATCTGGTTACCAATATTGAAAGAGGAAGTTATTAATAAGAAGATAGCAGTATTAGTAAAGTTACATATAGAGGATACATTATTTATGTTTTTTTAAATAACGTAACATATAAAATCAGAATTTTGATGTTTATTGAAGGTAAACTAAATTCACGAACAAATACTTACAATGTCGGGATAGTATTATGAGGTTTTTTTCCTGGTTTTTCCCTCATAATTTACTATGGAATCACTAACAGGAGAATTTTAGTGTCATCATGTCATGTGTTTGTCTTTTTAAAGACGAATTACATGGTATGATTTTTTCTGGCGGATATTCTCAAGTTAAAGTTGATTTCATGTAATCGAATGAACTATCTTATAGTAAAGTCGTCCCAGGAGCGCAACTCAACAATATTGGCAATATCATTTTAAAGTCGTCTACTGTAAAATGCATAATGTATGTCTGAATTGTCAATATAAATGAGTCAGATAAAATTAAATTATTAGAAGAATTTTTTCACTATGTAACAAAAAACAAAATTTGTTTAATTTACTGTTTGTATTTTGAGAACGATTTCCGAATTGGAAATTGAAACGTCAATAAACGTATTTTTTATCTTTAATTGTGGCTTATTCCCAGTTATAAATAGTAATTACAATACAGTTGACGTTTAGGAGAAGCATGCAAGTGTATATCGATTAAAAGTCGTTGTCATGATCAGTTTATAACATCATCATTAGTCAACAATTTTACGACAATAGTTCTTATTCATTCTATCTATGTTATAAAATCTACTATTTGACCAGTCTGGTGGTTAAATTGTTGTCGCAATTTTTCCAAGCAAGAATAAATATATATTCCTATATTTCCTATTTCCATATAGTTTGCTTGAGTCTTCTTCCACGTGTTGTCTACGTCCCAGATTAGGTATGCTTCTGATTCTTTTACCTACTGCTATCAATTCCGTTATAACTTTTAACGTATTGATATTCTCTTTTCTTGGTATGTGTCCATACCACCTAATCACATGTTTATTGCTTTAACTGTGTCCTCTTGGCCCATCCATTCTTGCATTTCGTGATTCTTTCATTGTCTTGCATCCTCTTTGATTTCCTCTTTAGTTCCAGTACATTTCTCATGATCGTCCTTTTAAAAACTTTCAGTCACCCTTCTTGTGTTGCGGTTAATTTAAATGTCTCTACAGCATATACTGCTATTGGCTTTACCGTCATTTTGTAGATTTTATTATTATTTTTTTTTTTTCGGATCATCTTCTCATCTCCAAACATTTTTTTATTTCTATTAAACGCTTTATTTATTGCTTGAATTCTTCTTTTCGTATCTACTCTTTGTTTATTTATGTATTTTGTTTTATTTATTAATGCCAATCCTCTCAGTTTAAATGAATTCGTTTTCTATTTTTTGGAAGATTTTCTTTAATGCCCTTTTATCTGTTGCTACTATGGTTATATCGTCCTACCGCATATCCTACTGCCAAGGTAAGAGTTGACAGCCAGTACAAAATACAGAGAGGAGTCCGCCAGGGTTGCGTGCTGTCCCCACTACTTTTCAATGTCTACAGTGAAGCGGTATTTCAAGAAGCGCTCTCAGACTCAATAGAAGGTATATCTATCAATGGAGAAGTTTTGAATAACTTACGTTTTGCAGACGATACAGTAATAATTACGGATAACAACAATGATTTACAGAACCTAATGCAACGCCTTAATGAACGCTGTCATGAGTACGGACTGAAAATAAATTTAAAGAAAACTAAATGCATGATCATGACTAAATCTGCACATGCAAATATCCAATTGACTATTGAAGATACTGCAATTGAGAAGGTTAATAACTATAAATATTTAGGAACATGGATAACATCAGATGTAGACCAAACCAAAGAAATTAAGACACGTATTGAAATAGCACGTACATCATTTATTAAACTTAAAAAGTTTCTTTGTTGTCGGGATATAAGGTTAGAACTACGCCTGAGAATGCTTCGATGTTAAGTGTTCTCTACTCTTCTTTATGGTCTGGAAGCTTGAACACTCAAACAAGTTCATCTAAATAAGCTGGCCGCCTTTGAATTTTGGTGTTACAGAAGAATCCTACGAATATCATGGATTCAAAGAATGTCAAACATGGAAGTAACTAGAAGGATAGGAAATGAGGCGGAAATAATATTAACTATTAAAAGACGAAAACTTGAGTACTTGGGACATGTGATGAGACGGCAAAAATATGCATTATTACAACTTATTATGCAGGGCAAATCCGAGGAAAGCGAAATGTGGGAAGACGAAGAATATCCTCGCTTAAGGACTTAAGGGAATGGTTTGAATGCAGTAGTGCAGAACTTTTTAGAGCGGCAGTCAACAGAGTCCGCATAGCCATGATGATTTCCAACCTTCGATAGAAGATGGAACTTAAAGAAGAAGAAGCATATCCTACTATTTGTACTGTATTCTTGTTTATAGTTCCTGCATTTGACAGCTTTTTATTATTTTGTCAAGGGATAGAGTAAACACTACCATTGAGAGCGGATCTCCCTGTGCTATTTCATTCTTTATTTTTATTATTTCTGTTCTTTCTCTTCCGGTGTCAATTATTTCTTGAGAATCTTGCATTGTTATTCCTATTGTTCTTCGACATTTTACTCTCTTGTAAGTCTTGGATCATTTTTTTGTGCTTAGTTTGCCTGTCTAAAGTCTGTGACAAGTATATGTGTTGCTCTGTCGTACTCGTATGTTTTCTCTATATCTTGTTTTAGCGTATGTGTAACATCTGTGGATCTATCTTTTGTGAAAAACTACTGGTAATTTCCTATGCTTTGTTCTGTGTATATTGTTTTATTATTTAATTATTATATATATATATATATATATATATATATATATATATACTATACTCTTCTACACTCTATAACTCTACATATATACTATACTCTTCTACTCTACTATACTCTATAACTCTTAAATATTGGGGAAATCTGCAAAAAACTCTAATGTGTATCAATTATTTCACCTAACGTTTTCGCCAAAGAGAATTAATTTGGCTTCTTCAGGGCTGAAAGAGAATAAATTATAATTAGCTACCATATATTATCTAATAAAAAACATTTACCTTACCGTGAAATTTTAGAAATTTTCTAAAATTTCAATCATCTGCAGTATCTGCGAGATGTCACTGTTCCATTCTTTAATGGGTCTTTCTCTTCTGTTCTTCCCTATTGGTTTGGCGTCCCACACTCTTTTTACTTGTCTATTATTGTCCATCCGGGTTAGATGTCCGAACCATGCCAATTTTTTCTCCTTGATTGATTCGAGAATCGGTTTGATTTTTAGTCTTTCTCTTATTTCTTCATTTCTGATTCTTCTTTTGATCAGTTCTTTTTACTCCGATCGTTCTTCTGAGGTATTTCATTTCTGCTGCCTGAATTCTGCTTTGATGCCTTTTGTTTAGTATCCAATTTTCTGCAATATGTCACTGTAGGTCTATATATTGTTTTGTATATTGTCATCTTGGTCTTTGTTGATATTTCTTTGTTATTAAGGAATCCTCTATTTAGTGCTTGGAATAGTTTTCCTGTGTTTTCCATTCTATTGTTAAGATCGTCCCCGATGTCTCGTTTGTTGTTGATTGCTGTTCCTAAGTATTTGTATGAATTTGTCTGTATTATTTTTTGTTGGTCTATCATTATTTCTAGTTGATCTTCCGTCCCTTGTTTCCTTGATATTTTCATTATCTGAGTCTTCTCTTTGTTTACGTTTAAGTTGTATTTGCTTGCTTCTAGGTTCCATTTCTCTAAGTTGTATTTCAGTTTTTCTGCTGTTTCCGCAATTAATACTATGTCGTCTGCAAATATACACATCTCAACGTTTATCATTTGCATTCTGTTCCAACCGATGCAGTATTTCTTGAACGTTTTCTTACATTCTTTCACTATCTCATCTATTACATTTATGAATGGCACTGGGCTGAGACTTCCTCCTTGTCTAACTCCTTGCGTTGTTTCAAATGGTTCTGACTGCATATTTGACATTCCTACTGTGTTTGTTGTTTTCATGTATATACTCTTTGTTGCTTCTATCAGTTCTTCACTTACTTGCTTCTTTTTTAGGCTTTACCATATATCTTTTCTTTTGACTGAGTCGAATGCTTTTTCCATGTCTATAAAGCTCATATATATTTCTCTATTTTTCTTTAAGGCCTTTTCTATGACTTGTTGCATGGTGAATATATGGTCTTGTGTGTTGTGTCCTTTCCTGAATCCACTTTGTACATCCTCTAATTTATGTTCTATTTATTTTCTGATTTTCCTTTCTATTATGGTTTCGTTTACTTTTGCTGCTACACATAGTAGTGATATACCTCTATAGTTCTTACAGTCTCTTGTGTTTCCTTTCTTGTATATAGGTATAATTACTGCATTTGTTCATTCTCTGGGTATTACTTTTCTCTTCCATACTAGGTTATATATGTATAACAATTTTTCTTTTGCTTTTACTCCTATATATTTCATCATTTCTGGTGCTACTTAATCGCTTCGTGGTGCTTTTCCAATCTTTATCTTTCTTATTGCTTCTTCTAGTTCTTCTTTTTCTATAGTTTCTGGATTTTCCCTGTTTCTCATGTATACTCTCTTGATGTGGCTTTCGTTCTCCATTGTATTCGCTTGATTTCCATTCAGTATCAGCTGGAAGTGTTCCATTATTGTCTTATCGTCTTTTATTATTGTTCCTTCCTTGTTCATTATTTGTTTTAGTTTCGTTTCTTTGTTGCTTTTTAGGCTTTTCAGTGTTCTATAAAATAATTTTACGTTTTCTGTGCTGTTTTCTTCCATTTTTTCTCCGAATTTTTCCCAACTTTTCTTTTTCTCTTTCTTAACTATCTCTTTAACTTTTGTTCTTTGTCTCTTATAATTTTCATATTTTGGTTGTGTTTTGTCTTTTATGTATTCTTTCCATAACTTCTTCTTTTCTTTTATTTCTCTTTTCACTTCATCGTTTCACCAAGATTTACGTCTCCCTCTGTTGTTATTTCTTTTAGTTCCATATATTAATTTAGCTGTTTTTATCATCGCATTTTTAAATTTGCCCCATTCTTCTTCTATTGTTTCTGTTATATCATGTTCATTATCCATCACTTTCTCTAGCTCTTCTGAGTATCTTATCTTCGTTGTTTCTTCTCTTAGTTTATAAATTTTTATTATTTCTTTGTGTCTTTTGTTTACGTTCTCATTTCTTTTTATTTCTTCTCTTTTGCATTTGAATATGGTTTCTAGTAGATAGTGGTCACTACCAATTTCATAACTCCTTTTCACCCTTACGTCTCTTATCCAGTTCTTCTCTGTTTTTTGCACTATAATATAGTCTATAATTGATTGTTCATCTCTTGATTTGAGTTCTCTTGTGATCTTGTGTATCTTTTTATGTTGGAAGTGTGTGTTCATAACCACCAGGTTATTGTCCAGACAGAATTCGAGTAGGAGGGATTTTGGGGGACTTCCAGGGGTAAAAGTGATAAACCTTTTGCATCTTTTTTGAGGCACCAAAATGAATATTCTCTGCAAAATTCAGCTTGTTCCTTTGATTTTTAGGGGTCTACTCTCTGACGACTGAACTAGATGGATTTCCTTTACTTTGTTATAAATAATAAAGGTGTCGTATCTTTACTAAGTCGTTCAATTTCTAAGCATTTTGTTGACATTCAGTTTTCTCTAGCTTCTCTGCACTTTTTTCTATTTTATTTATTCGTTTTTATTCTATTGGATTTATCCGTTTTATTCTTGTACCTTTAATATTTTTATTTTTAGAGCAATCCATGTTACTCAAATTTATGTCTGTACCAAGTTCTCTATCGTTTTCATTTATTTACTTGACCTTGATACTTATTTCTTTTTTCCTTTCAGACTTTTCAGTTGTGGGAACCCCATGTTTTGTGTCATATTTTCTCTTTTAACTTTCAGATCTCTTTTTAGTATAAAATCCATTATAACTATAGTCCGTCTAGAAAGTATCCGGAAAAAATAAAGCAGAATTATAATTTTACGGTATTTATTTCTATCACTTGAAATATAAAATTTCAACAAATAATTCGTCTTATTTGCTTATACAACCTCCATTTAAATCTAAACACTTAACTAAACGTCCAGGTACACCCGAAACTAGGTCAAGGCCATAATTTTCGGTAATGGTGTTCCAGGTCTGTAAAACTGACCGAATCAAACCTTCTTTATCTCGTGGGGCTGCTCGTTTCACTTCACTCTTCATTAATTCCCATATGTTTTCAATGGAGCTAGGATCTGTAGATGCTCTAGCCACGGAAAAAGCTTGAGTATAAGCAGAAGTATGGTATCTTGCATTATACTGCTGAAAACTTCACCCCTCTGGATATAAAGCCGTTTAATATATAAGCCGTTTCAAGAAGAAGACCATTTAGAATGTCACAATATTTCGCACTACCAACAGTACCATTAACTCTACAGAGAAGTGTAACACCACGCTGAGATATTGCTCCCCAAACCATTATAAATTATCTTCTCGAAAACGTTGACAAAAATCTATTCTTCGTTGCCTTTGCAAAAGTGTCATTGTAGGCTTTTTTGGATTCATCGATATGTATGTAGCCTTGCTTTTTTAGTGACATGCGGACAGTTTCTGGGCACACTTTAGAGTCGCGGATTTGGTCGTCGTAAAGCCACTAAAGTAGTTAAATTGTTTCCGCGAATCTTACGCTGTCTACCCGAAACTGGTCTATGTCTCATATCTATGCCATTTTTTATTCTCTTTCTTGTCCCATACACTGCACTTTTTCCGAGTTCAGTCAATTGTCCTAACTTTTTAGCGTTTCGGACACCCGATCTATACAAATATTCCACAACTTTTCTTTTTTCTACTTGCGACGTTATTTCACAAATCTTAAGTCTGTTTACAAACAACAATAGTTGACAGATGGTGTTGTCATGCGATTTTGTCCATAACCTACTATCGGCACAACCTACTTGATTAATTACATTTGTCTTAAAATGTTACAAAAAGGAAATCTATTAAAATTCGGAAAAATATAAAATTCCGGATACTTTCTAGACAGACTATAGATTGTGGGTATGCTCCAGGGTATGTTTCAGTAGATTTTATGTGCTTTATAAAGTTGTGGTAGAGGAAAATACATAAATTTTAATCCTAAAAATTCTATCTTCTCTGTCTGCTGCTGATTTCCAAGTGTATAGCATTTCTAGAATAGTGTTTGAAGAAGCTTGTTGGCAAAATTTTACAACTCCATCTCCCCTATTATTTTCGGTACCGAGACCGTATGCTCCTATGTTGTCTTCTTCAGAACCACGACCAATTTTGGCGTTAAAGTCACCAATGATCATTGGTATTCCATTTCTTTTTAGTCGCAATATTTCATCTATGTTATTATAAAATGTTTCGATTTCTTTGACTTTTCAGTTGTTGGAACATAGACCTGAAGAATATATGTAGGTTTCAATGGATTGTTTGTAATTTCAATATTGCTATTCTATTACTTAGGGCCGGTTCTACAATGCTAGTATATACTGAGAATAAAGTTATACTTGGAATAACTACATTAATGGTGTTCTACAAACAAAGAATAAACTAGGAATAAGATAATCGGAGTATATCTGTAGAATAACTTTATCCCTTCAAAGTTTAGCAGATATAGGGAGTATAAATTTATACTGCATTTTTATTGGTTGGTCAGGGGTTGTCAAATCTGTAATATTTTAACCTCACTTTGTTTGTTTTTATATATAAAATAAAATTTTTTATATTGCACAAACATTTTAGATTGTAAATCCAAAGGAAATTTTATCAGACAATCCAAAGGAAAAAGAAAAGATCTATTATTTCAATTCTAAAATTTTAGGATATGTATGTAATATAATAATGTCTACACATATGACTAATATAGTATAGGTATAATCTTACCAACGAAATATATTTTTAATGTTTTGATAACAGAGACTATCTGTATTATGAAAACATTTCTTTAACTAAAATTATATATTTTGTAATCCAATATTTATACTTGTTTAAAATGTGAAGTACCTATATAGATATATTTACATAATTTTGGTTATTACATTAGAACACTAATCTCAGTTGATGATAATAAAAAAATTAAGAAGGAAATCTTACCAAGAGAAATGATTTTATATACAATATTCCAAAAATTTTACTACTTTGGCTTATAAATAAGTAGTAAAATATACAATGATGGACATGGTTGTCAAAATAGTATTACAAAAAGCCTGTCAAAATCAGGGTGTTGAAAGTAAGAGTGTAAATAAAGTCATAAACAGGGTAAAACCAAGGAGTTCATAAAAGGTTTTTGATTTTCACTACAGCACTGAAATAAAAATTGAGAAACCATGGGTTAGGAAATAACTTAAGTACAGAAACAGTTGCAATATATTTGAGATACAATAAAATGTTACAATATAATATCACTATTTTATTGATTCAATTCTAGAACCGCTTCCAGGCAACTTATCTACTATCTCCTTTAGCACAGCAGTTTGTGTATTTATTGCAGTAATTTTGTCTTGTCTGAAAATGTTTGTTGAAACAAACCTAATATAATATAATGTGAGCCATGAGGAACTATACATACTCCTACCTCGTACGGAAACCCCTATGGGAAATAACAAGTAACCAGTAAAAAGTGCAAGGGGAGTTGTTATTTTATAAAAACTTGATATTCCAGTTTGTCTAATTTGTAAAATTTTTGTTAAAGTTTTTAAAAACCATAGGTTGAGATTCTTTCATGAACAGAACAATAGTACATTGTTTACCGGGTAGGAAAAGCTTAACATTCCTGGACGACTGTGAAGATTGCTAAGTCGAGGCGCAAGCCGAGACTTAGCAACACAGAGTCCAGGAATGTGGCTTTTCCTACGAGGTAAACATACTATTAACGCAAATCGTTTAAAATTCGACAGACATTGATTGATTTAAAAAAAAACGCGATAATTTTATTCCCAAATAAATGGTGCTTTGAAATTCCTAATAAAATTACTGGGGTTACTATGGAAACGTATTGAGGTTGAATGGTCAAACTTCTATCATTTATGTAGAACACTAACAACTGTACGGAAATATCATTTCCTTACAGTAAGGAAATGACATTTCCTTACAGTAAGGAAGTCCTGACTTTTTCTTCAAGAAATTTTGACAGGAACGTCAAAATTTCCTGGCGATTTGCGGAAAACTATTTTTTTAAACCGGACCTGACTTTATCTCTAGTTTAAATGTGATGTTTAGTGACATGTTTGACCAAAATATGAGACACATCAAATTTACAATTCAAAAGCTATGATAAATAGAAGTCAATCAAAATTGACAACTCGTAATCTATGTTATTAAACAATGAGAGCGAAACTTTTTAATGGTCATTTCTCAACTCTTGTTTTAAAATTTGAACTTCAAACTGGCATATTGTCTCTTTGTGGTTTTCTTCAAAGATTCCCACTTGCTTGGAATCATTTTAGCTGTCCTTCCTGTACCACAATTGGAATTAAATTTTATGGATAATTTTAACCACTCCCTATCTTTCATGGCACTTGTTGTGTCAGTTTTCTTACATTCTAAAAACAAAATTAAAATATATAGGGTAAACTGTGCAAATACCGGTCAGTCGGTAATGGCGGTCATCCCGATTGTGCGACGTCTATTCAATCTGGCAACCTCCTATAACTGCCAACGTGTCGCTACACTACTCTGTATTCAGATTGCTGACGAGCGTTGAGTTGGCGCAAACCATTGTCATAGAAATATTATTAACCTGTTCTCAGTGTTTTCGATCTTATTTTTATGCTAAGTAATATAAGGTCTTAATTCATTTTTATTCACTTGTAGATCTTAAAATTGGTTACAATTGATTATAATGACGTTAGCTGCCTATTCCTTTTTTAAAGATCAATATTTTAATACATGTTTACGAGTAAAAAATTCTAAGAAAAAAAATGCCAACAGGAGGCAATGCCGGTCAGTTGACCGGTATTACCCCCATGCTATAATTTATATCCTATACTATTAATCCTTAGGGATTAATCCATCCATTTTTCGACATTGCAAGAAAAAATAAAAAATAAAAATCTTCAAGGTGTCTCATTAGGTAGAAAATCAGTATTTTCTGCCGAACAAGAAGCTAAAATAGCCATACAAAAAAAATTTAGCTTAATTTTTTATGGCGTAACAGCAATAGAACTGAGAAAATTAGCATTTGGGTTTACAAGATAATTTTTCTTGTAATAAAACACCTTTTTCTTGTAATTGGCATTACAAGAAAAAGGTGTTTGATTCTAGTTCTTTGGAATCGGATATTGATATATCATGTGATAACAGTGACGATGCATACGAAGATAGATGCCTGGTTTACAGCGAGTTTGGCAAAAACAATGAATTGTGGTATATATTTACCGTTTGCTCACGATGGGCTTATTCAGAGTGCAGTGGATGGGATTCTGCAGAGAGTTATACCTGCGATGACTGTCAACTATTTTTACATTAAAACACATATTTTTGTTATTTTTTGTTTGTTTTGTAATAAAAAATATTTTTTCACCTTTCTTACTGATTTACTTGAATTATGACCCATTAAGCCACATTCGTTAATCTTTTTATAACAAAAAAAAATGTAAAATAGATATTGATTTTTATTTTAATAATAACACAAACAAATTGACTGGCATTACCCACACTCATGACCGGTATTGTCCATGTATGGTGACAATACCGGTCAAAGATACTTTTTTATGTTTTGTCTCTGTCAAAGACAAAAATTTTATATTTTTGAAATTAAATGTATCTTGCAATTAGTTAAAACCCCAAATTACGGATTGACGGCTTAAATTTGATTCACAGAGTTTTACTTTTTTTTTATAGTAAATTTTCTTCTTAGGTGACCGCGATTTGCACACTTTACCCTACTTAACCCATAGATACATATTTTTTACATACCTAAGATTTCTTTATGTTCTTTAACTAAACTCACAAGCATTCCAATTTCTGTATATGTAAAATTTTTACATATTCTTTTAACCATTTTATATTAATTTTGTAAAGAATAATAATATAAACGTAGATAAAATACCAGATAAAGCGAATCAATTATTCAATTCCTTTCAATTGTAAACAAATTTTACAGTTATGACAAATGCCGCTGTCAATAACAATTTGAACTAATTTTGAAGATATCAGATCCACTATTTCGTTTTACCTTAGTGTTCTGTGGTTATACCCAGAATAACTATTCCGCTGTCGATTTCACAATGTAGAACGCTCGAAAGGTTATACTTGGAATAAACTCAAGTGTAAGTTATACTCATAATAAAATAAAAATAAAAATAAAAATAAAAATAAAAACATTTATTGCCCTAATAATATATACATGTCAACTTAAAAAATTTTAGCCTTCTTTCTTCCTGATGTTCCGCTTTTGCACCATCTTCTTCTGGTTTGATCTCCTTTCGGCATCCTGGACTTCTCTGGGTGGTTTCCTCGTCTTTTTCTGTAGGTACTTTTTATGGCATCGTACCTACTTCCCTGCTTGGCTGTTTTCCGGCAACCATCCGGCTAGACCCTGATCAGGTGGTCGATCAGTCTGTGGGTTTGTCTATGTATCCTCTGGATCCTTTTCTTCTCGAGGATATCCCTGGTCTTTTGGAGTCTTCTTGTGGCCTGGTGGAAGAAGTATCTGGTCCTGTTCTCAGCCACCTCCCTCAGTGGTGTGTACTGGAGCCTTTCTTTGATGGTTGCGTTCGTGATTCTCTGTTCCCATGGTGAACCTTCGATTATCCGGTAACACGCTGTCTCTGTGGTTTCCAATTTCCTCCAGTGGGTCTCCGCTAGCGAACTCCATACTGGGACTGCATATAACATCACCGACCTCACGTAGGCCTGGTATAACTGGATTTTCTTGGCCTTTGATAGGGGGCTGGACCTGTGAACAAAAGGAAGTATCAATTTCTTAGCAATATTACCTTTTACCTTGGTTTTTTCTGCATGAATCCGGAAATTAAGTCTTTTGTCGAGGTGGACTCCTAAATATTTGACTGATTCCGCTGCCTGTATTCTGTTTCCTCCTACTGTTATCTCGTTCGGTGGTGGTCTCGTCTCTTGGGTGAACATGATGAATTGTGTCTTCTCCGCGTTGATTTTTATCTTCCATTTTTCAGTGTACTCTGTGATTTTTTCCAAGTGGTTTTCCATATTTCTTATAACTCTTCTGTCATCTTTTCCGGATGCATACACCGCTGTATCATCTGCATATAGGGCTGTGGAAGTTCTATGATCTGTAGGTAAATCTGAAACAAATATATTGTAAAGTAATGGAGATAAAATGCTGCCCTGAGGCATTCCTTCCTGGATTTCTTGAATTGTTGACATCTTTTGGTCAGCTGAAACTTGAAAAGTTCTATTAGATAGATAAATATCACAAATGTTAATTAAATAATGTGGGAGTCTAGCTCTGTCCATTTTGAAGATAAGTGCCTTTTTCCAAACCGTGTCGTATGCCTTTTCTATATCCAATATAGCTAATCCTGTTTTTTGTTTCCTGTTGAACTTTATTTTCGTGTCGCTGATTATTCTTGCCAGTTGTAGTTCGCAATTCCTTCCTCTTCTAAATCCGAACTGGTCTTCTTGGATAATTCTTCTTCTTTCAGTGTGTTTCGTCAGTCTCTTGAAGATGATTTTTTCTAGTATTTTTCCCATCGTTTCAAGGAGAGAAATAGGCCTATAGTTTTCCGGTCTTCTTCCGTCTTTCCTGGGTTTTAGGAGGGGAATAATTTTTGCGTGTTTCCAGTTACTTGGAAAGTGTCCATTTTCCAAGCAAAATTTGTAGATGTAGTAGAGTTGGACTATTATCTTCTTTGGAAGTTCCTTTAGAGTGATGTTGTGGATTCCTTCATGTCCTGGGGCTCTGCTTCCTTTAAGTTTCCTGATGATTTTTCCTACTTCATATGGGCTGGTGTAGTCTTCTTCTTCTATTTGGAATTCATTTCTTCTTTTTATTCTGTTGTATTCTTCTTCTACTTCTTGTCTTGTTCTTGCATCCGACATGTTTTGATTTTGTCTGTGCGTAGCTGCCAATCTTCTTGCTATTGCGTCCACTTTTCCTTGTGTTTCGAAGTGTGTTCTCTCTTCGTCGATGATTTGTGGCATCTTTTGTTTCCCTCTTCTTTTGGCTTTTAGCATTTTCCATACGTTTCCATGTTGTTCTTCAGCTTTCCTAATGTTGTTATGCCACTGGTTTTCAGTAAGACTCCTCAGTCTTACTCTTATTTCTTCTGATAGTGCATCTCCGTAGTCCTTGAATTCTTGTCTTCTTGTTCTTTGGAATGCTCGTCTGACCTTATTTCTGTCCTTGATGATGTCCTGGAGTTCCGTAGGGATAACTAGTCCTTTGTTGTTCGTCATTGATTTTGGTACGTTGTCCTCCATGGCTTGTTGTATTTTTCTTGTTAATTCTTCTATTTTTCCTTCAACTTCTTCTATGGATTGGAATTCTCTTTTCATCTCTATTTGGTTTAGTTGTCTTCTATAATTTGGCCAATTTGCATCTTTCCATCTCCATCTTTCTACAGGTTCTATTGTTGGTAGGTCGATTCTTGAAGTCATCCTTCCTATAACTGGTTTGTGATCCGAACTGCATTCAAAGTAGGCCGTTACATCTTCTATAATGACGTCTTTTGTGATGAAAAAGTCCAACGTTGAATTGTGTTGATCTCTCTGAGGGCTGATTCTTGTAGGTTCGTCTGGAGCAAATATCATTTTGTTCCTGTCTTCTGTGTATCTTAGTAATGCAATGCCGGGTCTTGAATTTGTGGGCGATTTGTAGTGAGGCTATATTGTGTTGTAGGATCTTCAAATATTTAATTGGCATTGTAGAGATCTTCATACTTCATAAATACCATTGCTTGTTCTGCAAAGGACTTCGCTGACATTAATTCTTTCTTCATATCTTGTAGAAGTGCTACCATTTTTTCAACATTAACGATCTTGTTGATCTGTGCCCATGAATTTTTGATGTCCTCTGATGTGGATCTCTGTTGTGGTTGTGGTTGGTTTCCTTTTGCTGTTTCTGCATAGGAGACTCCGCTGTGTGTTGTTCTAAAGGCCGATGGGTGTGGTGGAGGCACTACTTTTGGTTGTGGCGTGTTCCTGTTTCTTCTGGCTGCTTGTTGATCTAAATACTCAATGTGTTTTGCACACACCGGGTAGTTAGATGTATGTTCCCCTCCGCAGTTACAACATTTGACCTTGTTGGATCTATCCTTGGGTAGTGGACAGTTTCTTGTTGGATGATTAGCTGCGCATTTCATGCACCTCGGTGCTCTAAAACAATTTCTCGCCGAATGGCCGAAGTTTTGGCAGTTATAGCACTGCGTTGCCCTCGTTGGTTTGGAATACGTGTCCCATCTGACACGTATATTTTGTAGACCATTGACGTAGATTAGTTATACTCAGAATAACCATTCTCCAATTTATACCTGGATTGTAGAACCGGCCCTTAGAAGTATGAGGTGTGTGACTGACTGCGCAATTTTGTCGGATTTTAATATAGCCGTTCCGTATTGATGTTTTGGGTCGGTTCATCCTCAACAGAAGATTTATTTTTTGTCACTTATTTTATGTTTTATACAAATTAAATTTATGCCAAATGCTGATTTAATACTAAGCTAAGGGCAATATTTTCCATGTATGTGGTATTATTCAGAGAAAAATTCGTATATTTATCGATTTTATTATTTTGTTCAATTTAGTAGATCCTTAATAGGTAGGAACTTGATAACATTTTTTTATTAACACAAATATTGAATACTGTGTAATATTTAAATTACAAATTAGAATTAAACTAAGTGTAAAATTAAAATATCACTATAATTCTAATCGAAACATAAAAGAAACAATTCTTGAAGTGTAAGATTACTACTTGCGGTTCCTACATAATTATTGGTGTATAAAAACTGTAACTTTGTGTACACTCTCGAATATGCCGCATCACTCCTCCGCATTTATGTGTTAAACTTTCAGAACCATTTATCTGTTAAACCGCATTACGGTTTCTATTTCATTATCAATCAATTTGATAAAATATTAGTATTTAAATTTATTTTGATTTGGGTCTTTAATGTTACCTAAATTTTTCATTATTTTTTGAAAGGTTGGAAAATCTTTTCTTTTGGCGGAAGACTTTAGGTGTCACTATCTAGTGTAAAACTGTGATATTATTGATTACTGGAAGCAGGAATTAGTTTACTTTCAGCAATTAAAAATCTACCTCTTCATGTGCTATATCAGAATTATCCGACGTTGGCGATCACCATTGCAAAGGCTATTCGATATTTTGCTACATGGAATACTGCCGTCTTAACTTGAAAGGTCCTATCTGCAAAATTTAGGTTTTGAGAAAATCCAGTTTTTGTTTCTTTTCATTGTATAACACTTGGTAATTTAACAAACTCTTTATATTTTATTTTATATATTATGTCGAAGAATAGAATTTGATTGCTATTCATAATTTTGATTTATTCTTTCCCGATTAGTTGATTTTTGATTATATTGTCACTTAGGACAATATAGCTGCTTAGTATATGAAATACGTTTTTTTTGTGTTACTTACTGAAGTTGTCCTAAATGAAACTTCTTCTTCTTCCTATGCCGTCCCCATTAACGGAGGTTGGCGACCACATTTTTAAAAGCTTCTCTGTCTTTTGCAACGTGGAATAATTCGTCTACAGTCATGTTTGTCCAGTCTCGAATATTTCGCAGCCATGACTTCCTC
The DNA here is from genome assembly GCA_918026665.1 of Diabrotica balteata. NCBI lineage: Eukaryota > Metazoa > Arthropoda > Insecta > Coleoptera > Chrysomelidae > Diabrotica > Diabrotica balteata. The sequence goes on along the minus strand of OU898280.1, from coordinate 77,532,163 downwards.
TTTCTACCTATTCCCTTTTTGCCATCGACTCTAGCCTGCATGATGACCTGCAGAAGACTATATTTATTATTTCTTAGTATGTGTAAAAGGTATGCAGTCTTGCGTACTTTTATCGTTCTCAACCATTTTTTGACTCGACCCATTCTTCTCAGCACTTCCTCATTGGTGACCCTGGCAGTCCATGGGATTCTCAACATTCTCCGGTATATCCAAAGTTCAAAGGCTTCAATCTTTTTAACTATTTGCGCTTTTAGTGTCCATGTTTCTACCCCGTACAATAATTGCGACCAGACGTAACATTCAACAAACCTCAGTCTCAGCGCAATATTCAGATTTTTGTCACAGAACAATTGTTTGAATTTTAAGAACGCTGCCCTTGCCATTTCTATTCGTACCCGGATCTCTTGGTCTGGATCTAATTCTGTGTTGATGTAAGCTCCCAGATATTTATATTTTGTCACTCTCTCTATTTGCTATCCACCAAGAGTTAGTTGTTCATTATTTATTGGACTCCTTGATACTATCATAAATTTGGTCTTATTTGTGTTGATGTCAAGTCCCATTTGAATGCATTCACTATTTATTGCATCTAGTAGAGTTTGTAGATCTATATTCTCAGCCATAATTACCGTGTCATCTGCAAATCTCATGGTGTTTATGATTTCTCCACCAATTCTTATTCCCTCTTTTCTTTCCTATAAGGCTTTTCTGAATATGACCTGTGAGTACACGTTGAAAAGCGTCGGAGACAAGACGCATCCTTGCCTAACCCCTCTTGCAATCGGTATATTATTTGTTTCTATATCGTTCACCTTTACTACTGCTTTCTGGTTCCAGTATATAGCCTTAATAAACTCAATGTCTTTTTTGTCTAAATTGATGTTTTTTAATTCATCTATTAACTTCATATGCTGCACTCGGTCAAAGGCCTTCCTAAAGTATATGAAGCATACATATGCACTCTTGTTATTAAATTAAATGAAACTAAAATTCTAATTAACTGAACACTTTTAATTTTATTAATAAGTTTTAAAACTTAATACACAATTTACATTGTAATAACATAAATGATGTAATATGTCGATAAAAACATTAAAATATTAATAATATTTATCATTTTCTTCCTAAAAAGCACTTTCGTTAACAAGCAAATCTTCCCAAAATTTCATACGATTTTGAGGAATATACGGTTTTAATTTGGATATAAGATTATTTTTCTGTCTAAAGTTACACCGCGACATGTATTACGAATTTGGGGTCCTGTTAGCGTGCCGTTAACATAATTCATTATAAAAATATATTTTAAATCAATAAAATAGTTTTCAAATTCTGTTTTGTAGAAAATAAATAATTTCCTATTTTAAAATGAAGACAAGCCATATATTTTAAGTAAACGCGAGAAATCAGCTTTTGTAACTTATATTTTTAGGTATAATCAGTGAAGTTAAAAAATTGTGGAAGTTGCATTTTTATTAAATTTACTTTTGACGAATTGGTTTGTTTTACCGTTTCGCAAAAATCGTCAAAATCGTATACTTTTTTTTTAAGAGCAAGCTCAACTTGGTGGTGAAATGAATCAGCGGCCATGAAAGTATGACCTGGCTCAAAAAATTTGAATATTATGTCTTCTACAGCAACTTCTGAACTGTTAACCAAATACATAAGAAAACTAAAAAGGGATCAATTTTTATTTTGGCTCGAGCAATTATCAAGCAAAACTGTTATATGTGTATTGTCCCTGTTTGCCAGAAAAAAAGCGTAGAACGCAGAAATAATGTCATCTGCCAGCAATTCCCTCATGTCACAATACAGCCAAAGGGTAGGTATTGGACTTCTTTCCGAGCGAGACAAAACTCTCATTCTATGCTACGATACGTAACGTAAAAATAATTTCCTTGAACGTTTCCAAACGAATCAGCATGATAACCTAAAAATTGAGGAAACTGCATTTAAAAATTCTATATATGTACTTCATCGAGCAATAAGACAAAAGAGGGAATGTAAAGGTAGTGGGGGTAAACATATTAATAGACAGGAAGTGCCATCTTGAGAGGCCACTTTAGACAAGGATAGACAGTCTCTTTCCTTGTTTAAGAAGTCAAATTTAGTTAGGTTATGTTATTGTTTGTCCCAACTGTCACATGAAATTTTATTTATATTGAAATCTTTTACCAATTGTGTCACTTTTTAGACTATTATAGTTAATATTTAATTAAAACTTTCTCGTCTGAAAAATATTTTATAGCTATTGTTAATAAGTGTTGGAAAATTTAAATTTAGCGCCTTTGCGTTTCCGGATATGTCCGCCATCAGAGGCCACTTTTTTGGTCTCCTTTTCATAACGATTAGATTCCCTCTTTTATCTTTTTGCTCGATGATGTACTTAAACTTATTACCTTTTGCAAAACACCAGCTACAATAATCTCATGATCTCGTTTTATTTTTTCTGCATTTTTCTGGTAATTTTTTATGGCGTTTAACGCTTTTATCTTATGAATTTTGCATTTTTTGCACAAATCACAGTTATCAACATTTTCTTCATCAGCTTCAAGAGATGTGGCTTTTTTGTGTATTTTAAATGCTTCGCAATCCCAGCACCCTTCATTTGCTAGATTGGCAAAGGATATATTTAGGTCATTAGACACAATTTTTCTGTATAATTCGTAAGAAAAATATGTATTTGGATATTTTAATCTAAAATATTTGTACATGAGTGCAATGTTTACATCACTGGAAAGGTATTTTCTATAAGGAGCGTGCTCTCTTCTGTAATGTGATATCGTTGGGTTGAATGAATTAATATGCTCATTTATTGTGTTTTTTTGCGTGCCTGTGGGCGGTTTGTCCCATCTTTTTTAGGTACTATCAATTTCAAATCTGTTTTTCGTATATTTTTCAACATTCTGTCGTTATCTTTTTCATAGCCCAATGTCGCCAAAAGAAATATCTTACAAACACGCGCATCTTCGGCTTTCTCTGATGTTAGATAGTATTTGTAGGAATACACTCTTGGTGATACTAGATTTTGAGATGTACTTCTTTGTTTCTCACTTTGTTTTACACAGCTAAAAACAAACTGTTTTTGTTGTTTTTTTTCTAATAGCCAGTATTGTTTATTAATATCTTTTTGTCTAGAATACGAAATGTTTTTAGCGCAATTGAATTTGCATTAACATGACTTTTTAACTTCATGAGCTCTTATGTAACTCCCTCTTTTTTATTTTTTCCTTTCAACAAGTGGCTCTTTAAATTTTTTGCTTTTTCTTATTCCCCCAGTTTTTGTATACAATTTACTCTCCGCTTTATCAACTGCTTTGTTTACAATGTTGAGATGTAAAACATTCTCTCTAATCAAATCATGAACCAAGTAAAATTCGTTTTCCGCTGGTTCTATATCTGATAGGTTTTCTTTGTATTCTTCTAATTCGACATTTGAAAACCTTGAATTACTTAATTCTACCTGATTAGAACTTGCAGGGGCTAGTAATACGTTGGACAGTATCTGTATGTTTTTACTGGGGGAAATAATTTGTTTAAATTTGTAACTAGAATTCGACTCGCTTCCATTTATATTATTGTCGGATTCATTGAAAGGCCCAGGTGCATAATATGGGTCATTCTCAGGTTTGGCTATATTTATTTTTTGTTTGAGCTGAATATTTAGAGCAAGAAATGCCACACGTTTACACCTATCACTGTTCCGGCTAAGTGACGCTGCATTTTTACTACTACAAACCATAATTACAATCAGTTATTGCTTATACGTAAAGTAACATTATTAAACTTATCTTTCATCCATTTCTCATAATATATATTTGCTTAAAATGCAAAAAACACGAGGATATACCCAATCTGACAATAACAAAAAGTTTTTATAATTATTTATTTGAGGTTATGTTGCATAATGTGTTTCTGTCATACTACGCAAAATTGTCCTAACTGATGCCGCTTAATATAAAATGCTAGCTTAAATAGTCCTAACTGCATTTTTAAAGTTAGAATGGACTATTTTTCTTAGTATATGTAAGATAAGACAATTTATGTTAGTGAACATGACATTTTAGTCAGTTAGGACAAACCATTTATATATAAAATCAGGCACTTAAGGTGCTTATAGGGCAATTTCATTTTGTACATACATAGATAATATGTTTACGCATACCGTGAGCCAATAAAGTTAATTTACGAAATTTTGCAGATAGGACCTTTTATGTTAGGACGGCAGAATAACTGTCCTGCATTTTATGTCTGAGTCCATTCATGAATGTTTTTTAACCAAGAAATCTGTTTTCTCCCTACAACTCTACGGTCTCCAATTATGCCTTTAAGGATCAGTTGTAGTATTCTACGCTGACTCGCAGAAGTAACCGGACACTAAATTTTTTTAGGTAAACTAAAAAGTGTTAGAAAAACTTATAATTCCAATAAATTATTTTTATCATATGTTCAAAAACAAAAAGTTAAACAAAAAAAATTCCAAAATATTGATGAGTGTAACAACAAATAAATGAATAAAAAAAATTTTCCGGAGTAATATATTTTTCAAATCAAAATTATAAAATATTTCGAAAATATGGACACTACTTTCTGGCATAGACTGGATCAAAGCTGCAATCTCGTTTAACGGTATTTGTTCCTACTCGTTTATTAGCTCCTGTTCTAACGCTACTATAGTTTCAAACCCGCTATAATTTTGTCTAACTATATTCTTATCAAGTTGCCCCACAAATGTTCTATTGGGCTAAGATCTGGAATTCTAGGAGGCCAGGCTAGAAACTGAATAGTATCATCTGTAAGGTATTATATTATCCAGCAATATGACAAAATTTTGTTCTTATAGATGTTCTGTTATGTACCTATTACATATGGTGGCATATAGCATTCTGCCCCTAACATATATGTGCTTCCACAGAAATGCTGTCCCATTATACCTCCTCTAGCAAATGATGGAATAGACCATTACTTGATGGAAATTCATTTTATATAACAATAAAACACTGAAAACTTTGTTTTCAAAACTTCCACAAAAATTTTAATATAATATTTTATCACTACAACTATTTCAGCAGAGTACCTTTCTCAAGTGATCTATTTTTGGATGTGTTTATAATTTAAAGTCTTTGCGAAATAGGTTGAGGAGGGGAGAACTGTTTGTCTCAAGTTGCTCATTCAGAATTATATCTGTGTCTTTTAATTTGTTGATTTCCATAGAGTCTAATAAAGATAGCTTAACGCCTTTATTTTGGACGTAAAGAATTTCGTCATTAAAAGAATGATTATGATCTAGAATGTGAAGTGCGTATGTAGAATCTGTTTTCCTATTATTGAAAGCCCTTTTATGTTCTGTTATACGTTTGTTAAAGGTTTTGCCAGTTTGACTGACAGCTGATTAGAACAAACAACAACTTAGACAAAATTATTAAAAACAACAAGAATCAAAATAAACAGCACTTACACATTGGTGTATACAAACTTAAATACGGCGACTGCATAATAATTTACTAATATTTTATAATATACGACTAATATATTTTTCTACCACAAATAAAAAAAAAATCAGAAAAAACTTGTTTACTTTTTCAAGTAGAATCATAATCTGCAATTATGCATGTGTCCTGATTTACCCCAAGAAGTTGATGGTGCAGGAACATTTTTATTGCCATTGACTAGATTTTTAAAGAATATTAAACACGTATATGTGTATTTCTCGAAATATTACTCTTTGCCTAATTTTCCTAGGGTATCACAATTTTTTATCCTATGATAACGCCATTTATCAACAATTCGAAAAAAATCTTTCTTCTAATAAAATTTTTTTATGTTTTATGAGGAATTCAAATCATTAATAAAAAATGGGGGTTCCTATTTAAGATTTCAAAGTTGCCCCCCTCGCCAAATCAGAGAATATGGCAGGGCAATCGCGTTAGATGTCATTCGATAGATTTTTGAAAAATATTCGAGACCGTCCCGTTTCTTTTCTCTCTCTCTCTCTCTCTCTCTCTCTCTATATATATATATATATATATATATATTATATATATATATATATATGTTGAAATGATTTCAATATGTTAAAATATATACAACTTTAATGGATTTTTATATGAGTTTGTTGTTTATGAATTTCATGAAGCCATCACAATGTGGGTTCGACTCTGAAATAAAAGAGAGAAAAAGATTAGTAAATTGTTAAATAAATTAATTTTGACTTACCTGGTATAGTGTTAATAATTTCTGAATAGTATAGTTGCCTAGTGTATAGGTGAATCGTCTAAACCTTAAAAAGAACAAAAAAAGAAGAATTTAAAAAAAATATTTAAACATAGAAATTTTAATAAACGTCAGAAAATAAACTGCTTGACAGTTTATTTGACAGTCTGTGGGAGCTAAATTAATAGGGGTTTTGTTAAATAAGAAATTACAATGATGTGGAGATGAAAAGAATAAATTAGTATTGTAATAGAATAAGTTTTATATCTAAACATTTTTTTTTTGTAAATTCCCAAATTATATGTGATTAAAGTGATTATGAGAAAGTAATGTGGCTTGACAAATATGTCAAACAGGACAGTTTTATGGTTTAAAATATTTAAATAGAAGACAGAAAAAAAAGAACGTTGGTGGCTGTTAGCAACGGATGATAAGAGGAATTGGTTTTTGGAGAGGACACCGACGAGGTTTTTTTGGACGAAGGAGAGCCCTGAAACTCTGGAATAGGTCGGGAGTGTTTTTTAACTCGTCTAATTAGAATTTAGTTTTTCCACAACAGAGATATCCAGAAATTTGTTCCAGAGAGTAAGAGAAACAATTTCACTTATAAATTATATTGGAGTATAGAAATGTCATTTAAATTGAGAAAATTAAAATTCATGAATTAACATAATTGCGATAGGCCTTAAAAAATTGAAATTATTAATGATCATTAAATTAAAAATAGAATAGTACGTACCTTAACTTCCGAAGAGAGGATTGATATTCCAGTTTCACCGATTATTTTTGAGTAGTTAGTTTCCTTTAAAGAAATCAGAACTATTTTAAAGTGAGGTTGGACAATAATTTTGGGGATCATTTGAAATTTTGATTACATTTGAATAGTCAGCAGAATAAAGTGTTCATTTTCTTTTTCTTTATAGTTCATTTAAACACTTTATAAAGTTGCAATATTTATTTAGTTTTTAGGTACTTGTAGAGAGTCTCCACATTTTGCAATACATTTTTATTGTCACGTCACTAAATCACGTTAAGACTTAAACGATTCCTATTTTTGTAAATTTTTAAAGGCAACCGAAGTTGCAGACGAATTTTATTGTTTATATTAAATTTGTTCAATATTAATAAAAAACGTGCTTCATTTGGGTTAATTTATCAAAGGTCTAAAGTAAATTTTGGTTTAATTTCTTTTTGAACTCTACCAGGAGACTACAGAGTCGATGTCACACAGTGACAGATTGCTTAGAACGAACACATAATTGAGCTAGCCGAGGTATATTAAATTAAACAACGAACCACATATTATAAAAATTACATTTATTATATAAATAAAAATTAAAATTAATAAAATACAACTATTATCAATATATATATATATATATATATATATATATATATATATATATATATATATATATATATATATAGACAGTTGAAGGTAACCGGGAATGACCCAATACTAAGAAAGCATATAGTACTATACTTATTGCAGAGAATATACAAGATCTACAGATACTTTTAGATAATGTAGTAAATGCTAGTGAGGAAAGCGGACTAACGCTTAATGCTAATACAACAAAATTTATGACAATTTCCAAAACACAACAACAAGACATTTTAAACATAAGAGGAGTTCCAATAGAAAAATTAAAAAAATACAGATATCTTGGTACAATTATTAATGAAAATAACGAGTATACAGAAGAAATAAAAATGGGAATTGGACAAGCTAGAGCAACATTTAATAAGATGAGAAAAGTATTATGCAGTAGAGACCTTAGTTTAAAACTCAAAATAAGAATATTACGTTCTTATGTGTTTTCGGTGCTGCTATATGGGGTGGAGGCCTGGACCTTAAAGAAAGAGGTGAGCGATCGACTTGAAGCATTCGAGATGTGGACCTACCGAAGAATATTAAAAATAAGTTGGGTACACCGAATAACAAATGTTGAGGTGCTCAGAAAGATGACAAAGGAATTGGAAATCATGAATACGATTAAGATAAGAAAGTAACAGCATCTCGGCCACGTTATGAGAGGGGATAAATATGTGTTGCTACAAACCATAATGCAGGGAAAAATACAGGGAAAACGAGGTATTGGAAGAAGACGCTGGCTCAACAATCTGAGAAAGTGGTATAATTGCAGTTCCGTAGACTTGTTCAGAACTGCAATCTCAAAAGTGAAAATAGCTGTGATGATTACCAACCTCCTTAGAGGATATGGTACCTAAAGAAGAAGAAGAAGAATTAGGAAAGTATATATGTTATGTAATCAGTAGACAATAGGATGTGCTTCAATAAATAGCATTGTTGTTTAATATTAAATTTTTTTATATTGTGTAAATAATTGATTAGCAAAAATTTTTTCTTAAATTATTATAACAAAAATAACAGCCTTTCAAAATAAATCAACTTACAACTAGGGAAGAATAAGGAAGAAGGAATAATAATATCTTAATTAAAAAGTTTGGCAAAAAAAATTAAAAATTTAACAGACGAAAGCGTAAACTGCTGATACTTAAAATAACTTATCTCCATCGGCAATCAAATTGTAAACGTTAAGAAGAGTCCGCATATTCGCATTTATTACATAAAACAATAGCTATCATCAACAACATACATTTAACAGAATAAACAACGTCATGCACAAATTATCGATGTTATTTCTCAAGAGAGATCACCTTCAAAGATTAATATCCCTATCTTTTTATTACTATATTTATCTGTAATCAGTCCGTCCCTGAAGCGGGGTAAGCGAAATGGGCGGACGAAATATCGACACTGTATAAGTTAATTTTTTTTTATATGAGATACGTGTAAGATTTAAGGGCAATGGGGCTGGGAACTCTTAACAGGTATTTTGCTTGTCGGTCATTTAGAATAGCTAATATAGATTTGTAATTCGTTTTCGATAATTCCAAAAGTTGGAATATTGTATATATTGCTCGATTAAATAAAACTCCAGTACAAGTATATTATCATCAAATATCATTTTTTATATTAAAAACGGTCCATATATCTTATTTACGTGTCACTATTACGTACTCTATTACGTGTCAGTATCTGTTATGATGCATTTACTTAGCATCCAAATAGTAGGTAATAATATACAATTTACTAGTAAGAGAGTAGAAATATATATATATATATATATATATATATATATATATATATATATATATACATATATATTTATATATATATATTATATATATATATATATAAATTTATATATATATATATATATATATATATATATATATAATTTATATATTATATATTATATATATATATATATATTATATATATATTCCTACTCTCTTACTAGTAAATTGTATATTATTACCTACTATTTGGATGCTAAGTAAATGCATCATAACAGATACTGACACGTAATGACTAGCACGTAATAAAAAAAATTACACTTCAGTTTTATAAAAATGTGTAATATCACATAAGCCTCGTAAGTCAGTTGGTCGAGTTACCATGGAAACGAATTAACAGACGTTATTTTGACCGATTAAAAATTATTAATCTGTCAGTGTAAATATAGTGGTAATTTAATATTTATATTATATATATAAAAAAATATATATATATATATATATATATATATATATATATAACACTGTTTTTGATGGGTTGGAGTCAATAAAAGGGGCTATTTGTTGACTATTTTTTACTCGAGCTTTCAATTGTGATTACAATTTTTATCAAGAGCTTCTAAAAAATACAAAATGTCTTAAAAAGTTGAACTAGAAATAAAATTTTTTTTGTTAACTTACCAAATAAAATTAGTTTTTTATATAAAACTACTGCTTACATAATAAATACAAAAAATATTAATAAAAAAATGCCTTATTCTAATAAATGTTTCTCTGAAAAATTTAGATGAATTTTCTTAAGAAAAAATTGAATTTATAAACAAAAATAGAATAGCTACAACCAGCCTAAAATGACATAAATACTAACTTAAAAATTTTTATTTTTGACATATTGTCAAAAATAAAATTTTGTTAAAAAATTCTTCTTTGTTAAGTAACAAAAAAGAAGAAGATTTATTCACCATTGATAGATGCCCGAAAAAATGTAACAAATACATGGAAAATTCAAAATGTGATATTTTACTGACTGCATAAATTAAATAGAAATTATATAATTATAAATTTTGCTTAAATTTTGAATTTCTGACCTTTTGTTTAAATTATTATCACTTTTGCTAATACAAACCATTTCCAAAAAAGTTCTTTTAAATTTATTACTTTCATTACATAAAATTTTAATATTATCAAAATCCATAATATGGTCTTTGTCTATTACATGCTCTGCCAAAGCACAAGATGGTTTCTTAATTCTACAATCACTCTTATGAGAAATAATGCGATTTGAGAGATTTCTTCCAGTCTCACCAATATACTCAGCTTCACACTGAGTACAAACAATGCTGTATACTACATTTGTTTGATCTAATTTGTCTATAGGATATTTATGAAATAGTTTTGATGTTCTTTGTTGCTATTTTTATATTGTCAATAACCTTTAATGTTTGTATTAATTTAGGAGTTAATGATGGTATAAAAGGTAGTGAATGATAATATATGTTTTGATTGTTGGATACAGTGTTTTGAGATTTAGCAAAAAATGGTGTTAAGTTATTTATATTTAATAAATTAGAAAAAAGCATCCTATGTAGCATATCAGGAGGATAAGGAGGATAAGAGTTTTCAATTAAAATATTTTTTAACAAATGATAATCTTCTTGTAGGTAGTCTGGATGAGAAAGTTTTAAAACACGTTCCTTTAATCCTGTTATAAGGTTCATTTTCATTTTATTTGGATGATTAGAGTAATAGCTTATAAATCTATTACTACATATGGGTTTTCTGAACCATCTAGTTTTCAACATATTGTCTGTATTTCTTACAATTCTCATGTCAAGGAATGGTAGAGAATTATCTACCTCTTCCTCAACTGTAAATTGTATATGTTGATTATGATTGTTGAAAATGTTGACTGTTTCAAAAATTTTGTGTTTAGGAAGTGCCAAAACTAGATCATCTACATATCTTTTGATAAATGGAATGAAAAAAGTGCAATTATTGATACAATCACTAATAACATCATCCATGACATAGCTACTTAGAATGGGTGAAAGACTAGATCCCATAGGGCTACCAAAAATTTGTTTATAAAAAACACCATTAAATATAAAAATATTAGAATCAAAAACAAAGTTGATGAGTGTTTTAAAATGTAATAAGTCAATATTAGTATGTTGCGAAATCTCATTCCAATGTTTTTCAACACTACTTATGATTAAATTTAAAGGTAAATTAGTAAAAAGAGATGTTACATCAAAACTAACTAAAACATAATTTTGTGGTAATTGGAAATTATTAATGAAAGAACTAAAATCAAATGAATCTTTTATGTAAAAATTGTTGTTTAAATTATAAGCATTGGTTAAGATGTCAGTGAGGAGCTGTGCTATTGGTCCATTTGGAGGGCATGGATGATGTTATTAGTGATTGTATCAATAATTGCACTTTTTTCATTCCATTTATCAAAAGATATGTAGATGATCTAGTTTTGGCACTTCCTAAACACAAAATTTTTGAAACAGTCAACATTTTCAACAATCATAATCAACATATACAATTTACAGTTGAGGAAGAGGTAGATAATTCTCTACCATTCCTTGACATGAGAATTGTAAGAAATACAGACAATATGTTGAAAACTAGATGGTTCAGAAAACCCATATGTAGTAATAGATTTATAAGCTATTACTCTAATCATCCAAATAAAATGAAAATGAACCCTATAACAGGATTAAAGGAACGTGTTTTAAAACTTTCTCATCCAGACTACCTACAAGAAGATCTTCATTTGTTAAAAAATATTTTAATTGAAAACTCTTATCCTCCTGATATGCTACATAGGATGCTTTTTTCTAATTTATTAAATATAAATAACTTAACACCATTTTTTGCTAAATCTCAAAACACTGTATCCAACAATCAAAACATATATTATCATTCACTACCTTTTATACCATCATTAACTCCTAAATTAATACAAACATTAAAGGTTATTGACAATATAAAAATAGCAACAAAGAACATCAAAACTATTTCATCTTTATATTCCAAAACTAAATATCCTATAGACAAATTAGATCAAACAAATGTAGTATACAGCATTGTTTGTACTCAGTGTGAAGCTGAGTATATTGGTGAGACTGGAAGAAATCTCTCAAATCGCATTATTTCTCATAAGAGTGATTGTAGAATTAAGAAACCATCTTGTGCTTTGGCAGAGCATGTAATAGACAAAGACCATATTATGGATTTTGATAATATTAAAATTTTATGTAATGAAAGTAATAAATTTAAAAGAACTTTTTTGGAAATGGTTTGTATTAGCAAAAGTGATAATAATTTAAACAAAAGGTCAGAAATTCAAAATTTAAGCAAAATTTATAATATATAATTTCTATTTAATTTATGCAGTCAGTAAAATATCACATTTTGAATTTTCCATGTATTTGTTACATTTTTTCGGGCATCTATCAATGGTGAATAAATCTTCTTCTTTTTTGTTACTTAACAAAGAAGAATTTTTTAAACAAAATTTTATTTTTGACAATATGTCAAAAATAAAAATTTTTAAGTTAGTATTTATGTCATTTTAGGCTGGTTGTAGCTATTCTATTTTTGTTTATAAATTCAATTTTTTCTTAAGAAACTTCATCTAAATTTTTCAGAGAAACATTTATTAGAATAAGGCATTTTTTTATTAATATTTTTTGTATTTATTATGTAAGCAGTAGTTTTATATAAAAAACTAATTTTATTTGGTAAGTTAACAAAAAAATTTTATTTCTAGTTCAACTTTTTAAGACATTTTGTATTTTTTAGAAGCTCTTGATAAAAATTGTAATCACAATTGAAAGCTCGAGTAAAAAATAGTCAACAAATAGCCCCTTTTATTAACTCCAACCCATCAAAAACAGTGTTATATTTTTTTCCAAACGAGTCACAAGTACTTCTTTTTTCTTACTCTTATATATATATATATATATATATATATATATATATATATATATATAACACTGTTTTTGATGGGTTGGAGTCAATAAAAGGGGCTATTTGTTGACTATTTTTTACTCGAGCTTTCAATTGGACGTAGTTAAGCAGAAAACGTCCAACCCAAAAAAAGTGATTGTTGGGAAATTGAGTTTAAAAGATTTTAGTGTGCCCTAGCTAAACTATGCATAATTTATTCGCCTGGCAATGATTTTAAGATAATGATATTCATCTCGTAGGCACCTCGTTTGTAATTTCTTTTAAATGTAAGTTTCAATGAAGTTATTTTGAAAATTTTAGGTTGGACGTTTTTAACAAAAAACAAAAATCCGAAAAAAATTTCGATAAAACATACTTATGTGGGTTGGAATCTTTCAGATAAATAAATAATGTCATATTTTTATAAAAATTTTAATGATCCAAAGAAACAAAATTACAATGATTTTCTTATGTAAATGTAAATTTAAAAAAAGTTTTAATTATTGTGGGTATCTACCTCAAAATCTAGAACTGGAACATTAAATCCATCAACGTCTTCGACTACATTAGCACTTGTAAAATTTTCATAAAACGGTTTAGCGTCTGAAGGAATTAGATGTAAATAGCTTTTAATATCGTTAATTTTATCCTCTGACAGGGGTTTACCATTGGGCCAGAGTTGCATAAGCAGCGCCGAAAAGCTCTCTGTATTTAATCGTCCTCGTCGCTCAATATCCAAACATACACTTTCATCGCCAAAATAACTAGGTTTCATAAAGATGTGGTAAGGATTTTCTTTTGTTAATATAATTTGTTTTGTCTCCAACCAATTTATTTTTTCTTTATTGGTGCCAACTTTTCTGTTTATTGTGGCCTTCTCGAGCTGGTGGGTACTCAAAAACCATTCCTTTTTCATTTGTGTAGCTGTTATTGGAGACTTTTTACGACATGAATTTATTATATTTATATAGTCTAAAGGTGTATATATTCGTTCTTGACGTTTGAGTTGACATTCTATATCCCCAAAATCTTTATCATTTGGTAGAAAACTATGGCCGGAAATCAGGAATTTAAATGTTATAGTTTTTATATTATGGCTGGTTTGAAGAAGACTGGCCATGAGGAGTGTTATTTTAATATTACGGTTCTGGCCTCCACAAGAATCAGACCACAATATAAGATGTTCAACAGTACTTTCTATGTTTTCTAAATATTTTACAATACAGGAACCAACCTCCTGAGCTCCTCTTCCAGCAGTTCCTTCAAGCCATACATAGGAATAACTCTTATTACGTTTGCCTGAAAATACACCGAGATTATACAAGCAAACTTGCCTCTTATAATATATTACATTGGTTGGAATTTTGGGTAAAGGTAGAGTTTTTTGAAGATCGTATGTTAAACACTCTACATTATCCTCATCTTTAGCTCGTTTTAAATCTGCCTTTAATGTTTCTCGTGATTTTTGGGCCAAATCCTGATGAGTGTCGAGTTCAATTTGTAAAAGTTGCTTTTTATGATCATCCGTTTCATTTTCTAGTTTTATTTTAAATGAATCACATACCTGGCATGTGTCCTTCTTGGGAACATTAAATCTCAAATTAAATTTTTCGTAAAAAATCCTCTTATAAATACCAAATTTCACAGGGTTTTGAACTTCAGATTTGTATAGATCATAAATCTTTAATAATGAGAGATGTGCCGGTAAAAATAATGCAGACGTGTTTTCACGACAGTAGTGCGATATGTACTTAGGCAGTTTATTGATCTGGTTGATTATTTCCTGAATTTTATTTTCAGGGACTTTGTTTAAACCACCTTGTTTTCTACCTCTTTGATCAAGAATTGGAGCACGATTGTTTACCTTTCTCAGAGCTGTTGTTACTCTTGACGGAGTTATTCTAAGACTATTGATAAACATTTGCCTACAAATACGCTGATTAAGTAAGGAATATTGTCTGGAATACAGACGTCTTTCAGTGTTTCTTCCATACATTCTTTTTTTCGGCATTTCGTGGATATTATTGGCAATAAAGATAGTTTGGGCATTATAAGACCCAAGACTCCAAAAACGATCAAATTCTTGTTTTCGTGACTCTGTAGAAATCAACTCAGAACATTTCATCGGGCAGTTACAATTGTAGTCATATTGAAATTCTTTAGCAGCTTTCAATTTTCCTTTGTAGTCAATGTAAGATTCATTTTTGTTCCTATTAATCTTTGATGTTGCTCGCGTCATTGCAAATTTCTTTTTTCTACCCTTCTTTGGACGACCTGATGTACTGGCTAAAAATGGATTATCATCACAACTTTCATTGTTATCGGAACTCTCTTCATGTGACGATGGTATAAACATATCAGAGGAACCGCTACTAAAGACATCACTTATTGACATATTCTGTAAGAATAAAAAGGTAGGTATTATTAGATAATATTTTAAATAAAAATTTCAAAAAATTATAGAAAGCGTCTATTTTAATTAAAGAAGTTAACTTTTAATCAATTACCAGGTACCAAAAAATAAAACAAATTCAATTCATTCAAATTAATCTTTTTCATAAAGTTTACTATAGGTACTCATCGAAAAATAATTTTCATATGCTTTACATTATTGTATAATTACTTTAATCAATAATAATTGATGATCATAATAATAGGTATCAATTTAACATTGGTATAATAAGATTAATACATATGTGTTTACAAAATTGTGTGTACCTAAGGAAGTTGTATTTTTTCTTTTAGATTGTAACAATAGGTACATCAAAGTTTAGTTTTCATTAAATAGAAATAATATAGCGAATAGCATTATAAAGCATTTTACTAAACAGTATAGGTACAAAGATTTAATACTTACATCATAATCATCAACAGAATCTATGGTAGAAGCTGATTCAAAACATCCAGTTTTCTCGTTTAAAACCATTTCACGAATACGACTATTGGATGACGATGGTTCGCTGTGACGGTAGAATTCTGTCACATTGGTATCATCCATATTCTACAATATATTTAAATTATGTAATGATGTATAAAATGCATTTATTTTAAAAATTTAGTAAACAACATAAACTTTTAGAAGCCGTGTCTTATAAACTGATTATTTTTTCGTGATTTTCGGCCAGATTAAAGAAATACCACAAAACTCTATTTTCTTCTATTTTCTTTATTTTTTTTTTAAGATTTAGTAACAAAATAAATTGAAACGTCGTAAAAAAAAGAGAGTTTTGTGTTATTTCTTCAATCTGGCCGAAAACCACGAAAAAATAATCAGTAAACAACATATAGTTATTTTTTAATAAAAAATTTCCGACTTACCTCAACATTGGTAATATTTGAATCAAATTCCACGCTAGACATTACACTATTTGTTTGGTTTTCCATAAGTTTTGCTAGCTCACACATGTATTTGCTTCTTTTCGACATAATTATTATTAAATAAGTATTTTTAAACCCGAACAGTCAGAAAAATCAGACACAACTGAATAAAAAGAAATGTTTATCAATACATAGGCACATTTACTTAAAACTAAAGGAAAGTGATTACTATGCTTAAGATGAGTACCTATAATAAATTAATTTTTATCGACCAAGTTCCAGGGTTTATACGCACAAGGCACGTTTTAAACATTAATAGGGCACATTCCCGTAATAAAATTTTATTATCGACCGAAATCGAAGATTCAAACTACTTTTAACATATTAATGAAATAGTAAACGTAAAATGATACCAAGTGGTTTGGACGATTTCTGATTATACTCTTATTTTTAACAAGTATACCGAAATTTATAAGTAGAAAACATCCAATTCACTTGGATGTTTTTAACACAAAAAAATGCACAGTAGTTTTGTTATCGCATGGAGCGTTAAAGTGATCCAACCCACTTAGCCTGTTTTAACCACTCTTTTAACACGATTACTTAGATCGACATACATTTTTTAGAAAAAATTCAACCCACTTGGATTTTTTATTATCAATGAAAATCTCAGTTAACCTAGTTTGTGGGTTAGAACTTTGACGATTATTAAAAGAGTATGTAATGTTTTCACTTGGACGGTTTCTGCATATTATAAAGCAAGAAATTATATGCTCGCTGGTGTAAAGAACTCATTTTTAACAATTTGTGGGTTGGACGTTTTCTGCTTAACTACGTCCAATTGTGATTACAATTTTTATCAAGAGCTTCTAAAAAATACAAAATATCTTACAAAGTTGAACTAGAAATAAAAAATTTTTTGTTAACTCACCAAATAAAATTAGTTTTTATATATAAAACTACTGCTTACATATTAAATACAAAAAATATTAATAAAAAAATGTCTTATTCTAATAAATGTTTCTCTGAAAAATTTTGATGAAGTTTCTTAAGAAAAAAAATTGAATTTGTAAACAAAAATAGAATAGCTACAACCAGCCTAAATGTCATAAATATTTATCTTCTTTTCCCGTGTAAAGTTACTAATTTTATTAGAAATATTTATGAGCTAAAATGATGTTTGCTCTGTTTCCTTTCTTGAATAATAAAATGACCTCGGAGTTGTACCATTCTTGAGGAATCTTTCCTTCATCAATTACTTTATTAAATAAAACATTTAATACCTGTTCCATTTTTCTGCCACCAATTTTCAACATTTCAACTGTAATCTTATCCTCTCCCGGACATTTATTCGTTTTAAGTTGATTTAGGGCCATTCTTATTTCATAGTCGGTTATGTCCGGTATTTCTTCTGAGCCGGTGTTAATTATTGTTCGTTGAGTACGTCGTTGTTGTGGTTGTGTATTTACCGAGTATAGTTTAGTGTAGAATTTTTCAATGGCCTCGCTTATTTCCTTTCTGTCTCTGACGGTGACGTTTTTCTCATTTTTTATTTCTGTGATTTTTGTTGTGCCGCTTGAGTTTTTTGCTTTCAGTACTTTCATGTTGCAGTTATCTTGTATTATATTTTTTATTAGATTGTTATTATAGTTTCTATGATCGTTCCTGATTTCTTTCTTCACACTTTAGAAATGAAACACAATATTTCTAAGTAGAAAAAACTCAGCGTCAGAGTCTTTTACGGTTTGGTGTGAAAATTGCCGAGTCCTCCAAATGAGGAGCTCGACGGCTACTCCTTGAGAGTAAAACCACGACTACTAGCGAGATCC
Organism: Diabrotica balteata; assembly: GCA_918026665.1. NCBI lineage: Eukaryota > Metazoa > Arthropoda > Insecta > Coleoptera > Chrysomelidae > Diabrotica > Diabrotica balteata. The sequence goes on along the minus strand of OU898280.1, from coordinate 77,513,738 downwards.
GAAAATGTCCTATATTTAAAATATTTTTAACTTTTATATGAAACCTTTTCATTTCTCGACCAATTAAAATAATTAAAAAATTTAAAAGTTTAAAGAATTAAATCATTTAGCGAAAGCCGCTATCGCTGTATGTATTAAATGGCCAACTATATGGCCTAGGAGACAAATTCGTTAAACTTCCCGTGCTCGAATTGGTATCACTAAAGTGTTATGATCATTTCGGCCTATCCCAGCCATCGTCAGACACTTGGGCTGATACAAATTCAAACTCGGAAAGTAAAACGAATGTCTCCCAATCTTCACTACCGTGTAGTTAGCTTATAAAGGCGCCCTCTATTTTGAAGGCCGTGAACGAATCGATATGAATAATCGTTTTCTGTATCCTTTATGCTATGCGAAATGTGTAAAGAATTAAATCTTTTAGCGAAAGCCGCTATCGCTGTATGTATTAAATGGCCAACTAATTTAAAAGTTAAAAAAGGGAGGACTAGGCAAAGTCGAGGCGCGTGATTCGTGCGCCTGGACGTCAAGCATATATACTTTCTGAAGTAGCGATTAGGGATTTCCAGGTCAGGGAGGGGCCAACGGGAAAAATAAGGGGCGGGGCGATGCGTCTCGAACGTGAACTAGTCGCGTCCGAGAACATCCTCCCTCCTCTGGAGACTCTGTGGCCGGGAAAAAATTTATTTATATAAAAATATTTATAATACCAAAATTGTGTATACAATGATAAGGAAAATACATAAAAATGCATGAAATATATGAAAGAAAAATACATGAAAATGTAAATAACGTAAAAAATTGTCTTTGGAAAAACTCACAACACAGCGCTAATAGGGAGGTCGGTGGTGTCGACGGCATCTCCGGCTCCTACAGGTCCATTCTCGATCGGTGTACCAACTTCTTCGACGGGTTCGTCTTCTTCTCGGCCGTCCGGATCCCATCTGCCATATCCGACGGGGTTTCGTAGGGTACCAGCGTGCCGAAGCCTACGTGGTCGTCCAACCACTTTCGGTAGGGGGGCGATGACTGGGTCTACTCCGGGACTTTCATCGGCATCTGGGGCTTCTAACTTTGAAGAAGACTGGCTCGTCAAAGGCGCCTGCACGTCGAAGGCATCAGGTCTGCAGAAGGCCTCGATGTCGGGGAGTGTTAGTTAACACTCCGTGGTTCTCCCCATTCTTCTCTTGACTTCAACCCATGTTGAAGTCAATGGTGTGCTGACTTCTGCTGCGAGTTGAGCTGGGTCGTGGGATCGGAATAATCCATTTTGTTGGGCGCCATGTCACCTCGGGGTAAATGGAAAGGGTCTTGCCACCTTCTGTACCACCGTGTGCTCTGTAGAGGGGCTTCGAAAACATCGTGAGCTCCTCTACTTTTGTCCATTTTCAGGGTATGGATTTCAAAATGTTTTGTTTCCTGATGGCTCGTCTTAATAAAGACGAGAGATTTCTTACATGACAAATATCTTACATGATAGTTGTCGAAATAAACATCAGGTTTGTTGTCTTCGATGTCTTGCCTTGAAAAAGGCAAGTTATTTCTTACATGACCAAATATACATAGGTCGAAATAAAACACCAAAAATACAGTAGAAATAATACTCAGCCACAGAGTATGGAAAGCTAAAATGGAAGCAGAGCCCCGAGGGCACTAAGCTCTCGGAGAGCCCGTGAAGGACTGAACTGATTGACCTGAAAATCGCCTAATTTTATACTTTCTGAAGTAGCGATTAGGGATTTCCAGGTCAGGGAGGGGCCAACGGGAAAAATAAGGGGCGGGGCGATGCGTCTCGAACGTGAACTAGTCGCGTCCGAGAACAATGGCATAGTATATTGGAGAATATTTTATACGCTGCATTTAGGAGCGTAATTCCTCGATAGTTAGAGCATTCAAAGACACCCTTTTTGTGTATGGTGCAAAGTATTCCAATATTCCAATCACTGGGTAGGGACTTCTGTATCCATATTTCTTTTATAAGCTGCTGTAGCGCTATTATGATATCGTGGCCACCTTATTTATATAATTCAGCTGGAAGATTATCTATTCCGGGTGATTTGTTTCTGGCTAGTTTATTGACAGCGTCTTTAACTTCCAGGATCGTTGGTGGATTCTCCTCCCTCTCGTCTTTATTAGGTTTTCTTCTATGAATATTTTTATCTCTACTATAATTGTATCAGCTCATATCTGCTTGTTTTTTGTCCGTTTAATTTCTAGCATTATATTTATCTTCTTACGTCAAAACCGTTGTTTGTGCAATTAAAATTATTAGTTGTATTAGTATTATTTCTAATCTTTCGTATCTGAAAAATGTTTATCGAACGTTGTCAGGTATATTATATGTGGCATATTTACCAAAGTTCCAAGGAAGAGTAATAGTTAATAAAAGATATGCAGTAGATCAATTATCAACAGTATAACGGACGTAGAACTGACGGTTACAGAGAAGAAAAAAACTGAAAAATAACAGAATCCAGATTAGACAGTTTTTGAGCTATCCTAGTTTAGAGATTTGATGTCTATTCTGACGTCAAACGTTGCTACGCCTTTTCATAGAAGGTCATATAGTTCTTTCTTTTAGCTTACAATGTAGTACTTGGTGGGATATTCGATTTTATTTTATTATGTTTACGTGTATTTGTAAATGTATATTTACGTCATTTGTTTTGTATTTTTATATTTTCTTACTGATTGAGTAAATATTTAGTTCCTTTCTTACTATTTATGAAGTCTTGTAATGACTCGCACCCTTATGAGAAATCCTATTTCCCTAGTTTTAAGCCAGAATTATCCCTTTGCATGATTTCTCAGCTTTTACATCCATATAATAGAGTAGTTGTGGTTATTTTCTTATAATTTTTTTCTCATCATTTCTAGCTTTGTTACTCAATCTTCTGTAAATTGTTTTTAGCATATATATCGAAACATGTCAATTTAGTTATCAACATCTGTATCTTTATCAAAATCTGATGAAATTTATGATCTAATGAAGAAAGATAAGGAAATTAGAAACCAAGAAAAAATAGTTCAGACTGCAAAATATCATGCGTTAAAAACATAAGATAATTTATCCACAAACAACCGAATATCTTTACTGTTAAGCATGCTAAAAGAATATGCACTACAAAAAAACAATTAAATATTTTTTCACACTTTTTGACACTTTTGTCACTAGGCCCAATGCTTGAACAAGAAAACCTTTAAAAAATCAGCACATTACTAGAAAGAAACACCAGATCATAGTGTTCGAAACTGCTACTCACCTCTAGTTTCTGCACCGATGCGATGAGTACATAAAAGGCAAGAGCGTGAGAGGTATACATAAATACGGTTCTTTATGTTACGGGATAGCGGATAATTTGCTGAAACTTATGGTTATAAATTTTTCACGATTTTAATTATAATAAAATTGCTATGAAATAATTAATTTATTGTTACTGGCTGTACGAGTGGTTTTTTTTAAGTTAAATAAGTCGATAATTCAAAATTATTATCATGTTAACCTTAGAGGCCGGGGTAGAACTAAATGTGTTCTCGTCAACGAGCGATCCTTAAAGCGATATCATTAACGACAATGTTTTAAAGATAGAACTGCCCGTATTGAAAACTAAAGCACAGTTCTTTTTCATGCAATATATACTTACCTCTTTGCTATTTTCAAAAACGGTGATAAAAAGATGATTTTTTATGCTTCATGATGAATTACAAAAGTACAGAGATACTCATAACGGTTCCAAAAGATTGTCTTTTGTCTATTATAATCGTATAATCACGTCTATAATTTGCACAATAAATTAATACTGATCTCAACTGTCTACTGAGCAAATAAAGCTGTTCCTCATTTCAAGGTTTAGACATTTGTTGCCTATTCCGGCATTAAACTTAATCCCCTTTTTTCAATACGAGTCCTTCTCGCCTTTTTTTCTATCGATTTGTAACTATTCGTTTAAACCCAGATATGCCCATTAGGTCTTCTTCTGATTTTAATTATTTTTTTTCTTATAATGGGTTAATTTAGGGTAAACTAAAATATATTAGACGAAAATAAAATTTATTTTTTTGATTAATATACTAATTTTTGGGCATCCTATATGCAGGACGATGGGCGCTTAAGGGTACCTACATTAACTATACACTTTTTCTATGGTATATAAAAAACATTTGACGTGGAGTCCTTTGTCGCATTCTGAACATCTGGTGGTTGTTTTCTCATGGAAATGTGCACAGCGTATTTGCCTATTTTGAGAAATTACCAAATGAACCATATTATCAGACCTTATGTCTAAACCTTCGGTGGATAACTTATAACCTTTCGAATTTGCTTCATTTTTTTTTTAATTTGGTATTAATAGCGCAGTGGCTACTCGTTTTCGAAATTTTAACTTATTTAGGTTACCATCTTTGTCTATGCAACTACCAAGCATTTTGCAGAGCTACATCAATACAGTTTACCTCCAGCTGAAAATACCATTTCTTGCCCCTCAGTGAAATTCTATAACGGCTCAAATTTTGGTCACATCTGTCTACTTCTCCCATATTTGCATTAGAAGAATATCTTGAAACCGGTGAAAGTGACATTGCGGACGAACTTCTCCTGAGCCTTGATGTAGCAAGGAGGAAGAAATGGACAAATGAAGTCGAATCGTTAGATTTCAAAAAGTCTAGCCGTAAAGCGTGGTCGCTCCTAAGAAAACTCGGAAGTGACAAACTGGCAACACGACAAATCCACGACTTCAAGTCTAATAAAATTGCATCACATATAGTTGCCACCTCCAGAGGAGCATGTGATAAAAAGTTTACCACTACTATAAAAAGTGAGCTTAAACATCTAAAAGCTGCCTGTCCATCAGATACAGAGTACTCCACACCGTTCACTCCAGAAGAAGTCTCAAACGCCATCAAAGACATTAAACCTAACAAAGCTCCTGGTACACACGGTATACCTCCCGAATTCCTAATCCATTGTGGGAAATCTGCAAAAACCTGGTTGTCTAAATTCTATACAGATATACTCAAAACAGGTAACCTACCAAACCTCTTTAAACAAACAAAAATCATAGCCATCCTGAAATTAGCCCCAAAAAATCATAGCCCCATCGCTTTACTCAGTTCAGCTTACAAGCTCCTCGAAAGACTGGTCCTGAACAGAATCGGCCCAAAGCTACTTAAAAAAATACCAATTGAACAAGCAGGATTCAGGCCTACACGAAGCACCACTGACCAAGTGCTCTCTATAACTACCTACATAGAGGCAGGTTACCAAAGAAAACTGAAGACGTCTGTAGCATTCATCGATTTATCGGCTGCCTATGACACGGTTTGGAAAGATGGCCTCATCTATAAGCTCCTTGGAATAATCCCCTGCAAAGCAACCGCCCGACTCATAAATACTGTGCTGAGCAGTAGAAACATCCATGTAACCATGGGAACTACAGTGAGCAAACAGAGAACGCTTAATAATGGCCTCCCCCAGGGCTCCGTACTTGCACCGCTGCTATTTAGTATGTATATAGCTGATATGCTCCCTACCAGATCTAAAAAATTGGATATGCAGACGACTGGGCACTTGCAACTCAAAGCTCCTTAATACAAAACTCCGAGGCAATCCTAACGGAAGATCTGGAACGCCTGGACTCGTATACTCCGCAGCTGAATACTGCTCTCCTGTTTGGCTGAATAGCGTTCACACAAAAATTATAGATACCCAGCTCAATGTCGCCATGCGTCTCATATCTGGAACGATCAAGTCTACACCTGTGGAGTGACTTCCACTACTGAGCTATATACCTCCACCTAATCTTCGTCGTCAGCATGCTCCGCTTAGAGAATTTCAAAAGCTGCTTAACAACCCGCAATTACCTATACACACATATGTCGCCGACGCTAATTCATATCGATTGCCCTCCAGAAAACCTCCAACTAGAGATGCAATAAACTTGAGTTCCAACAATTTCCAAATGAACTCCCAGTGGAAGAACATGCAGAGCGACAAACCGAACCTACTAATGAGAAACACACCATGCATCACAGAAACTCCACCAGGTTTTGACCTCCTCCGAAAATCATGGTCAACTCTTAACAGGATAAGAACGGGTCATGGAGTCTGCGCAGATTCCCTTTATAAATGGAGGATGAGAACCTCTGCTGAGTGCGACTGCGGCGCCGAGAAACAGACCATCCAGCATATGATTGCCGAATGCCCTCGGAGGAAGTATTATGGAGATCCTCTAGACTTCGCCTCTGCAACACCAGCGTCGATTGAATATATTAATACATTAGATATTAGATTGTAACATATATGTGATAATGTTGTGTATCAAATTGCCATACGCTAAATAAAAAAAAAATAAAAAATATTTGCATTATACAAATTTACCAGATGTGGCTGCCAGACCTAAAATATGTATTGTAAAATGTCCTGAAACTAAGCATGTTGTTGAAAATAAAAACTAAATGCGTTTGTAATAATAATCTAAAAAACTATAACTTCCCTGAATATTTGGTGGTTCTTTTCGTGAAAATTTTTTCACCCTATGTAGGAGGTTTACGCCTACTGCATACAGGGTGACAATGTTGTTGCCATGCCACTTCACGACAATAATGTTCTGGTTTTCTGTTTTTTTTTTAATCGAAAATGCCTCAAGCTTCTTTTTTCATTTCTTTTGAGTTTATTAGAGGCCCTTTAGGTATGCGATTTTCAGGTACTGTGCCGGTTGCGTTGAAAGTTTTCTCCGATAACAATTCTAACAAAGATAACGTGGAAAAGAAATTATCAAAAAATAGGTGCATCCGTTTATTAGGAGGACGTTTCATATTCTTTCACTGATGGGCCATCTTTGTCAACTTCTGTATTACAGAAAAAGTTTTGACTTGTATTATATTTATGAAAATTTATTTCTACAGGCGCTCTAAGCTGTTTAACAGGTAGATTATTTATGGTAAGTGTGTCTTCTTCACCAGAATCTTTGTCAACTTGAGAATCCGTGACATTTTCTGGCGGATAAATAGTCAATGACTCAACGTTCTCTATCATATCTTAATTGTCCTCCAGCATAACCAGTGCATCATTTAGAGAAAAACCCCTGGAAGTGTAAATATACAATAGATATGCTAAATTATTGATATATTTTGTATAAAAGCATGTAATTGACGCAAAAATAAAGTTCTGTATGTAGTACTGTTATGTGTTCAACGTCCTACATGTAGGACGCTGTGGAAAAGAGGTTCAAAAATATATCATAACATGTCTGTACATTACTTTTGTTCCTATAATGCTAATTGCAAAATATACTTCTTTTTACGTTAAAATGCACATCCCAAAATATTATTCATATAGTTTTAAAAATGAAAATTTTGCTTATCTTGCGAACGAAACACCATACTCGGCCATTTTTAAATTTACACAATTTTTGATGTTAACTATACTGAGGTTAACTATAAATATACTTATAAACAAATATTATGGTGTAACTTATAGTCGTTTTTATTTTATTAGGTACATCGGGTAGTTCCTCCAGATCGATTACCTGTAGGATCGGACTTGCTTCAGGCGTTCTATATATAGGACGTTGGGCATATCTTGGTTAATTATTTGGTTTTAATACACTTTATTTGTTCTTTATTTGATTGATTCCATTTTGTTCTGTATTTCTTTATTATCTCATTGTTTGTGTAGATATTCAGTTATTATCTTACGTCTTTGTTTTTTAAGATTTTATAAAGGTTTTTAATCGATTTTTGTCTTGTTCTTCCATGAACTAATGAATCAGAATAATATTTGTAGTTTATTTAATTTATTGTAAAATATATCTATACAGACATACCTTAACATCTGATTACATATTAATAACATCATAATAATAATCCCATGCTAATATAGGCGACGTACTAGATCAATATCAAACTTATCAAAGCTTAAACATATATATTATCATCATCATTATTCCGCCATTTCTGCCCACTGCTGAATATAGGTCTTCTTTAAATTCTTCCACATATTCGTCGCTTTAACTGGTTGGTGGTCTACTTCTACATCTTTAATCTTAATAGGTTAAATAGGGGGTTAGATACTCCCATATTTTCCAATATACCCCAGAGAGAGTAGCATTTTCCTGAATCGAAAGTTTTGGGGAATCTATGAAACAGAGCAGCATTGGTATGGTGCATTCCGTAGCTGTCTCTATTATCTGCCTGGTGTTCAGTATCTGCTTCCGCGTTCTTTTTCCTGGTAAAAATCCTCATTGTTCTTTGATTATCTCTGAAATCAGAAAGTTCTTTAACCGTTCCTTGATTACATGTAGCATGATTTTGCTTGCATTAGGAATGAGGGCAATGGTCCTTTAATTGCTGCATGGATAGGATAAAGGTCGATTCGCAACAGTCATCATACCAATCACCTGTGATCCATATCATGTTGCACATGTCCAGTATTACATCTACTCTAATTTTCTTTTTATTTACTCTACTTTAATCCTTTTTATGGATAGGATAAAGGTCGATTCGCAACAGTCATCATTTTAATCACCTGTGATCCATATTATGTTGCACATGTCCAGTATTACATCTACTCTAATTTTCTTTTTATTTACTCTACTTTAATCATTTTTATGGATAGGATAAAGGTCGATTCGCAACAGTCATCATTTTAATCACCTGTGATCCATATTATGTTGCACATATCCAGTATTACATCTACTCTAATTTCGTTTTTTTAGAGTCGTAACTTCTATGATATTAATCCCTGGGGTTTTTTGTTTCCTAGTTGGTTGACAGCCTTCTCTACTTCTGCTCGTAAAATGATTGGTTCTGCACTTCTGACTACAATGTTTGTTATTTTCTGAAACTAATGCATCTTTTGAAATGCCTTTGTATAATTCTGAGCAGTCATTTTTTTAAGTCTCTACAATGCTCGCTATATCGGTTTTTACTTCATCATTATGGCCTTAAATGGCTTGAAGTTATGACTTGAACTCTAGGGTTATTTGTTAAAATTTTTTAAATAGATCATGACTTTCACGATGGTTTGCATATTGTACCCACCTCATTACCTCAAGTTCCATCCACAAACATTACCTTTGTTTGTTTGTTTGTATATATTGAAAAAGTTGTATTTTATTAATTTTATTTTTATTTATAATAAATGTTGTAATTTTTAAAATATGTGGTTCGTTGTTGAATTTAATATATACCTCAGCTAGCTCAATTATGTGTTCTTAGCAATCTGTCACTGTGTGACGTCGACTCTGTAGTCTCCTGGTAGAGTTCAAAAAGAAATTAAACCAAAATTTACTTTAGACTTTTGATAAATTAACCCAAATGAAGCACGTTATTTATTAATATTGAACAAATTTAATATAAACAATAAAATTTGTCTGCAACTTGGGTTGCCTTTAAAAATTTATGAAAATAGGAATCGTGTTAATCTTGTGGTTTAGTGTCGTGACAATAAAAATGTATTACAAAATGTGGAGACTCTCTACAAGTACCTAAAAACTAAATAAATATTGCAACTTTATAAAGTGTTTAAATGAACTATAAAGGAAAAGAAAATAAACACTTTATTCCGCTGACTTTCAACTTGCATTCAAATATAATCAAAATTTCAAATGATCCCCAAAATTATTATCCAATCTCACTTTAAAACAGTTCTGATTTCTTTAAAGAAAACTAACTACTCGCAAAATAATCGGTGAAACTGGAATATCAATCCTCTCTTCGGAAGTTATGGTACGTACTATTCTATTTTTAATTTAATGATCATTAATATTTTCAATTTTTAAGGCCTATCGCAATTATGTTAATTCATGAATTTTAATTTTCTCAATTTAAATGATAGTTCTGTACTCCAATAATAATTTATAAGTAAAATTGTTTCTCTTACTCTCTGAAACAAATTCTGGATATCTCTGCTGTGGAAACCGTGGAAAAACTAAAATTCTAAGTAGACGAGTTAAAAAACACTCCCGACCTATTCCACAGTTTCAGGGCTCCCCTTCGTCGAAAAACCCTCGTCGGCTTCCAAAAAACCAATTATCCGTTGCTAATAGCAACCAACGTTCTTTTTCTTTTCGTCTTCTATTTTTTTTTAAACCATAAAACTGTCCTGTTCTGACACATTTGTCAATCCACGTTAATTTCTCATAATCACTTTAATCATATCTAATTTGGGAATTTATAAAAAAAAATGTTCAGATATAAAACTTATTCTATTACAATGCTACTACAATTTATTCTTTTCATCTCCATATCATTGTAATTTCTTATTTAACAAAACCCCTATTAATTTAGCTCCCACAGACTTGCTTGACAGTTTATTTTCTGACGTTTTTTTAAAATTTCTATGTTTAAATATTTTTTCAGAATTCTTCTTTTTTGTTCTTTTTAAGGTTTAGACGATTCACCTATACACTAGGCAACTATAAATACTATTCAGAAATTATTAACACTATACCAGATACGTCAAAATAATTTATTTAACAATTTACTCTTCTTTTTCTCTCTTTTATTTCAGAGTCGAACCCACATTGTGATGGCTTCATGAAATTCATGAACAACACACTCATATAAAAATCCATTTAAGTTGTATCCTTTTTAACATATTGAAATCATTTCAATATATATACATATATATATATATTATATATATATATATATATATATATATACGTCTTCATATCAAGGCGAGATCCGATTAAATCGAGGACAACCCGAGATCCACCAATAGGAAATTAATTAATGGAGTATATTGTTCATAACTATCTTTATAATTAACATATTAATCATGGCACACTTAGAGGGGAAAAGATTTTTGAATTTAAATTTTTTTGATAAATTTACAACAAAATGAGATCCGTAGCTGAAAAGGGAAGGGGAAGACTTATATACGAAATTTTAGATATTTACAGATCAACGCGAGATCAGACACTGTTGCCAGCTCTAAAGAATATTAGTCAAGCGACCGGAGCTCGTGTTGTATTGCATATTTCCTACTCAAACATTAAAGTAATTTGCGGTTATTTTATATTTTATGTTTTGTATTTTAAAAATATTGCAAGGGCAGCGGTCAGTTGAAGTAGTAAAACAAAATTCAAAGATAACAGAAGCTAAGTAATGATTATAATTTTTATGTATATTATTAAATAATTCAACATAAACTTTATAAACCGAATTACTAAAATGCTCTGTTTTATTGAATTTGTGAAATCTATTCTCAAAGCTCTTTTTATTTATTATTTATGTACAAAATTAATAAGGGGAAATTATTTAAACTAAACAGTTTATCTGTATAACAAAAGCTATCATTTTGACATTTTAATCGTGTTTTAACATAAAAATATTAGTTTTGTACAAGAGTTAATACAATTCCATACTGAAGAGTAAATAGACTGGAAAAAGGCTTCTAGAATAGATTTTGGTGGGCACTTTGTTGCTAAAATGCAAAACCTATTTTTATTCGTTTCTAATATCTTTCTGATGCAAAATCACTTGGTCGTCCAAAAATCGTAGCGTGAGGGGAGTGGTGGGGAGCCTTACAAAAAAGTGCTAATTTGTTTTTCGTCCTTTTTCGGATCTACGATATCTGAAAATTCATTCTTCAAATTTGCATATCGATCCGGACATTAGAAATATTTTTATTTTATTTATAAAAATACGTCAAACCATTGTTGTATACGAAGTGCCTTCATACAAAATGACTTAGAATGAGTCTGAAAACCCATACTTTTAAAATCGTCTCTCCTCGCTCTACCCCGAAAAATATTGGGTCTAGCAAAAAATGGCTTTCTATAAAAGTTATAGACCAAACATCAGAGAACATGTCGGTTTGTTTAGAATGTCGATTGGATAAGTAGTTTAAGAAAAAAATAAATAAATCGAAAGGCATGTCACGCCGCACAATGGCAAACGCAGAGATGCGAGGAAGGGCGAGATTCATAATCTGAAGTCAACCTCAAATCGACTTTAGTAATGGCGATGTTGTTAGGGTCGATTTTACATTGAAATTCTGTTGTGTTGTATATTCGATTGCGAAAGTACATCATTGTGCATTATTTTTTACTAATAGCACGAAATCCACTGAGCTGAGATTTTTAATATTAGAAGTTTTAAATTATTTTAATGAACAGCAGCAGGTATGACAGTGAACTTGAGTCAAAAATCAGATTACGGCATGTTTCTTTCCGTAAATTCCATTTCCATTTTCGTTTGCTAAAAGAAGCGGAAACTGGAGAATACATTTTGTTCTAGTTTTAGAAAAATGTACCCCTACTTCTTTGCATTTGACCATGTGAACTATTCTTTTTGGGGAACATTACATTTGTTGGACATGTACAAACTTGCTGATAAGGCTCCAGAATTGCATGAAGACTTTATGAGAAAAAATTTTGTTGTGAAAAGTTTGAACAGAAACTTTAACCAACTATTTGTAGATCCAGCTTGAAACATATAAATACAAACTCAAAAGATGCAGGAGGAATCGTGAGATTGATTAAAACCAGCATCAAACTAGACGAATGGTTGTTAAGCTACAATATGATTGGCATGATGGTAGATGAATTTCGTGCATCATGAGACCTAAGCAACCACTCAAGTCAAAACGTAGACAATAGAAAAAAAAAAACGGATGAAAATTGACGAATATTCTGTACAAAAACTACATGATTAGTTTTTTACGATTTAATGTATTTTTCAAAAGCGTAGATCTTCTTCTCGTAATTTCAGCTAATAAGATTGCATCGCCAAATGTTCAAATAACCTTACTAAATATACAAAAAAAAAAAATGGAGAAGAGCCTAGCAAAATGTCTTCTTACTGTTAGAACTCCCAATTTTTATCAGCATACAAGAAGTACTTTCAACATTTCCAACACTATAAAACTGTCTCTGAAAAGAAAAAAATTATTCATGCTGAGCAAGAGCTTTTATAAAAAATACTAACAACCAAGGCAATTGAAAGTAACATAAATATTATGAGAATATTTTCAAATATGAATTTACAGCATATCCAATGTCACTTGTACCTGTAGGAGTTTTATCGATACCATCAAATAAATCTGCCTTAGGTTCTATAATATCTAATAAATCCTTTTATTCCTTTTATCTATTTTATTTACTAATTTATTTATTTTATTTCATGGTAAGGGCCGTGGGACATGGGACTGGAAAAGACTCTTTACATCCAATCCCGTCGGATGTCCAGATACCCCACAAAATTAGTGAATGAAGGTATGAATGCGGAACTGAATTGATGGAAGTACGAATGAATGGTGTTACTGTTAATTGCCAACTGGTTCTACTCGTTAGTTTCAATGTGGAAGGGGGGGCAACCAGGCTGTCTCGCCGGCATAAGGATTGAGCAGGACGGTAGCTTCACCAGCCAGTCTCGCCCGAGCCTTATGCGGGTGACGGAGGCCGGGAGGCCGTCAAATCCATGTAATGCACGCGAAAAGTGCCAGAGGGAAGTGAAGAGTAAGGCTGACAGGCCAGATATGCTTGCTAAGAGCGGTTCCAGGCCCGTTGGTCGGAGGAAGAGGGGGTGGTTTAGTCGGTAGGCGGTCCCGTCATGCGGTGAAGCGTGAGAGATTGAATCCGACACACCTGGGTAAAGGGCTGACACCCGATCCCAGAGGGTCTTTTGAAGATTCCACCTCCCAAAAAAAAGGTTCTATAATAGGACAGTTTACAGTTATGTCTAAATATCTACCATTACCATTATAAAGTAACAAAAGGGTCACATTCTTAAAGGTATGAGTTTAATCCAAGCCGTTGGCAAACCCTCCAACTGCAAATCATTTGGCGACTATGCAAGAATTTTAAAATCAATAGTGTTCAAGAACCTCTACAACCCTAAAAGAATTAGTTTTGTATTGGACCAGTACTAACAATCTTTGTAATGGTCCATGTAAACTTTCTCCTACTTCAGACAGTATAATATATAATATTCGTGTACATACTCATCCAAACAAAGGTATGAGTATGTAGTGTGACACCAAGACTTTGACTCCCGAATCTGTTGCTAACTGGCTGGAGTAAAGAAAATGTAGAGCTGGTACCAGTTTTAAGCACGGAATCCAAGTTGAAGAAACATACATAAGTACATATACTATACTCCTGATAGGTGTAAAAGATGAGTTTATTTTTACCTTTTGTGACGAATAATAATTATTATATTGGTTTTTTTCTAATTGTCAGACTGTACAGGGGCTCCAATGCTCATGTAAACGGAAACGAGATCAAATTCATTGGTTCTTGTAAATATATTATGGCCCAAGTGAAATGTTACAAAAAAGGTGATAGACCTGAACAATTTTAACCATAGAGAGTGTTACTTCTTTTTATAGTAATGAAGAGTCTAACATAGAGTAAGATAACTAACACAAGATAATAATTAAGAAATAGGTACATAGATTTAATTGTTTTTATTACTATCCTTTGTTCTTGAACGTGAAATTTGCTGCCAGGGAAAAACCGTTGCAATTTTAGATGTTTTATATATCACAAGCTTTTGAATTTTAACGCCGTTACAACGTCCTTAATAAACTTTATATAATACTAGATAATAATGTATGAAAATTTTTGGACAAACCCCGATGTACCAAGTCACCTAGGAATCGAACACAGAAAGAGTCCCACAGGTCAATCCTTTTGATAACGTGGGTATCTGGGATGAGTGAATTTTCCCCTACGAGGGAGTGCGAGCTGTATAGCTAAATTTGGATTTTCTTCAGTAAACGAATTTAAAGGAAATATAAAGTTAATTTGTTTATAAAGCTATAGCTCGTAAACTATTTGACGTACAGTGTCCAAGTTTAGCATAAATGAACTACATATATTGAAAAATATTCCCGTGGAATCTTAATATAGTACGTGAACAGCATAGTTGGTCCCTTAATTATAAATTATATGCAAAACAGATTTGTGTTTGTAACTCTCATTCAAATTGAACGCGGTTAGATTTATTTTGTAGGTCTTTTAAAAGCGATTAAAATAAGTTTTTTACATTTTTTGTAAAACAAACAGTGGAGAAGATATGCGAAGAAAAATTGTAAAAAAATAATACTACAAATAAACAATGTCTCCGAAATTTTTTAGACTTCGAGTACTTACCAATGTGTTCTACATAATTTTATCTAAAAAATTACTTAAAATCATCTAACTCCTAAAAATGTCATCAAAACGACGATTTTGAAGCTCTTCCCACTGGTTAAAGAAGCTATTATAAATTTACACAAAAGTTGTGTATTTTCAACTCTAAATTTCTAATTTAATTAATTATTCTAATTTTATATCTATATCCGTAATAGTTCTAATCTAATTTCAAAATGTTTATTTAAATAAAAATGAAGGGTTCCAGTTGAAAATTCAAAGTTGCTACACCCACCGCGTTCGCAGGGAGAATAAGAACCCTGCTATTGCATAAGTATATAGATTTTGAAAAACCATTAAAAAAGAATTCCCAAGTTTTTTCGATACGACGTCTAGTTCTCGAGTTATTTTTCAATCGCCTTTCTGGACAGAGCTCTTTAATAATGTAAATAATATTATTCAAACCGGAAATAAGCAGAAGGGAGTGAGAGCGTGAGAGGTCTGACTGTAAAATTCATTTGCGATGTTGCCAAATTTACCGGATCTCGGGTTGTCTACAAAATGTTTATTTAGCATATACACAACGGATCGCTCGCACTGCCTCTACAGCGGATTTAGTGGAACTACTGCAATATAAAATTCACGAAAAGGGGTGCAAAATGAGGTCCAGACAAAAATCGATTTCTTTGTACCCCCATCATTGTTACATCGAGATGTCACGATATACACGTGAATGCAAGGTGAGATCCAAAATCGGATCTCGCCTTGCAAAACGGATCTCATTTTGTATAGCTTATGATACATACGGATCTCGCCTTGATATGAAGACATATATATAATATATATATATATATATATATAAATATGTTAGATCACTAATCACGTATTTAACTTTTTAGAAAAAGAACTTATTAGAACGTATTAGAGTTCGTACTACGCCTTGTAGATCTGTCACGCGTTGACCTCAAGGCCACTGTCTTTTCACGTTGTTGGCGTTATTAACACATGTTGCCTTCATTTCACCGGCAGAAGTTCATAGTGGTAACTTCATCATACTTTTAAATTACTAAATTTCAATCCATCACTTTAATAATTCTACCTAAAGTCAAAATTAAACTTTAACTATTGATATACTGTTGGAAGTGCATCTTAGATCTTTCTAGTTGTTCTTCATATTAATGTGTTTTTTTTATACTTTTTTTACATAATTATATACATGTACAACTACCACATGTTCTTTTGCTGTGCTAAGTTAGAAAAAATTGTTAACTATATTAGTTCAAAAATCGTAAAATAGTTTCGTTTTTCATTATATTAGTTCAATTTATTGTTTATACAACATAATCTTTTAATGTCCATTGTCAGAAGCTTCTTTACAATTTTAATATCATTGACTGCTACATGTCTTTTTGAGGTAACATACTTAATAACTTTTCTTTGGATGTTTGGTTTTTCATATTGTTCTTTTTAGATAAAGTGATGATGTTTTCTGATTAGAAAGCGAAACGTCTTCAATAAATAAATGAAATCACCTTCTTTGTCTTTTTTTTTCTACCTTTTGACCGAAAAACCCACCACTTTTCGAGTGATCCTTAATTTATATTGGATTGACGGTCGTATACTCGTATGTATATATATATATATATATATATATATATATATATATATATATGTGTATATATATATATACATATATAGATTTTAATTACAATAATTGCGCTTTATTTCCAAGATCGAGAATATACAGTACGACTTTTATGTGGTCAATATTCTATGATTCGTTTTTTAATATAGCGACTTAATTGTTCTAATGATCAGATATTAACTTATCGATCAGGGAAATATATTTAACTTCCAATATATAAGGCTATCTATCAATATTCGAGAACTTAAGGAGGTACCGATGTCCATAAATATCCTTATGTAAATATGCGGTACAGTCGATATCGAGGTACACTCAACTTTTTTAAGTTAGAGTTTAATGGTGACATACACGAGATGCAATCCATAATTTAGTTTGTTTTTAAAATTGTTGCATATGTTTAACTCTTAACGGTACCTTTCTGTGGGTCAATGGTCATCTTCTTGATAATTAGCACCGTGTTAAAGAGTCTTTGTCACGATGCTTCAATACACAACGCAGACATACCTACATGCCTTTACCATTTTTATGCATACAAATCTCTTATGGTGTCTAAGTACATAAAAGGCAGTTCTATAAATTTTGCAAATATGTAAAATCTTTCACGCGTACAAAGCATGCACAAATTAGCGACGCATAATAATAGGCTGGTCAGTTCAATAACGGTATTACAGAATTTAACAAGATCTAAGAAGCAATTAGGAAATTGTCAATTTAGCTTATTTTAACCCAGGAACAATTATTTTGCATAACTTATTAGTTCTTGGAAACCCCAAGTGATTATAAGTTAAGTAAACAATATATTTTTTTGTATATTTAATAGAAAACAATAAAATCCAATGTCTTATATTATCCTAAAATACCTTTATTAAAAATCATTTTGTTAAGTTTCCTAAAATGTACATAAAATAAAATAGGTCTCTTAAAAACCATAGATATGTTACACAATTATTTTTTACTCTTATAGTGTATTTTTATGAATGAGAGAGTAATAAAACAATAAATTATGTATGCAAATCCCTAAACTGTTGATACGGGTGACTCAATGAAAAACAGATATTTGTCAACAAGTTTACAGAAGAATATAGGAAAACAATTTTAAATTGAGTATGACCACCAGGTATAAAGGTTGGAGCAGAATAGAATACAATAGTTGTGAGGGTTACTAATCCCTAAATAAGGTTGCCAGTGTCGGAGTGATGGAGGTTAACAGGTACTAATGAATTTGCAAGAAATGTAAGATGTTTATTTTATTGGTTATATATAACCAATAAAAGTTTAATAAGTTCCTACCTATTTGCAAAATAAAGTTTAATTCTTTAGATAAAATAAAACGTTTTATTTTATCTGAAATGAGTGCATTCCACGAAGTAAGGGTTTCAATAATCAAATATTTAATTCTTTAATTCCAGGAATCTACGACAGTAATTGACTAGATAATTACCTTCTAATCTTATTCCACAGAAAATGTGATAGTGGGTTTTTTCCATTTTATAGGAAGGTCCAAGTGGCGTATTCAAAATTCTTAACAGTTCACTAAAAGTAGGTACTTCAGTTGCAAGGTGCAGTTTATTGTGTATACTAGTGTTATGGAAAATTTGGAAGTGCCGTGTAAACGCCGAAAAATTGGTCCTTTAACAGTTAATGAAAAAACATTAATATTTAATTGTTTTAAATCATTTACAGACAAACGTTTATGTGAAAGTGTTGATGAGACCGTTGTGTTAGTTAGCAGTACACTTGGTGTTGGGAAATCTACGATTTACAGAGTTATTAAAGAAGAGAAATGTGGTAGTTTTCAAATGCCACGTAATGCTCCAGGGAAACCAAAATTTCAAATAGAATATCATTTTATAGAAGGACTTCGACGGAAAGTGCATGAATTCTTCTTTAGACAAGAATTTCCAACATTGGATAAAGTTCTTGTCTCAGTTCGAGATGATAAGAATTACCCAGAAATGAGTCGAAGTACGTTATGGAAACTTTTAAAAGAAATAGGCTTCCGCTGGAAAAAGAATCCCAGAAAGTCTATTTTATTAGAAAGAAGCGATATTGTCATATGGAGAAGACATTTTCTAAGAACCGTAAAGGATATGAGAAACCAAAAAAGAAAAATATTTTACCTTGATGAAGCATGGATCAACGAGGGTCATACACCAAATAAATTTTGGCAGGATGAAACTGTTACAAGTCAAAGGCACGCTTTTATAAATAACTTATCTACTGGTTTAAACCCACCATCAGGAAAGGGACGCAGGCTGATAATAGTACACATTGGCAGTTCAGATGGTTTTGTTGAAGGTGGTTTATTAACTTTTGAATCAACTTGTACCGGTGACTACCATGAAGACATGAACGCTGATGTCTTTCAAGAATGATTCGAACAAATGATAGATCTTCTTCCTAAGAACTGTGTAATAGTAATGGATAATGCAAGTTATCACTCCAGACTTATAGAAGGACTGTCCACAACCAAGTGGTTAAAAAAAGACTTGCAGAATTGGCTGAGTTCAAAAAATATTACGTACCATCCCGGATCTATAAGAAAGCAACTTTATTCGTTGTGTGCCCTTCATAAAGAAAAATTTAAAAAATACGAAATTGATGAAATTGCCAAAAATCGTGGAATGGCAGTACTTAGATCCCCACCATATCATTGTGAATTAAACCCGATTGAACTGGTATGGGCACAGATAAAGAGTGAAGTTTCAAGAAAAAATACCAATTTTAAAATTCATGATGTTAAACAGTTGTTTTTGGAGGCCGTAAATAATGTAAAACCTGAAAATTGGGAAAAGGCAGTAAATCACACTATTAAAGAAGAGGAAAAAATGTGGAAGCTGGACAATATTACTGATAAAATGATCGAGCCAGTTATTATAAATCTTGGTTCTGAAAGTTCATCTTCTGAATCTGATTTGTATTTGTAACAAGTAGCTGTAAGTTTTATATTAATATTTTTATTCATCTATTTAACATACCTTAGACGGTTTTAAAAACTCTTTTTCTCTTTTGTAATTTTTAAAAATTAAAAAAAAATGTGAATTTTTTAAAACCCTTTTTAATGTAGGCCAGTCAGTTCTAATATAGTGTGTGATAAAAGAGGTCACTTTTGTTTACATACACATAACACTTTATAACATTGAAATAATTCATTTATTTTTTACAATTATTCAAAGTAATTTTTCAATTAATCTTGAGCACGCCCATGGAGTGGTCGAAGGTACCAGTTAAAATTATGCTAATTACTCTCTCGTTCATAAAAATAAACTATAGCAAGGCACTTCAAATTTGGTTCTGACAGTCAGATTATAGTTGATCTCGGTGTTCTAAATGGTATGGTTTGTAACAACAAAGTCATCAAAAGTCAATAGTTTAAAAATTCATTGTCTGATTTGTAATAGCATATGGACACGAAACATGGACAGAGAGCAAAGCAAATAAAGAAAGATTCGAAAAAGATACTAAAGAAAAGTTAGAACCTTACCAAATATATAAATTAAACAGTTTTATAATTATAATTACTGATTTTGCTCGTCGCATGCGATGGTAGATTTAATCAATTGCCATCTACAGTCACTCATTAACTTAAAAAAAAACAACGCGTGACTGCCGACAGAAGTAAATACTTCTTATAGTGCGTTATTACTATAGTCGGACAATTTTCAGTTTATTCCTTCCAGATTAAATACATATGTGCATAGGCGTAGTGTGTTCTTGGGAATATATTTATTAAATAGACTTTATTATTAATTTTAAAATAGTTTTGAGGTAGGTACAGTA
The DNA here is from genome assembly GCA_918026665.1 of Diabrotica balteata. Classification (NCBI taxonomy): domain Eukaryota; kingdom Metazoa; phylum Arthropoda; class Insecta; order Coleoptera; family Chrysomelidae; genus Diabrotica; species Diabrotica balteata. The sequence continues at coordinate 77,493,233 of OU898280.1, read as the reverse complement.
AATTTGATGCCAGTTTATTCTTTATAATATTAAACCCTTAACGGCCGCTCAATATACAAAGAGAAATGTGACAATTAATTTATTAGGCTGGATTAAAAACACATAAACTATAACTAATTTAGAACCAAAAAGATTTTTTTCTCATTATCAAGGAAAACAGTACAATCTTTAATAAAGGAACATATTATATCTTAAACAAAAATTAAATTTTAAGGTGAAAATTTTCGAAAAATTCGGGGTGTAGATGCATTCTACACTTTTTACATAAATAAATAGTATTACTTTTGTACATCCTACATTTTTGCACTATTGTCTCTTTTGTAATGTGGCTAATATTGTCGAATCTGGTTTTATCAGGTAAAGCAAATTTAGATTGACGTCCATGTACTAAGTGACACTGATGTAGCGGTTTCTTCACTATTATAAATTAAAATTATAAATCTATGTCGGCTCATGCTTTCTCTTCATAATATGCACTTATTTATTCTCATCCTTTGACCAATGCATATCAACATGAAGCAGAGTGTAAACCAGATAATATACATATGCTAACAGATTTTAAATCTGTTATTCATTTCAAAATTGTGACGGTTATTCGGGGATGCATAAATATTTATAAAATATAGAATGCTCTCAATTACTTTTTTATCAAGAAGAGTGAAAAAACTTCAATATATGACTTGCCTACATGGTTGGCTTTTATATTGTCTAAATATCAATCAGACTGATGTTGAATTACTAATGAGCACGAATGAATATTGGTTATTACAGCTTGAGATAAATTTGGATTTACTATTTTTGCCTGGTTTTTTCTTTGGAGGTTTTATCTGTGGTTCAGAGAAATATCATAATCAGAATCGTCAGAATTCCCAATCACTTGTATTTAATATGTACCTGTAATATGCGATTTTATTGATTCTTCACAAATAATATTATCATCAATGTTTTCAAGCAATACAATAATATACCAGCAAACGAATGGGAAAGATACCTAACGGAACTGTTAAAGCAAAGGAAAATAATAATCAACACAATAACGTACCTGAATTAAGACACGAAATAGAAATCAGTTTCAGGAAGTAGAAACAGTCATAAATTCACTCAAAAATAGAAAGTCACCAGGACCAGACGGAATAACCAACGAGCTTCTAAAGTACGGAGGAGAAAATATAACCCTAGAGATGACAAAACTTATAGAAAAACTAATATTGCACCGCAAGATACCAGACGCATGGAGAACCAGCATAATGATACCAATGTTCAAGAAAAGTGATAAAGAAGACCCCAACAATTATAGAGGTATAAATCTACTGAACACCGCACTTAAGCTTACCACAAAAGTACTAACCAACAAAATCAATAAACTAACAACTTTATCAGATAAACAACAAGGATTCAGATTCGGATGATCCTTTATAGGCGCCGTATTTGACAGACATTTGAGGACAAATCGCAGAAAAAGCCATTGAGTATAATAAACCAGCATATCTATGTTTATAGACCTGACAAAGGCTTTCGATCGCATCCAAGTCGAAAATGTCTTGCATCTACTATATAAAAGAAACATACCAATCAATATTATACAAACCATCGAAAGCATCTACCTCCATAATAGAATACAGGCAAAGATAAATGAAAAACTAACATAGTGTATACCAGTACAAAGCGGAGTCAGACAGGGTGACTCGTTAAGCCCACTTCTCCTTAATATAATAATGGACGAAATAATACAAGCAGTACGTAAACGTTAAACAAAAGATAGACGTTAAGCAACTGAAAAACGCAACTATACTGGAAAGGACAAGAGAACAGGTAAACAACAATCTTAGAGACATCGCTGCAAAAATAGGAACACAGACAATGTAGAGAATAAATGGATGGAGATAGAAAAGGCCCTTATGACAGCTGGTGAAGGCTCCTTAGCTCCAAGCAAAATTAAGAAAAAGGAATGGATGACAAACGAAATTTTGCATCTCATGGAGGAAAGGCGAAGAAATAAAACCAACAAGACAAAATACAAAGAAGTGAACCGTGAAATTAAGAGAAAAATTAGAGAAACCAAAGAGAAATGGGTTCTGGACAACTGCAAGGAAATAGAAGAATATAATAGAAAGTACGATAGCTTTAACGTGCATAAAAAGATCAAGGAAATAACAGGTAAAAAAGTGAAGCAAGCATCCATTGTAAAGGACAAAAAAGGTAAAATAATTACAGATTTAAATGAAAATTTGGCAAGATGGACAGAATACATTGAACAAGTTTTTGCAGACGATAGACCAGAAATAGCAGTGGCAGAACCTAAAGACGACACAACAGGGCCTGAAATCCTAAACAGCGAGATAGAATATACTATAAAGAACACAAAAGGGGGTAAAGCTGCAGGACCAGATGAAATTCCTGTAGAATTGTTGAAACTTATAGACGACGACGCACTTGAAATAATGGTGAACCTCTTCAACAAAATTTATAGAACAGGCATCATACCAAAGAAATGGCTCTCCTCTACTTTTGTCACAATCCCGAAGACGAATAACGCCAGAGAGTGTTCAGACCACAGAACTATAGCATTGATGAGCCACACACTAAAAGTATTTTTAAAAATAATTCACAAAATAATATTTAATAAATTAGAAGAGGACATAAGCACCACACAGTTTGGATTCAGAGATAGACTGGGAACACGGGAATCTTTGTTTGGTCTGAATGTATTAATGCAAAGATGATTGGATCTAAACCAAGACCTCTACGTAGGTTTCATAGATTTTGAGAAGGCCTTTAATAAAGTCAGACACCAAAAGCTGTATAAAATCCTAAGAAGCAAAAACATCGACAGTCGCGACATTAACATCATATCCAGGTTGTACTGGGGACAAACACCAAAAATCAAAGTTGAGAATGAGTTAACCGAAGAAATTGAGATTCGTCGAGGTGTACGTCAGGGTTGTGTGCTTTCTCCACTATTATTCAATATATATATATATATATATATATATATATATATATATATATATATATATATATATATATATATAGCGAAACAGTATGTCAGGAAGCGTTCCTAGAGAAAAACATTGGTATGAACATTAACGGAGAGTTAATTAACAACATACGATACGCTGATGACACGCTAATAATAACAGATAACCTAGCAAATTTACTGTTTTTGATGCAAAACATAAACACCCATACCAATAAGTATGGTCTAAAACTGAACATCAAAAAGACTAAATTCACGATTGTAACAAAGAAACTATACACCAATGTGAATTTAACCACAAATATTGAGCCAGTTGAAAGAGTTACGTCCTACAAATATTTAGGAGTTTGCTTCACTGATACTAATGACCAGACAAGAGAAATCAAGAGGCTAATAGAGATAGCGAGACAATCGTTTGTCAAAATGAAAAAGTTCCTATGCAGCCGGGACATAAATATAAACTTAAGAACGAGAATGTTGAGGTGCTATGTTTTCTTCGTTCTGCTGTACGGCATGGAAGCCTGGATACTGAAAAAGATAAACATCAAAAACATTGAGGCATTCGAGATGTGGTGTTATAGGAGAATATGGAAAATACTATGGACAGAAACAGTAACAAATCAAGATGTTCTGCTGAAGATGGGGAAGGAATGCGAAGTCATAAAAACCATACAAATGAAAAAACTGGAATATCTGGGCCATATATTAAGAGGAGAAAAGTACTCTCTGCTTAGACTCATAATCCAAGGAAAAGTCTCGGGAAAGAGAAATGTGGGACGTAGGAGGATTTCCTGATTGCGAAATTTAAGGGAGTGGTATGGGTGCAGTTCAATACAGTTGTTCAAAGCTGCAGCCAACAAAGTAAAGATTGCTATGATTATAGCCAACCTCCGATAGGAGACGGTACTGCAAGAAAAAGAAGTAAAGGTCATAGATACAGAATGGAGAACAAAGAAATCCACATATTATGTTATGCAGATGACGCCGCATTCATCGCCGAGACAGAAGACGAGCTCTAAAGATTAACACATATTTTCAATACAATATGATAATATCAGCAGAAAAATCCAAATGTATGACAACATCTAAATACCCACTACGGTGTAAAATCGAAATTGATGGGAAAGTAATAAATTCAAGGTTTAGATATCTGGGAATAGATATAACTAGTTACGGAGATGTTGAAGAAGAAATACGACAACAAAGATTAAAAGCAAGTAAAGCGTCGGGTTCTCTTAATGACACCATCCGGAAGAACAAACACCTAAGACAAGACACAAAAACAAAAGTCTATAAAGCAGCAATGAGACCTATATTAACATACACGGCGGAGACAGGACCTGACACATTTAAAACGAGACGACTGCTAGAAACCACGGAGATGAAAATACTCCGACGAATATTAGGGAGAAGTCTGTTGGATAGGGAGAGAAGCAAAAACATAAGAAGAGCATGAAATATAGAAGACATAAATGGATGGGTGACAAAACGAAAGGAGTGGAACGAACACATCAATGGAATGGCAGAGGATAGAATAGTACGACACGAGATAAGTCACCAAATGGACGAAGGAGTGTTGGCAGACCAAGAAAAAGATGGTGCGACAATTTAAACAATTTAGGGGGGTAATATTGAAAAAGAAACAGGCTTTAAAGCCTACATACTAAAAGGAAGAAGAGGAATAATACTATCGTCTTTTACATCAGACACTTTCTAATCTAATCTCGTCGGCAAATAAACCATATTAAGTGAGTCAGGATTTTCACAATCTGAGTTTTTTTTAACAAAGCTATTAACTCTTAAGTAGTTTGTGCCATCTTCATTTCATATTTCGAGAATTTACTGAAATAAACAAATGCAAAATATAAACGCATTCACGTGATAATAGTTTAGCTTACTTCATTTTAATTTATATGAACTTCATAATATATTTTCATATTTATATAAAATGAAGTTAAAAAAACAAATATAACGTTTACAGCACACACCAATTCTATAAATAGAGAACGATGTGTAACGACGTGTAATTAAAATTGCAGATTGTTTTTAGTCTAATGAAAAAAAAATAAGTATTTTGCAAAGTTATCTGTTTTTTGAAGTTCTGTATTAGATACTCTCTAATAAGAATAAAATTTTACTTTATTTTGTTAAACAACTATAAGATACCTGTTAATAAAGACATAATAATTTATTAATTAAATCGGTCTTAGATTTAATTTTTACGTAATTACTTATGTGTTTAAATAAATAATTATATTTTTTTGGCACGCCTCTGCAAAATTTATAATTTGAGTATTTGAATACGATTTCGTTGAAAAGTTATTGTTAAGGGCTTCGTTAAGTACGATGTTGCCAAGTAATCACCTTCAATTAAAAATTGTTTTAGTATAATTGGGTTAATGAAATTTATGTCGTCTGTTTATTAGTAAATTGTTAATATTTTTTATATTACCGCCACACATATAAGTTCTTTAAAATTAAATTTTTTTTCTTTCAAAATGATTTTAGTATTGTTTAAAAAAATATATCATGTTTAGTATTTGTTTAATAACTTTCTTTTAATCATCATTACATTTAACTTTATTTTATTTGAGTTTATTAACTTTACTTTTAATTTTATTTAATTCTATTTATTTTTATTTAATTTTAATAAATTTTATTTAATTTTGTTTAATTTTATTTCATTTTGCCTAATTTTATTTAATTTTCATTTAATTTAATTTAATTTGATTTTATTTTATTTTGGTAAAACTTCGAAGTTTGTTAAACGTCATTTTATTTTTATAATAAGTTAATCGGTTATTTATGAAAGGCCTCATGTCACTTTTTTTCAAATTTTCGTTTAACTTAGAAAATGATAACCCATATGTTCACACATCGTTTGCTTATGAAAAGCCTCATGTCTTCAAGTCACTATTCTTCCAATGAAATAGAATCTCTAGATTCTAAGCTGGACATAAAAAAAATGTTCAATTTGTTCCAAGAGAAATATAACGACTTAAACGTGAAGTATAGTTTTTACTACAAACTTTTCAAAGAACATTTCAATTGTAGATTTGGAAGGCTTCAAATTGACACTTGTTGTAAATGTGAATTGCTCAATATTACAATAAAAAATCCTCGGTTAAATGAAATAGTAAAACGCGTTGCAGTTGCGCAGCTACTTGTGCATAAAAGGCGTAGCAAAAAGTTTTATTCCTCCCTTCGACAGACGAAAGAATCGATGTTTGATTGAGACTTGATTACTTTCATCTACAAAACAGAGAAAATTTATTGTGGATTTAGTGGAAAATGCAAATGGTTTGGACTTTCAAAGTTAGTGGCCCAAATTTTACAAAAAATACTGTTTTAGAAGAAAGTAAAATTGAGAAAAACAAAAAAAAAAATGTTTATTATTTTTTCCTACTATGAATTTACTTGCGAAAGATTTAAAAAAGGAGTGGTTGTTGTATCTGATTTCATAGGTGGATTTATTAGCAAAACCTTCAAATTATTATCTAATCCACTGTCTATTGCTGAGCCATCCTCCCCTTCCTCATTATCAAGAAAAACTCATAAATTAAAGGTACTAATTCATTAAGAAAAAATTATTGGCCTGAAGAAACTTTTGTAGCTTGCCCAATGGCCTAGAGTTGCAACGAAAAAATGAGCCAAAATGTATAAAATAGCAATTAATTGTAGCTAATTGTATTGTCTTAGATTTGTTTTAATAAAGTAACATTAATTATAAATAAACATGGTGTAAATTCATCCACCAATCAAAACTTTTCTCGTAAAACAACACTTTTGTTTATGAAAGGCCTTTTGTCAGCTATTTTCAATAATAAAAAAATATAATATTGATTTTAAAAAGTGTAACTAACCTGATTTATTTTTGAGTTTTAAGGTTTTTAAAATGTTTCGAAAAATCAGAAAAGTATAAAATCGTTTTTTATAAAACTAAACAGTTTTTTCTTGTTTTCCAAAATTTACATTTTGTGACAAGAGGCCTTTCATAAATAAGCGATTCAAGTGTATATATAAATGTATGTAAATATTATTCTTTATATTAATTACCAGATCGTATTGCCAGATTCCAGTAAGAGCTTAAGAAGGTATCCATTGAATTCTGGCAGACAACGGAGAGGGAAATCTTTTAAATATCTAACGCCACCGAGCAAGACACCGTAATGCCCGATTAATCGTGTTTTTGCTGAAACCTGAACTGCCGTTCCAGAGTAGTGGTCTTGCCATTCAATAAACAACTAAAATCCATATATTAATTGTCAACCTTAAAAAATAAGAATAAGTATATTATATTAAGAGAAACTTACAAATAATCATACCTATCACCATAAATCATAAAAAAATACCTATTACCAAAAGAAATCAAAAGAACAAAAATATTACCTTTGAACCATAAACAAATTTCTAATCTTAGCTCTCGAGAAAAAATAAACAATATTTTCGATCCCTGGTTCTTTTTCCTCCTCTTTAGTCCTGCTTTTTTTTCCTTTATCGCCCCAGGAATCAAACAATGCACTTCCCTTAATTCTTATTGTTGTACCGTTTTTAAATAAAACGAGCGGTTCGAATTTATATAAATATATTTATTTATAACTTTACAGTTCGATACTATCTTATCAACTAAACTTATTCCTAAGATCGTTACATATATATATACTAAAGTTACTATTTTCTAGAAAGTTCCCACCTCTAGGCGAACGCGACAGATCTTTCTCGAAAGATCGAGTCGCTTTCGAGATGCCGCCGCGCCGCATGGAAGCATGAGGTGCTGTTTCGAGATGCAACCGTTATACGTGCCTCGGTAAATGCACGTTCGTAACATTATGTTAAAAATCTGGACGGGAGCGTCAGATACCACACAAATAGTATATTATGCTGAGGCAGATTGGCCTATTCTATTTGTGAAGGTGTCAGAACTACTATCTCTGGTCAGAAACTGTGTCAGGATATAGTCTAGTTTCCTTAACTTATATTCCAACCACGGCCTCAGATTGAAAATCAGCTTCTTCGTCCACCTTGCCTTTTCGCTATCATTCGCACAATCTCTCTGACACTCTTCTATCGTTCTTTCTCTGTGTTTCTCATCTATATTTCCATCCATCCTTCTAGCATACATCCTCAATCACTCTTTGCACGACACGACGATCGGTATCACTACTTCATTGACATATAGAGCCTCATTTAGGACCGTTATGTATGCACTAGATACCTTGAAGAGCATTAGCCTTTGCAAACTCTCTATCAGCTTTGCGTATTTGTGCGCTATACCACACGGAGGCACACTAAGTCGCCACTGACTGGAAAACTGCGTTTAGCACCTTTCTTTTGGAGCTACCTGGGTCTGCAATGTTTGGCATCAGCCATATCAACGCCTTCAGACTTAGGTTCGCCTTCTCAGTCGTTCTTTGAATGTGTACTCTAAACTTCAGACCTTCCGACAACCAGACTCCGAGATACTTAACTGATTTAACCGGTGATATCAGTTTAATTTTCAAAAGAAATATGATGGTGTCCTATTAGCCAAGCTGTAGCAGTTGCTATAAATCAAGAAAGTTGTACCGATTTATATTAAGGATGTAAGAGAGATGTACGAGCAGTGCTTAATTTCTAAAATTTTAGGTGTGGGAACTCTTAAAGCGGGAAGCTCAGACCGTGGGTATGGAATACACTCCAGGAAGGAGGGGGGCCCTCACCCAGGAAAACTTTTGAAAATTATAACTGTAAACCTTTGTTTTTAGGCCACCCAGACATAATAATACATTCATTTTTATAAAATACCAAGTGATATTTTAATGCTGTTAAGAAAATAAAAACATGAATTTAAATTATTGAGTTTACTCTCTACTCTACTCTACTCCATTAACACCTTGTTGCCTACTTTAAATTTCCCAGAAATATTTGGTTTGATTTCATTGACCATTTTGTTTGAATCAATGAAGCTCGCCAATATTAATTTTTTAAGAATGGTAAAGTAAAATAAAAACAAATTGAGCCTTATTCGAAAACGATAACGAAAAATAAAACTCGACGATAAAGATATAAACAAAGAAATCACGACAGATGACTTGACTACACGTCACATTAATATAAGTAGGGTGTCACTAGCGTTCGGTCTGTTTTCAATATGGCGATATGGCCTGCGCTAAATGATGCGCGTACTTTTTCCCGCCTGTCGAGTGTCCATACTATTCTTTTTTATACTATGATTTGAATACGATTTCGTTGAAAAGTTATTGTTAAGGGCTTCGTTAAGTACGATGTTGCCAAGTAATCACCTTCAATTAAAAATTGTTTTAGTATAATTGGGTTAATGAAATTTATGTCGTCTGTTTATTAGTAAATTGTTAATATTTTTTATATTACCGCCACACATATAAGTTCTTTAAAATTAAATTTTTTTTCTTTCAAAATGATTTTAGTATTGTTTAAAAAAATATATCATGTTTAGTATTTGTTTAATAACTTTCTTTTAATCATCATTACATTTAACTTTATTTTATTTGAGTTTATTAACTTTACTTTTAATTTTATTTAATTCTATTTATTTTTATTTAATTTTAATAAATTTTATTTAATTTTGTTTAATTTTATTTCATTTTGCCTAATTTTATTTAATTTTCATTTAATTTAATTTAATTTGATTTTATTTTATTTTGGTAAAACTTCGAAGTTTGTTAAACGTCATTTTATTTTTATAATAAGTTAATCGGTTATTTATGAAAGGCCTCATGTCACTTTTTTTCAAATTTTCGTTTAACTTAGAAAATGATAACCCATATGTTCACACATCGTTTGCTTATGAAAAGCCTCATGTCTTCAAGTCACTATTCTTCCAATGAAATAGAATCTCTAGATTCTAAGCTGGACATAAAAAAAAATGTTCAATTTGTTCCAAGAGAAATATAACGACTTAAACGTGAAGTATAGTTTTTACTACAAACTTTTCAAAGAACATTTCAATTGTAGATTTGGAAGGCTTCAAATTGACACTTGTTGTAAATGTGAATTGCTCAATATTACAATAAAAAATCCTCGGTTAAATGAAATAGTAAAACGCGTTGCAGTTGCGCAGCTACTTGTGCATAAAAGGCGTAGCAAAAAGTTTTATTCCTCCCTTCGACAGACGAAAGAATCGATGTTTGATTGAGACTTGATTACTTTCATCTACAAAACAGAGAAAATTTATTGTGGATTTAGTGGAAAATGCAAATGGTTTGGACTTTCAAAGTTAGTGGCCCAAATTTTACAAAAAATACTGTTTTAGAAGAAAGTAAAATTGAGAAAAACAAAAAAAAAAATGTTTATTATTTTTTCCTACTATGAATTTACTTGCGAAAGATTTAAAAAAGGAGTGGTTGTTGTATCTGATTTCATAGGTGGATTTATTAGCAAAACCTTCAAATTATTATCTAATCCACTGTCTATTGCTGAGCCATCCTCCCCTTCCTCATTATCAAGAAAAACTCATAAATTAAAGGTACTAATTCATTAAGAAAAAATTATTGGCCTGAAGAAACTTTTGTAGCTTGCCCAATGGCCTAGAGTTGCAACGAAAAAATGAGCCAAAATGTATAAAATAGCAATTAATTGTAGCTAATTGTATTGTCTTAGATTTGTTTTAATAAAGTAACATTAATTATAAATAAACATGGTGTAAATTCATCCACCAATCAAAACTTTTCTCGTAAAACAACACTTTTGTTTATGAAAGGCCTTTTGTCAGCTATTTTCAATAATAAAAAAATATAATATTGATTTTAAAAAGTGTAACTAACCTGATTTATTTTTGAGTTTTAAGGTTTTTAAAATGTTTCGAAAAATCAGAAAAGTATAAAATCGTTTTTTATAAAACTAAACAGTTTTTTCTTGTTTTCCAAAATTTACATTTTGTGACAAGAGGCCTTTCATAAATAAGCGATTCAAGTGTATATATAAATGTATGTAAATATTATTCTTTATATTAATTACCAGATCGTATTGCCAGATTCCAGTAAGAGCTTAAGAAGGTATCCATTGAATTCTGGCAGACAACGGAGAGGGAAATCTTTTTAAATATCTAACGCCACCGAGCAAGACACCGTAATGCCCGATTAATCGTGTTTTTGCTGAAACCTGAACTGCCGTTCCAGAGTAGTGGTCTTGCCATTCAATAAACAACTAAAATCCATATATTAATTGTCAACCTTAAAAAATAAGAATAAGTATATTATATTAAGAGAAACTTACAAATAATCATACCTATCACCATAAATCATAAAAAAATACCTATTACCAAAAGAAATCAAAAGAACAAAAATATTACCTTTGAACCATAAACAAATTTCTAATCTTAGCTCTCGAGAAAAAATAAACAATATTTTCGATCCCTGGTTCTTTTTCCTCCTCTTTAGTCCTGCTTTTTTTTCCTTTATCGCCCCAGGAATCAAACAATGCACTTCCCTTAATTCTTATTGTTGTACCGTTTTTAAATAAAACGAGCGGTTCGAATTTATATAAATATATTTATTTATAACTTTACAGTTCGATACTATCTTATCAACTAAACTTATTCCTAAGATCGTTACATATATATATACTAAAGTTACTATTTTCTAGAAAGTTCCCACCTCTAGGCGAACGCGACAGATCTTTCTCGAAAGATCGAGTCGCTTTCGAGATGCCGCCGCGCCGCATGGAAGCATGAGGTGCTGTTTCGAGATGCAACCGTTATACGTGCCTCGGTAAATGCACGTTCGTAACATTATGTTAAAAATCTGGACGGGAGCGTCAGATACCACACAAATAGTATATTATGCTGAGGCAGATTGGCCTATTCTATTTGTGAAGGTGTCAGAACTACTATCTCTGGTCAGAAACTGTGTCAGGATGTAGTCTAGTTTCCTTAACTTATATTCCAACCACGGCCTCAGATTGAAAATCAGCTTCTTCGTCCACCTTGCCTTTTCGCTATCATTCGCACAATCTCTCTGACACTCTTCTATCGTTCTTTCTCTGTGTTTCTCATCTATATTTCCATCCATCCTTCTAGCATACATCCTCAATCACTCTTTGCACGACACGACGATCGGTATCACTACTTCATTGACATATAGAGCCTCATTTAGGACCGTTATGTATGCACTAGATACCTTGAAGAGCATTAGCCTTTGCAAACTCTCTATCAGCTTTGCGTATTTGTGCGCTATACCACACGGAGGCACACTAAGTCGCCACTGACTGGAAAACTGCGTTTAGCACCTTTCTTTTGGAGCTACCTGGGTCTGCAATGTTTGGCATCAGCCATATCAACGCCTTCAGACTTAGGTTCGCCTTCTCAGTCGTTCTTTGAATGTGTACTCTAAACTTTAGACCTTCCGACAACCAGACTCCGAGATACTTAACTGATTTAACCGGTGATATCAGTTTAATTTTCAAAAGAAATATGATGGTGTCCTATTAGCCAAGCTGTAGCAGTTGCTATAAATCAAGAAAGTTGTACCGATTTATATTAAGGATGTAAGAGAGATGTACGAGCAGTGCTTAATTTCTAAAATTTTAGGTGTGGGAACTCTTAAAGCGGGAAGCTCAGACCGGTGGGTATGGAATACACTCCAGGAAGGAGGGGGGCCCTCACCCAGGAAAACTTTTGAAAATTATAACTGTAAACCTTTGTTTTTAGGCCACCCAGACATAATAATACATTCATTTTTATAAAATACCAAGTGATATTTTAATGCTGTTAAGAAAATAAAAACATGAATTTAAATTATTGAGTTTACTCTCTACTCTACTCTACTCCATTAACACCTTGTTGCCTACTTTAAATTTCCCAGAAATATTTGGTTTGATTTCATTGACCATTTTGTTTGAATCAATGAAGCTCGCCAATATTAATTTTTTAAGAATGGTAAAGTAAAATAAAAACAAATTGAGCCTTATTCACTCACAGTTTTATTTATACACATTACAGTAGTAATAATACATATTAATATGTAAATGGATGTTTGTTAATATAACAGCTTGCTTGAACTACAAGTTTGCATATTTTACAAAAAAATTGCTTACCTTATGGGTACAAAACAATATTAATACATTCAAAATAAACCAACTTCTTGGAAAGGAAAAGGAAGCGTTTAATTACACACAAAATAAATGACACACAGAGTGGAGTAACACGGTTTCATTTTTTAAAATTTAGTGTAGTTTTAAAAAGTTAAGATTGATTATTTTATTTGCTTATTATAAAACAAATATGTACGGATGGATTTGTAGTATAATATTGTAAGGCAATGCCAATACTGTTGGTAAAATTAGTTGTTTGTTAATATTTTAAACTTTAAAGTGAAAACTACAAAAGAAACACCAATACACAAAACTAACTGTAGTAAGTACAAAAAAGAACTCAGAAACTTGAGTTCAGAACACAACTATAAGTTAGGCATAGGCTAGTTATTTTAATGAAAACTTAATGTTTAGAAATTCTAAAAGATATTTAAAAAACAGATTTAGGAAAAAAGTTCCCACAATGCAATGCTGTCTTCATTGTAAGTTTTCTGCCCTCGTTGTTTTGACTTGGTGTCAAGTGCAGAATGGTGTCCCTTCGCCAGCCAGGTTTTGACGTGTCGCTCGGGATTGTATCTAGCCACAGGAGGTCCTAGGAGCCTGATCCGCAATAAATCGCAAACAGTGCTAATATAGAGTGAAGATCTAAGAGGAGACATAATTAGATTCATTGCAGAAAACCCACGTTCACATTCAGCACTAGACACTGCAATACTATTTATGATGGAAATAAGTTTTTTAAACGACGGCGGTTGCTCTAGAATAGTAGGTTTCTCTCCACTTAACATAGGCTTCAGTCCCTGCTTGAAGTGTCTGAAGTCTCTAATTATATCCTGAGAGCTGCTAATCTTAAATCTACCGCAGATTCGCTGGATCTCACATTCTCCGTAGGTGATGGATAAGTCTTTTGGCCAATACATGGGGTGGATCACTTTGATGTCATTCATGATTTTGGTGTAGTTTTCAGCCGCATTTGAAGATGATAGCAACCTTGAAGTCAAGTTGTTAGCGAGGCTCCGATAGAACTGTTTTTCTGGAATACTGGGTATCTTGGATCTTACACAAAGTTTAACATCTTGAAACATCAAATCGTCAATAGCAATTTTAGCTTCCACTGAACGTCTACCCATGTTTTCAACTCGGTTTTCAAACACTTTGATTAACAGTGTTACATCACTGTGGGCTTGGATAAGGTTGAGGCTTGATTTTTGAAGCTGTAAGGACAAATCCGATAACTCTTCTAGAGCATCGAACATCAATGCCAGGTTGCATACAAAAGTTGTAGAAGATAATGTACTACAAAGCCCTTTGTAAGTTGAACGTTGCTTCGAGTCCCTTTGTTTGTCTTCAGATGCTTCAATGAAATGATTGTACAAAGCTTTAAAATCTGTCCAAACTGCTTTCACCGCCATTAAGCTGGAGGCTACCCAACGAGTATCTAAAACACGGCCGATTTTCAACATTTGCTCCTCTAGTCCTTTAGCAACTTCTGCCAACTCTCTGCTGTTTTTCGGTGAACAACTAAACATGTTTTTAATTTTATCCATGAATATCTTAAAATGATTGATTCCAGCTACTTCTATGGAATCGTGCACGGCAAGCTCTAAACGATGGTTCAAACAATGCCAAATGAACAAGATGGGGAATGTTTCAGTAAGCTGTATAGCAAGGCCAGATTTCTTGCCTAGTTAGAGCAATCATATGGCCTTTCATGAATTCAAAGCTTAGACCTAATGCTTGTAACTGATTTAAAAGTTCTTGTAATATACCAGCTGATGTTGTGCTATTTAGCTCAAAAAGTGTTAAGAACACTGTCATAGGGTTTTGCATTCCCTTTAGAACAGTTCTGATATAAACCACCAAAGCATTTTTGTTTGAAACTGAAGTGGCTTCATCCAAAAGCAGGGAAAATTTAGAGTCTGACTTGATTAGGCCATTTATCAAGTCTGATTTCATTTCATCAGAAATATGATGAATTATATTGGAGCAAGCAACATTTGAATGTAGGATTCGCCCCATATCTAAGCCATTCATTATTTGAAAATCAATTTCAGTTTCAAACTCAAAAAATGGCCTATTTAGTTTAGCTTGCTTATAAGCCGTGCGGAAAATGCGCTCAGTTACAATCTGCTGCTCTTTATGCATAGAAGCAACAGCTTTTTTCATTGCATCTTTCTTAGCTTCAATGAGTATTTTTTCAGCCAAAGAATGAGCTCGAGACCCACGGTGTAAAAATATCTTTTTCCTAAGAGAGGATTGCTGGTCTTTTTTATTGTTTCCATAAGCGGTAACAGTTCCTAAAACCCACTCTTCGCTAATCTTTAGACCCTTCGTTTTCTCTGCACCTACTCACACTACGGTAAACGTTGCAACCTAGTTCTCTGTTCACAATTAACCATGGATTTTTAGCTTTAAATTCAACAATTTGTTCTTCAGACCAACAAACTGGCTGTTCACCCCTATTAACAAAATCATTATTTTCATTACTAACCTTAGCTTCGTCTGCATCAGATCCCAAACCCACCGACCTGGATACTATTTTGACTGACGAGGAAGTCGAAGGGAATGGTAATCGCAATTATCCTCATTGATCCCGATTGCGTCTTCTTTTTTATCTTGATCAACAATTGAAGTTGTAGTCAATGCTTCCGAACTGCAGTTCTCATTATTCGCATAACCTTTTTGTTTCTTAGGGTTAGGTTTAAAGAAATCAACAATTTTTCTGGTAGTCATAGTCAATTAGGAAACTATTTAGCTGCACCAGCACTAATAAGCATAAACACGAACACAATCAACGACCTGCGCCTCAAAAACGAACTTAAGCGTGATGGGATGCGATGCAACTTGTAACTTAAACGCGAAACACACCAAGGTCAAGTCAACTAGTCAACACCATGGACGTATAAATAAAGATGGACTAGGCATGATCTGCACTCTGTTCACCTAAATTTGAAGTCGAAAAGTTTGTAGGCGCGGGGAAAGAGACGAGGTGATAGACAGTGACATATCCTTTTAAGTCAGCGGCGTACCTTTCAATATTTGAAAGTTATTTGAAACAGTTTTTCCACTTGAATAAATAATGACTATTGGTTTGATTGCTTTTATTTTTACTATCGTAAACATATGAAATATTTTGAATAAGTGAGAAACAACAAACGGTGAATAATTTTAATTTTCAGTGTATAGAAATATATTTATAAAAATTAATTTACAAAAAAGAATAAAGATGGAGTAAATAAAATCGTAAATTACTTTATATAATATTTTATTTAAACTAAAATAACACACAAACAATAAAAAGTTTAAAACATTCTTCCCCACACATTAACCTGTTCAGGGTATTGAGTATGTTCTTCTCTTATCCAGTTAGTGATAAGTTGAAAAAATATAGTAAATTATGGTATATAAGTCACAAAAAGGAAATTATTAACTTGAATGTAAACAATACAACGTCATATTCTTTTTCGTCAAATCGCTAGGATTGGTTGATATTACCAATGATGTTAAGTTTTACAAAAGTTAAGATTATCAGAATATATTTTCTTTTAATAAATTAAAAAATTAATTTTTTTCTTTTAATTCCTTGGTTGCGAAATGAGTATATCTAAAAATAGTTTATACTAAGTAGATAATACATTTTTACTTATAGATTAAAAATAAATTATACTAAAAATCGAAAGTTATTTCGAAGATTGACTCGGAAAAAAAAATAATATGACAACGTCAAATTAGGGATTTGTGCCTATGACTGTGAATATCTCATGACTTCAAGTAAATATGTAAATAGACCGGTCCATCTTTATTTATACGTCCATGGTCAACACACTTGTGATCACTGGGGCGGTGGCGCGGTGAAGGAATGGAGGGGGAAAGGAAGGGGGTGGGGTGGGTATTGCTTTGTTATTGAGAGGCGCAGCCGCGAACTAGGATGACTCGCCCGTCACCTTCTCCTGCCTGATTCCGTGCAAGACTCATCACAGCACAGCTCACAAGTCACAACTGCTTGTACGGGCGCTTACTATCTGCTTACGTACGAGTCACTCGCAAACAAAGCATAGCATAATATTGATCCTACCTACAATTTTTTTTAACTAAAACTTGTAGTTTTAAAAGCGTTCCCTTGCGTTCCGGCACTCTTGGGAGGTAAGGGAACGCCGTTCCCTTGCGTTCCCACTGAAATTAACCACTGTGTACGAGCATATGACGAGTTTAATAAATATAAAATTCAGTTAGAGATCATAAACTATGCAGATGACCAAATAATATTTATAAAAGATCAAGATGATATTTATTACATGCGACTAAAAATAGATGAAAAATATAAAAAGTGTAATTAATTAAATAATCCGCCAAAAACAGAATACGTAGTACTGAGAGTTGAAGGACGAAGGAAGAAACACAAAACTAATTCAGCAATAAGTCAATTGAATTCTCCGGAATAACCATATCACTCGGGAAACAAATATTAGGAAATACAAAAAAAGTAATCGAAGTGGTAAAAGTAATAAAAGTGGTATCGAAGCTTTGGATAAAAATAAAAAAACATCCAAAATAAAAGCAATGGAAATCAGTTATTGATGCAGAAATTCTACTTACTAGAAAGGATAAAATAAGGAATATTGAAATCACAGAGCGTATGCGCATAGACATCGATATCCTGGAAACTATAGAATGCAAAAAAATGAAATGACAGAAGAAAATATTATAGGGATCCCCGAATTAAAAGGGATCAAAAAAATTGTGAAAACAAAAAGTAAATGGTGCAATGGACAATAGAGGTCTACATAGGCAAATGACTGATAGGATCGCAAGCGTTTTAAGGCAGGTAGGATGTGCTAGGTAGGACGGCTAGAAATAAACTTATTATATATATATATATATATATATATATATATATATATATATATATATATATATATATATAACGAACCAGAAGTATTTGCTGACCACGTAAGGAAGTAAACTTTCAATATTGGGTAAGCAGCAATAAAAATGAAAGGTGTACTCTTTTACATTTTTAATCCAAGCTTTCGGACATTGGTTATGTCCTTCATCAGGGAGCTACAAATGTGATGAATAATTTTTTCAAATTTGTATAATTAATTAAAAATTCGATATTTACAAACTTAATGAGGTTGTATCATAAATGATTTTATAAAATGTTGATAAAATTGATTATTTTTTTTGTAAGACTCTACTTACTTTTGATTGAGTAACATTGAGTTCTCGACTTACTTATCTAGTGCTTATTGTAGGGTTCATAGTAACAGCGTCCATAATGTCATTTTCCTGCGCTTCATCTACATGTCGCTCTGTTGTTCCACTAGGAAAAGTGCCATTTTCTCGCAAATAATTAAAAACTGACCCAAATGTTGGATGATTGGGAGTTCGACGATTAGGAAATCTCCTGCGATATTCTCTACTAGCCGCCCTACCATTCCCATTACAGAATCCATAAACAAATATTATGTCTGCATATTCTGTGGTCGAAAACTGATGTGGCATTTTGAACGAAAGTAACAAAAGCTCTACCAAAACTAACACAATGTACTTAACTTAGATATGACAGAAGAAATATGTATTCTTGTACACATAAATAACAATTGATAATGACAATAATGATAATGGGTATAAAATATCAAGAAACGTCAAACGGTCAACGCCAACCTTCATTTTAAACTTTTTTAGATTTATTTTTATTTAGTACAGTTGATGCAAAGTATTATTATTTGACATAAAATTTTAATCATTTACAATCAACAAAAACTAACACATACAAGAGGTTTGACTTTTTAATCAATTTAATTTATTATTTATCGAAAATAATGCCCCAATACGATCTATAAGTAAAAATTTAAAATTGAAAAACAATTGATTCTATCGTAGAGATAATACAAAGTGACAGTAAAGATGTTAATTTTCTACGTATTAGATTATGTTGTAGGAACTCATTTAATTAAGATGTTTGAAATTTATAACATTTGTTTCAATTAATTACCTTATAATTTGATACTTCATTATGGTTGTTCTATTTTTGGTAAGATTTGATCGTTCACTAAAAATTTAATAAAAGTGCGACAACATTGTCGCATATGTCGTTTTCATTGGCTATGTATGTAGTTTGAAAATCACTTATTGCATTTTAGAAAAAATATAAACAGGGTATAATATTTAATACGAATCCCTAAATCAGTTTTTCCAAAGCCAGTCATGGAATTTTTTAATTTAGCTAATACCAGTGGAATACTTTATAGTATTATACTGTATCATGCAAAAATTAAAAAAATCAAATGGGCCGTATAAACACTACAGTAAAATGAAATAAATGGTTAATTACACAAATCACCCTGTTAATTAATAAAGAAGAGGAGTTGACATTTTTTAGTGGCCACATGATATGCTCCCTGAGGGGCTCTACATATGGTAGAAGTATGTAAAGTTCCTCATGACTCACCCTGTATATATATATATATATATATATATATATATATATATATATATATATATATATATATATGTAATATAAAATTAGTATTTCTTGGGTTTAGGTTTATAGGTTATAATGTCACTCCATTAATGTCAGTGTCCCGTTTTACGTTTTGAATCTTGACAAAGGCAAGGGTTTCCTGCCAAAACGTCCGTGTGTAGGTAGGCGGGGTCCTAGTAGTCGGTCTTGTGGTCTGATATATTTTTGACTTTTTCTCTAATACCGTTTTTCATGTTGTTGAAAGCCTTTGAGCATCATCTTTTTGGTTCATACTGTTGGGATTTTTTTCAATTAGCATCGTAGTTTGATTTAGGTTTATTGTATGTCCTGTGTTTAAGACATCTTAGGCAAGGGACGACGTTTTTTTTCTCTCCTTTCGATAGCAATTCGATGTTCTCGTCTAACATTGATTGTTCGGTTAGGCTGTCTGATGTACGATTTGTCACAGTCTCCACATTGAATGTCTTATACTCCTTGATTTTCTAACGATATTTTTGTTTTGGCGGATGGTAGTTCGTTTTCTTCCAAAAATACCTTTAGTGTTTCTTCTCCATGTGTATGGCCATGTTTCCATTCTCCATCCTTCTTCTTCTACATAATATATCTACGTAACATATACGTCAGAAGACGATATTCGTATGAGGATACGAAAAGCGCAACAAGCTTTCAGCATGCTCAAACCTGTTTGGAGGTCTTGAGACTACACTACGAGGACAAAGATCCGCATATTCCAGTCAAATGTCATGTCTGTACTACTTTACGGATGTGAAACCTGGAAAGCGACAAAAACCCTTACAGACAAACTGCAGGTCTTTGTTAATAAATGTCTACGAAGAATTGTTCGTATTTTCTGGCCTAACATCATCAGAAACGAAGATTTACTACACCTGACCAAACAAAAGAGGATATTAAATGAAATAAAGTCCAGAAAGTGGGGTTGGATCGGTCACACACTCCGAAAAAATAACTCCAGTATTGCAAAGACTGCCCTAGAGTGGAATCCCCAAGGAAAACGAAAAAAAGGTCGCCCAGTACAAACTTGGAGAAGATCCATCATGGACGAGATAAGAAAACAAGGAAAGTCTTGGAATGAGGTGAAGGCCTTAGCGCAAAATAGAACCCGATGGCGCGTTTTCACTGAAGCTCTATGCTCCACTTAGGGTTCAAGAACTTATATATATATATATATATATATATATATATATATATATATATATATATATATATATATATATATATATATATATATATATATATATATAACATATATGTATATATAAGAAAAAAGAAGTACTTGTGACTCGTTTGGAAAAAATATATAAATGTTTTGGATGGGTTGGAGTCAAACCATCCAGAGTTGATATACATATATATGTATATAATATATATGTATATGTATATTATATCGTCTATTGGGGATTTTCATGTTTAAATTCAACCTATATTTATTCCACCGATATTCCACATATTAAAACCCAATCACATTATAAAACCAGATTTTACATGTGGCCGCCTGTTGTTTTATTGTAGGAATGTTTAAGATTTATCTTTCCAGGTATATTATGGATAAATAAATTCACAAAAGTGCCAAAATTAGGACTAATTTACTTGTCTCTGGAGTGTATATAAAACTAGATTTTTATTATTGTCGGGAGCAAATATGGATGTGCCTGCCACATTTGTTTTTTTTTTTTCTTGACGAATATCTGTAAACTATTTTTCTACCACTTTTGTACTTTTTATCGTAAAATTTGTTTTATACCTAAATTTATACAAATTTTAGGGTTATATCATAGTTGCTCACAGTGTTTATTCATTTCTGTTCATTAATGTCTTCTAAATGGGTGATATATGTTTTTCTCTATGTACTTTTTTATTATTTTGTAAGAAAAAATTTGTCTTCCATGTTAATCATTTCCGATTTGTCTAATAAAGCTTTAACATAATTACCGCCGATGTTTTTGCCTTGAAATTATTTTTGTTCCATTTTGATCTTCCCTGTATATTTAAAATAATAATAAAGTTAAAATTCTTTTAACTATTTTTTAATATTTCATTCGATGTTAAAAAGTTTAACGATTGTTGTTTAATCTTAAGAAAAAACACGGTAAAACACTAAAGAAATCTATAGAGAGGCACATAAACGACTTTTTTAATTACTAACATTCCAAAAGAAATCTTTAAGCTTTAAAAAGCTGTTTTGAAAAACTATCAATCGATCCCTTCTTTGGGCATTGTGATGTGATGCATGTTGAAACAATGTTAATGATTAACGATAAAAATGTCTGTGTAATTGATAATTAAACCAATCAATGGACTGAATGCCTGAATTAAAAATAAAAATAGATTATTAAACTCTCGGTGATAATTAAACTCGTGATTAATTTTTATGCAAAATTGTACTTAGAGCTATTCACAGACAACCGCTCAGCTTTATAGATATAGACACAGAATATAAATAACAACGAAATCCAAATGGAAAATGGATTCAGCTGACATTAAGCGAAGTAAAGATTGTCATAAGGACTATAAAGAACATCCTCTCTTGACTCTGATGGGTTTTAAAAAGGACGTAGGGTAGGTGGTATACACCGGGACAGTTTTCTATAATTTGTAATAACATTTTAAATTCTGAAGATATTTTATTCAATTAAGGTACGAAGGTAAGGGCTAAATATTTGATTAAAATAAATTTTTCACATAAATTTTGACTTTAATATTTGAAGCAAAAAAACTGACTGACTCATAATGTACGACATGTCCCACTGTATACCATCAATTTTAACGGTGTAACGCGTGGGAGGGAGTAACGGTGCTCATTTCTCATAACATGTCCCAGATATTGCAATTTTATGCGTTTGATCGTAAACACAATCTCTGGTTCCTTCTTAATTTTTCCTAGAACTTCCTTGTTCGTGATCCTTGCTGTCCATGATATTCTCAGCATTCTTCTATTAAGCCACATCTCAAATGCTTCAAGTTTTTTAATAGTGGGGTCTGTAAGCGTCCATGCCTCCGCCCCGTACAACAATACAGAGAAAACATAGCATCTCAAATGTCTCAATTTTGTATCAAGGGATATGTTGTGACTTTTACAGATTGCGCTCATTTTGTTAAACACCGTTCTTTCCTTTCATATGCGGCACTTTATTTCCTGTAAATTGCTCCACTGTTCGTTTATAATAGTTCCCAGGTAGCAATACTGTTTTACTCGCTCTATCTGCGTCCCATTAATGTATAGATGAGCCCCGTTTATATTCTCCTTGCTGATAATCATTTGTTTCGTTTTGTGGGTATTAATGTTTAGTCCGTACTGTTGACTGTACTCGTTTATTCTGTCCATTAGCCTCTGAAGTCCCTCTAAACTATCTGCTATCACCATGGTGTCGTCGGCATATCTAACATTGTTTACTCTTTCACCATTTAGAAGGATGCCTTCGTCTATTCCGTAAAGAATGTATGTAGTAGCTGTTGTGTATTTTGTGTGTTGACTGTTTGAGGTTAAGAGAGTGTTGTTCGTTGAGGTGTGGTATGTGTGTATATAGGTGTGTGTATGGGTGATGGTGTTGGTTATATAGGGATAGGGTTGTGCTGCTCTGTATGTGTGTTTCTTTGTCCTTTCTTTGGTGTGAAAAATGTTCCGTGGCTAGAAAACTTTTTCGGGATTAGTGTGATGTAGTATTTGTGCATGTGTGCATGTGTGTGTGTGTGTTGTGTCTGTTTTGGGGTGGTGTGTGTTGGTGTAGGTGGAAGTATGGGTGAGGGTGCGAGTGAGGGTTTCGGGTATTGTGATTTTGAAGGAATTGTGTATCATTTTTCTGATAAATTCGACTTTGGAGGCAGACTTCTGTCAGATCCTGGCCCCAGTCCTGTTGCGTCCTTGGTTCGTGTCCATATATAGTGATAGACACTTGTGATGTTTGTGATGATGTGGAATGTGTTTCTGTGTCTATGTCCCATTCTGTGTCTGGTGATTTTAATGGTTTTGATGATTGTTTATGTTTTCGTGCTCTTGATCGTGTTCGTGGCATGTTGATGTAGTATGTTGAGTGTAATTTAAAGGTGTATGATGTAAGTGTGTGTAATTTGTAGGTTTATGAATAGTATTGCTGTATGTAAATTATACGTATATGAATTTTGTTGGGGAAGTAAATTATTCACAGACCGTAGCCCACTGATTGGCAAAATTAGGCTCAGGCTAAAGAATGTTGGACGTAGTGTCAATCCAAAATTCGACATCAAGCTATCAAAAGACCAACACACAGAACATAGTGTAAAGCGGTATATACAGAACAATTTGAATACCGTTATTCAATCGGATGTAATGGACCAGGAGCTAGAAAAGTTACATACAGTTTCAAAAGACATACGAGAGAAATTTCTCAAACCACCAAAAATAAAGAAGAAATCGTGGATGACAAATGAGATTCTAGATATGAAGGAAGAGAGACGAAAGTTCAAAGATCAAGACATGTCATTATACAAAAAAATCGATAAAAAGATCAAAAAAGCTATTGGAATAGCTAAGGATACACATATAAGAAAACAGTGTGCGGAAATACAGCAATTGCGACATAAGTACGATTTATTTAATATACACAAAAAAATTAAAGAAGCCGCAGGCTTATACAAACCTAGAAGAGTTGGGTGTTTGGCAGATAATCAAGGCAAACTGTGGAAGAAAAATTAGACACTTGGAAGAATTATGTGGAAGTAACTTTTGCAGATGAAAAGCAGAATACCATTGAAGACACTGAATGCCAAACAGGACCCCCGATTACCATTGAAGAAGTCACGTCAGCTATTAAAATAACTAAAGATGGTAAAGCGGTAGGGCCTGGTGACTTTTGTGCAGAATTCCTAAAACAAATGGATGAACAGGGAATAAAATGGCTAACAATTGTATTCAACAACATATACGTAACTGGAAGAATACAACAAAGCTGGTTAAAGTCGACCTTCGTGACCATACCAAAAAAAGTAAATGCCAAGACATGCGAAGACTACAGAACAATTAGCCCAATGAGCCACTTATTTAAAACGTCCTTGAAAGTGATACACGGCAGAATATATAAAAAAATGCTAAGAACCACCCGAGAGGCTCTATTCGCCGTCCAAGTATTTATGCAAAGATGCAGGGATGTCAACTGTGATGTGTATATTTGTTTTATCGACTACAAAAAGGCATTTGGTAGAGTAAAGCATGATAAACTTATAAACATCTTGAAAGAAGTGGGGTTAGATGATAGGTACTTGAGAATCATCTATAATTTATATTACAACCAAACAGCCAATATTAAAGTGGATGACCAATTAACAGAAGTAGTCTCCATAGATAGAGGAGTGAGTCAAGGATGCATTCTGTCTTTATTTAATATATTATTTAATTTTATTATATTTAATATATACTCTGAATATATCTTTGAGCAAGCTCTGGGAGCACTACAAGAAGGCGTATTAGTCAACGGAATGCGTCTAAACAACATTAGATATGACGACGACGCAGTAGTTTTTGCAGATAGTCTGAACGGTTTGCAAAGAATAATGTCGCGTATATCAGATATAAGTAGAGAATCCGGACTTGATGTTAATACGAAAAAAATAAAGTACAAGGTAGTCAGTAAGCGCGAAATATTAAATACACAGCTTTTGGTTAACCAACATCCAATTGACAGAGTGGACAGCTACACATACCAAGGTATCAACATTAACAGCCAATGGGATCACTCCATTGTGTTGGTGTGTGTAAATTGTAAGTATATGATTGAGGGTTTGTGTGTGTGTGTGTGTGCGTGTGTGTGTGTGTGTGTGTGTGTGTGTGTGTGTGTGAGGTTTGTGCGTGTGTGTGTGTGTGTATGTGTGTGTGTGTGTGTGTGTGTGTGTGTGTGTGTGTGTGTGTGTGTGTGTGAGAGGTTTGTGCGTGTGTGTGTGTGTGTGTGTGTGTGTGTGTTGACTTTACCTGGGTTAAGTGTGCACTTGCGCGATTCGGTTGGGTCCTACGTCGAGGAGCTCCAGTACAGCACCTAGTGTCGATGTTAACTTACATGCACTATGTAAGGCACTCTACGAGGAAGTTTTGCATCCAAAGTTTGTTTCTGGTGGTCCACGCGTCCAGATTCGCGACCCGTTGATACCGTAATTTCATTCGCGGTTTTGTGCCCGTTGATACACGTGTATGCCGTTTCGCGGATTCCCGACTTGGATGGTTGCTGTCGATCTTCTCTGTAGCACCTGTTTACTGGTCTGAAACTGCTTCTCCGGTGTGTCCGTTTACGTTGCGAGGTTTCGCGAGACTGTTGTTGTAAATTATATCAAGTAGGCACAAATTAGAATTACCACAGAAGCTATAAGTGTCTGCTTTCAAGTTAATTTTCATATAATTGGATAATCTAACAAAGTTACGTACCTGGATAAAAAACTATTATGTAAACAGATATAAAAGCAAAAAGGCAATTAAAGATCATAGTAACAGTTCTTCATTGATAAAAAAAGTAGGCGTTCATGCTGGTTGTCGAATTCATACCGATCCCTCTGCTTCTCTTCTGAGTATAAAGGTAATACCAAGTATACCGCATTAGAAACCATGAATATTGCTTTCGATCAGGTAAACTTCGATGTTCAAACTTCACAAACTATACACCGGAGATAATAGTCATTAAATTAGCTAAAAGGCAGTTTTAGCTACTGCTATTCTTATCTTTACTTCTACGTCACAGTCTCATTTGCTATTCAAGTTAATTCCAAGATAAAGTACATCCCAGAGGTACTTTTCAGTGCGTCATTAATTATGACGTCATATAATGAATTAGGTGTGTCGAGCATTATTTCATACAATTATTGAAGAATCTGACAGATTCCAGGATCGTACTTAGCCACAGGGAGTAATCCCGTATATTAATAAAAATAAAAAGTAAACATTATTGTTTATTAAATTTATAAATATGGAAACATTCGAAATTGACGACAAAATGATTCATTTATTGAATTTTTGTATCTTTTTCTCAAGGGGTTGTCTGCGCGTCGAAAGTTGGCAAACATCACAGCGATTTTTAATTTTGAGATAGCGGCTCTAAATGAGCCGTTATTACATGTATGTAAGCTTATTCTAACGCTGCAATATAGTTCTGTTTAATCACCGAACTACCGCTTTCTCCGTCACATCCAACTTAATGCATTAGAAAGAAAGACGCACAGAAATGTACCTCTGGGATGTTCTATACCTAAATTTTTTAACTCTATATAGAGCTGAAATATTTATTTTCAACTAAGCTTTCAACAAACACGTAAATTCTTTTTTCTACTCTCTTACTAGTAAATTGTATATTACCTACTATTTGGATGCTAAGTAAATGCATCATAACTGATACTGACACGTAATGACTAGCACGTAATAAAAAAAATTACGCTTCAGTTTTATAAAAATGTGTAATATCACATAAGCCTCGTAAGTCAGTTGGTCGAGTTACCATGGAAACGAATAAACAGACGTTATTTTGACAGATTAAAAATTATTAATCTGTCAGTGTAAATATAGTGGTAATTGAATTTTTATCTTTATAAACGAAAATAATCGTAGAAAAAGTATAGTACACAACTTGAGTTGTAAGCTTATTACATGCTTGTAAAATTACTGCGCTCGCCGCTACGCGGCTCGCGCGCAACTTTTTTACTCGCATGTAATAAGCTTTTACAACTCTCGTTATGTAATATACTATAAATGCTGTAATTTAAAATACTAAAAACTACTGTCTCCTGGTATATTTCAAAACTAACTCTACACACCAACCCAAACAAAACGTGTATTACACAAACTAATAAAAATTGTTGCAAACAGACATAAAATAAATTCACTGAACGGACAACTAATCCGAGAACTTTACTCGTGTCATCAAATAGTAGATATCGATAGTAAACTGAATACTTTGTGACCATATAACTTTTATAGATATATTAAAGATATCCGTAGAAGGATTCTATCTTCTAAGGTTTTATTTCTACCAACCATTTTATTTATTATTGCGTTTATCTTTATAATATATTTTAAAAAGCAATAAATAAAAATAATACAAGTAGGTAGATATGGTAAAGAATCGAAAATAAGTCCAAAAAGTTACCACGTCATCCTTTAAAATAGTGATTGTTGGTTCTCACATGTTATAATTATTGGTAATGATCATAAAATAATTCAAGACCCAAATTTTAAAAAATAACATATTGTATTTAATTTATTCTAGAATACAAGTAGGTACAGTAATTTTACTCACTCCATAGATACACTTAAATGACATCTGCTGTCACTTTAAGCTAATCCGCTGATGTGTAATGGATCAAAGACAGAGAATTAGAGAGAATGTTAAAATGACAGATTTTGAATTATTTTTTTATTATTAAAATACTCAATCTATGTATTTATACTACTGAAACCTAATCACGGTTGACAAATTAACAATTTTTCGTTGACTTAAATTACTAACTGATACTCAAATTCTATGGCTTACCACTATGGTATCCTCTTATTTTACCAACAATTATGCATTTTAACTAATATAAAACACAACACAGCTTTTATAGTGGGTAATACTTTACACTAACTCAAATAGTTTTCTTCGCTTAAGTCTTCTTTATGACGCAGTATTATCGAGTAGCTGCATAACCTCGATGTTTGCTTGACTATGGAGCCGTTGTTCGTGACAACCTGTCATCTTCTTGATAACATTATCTACATTTTCCATCTCAAGATCCTAGTATATATATATATATATATATATATATATATATATGTTTGTTTTGAGGTTTCCGCAGGAGCTATATGTGCTGTCACTATTTTTCCGGGTTTGACTCCGCGTTGTAAAATGGTGGTTTTTTTTTTGAAAACCATTGTTTTGGCGACGTTTCGGCAAGGTCTCACTTGCCATTCTCAAGCCTGGTGGATCTACTTGTCGTCGTTATCAGTACTAATCGAGTAACGACGAGAAGTAGATCCACCAGGCTTGAGAATGGCAAGTGAGACCTTGCCGAAACGTCGCCAAAACAATGGTTTTCAAGAAAACCAGCATTTTACAACGCGGAGTCAAACCCGGAAAATAGTGACAGGATATATATATATATATATATATATATATATATATACTTCTAGCGGTTAATATGGGCTCCGTACTAAAACGGTATTATACTAACTCCAGGAGAATATACGCCGTGTATATTATTATCTGAGTAGCGCTTTATGTAGACTCCGACCAATACGTCGGATCAAGTGGACTCCATAATAGGATCAAACATTTTTGGGATCCGTATATAACTTTTACCGTACACTTCTTAACTCCTGCGATGTTGCCAATAATTGTATTAGTAGTAGATTTTTAAATTTTATAGGTGGTACATTTTGGAACCTATTAATATGAACATCGACTAGCGTAATCGTCTAACAGTTTTAAAAAACTCTTCTGTAAGATATTTATAATTTTTCAATTACTGCAGTTTATGGCGTGTAATATTTATTTCATGAAGTAGTTAAAATTAGACTATAATAATTTATAAATTAATCTTTAATATTATAATTTTTTGCTGTCTAATTTCAATATGTTGATTTTTAATTAACAAAATATTTGATGCATTAAAGTCGCGTAGCTATTTTCACCAAACATTCAATTTTAAAGCTATTAGTATAAAAGTCTAAAAAAAAGTATAAAAATCTAAGGAATTTAATATGGATACACACGTCAGTGTGCTTTTCTCAAGTCTCAAGTTTCTCGAATCCATCAATCATTCATTATATTTCTTATACTTTCATTTTAATCCTCTCCAATCAAGATTTTAAAGCAGGTTTGCTCCATTAATCCATTTTTATTACTTTTTGTCACTATTTCTCCTTTTTCATTATCATCATCATTACGTGGCGCTACAATACTGGGTGGGTCTTCGCTAACTACAAATTTTCTCCAAGTTGATCGATTTTCCACGAATCTGTAATCAAATGAAATGTTAATATTTTGAGATATAATTGGATGTTTTCTCTCCATTGCTTACTGAGACGCCTAAGCGGCATTCTTTCTTCTGTGCTAACTTCCTTCCATACCAGTTTTACAAGTTTGATATATTGGCGTCTATGCATGTGTCCGATCTACCTTAAGCGATTTATTTTTCTGAACAATATCGTTATAAAAGCTTTCTTTATTCAGTATGGGTTCTTATTCTATACGGATTTGTAGCGATATGATAATGAAGTTAAAACATTTTTCTAATTATTTTTATTTCAAATATTCGTACTTCTTCCTTATTTTTTTTAGTCAATGTCAATGATTCGCATCCATGTATTAAAATAGGTATAAAATTTGAATTATGCTAAAAGTATTTAGTTATTGACATTATTATTAACAGTGATTATTTATCTAAGATATTTAAAGTGTTCCATATTTTTGAAATTGTAGTTGTTAACTTTAATATTTTATCTAGATTTATTAAATTGGTCTTTTCTGTTGATTCGCTTGTATTTGGTTTTCATTTCGTTGATTTTTCGTGCTCTCTTTACTTTATTGAAGATGTTTGCGGACGGGAGAGTTTCTTATGAGATCTATGTCATTAGCATATGCTAGGAGTGCTTTGTACCTTGGGCCTTTAATGAATTACATCTTAAATAGGCGATATTTCCATTTTAGTAAGCTGTTCATTAATTTTTTGACTATTTGAATCGACGATCTGTATTTTATTCGACTGTTATATCACAGAGTTTCTTGGCGCATATTTTCATTCTTGGTTTTTTGTTTCCCGTATCATTATTACAAAGATTTTTCTGGAGATCGACATAGGGAACCCGGTGGTATGTACATGACGTTTTTAAAACCAACATCGAAAATTTGACTTATTGTAAGGTCATAATGATTTTACTAGGAAATATAGTGTTGTTTAATAATAATAAAGTTCAAGCAACAATTCCTATATGCAATACCTTGGTATGATATTTCTGCTCCTCGATACCAAGTAGCAGTCCCGAAAACATTAAAACTGCTACACTCATGTTTCCTATTATCCTAAAATTAGCCACTCTAGGACTATACTGCCCTCATAAGTGAATAGAATATGTACGGAGGTTTTTGGCAATTTAATAGGATTTTGTGTGTTAGAATATTATTTCTCCGAGAAAGTAAAGAATATTTATTTGCTATCCGAATATAATCCATAAATTAAATATTAGAATGCTATAAAATAATGCTACTAAGCAGCAAAAACGGTATAATAGTCACTAATGAGAAAATCAAATAAATGTTTTTTTAACATACAAAAGAAAGGATGTAGAGTAAGGCATAACGTAACAATAAAGCTATATAATTTTGAAAGATTGCAGCGTTTTAGATTTCGTAGATAACGTTGTCACATAAGAAATAAAAGGGAAAATTCAGGTAGCTAACTGATGTATATAGAACCCTTATAACACTTTTAAATCCAGAAGCCTAATATAAATCTCTAAAATCAGGATATATAAAACAGTGAACCAGTGCTAATGTGTGGATATGTAACGAGAACGTATTAATTAGATCAGGATTGCTAGAAAAGCCATCAGAGGTATTTCCCGACTTACAAAGGTCCGAGTACTAACCAATACTGAATGAAACTAATGCCAAGGTCAAACACATATATAAAGATAGCAACGAGGTATAAGAACCTAAATCTCAACTCCAAAGTTGCGCTGGCTTTATCCAAAGGCTCTCTAATTAACTGCATTCACAAGTTAAATTGGTAGGAGGCCCTGAGAGAAAAAATGCCCTTAGGATGTCCACGGATGAAGGGCGCAGATTTAGGAATAATGAGACTCCTTACCGACTCATCATATTTATCAACACCTGCTATCCTACCTACAATCAATACATATCTGTTGAGGACTATCAAATCAATTACATGTAATCAAACGAACTAGGCTTAAAAAAAGTATCCTAGGAAAGGCACTTCGGCAATATTGACATATATTTTTAAAACGCCATTTATGTGGCTGAGTTTGCAATAGGAATGAGGAGACAAAAAGAAAGAAATGGTAATAAAATCTTGTTGCGTTCCGACTATACGATGACGATGATCTCTATATAACATATAGGAAGAAATGGAGAATAATGTCTATGTTCAATTTAGAACTCGTTGGTTTTCTCCCTTTCGAATTGGGTATGTATATGTATTACCATAGAAAAAATAAAAAAAAACTATAATTATGAAACTCTATCTAAAATAGTAAAATCGATAAACAAATTATATAAACAAAAAGATTATATAAATCCCTAATATTTAAACAGACTGCTTTACAAAAGGTGAACGAATAAGCATAAATAAATTGTCAACAAAATAAATCAGAAGAATATGACACAGTATATTGATTAAAAAGAATTCTTATGTGACTAAAATATGCTAAAATATGATACGATCGGAAAAACGGCAATGACTTTTACAGCTGATTGCCACATAAATATTAATGTAACGCAAATATGATGATATTGCCTCGTACTGTTCTATAGCAATTTGTTGTCACATTGCTGAAAGTTACTTGATGGAAATTCATTGTATCTAACAATAAAACAACTATGCGTTTACACGTTATAGATTGTAACAGAATAAGTTGAGGAGGGGAAAACTGTTTGTCCCAAGTTGGTATTCAGAATTATGTCTGTATTTTGTAATTTGCCAATTTCCATAGGTTTAAATTTTCATGGATATCACTAGACTCGAGAGCAGTGTATGATTCCTTAGTTATGTTTTTAAAGGATAGTAAAATAACCATCTAAATAATTATGCATTAGTTAATAACATAACCTTTGTTTCTAACCCAATTGTCAAATTCCTTTCTTACCGTGGCCTAGTGTTGTACGTCTTTTTAAAAAATGCCTTGATGGGCCCCTAGGCGAGAAGAGAGTGACCCTGTTTACCTGTCTTTTGTTTTGTATATTTATTAATATAAACTCAAACAACTATTTGTACCATGTTGAGTCTGGCTGAATGACTAAAAGTCTATGCCAAAAAAATTTCATATAATCTAGAGACAGCTTAAGGCCTTTATTATAAATGTACTTTTTAGTAATGAAAATAAGTAAATAGAACCTAGAATATCCATGTAAAAGAATGTAATATTTGATCTCTGGGATAAACTTATCTCCTGAACAATGGCGCCGATATATATGTAGTTAAAATTTTGTACACCTATTTTAACCTGTTTGTTTCCTTATTATCCATATATGAGTTGTGACCGATGTTACAAACTTATTTACTTTTTACAAAGATTCTATATATTAGCTACAGTCATTAAGTCCATGGCTACAGTTATAACTATACAAATCTGACTCGAAATATCGTCTAAAAGTAACAGTATGTAAAATTTAGATTTTTAGTCAAAAGTAAATACTTTGTCATTTTTTATGGAGTTCAACGTAGAAGTCTTCACGAAAATTTAAGTACTAATAAGACCACAGCAATCGGGCGTACCTTGGGTAATGAATAATTAATTAGTTGGTTAATTCTTCAATCACTCGTCCAATATGAGTTTTGTCAAATCGGTCCTTTTTAGGACCAACTATTCTATAGAGATAAAGTAAACTATATCTAGAGATAAAGACAATTCATAAGCCTGATGGAAGGTGTAATAAATAAAGCAAATACTATATTGAGTAATTATATAAGCAAAAAGTATATTAACTTTACATTAACATGAATAATATGATTGTCACTTAACTGGGTATTATACATACGCTCTACTTTACTTAAGCTTATCAGACATAAACGCTTAACACAAATGTGACGTATTTCTAGTGCAGTAAGCACATAGAGGGCCAAACCTAGGGTATTTGGTATAAAACTGATCGCAGAAGATTACATAATAAGTGCCGGCAAAGAAGCAAAGAAAAACTTAAAATGAGAGAGGACTCAAACTAGTCACTGCGGGAACCATTTAACTATGTTGAGCTTGGATCCACTATCCACGTATAAAATAAACAATATTACGGCTCCTGATTGAGGATCTGAGCACAAAACTAATTATAAAATTTTGACCAAAAATACCACAATGGCTAATAACTAAAGTCTGTAGACAAGCAAAGCAAAGACAAAGCTATCACTATGCTTTAACCTGGCAAAAACTCCAACGACCACAAAAGCTATCGGCCAATATATCTATTTATTTTGTCAGCTATACAAAATAAATCTGCACATGATCCTTAATATAAACCGATAATAGAAGAAGAACTCAAATTAAAAGACGAAAGTGGCTATATATGACAGGAAAGATCGTGTACATCACAAATACTAAATCTTGCCCAACACAGTGAAGACGGGTATGAAAATATCAGGTATGAGGAGTCGTATTTGTCAATCTCAATGCCGCTTACGACACCTTAAATTAGAGGGCATTTTTTCAAAATCTATGTGATATCCCCTTAGGTAATAAACTCATTTGTATTATCCGTGTATACCTACACAACATAAGATTTTTCGTATCACTCAACGGTAAGAATAGCAGATGGAGAACGTAGAAGAACGGTCTTCTTTGGGGTACCGTAATCGCACCTACGCTGTATAACATTTACACAACCCATACCGGTAAATAGTAGGACTGTTATTATGTAGACGATACATCTATTGTTGCATAACCAAAAACTTTTGTTGCTAAAGTAGAGAAAAATCTAAATAATACCTTAAACAAAATAAAAATAGAATCCGAATCAATTTGAAGCCACACCCCGGAAAAAGTTAGGTATGCTTCTTCAATGTTCTTAACAAAGACGCTTTCACAAATCTGAACATATACCTGAACCAATAGTGTCAAGAAATCCTTAAACTCTGCACTTGCTATAAATACCTTGAAGATAGTTTCTATCACACTTTATTATTCACAGAACTTTGTTTAAAACTAAATGAAAATCTAATACTACTATAAAAATGAAATGAGAACCAAAAAAATAATATTCTCCGCAAACTTGTCAGCTAAAAATAGGGAGCACATTCTTCCACCCTTAAAACGTAGACTTGAACTCTATGCTTCTGCCGAATATACCTTGCTAGTATGGGTGACATCAACACATACTTAATACGTAGATTTAGCTATAAATTAGTCAGTCAAATTCAGAGTACCTATATTAAGACTCACATCCATATATAAGCTCTACAATATCGTAGCTATCAATCCACCTAATATCCGAAGATAAGTAGCTAGAGAACGAAAGAAACAAAGTCTAGATTCGTAACATCAACTCCACGCATACCAGCCCATTTTATGACTAGAATCGAAGAAAAAACTGGCCAGATCAACACATCTGCAGGATATACAAAAAAAATGTAAGCTGCTCCTCGACATCTGAACCCTCGAAAGAAACTTCCTGATGGTAGTTATTAAGACTCACATCCATACATAAGCTCTACAATATCGTAGCTATCAATCCACCTAATATCCGAAGATAAGTAGCTAGAGAACGAAAGAAACAAAGTCTAAATTCGTAACATCAACTATACGCATACCAGCCCATTTTATGACTAGAATCGAAGAAAAAACTGGCCAGATCAACACATCTGCAGGATATACAAAAAAAAGTAAGCTGCTCCTCGACATCTGAACCCTCGAAAGAAACTTCCTGATGGTAGTTATCTTCCTTAAATCTGCCAGGAGGACTCCGGTTAACCTATGTGAATGTGGGGTGGTACAAGACTCATCACACTTTCTTAGTTGACTTTATCATCCAAATCGGTCTTTTCTGAAGGAAAAGGTTAATTTATTTGAACTAAACATGTAAAGTACAGTCAGTAAGCTATTACTTCTAAAGTAAAGATCATTGCAAATTTGACACTACCTCCACTTATATTGATTACATATTGTTACGTTGTCTCTGTGGGCTTTTAATAAGATTGACGACCAGTTTCTTTTTAATATCTTTTATTAAAGACCAACTAAACTTAATACATGATTATATCTAACGAGCCATCTTCTTCCCCTTGTCCGCTGTCAATGTCCTTCACCTGTCACCCATGTTAAGGTAGGTTTACAAATATTAAGGTAGGTTCACATAACATAACATGCCCCTTTTTTTTACAAAAAAAAACTAAACTATCCCAACAACTTAAATCTACCCGCAACACTACACTGCCGCATTACTCTTCTGAAAATGAAAACCTTTTTGGTCTATTTACAATTCGACCACTCCTGGTACAAAATTGATTACTTACATTTAGTCTATGTGACCTATTTAAGTTAACATTTAAATTGTCATAACTTTGATTTGAAATTGATGTATCGTTGTTCATATTTGGAGCCTCATACAAATTGGAACTAGCTGCTGTACTATTTTCATGCTTAACTATCACCTCACTATTTTGTCTACTAATTGTACTGGCAGGCTTTAATATGTGTTGTCTGTTCCTACGATAATGTACACCTTCAGGTGTTCTGACGACATATGATCTTGGAAAAGGACCCATTTCTATCACAGTAGCTGGTAACCACGGTGATGATGGAACCTTTTTATAAAATACATTTTCTCCAACAAACAGATTCGGTAAGTTTCTAGCTGACCTATCATAATATTCTTTTACTTTCCTTTCTTTTTCCTTAACAAATTTGCTATATTCGTTCCTATCAATTGTTTTTGGTATGAGTATTTTTTCACTAACAGGTAATTTCATTCTTAAATTACGTGACATTAATAACTGAGCTGGAGAATAACCACATTCTAACGTTGTATTTCTGTATTGCAACATTCCCTGATATGGATCAGAGCCTGACTCTATACACTTATTAAAAATATTTTTTACAGTTTGAACGGTCCTCTCTACCAAACCATTACTTTTTGGATAATAAGGACTAGAACTTTGATAAGTAATGTCCCAATCTACTAAAAATGACTGAAACTCTTTTGATGAGAATGGGGGACCATTATCAGACATTAAGATCAATGGTATTCCATGTCTCGCAAATATAGACTTCATTGTACTAATTACCTCTTTTGCTGAAGTATTATTTAAAGGCGCTATTTCAAAGTATTTAGAATAATAATCTACTAATAATATATATGTGACTTTACTATAATAAAAAAGATCATCAAAAAGAACACCAATTTTCTGCCAAGGCAAAGTTGGTATTTCATGTGGTAATAGTTGTTCTGGACTATTTGATCTATGATATTTAAGACATGCTGGACACTGTTCAACTTTATTCTTTATATCTACTGACATGCCTGGCCAAAAAACTACCGTACGTGCTTGTCGAATACATTTTTCATATCCTAAATGACCTTCATGAATTATTTCTAATATAACTTGACGCAATGACTCAGGAATTATTATTTGATTTCCTCTAAAGACTAATCCATCCACAACATGTATTTCATGATTGAAATTGTAATACGGTTTAACCTCCGTTTCCAATTTATTTTTCGAACTTGGCCAACCTTCATTATAATATCTTATTATTGACTGTAAAACTCTATCAGTTTTGGTTGCTGCCTGTATTTCCATTAATTTCTTTAAAGACACAGCTAAATTGTTAACTAATAAACTTCCATGTATACGTAACTCTTCATCTCCACTATCAGTATTATCTGGACCTTCTACTGGTGCCCTACTTAATGTATCTGCGATGAAAAGAAATTTTTCTGGAGTATAGCTAACTTCTAAATCATAAAGCTGTAAGTTTAGCATCATCCTTTGCAAACGTGCTGGAACCTCAGATAATGGTTTTTTAAAAAGACTGACTAATGGTTTATGATCTGTTTGAACTTGAACTTTTCTACCATAAATGTATTGTTTAAATCTAGTACATCCGAACTGTATTGCATATAACTCTTTTTCTATTTGTGCATAATTTGACTGAGCCTGTGACAAAGATTTAGATGCATATGCTATAGGTTTTTTGTTTTGTAAAATCACTGCACCAACTGCAAATTGTGAACTATCAACTGATAATGTTAAAGGTAAATTGTTATCAAAATATGCTAGTACTGGCGTTTGACTAATCATTTCTTTAAGCGACTCAAATTCTCTTTCATGCTCTTGTGTCCAATGAAAACTAATTTTTTTTTTCAATAACAACCTTAAATTTTTTGTACGCTCTGCTAAATTATCTATGTACTCACCTAAATAATTAAACATTCCCAAAAATCTTCTAATATCAGCTCCACTGTTAGGAATAGACATTTGACAAATTGCACTTACTTTACTAGAATCTGGACATATGCCTTCTGCACTAAAAATATGACCCAAATATTTTATATCTGATAATAGAAATTTGCATTTGTCCATATTGAATTTTAAATTGAATTGTTTTGCCCTTTCTAGTACTAGTTCTAGTATTTTATTGTGACCTTCCAAAGTTTCACTATAAATTAAAATATCATCTATATATAAACAAACTCCTTCTATGTCTCCTACTATTTCATTCATTACTTTATGAAAAATCTCAGGAGCGCAGCTTATACCGTAAGGTAATCTTGTAAATCTAAACCTTCCAAAGGGTGTATTAAATGTGCATAGCTTCTTCTTCTTCTTCAGGTGCCATCTCCGCTACGGAGGTTGGCAATCATCATAGCTATCTTAATTTTTGAGGCAGTAGCTCTAAATAGTTGTTTTGAGCTGCATCCAAACCATTCTCTCAGGTTCTTCAGCCATGAGATTCGTCTTCTTCCGATGCTTCTTCTGCCATCTATTTTTCCTTGCATTATGAGTCGCAGGATGCCATACTTATCGCCCCGCATCACATGTCCGAGATACTGTAGCTTTCTTTCTTTAATTGTAAGTTCAATTTCCTTCTCTTTGCCTATTCTTCTCAGTATTTCATTGTTTGTAACTCTATCTACCCAGGAAACCCTCATAATTCTTCTATAGGTCCACATCTCAAAGGCGTTAAGTCGTCTCATGGTATCTAGATTTAACGTCCATGATTCCACTCCATAATATAGTACACTGTATACGTAACATTTTGTTAGGCGTACTTTAAGAGCTAATGTTAGATCTTGGCCACATAGGACCTTTTTCATTTTTATAAAATTAGAACGTGCTTTTTCGATTCTGACTTTGATTTCTGCCGTGTAGTCATTATTTTCTGTTATAAGTGTTCCTAGGTAAGTGTACTTTTTTACTCTTTCGATCTGCTGGCCCTCTACTATCATAGCTTAGAACACTCTAAATCTAATGGTATCATCCAAAACCCTGACTGTGCATCTAGTGTTGAAAAATATTTTGCTTTTGCTAATTTTGACCTAATCTCATTAAATGTTGGTATAGGATAATGACATCTTTTTATAGCTTTGTTTAAATTACGGGGATCCAGACAAACTCTCAAACTTTTATTACTTTTTTCGACTAAGACTATTGAATTTACCCATTCACTTGCTTCATTGACTTTTTCTATTACTCCCGTAGACAACATTCTATTTAATTCTTCTTTTAATTTATCATGTAAAGAAAAAGGTATTCTTCTTGGCGGTTCTATTATAGGTTTAATATTTTTATCAATTTCTAAGTGACATACATTAGGTAGACAACCTAGACCAGCAAAAACTTGTTTATTTTTCTCTATTGCAGACTCATGACTTACTAGACCAACTCTTTTAATTAATTTTAATTTATGACAAGTATCTAGACCCAAAATTGTTTGACACTCCAAATTCACAATAATGAACTCAATACTTTCTAACCTATTCTCAATTTCACATAACAAATTTACTTTTCCTACTATAGGTATGACATCATTTGAAAAAGACTTTAAATTTATACATGTAGGTACCAGTTCTAACTTTTGTACATTAACCTCATTAAAAATTTTTATTGACATCACATTAGCTTGTGCACCTGTATCTAAATAACATACTACATTTATTTTATTGATTCTGACTACAATTGACCAATTCTGATTAATACTATTCTGACTAATAGTTTTAATAACAAAACATGAATCATTTTCATTATTAGATGATTGTACTGTACTTTCTCTTAAATTTATGTTATTTATTCTTTTAGTTTGACAACATTTTGCATAATGACCTTGTTTTTTACAATAATGACAAATAGCTACTAATGCTGGACATTTATTTCTATGATTTTCACCACATCTTTGACAAACTTTTCTTACCGCTTGATTATTTTCACTATTCTTACTCTGATTTGCATATCCATTATATCTTGATTTAAAATTCTGACTTGTTACCTGACTTTGACTGTTTGTGTTCGTACCATCTATGTTGTACCTTTGACTATCATTTCTCCAACTTGGACCTGGGACTTCATTTCTATACCTTGAATGATTTGAAAAATTCGGACCTGGACCATCTTTATTCTTCTCTACTTTGTATACCACTGCTTCTGAATTTTTATTTAACTGTTGTGCTTGCATTTGAGTTGTAATTATATTTTGAGCAATTTGTAATACCTTTTCTGTCTTCAGATCTACTTCTTGCAATAGTTTTTGCTTAATTGAATGGTATTTAGGATTTAAATCAATAATGAACATGTCACACACCAAACTTTCTTTTAAAATTCCTAATTCACATGTTAAACTCAAATTCTTTAGACTAGTCATGAAATCTTCAATGGTTTCACCATCTTTCTGTACTCTAGTAAGAAAATAATGTCTTTCTACTGTTAAATTTTTCTTCGGGTTACAGTATTTTTCAAATTTCCCTACAACTTCTCGAAATGTTACAGTATCCATGTTAAACTCAAATGACTTGTAAATATTTCTTGCATCTGTACCAATATAGTGCAATAATAAAGCTACTTTTCTCGCATCGTTTTCTTCCTCTAAACCTGTGGCTCTCAAAAATATTTTGAAATTTATGCTCCATTCTCCCCAGTTATGTGCCAAATTTCCTATCACGTTACTTTTTATTTTTACAACGACAGGTTGATTCTGCTCTATAGAATTTTGTTCCGACATGGTTGAACTTTACCTTTTGACCGTTTTTAATTAATTTCTTTTAAAACCAACCAGATCACCACGTGCTGTTAGACCATGTTTCGACTTTTGTATGACTATTATAATACTCGTTACTATAATCTGACCTGAATTTTTACTTCTGACACCATGTTACGTTGTCTCTGTGGGCTTTTAATAAGATTGACGACCAGTTTCTTTTTAATATCTTTTATTAAAGACCAACTAAACTTATAACATGATTATATCTAACGAGCCATCTTCTTCCCCTTGTCCGCTGTCAATGTCCTTTACCTGTCACCCATGTTAAGGTAGGTTTACAAATGTTAAGGTACACATAACATAACACATATTACCCCTAAATACTAGATAAAATATTCAGAAATATGTAATGATCGTGAAGTGATATAATTCTTGTTAGATAAATTAAGCATTCTTCCCTTTTTAGTACACTACTACCCATTTTTACACAAAAATATCTATTTTAGCACTATATTTCGAGATAACCGTCTATCCAGAATTATATGTAATACACAGATACAACTAGAAATAAAATAATAAAAAAGCTGTATACAAGATATCATAAAACAAGAGATGAAATAAAAGAAGTTTTTATTAAGAGGGTTCTTAAATAAAACGTATAAACACATACTCACGTTAACAAAATACATTAGGAAATTTCCGCATATGAAACAAAATCCAATTTGGTAATGAAATCCTTTTGTATCTATAAAGCTATTTTTAGAGAAGCACGTACCTACCAAAAACAGGTAGTTATTAGTATACATATCTGTTACACACTGTAATGCGTATGAATGATAACAAAAATGAGAAGTCCATATAAACATTCTTTATTGAAAGAGGTAAAAGTACACTGCTAAGAAAGTACATTGTATTTCTTATACTTTCATTTTAATCCTCTCCAATCAAGATTTTAAAGCAGCTTCACTCCATTAGTCCATGTTTCTTGCTTTTTGTCACTGTTTCTCCTTTGTCTTTATCATTATCATAACGTAGCGCTCGAGCTAAGTTGATCGATTTTCCACGAATCTGTAATCAACTGAAATGTTATTTTTTTTAGATATGGCATTTTTCTGTGCTAACTTCCTTCCATACCAGTTTTATAAGTTTGACATCTTGGCGTCTATGCATGTGTCCGATCTACCTTAAGGGATTTATTTTCCGGAACAATATCGTTATAAGAGCTTTCTTTATTTAGTATGTGTTCTTATTCTATGCAGATTTGTAGCGATATGATAATGAGGTTAAAAAATGTTTATTATTTTTCTTTCAAATATTCGTAATTCTTCCTTACTTGTTTTACTCATTGTCCATGATTCGCATCCATGTATTAAAATAGGTCTAAAGTTTGAATTATTCTCTGTATTTTTTAGTGGCATTATTATTAACCGTGATAATTTATCTTATAAGATATTTAAAGTGTTCCATATTTTGGAAATTGTGATTGCTAACTTTAATATTTTATCTAGATTTATTGAATTGGTCTCTTTTGTTGATTCGCTTGTATCTGGTTTTCATTTCGTTGATTTTAAGTGAAAAGTTTTTCGTGCTCTCTTCACTTTATTGAAGATGTTTGCGGACGAGAGAGTTTCTTATGAGATCTATATCATTAGCATATGCTAGGAGTGCTTTGTACCTTGGGCCGGTAATGGATTACGTCTTAAATAGGCGATATTTCTATTTTAGTAGGCTGTTTATTAATTTTTTGACTATTTGAAACGGTCCTGCAAGTGACAACAGTAGGTTCATTTAATTTCGCTTCGTAATAAACTTAAAATTATTCGGGAATTATAAGTTAGAAAATTCAACCGAGTTCAAAAATAAGTATCAAAAGTTAAGTGCATACAGGTGATAGTAGTTAATAAAGAAAATACCATCAGACAAGTAAGAGAGAACTATTTTAATAATTTTAACAAGTCTTAAGTAAATGAATAATTGAGTGAAAGATTAAAAAAGTGGTTTTGGCGAATGTTCGAAGGGTCGACCTGCTTAGGCATTCCTACGCGTTTTTTGTTTTTGTTTTTTTTTTTGGCAGATAAGAAAGTAATTAGTGCTGACAAGAAATTAATGATTAAAATAAAATCCACATAATTTTATTACAAAAATCCAGATCTGGCCTTAAAATAGATTTGATTAAAGTTGGGATTAGAATTAAATTAAATTAAAACAATAAATTAAAAGTAAATGTAATACAATAACTAAATCGAATGAACAGCAAAAGAAATAAGCCAGAACACGATAACTCATTCGACGAGGAGGAAGCCTTCAAAAGAAGCAAAGCCACGTTAAGAACATCTCCAAAGGATAACATAAAAAATCGCGAAATGGAAGAACTAAAGAAACTACTAGAAGAAATAAATAAGGAGATTAAAACGGAAATAAAAGAGCTGAAAACAGAAATAAAGGAAGAAAATAAGGAGATGAGAAGATATATAAATAAAGTTAAAGAAGAGATAAAACAAAATAACGAAGAAATAAAAAGCATAAAACTGGAAATAGAAAGGGTGAAGGAAGAATGGACAAAAGAGAAAGAAGAACTGAAAAGAGAAAACGAACTAACCAAAACCGATAACAAAAAGATAACGGAAGAACTAAATGATCTAAAACGCTCATTAGAAAGGTTAGACAAAGAAAAAAGAATATAATCATCAGTGGATCAAAAATAGACTCTG
The DNA here is from genome assembly GCA_918026665.1 of Diabrotica balteata. Classification (NCBI taxonomy): domain Eukaryota; kingdom Metazoa; phylum Arthropoda; class Insecta; order Coleoptera; family Chrysomelidae; genus Diabrotica; species Diabrotica balteata. Next base: position 77,450,145 of record OU898280.1, on the reverse strand, counting down.
AAGACCCAAAAACATTAAAAGAGGGAATGACTACTATATTAGAAAATCATCTTGGAGTCAAAACCAATATTAAAAGAGCACAAAAAATAGGAACAAAAACATGCTTAATTGAACTTGAAAGCGAAGAAGAAAAAACAACAATCTTAAGACAAAATACAAACAAATACAAACTTAAGAATGTGAAGATCGAAAAAATATGGATTACAGAGGATCTCACAAAAGGAGAGAGAGAGAAAATAGAAGCTTTAAGAGATAAAGCAAGAGAAATGAGGGAAAATGGAAAAATGGTCAAAATAGGATACAATAAAATCACAGTGGACAAGAAAATCACAAACGAATGGAGATGGTGCTATAAAGAAGAAAAGGTGTTGGAAATAGCGTGTTCAAAAAACTACCAGAGCAACATAAAAAGAACCAAGGAGAGGCCAAGCAACGAGTAGAGAAAGAAGAATTACTAACTAAACCGGACAATGATGACAAATGTTTAGTTTTAAGTAGTAATAGGAATAGGATTAGAAATAATAAAAATAGATTATAAATCAATTTTAAGCCAAACCCCGGAAATGTCCCTAATAGAGACGCTTTCACAAATCTGAAGATATACCTGAACCAATAGTGTCATGAAATCCTAAACTCTGGACTTGCTATAAATACCTTGAAGATAGTTTCTCTCACAGAACTTTGTTTAAAACCAAATGGCAACCTAGAACCAGAAAAATAATATTCTCCGCAAACTTGTCAGCTCTAAATAGGAAGCACATTCTTCCACCCTTAAAACGTAGACTTAAACTGCTTATGCTGCCGAATATACCTTGCTAGTATGGGTGACAAAAACACATACTTAACACGTAAGTATATTTAGCTATAAATTAGTCAGTCATCAGATCATCACATCTGCAAGATATACAAAAAAAATATAAGCTGCTTCTCGCCATCTGAACCCTCGAAAGGAACTTCCTTATGGTTGTTATCTTCCTTAAATTTGCCTGGAGGACTCTTGCCTGCAAACACCGGTTAACCTGTGTGAATGTGGGGTGGTATAAGATTCATCACACTTTCTTAGTTGACTTTTCCATTCAAATCGCTCTTTTCTGAAGGGACAAGGTTTATTTATTTGAACTAAACATGTTAAGTATAGCCAGTAAGCTTTTACTTATAAAGATCATTGCAAATTTGAAACTATCTCCACTTATATTGATAACATATTACCCCTAAATAGAAAATAAAACATTCAGAAGTATGTAATATTGGAGAAGTGGTATAATGCTTGTTAGATAAATTCTTTCTTTTTTTGTGCACTACTACCCATTTTTACACAAAAATATCTATTTTAGCACTTAAATATTTATTTTGAGATAACCTTTTATCCAAACTTATATGTAGTACATAGATAAAACCAGAAATAAAATAATAAAAAAGCTGTATACAAGATATCATAAAACAATGGATGAAATAAAAGAAGTTCTTATTAATCGGATTCTTAAATAAAACTTATGAAGACACATTCACGTTAACAAAATACATTAGGAAATTTCCGCATATGAAACAAAATCCAATTTGGTAATGAAATCCTTTTGTATCTATAAAGCTATTTTTAGAGAACTTGTACCTACCAAAAACAGGTAGTTATTAGTATACATATCTGTTACACACTGTAATGCGTATGAATGATAACAAAACTAAGGAGTCCATATAAACCGTCCAGACTTTACGCGAGAATTATACATCTTATAGCAGAGTTGCCAAACTATCAGAGCTTACTTAAACCGATATACGTATGGTTCCAATATACAGTGAAAAAGATCTGAACGACCCCTATAATATATACACGTGAACTAAGCGATATACATTTATGATACAGGGATAATTATGGGCTCCAAAATTTTTTTAAAAATTATGAAACTATACATGTTGACGAATCGACAGAGCCAATATTAGGGAATGGTCAAGTGAGCTCCGTATATCGGTGTCCACTTGACCACGGAGCTCACCTGAACCTGAATTTTAACATGGGCGGAGTCCACTTTATGCCGTAAATATATATATATATATATATATATATATATATATATATATATATATATATATATATATGTATATATGTAGATATTTATATATATATATATATATATATATATATATATATATATATATATATATATATATATATATATATATATATATATATATATGTATATATATATATATATATATATATGTATATATATATATATATATATATATATATATGTATATATATATATATATATATATATATATATATATATATATATATATAAAGTATAGTTTTTTTTAATAAAAAAATATAGGGTTTTTATCGCGGTTCTCAAAGGATTAGTTTTTGTACTTTTTTAAATTATTATTTATTATAACTATTATGAAACACACATATACCTATATCTAATATAAACAATAAAAATTTAAAACAACCTATCTAAAATTTGAAATTCTTACAATTATTAAATTATATTAACAAAATTTGGTACCTTTCTATCACTGAATGCCTAAAGTTTTCTCCAAAATCAAAGTTATAATCACCACTAAATATCTTCTTAATCATCCTCGGTTATCCTTGTATTTGTGAAATTGCATACCTATAGATATTAGAATTTAAAATTCTTGGAATCTTCATATAATATAAATTACTATTTACCTGGGAATAAGCCACAATTAAAGATAAAAATACGTTTATTGACGTTTCAATTTCCACTTCGGAAATCGTTCTCAAAATACAAACAGTAAATTAAACAAATTTTGTTTTTTGTTACATAGTGAAAAATTCTTCTAATAATTTAATTTTATCTGACTTATTTATATTGACAATTCAGACATACATTATGCATTTTAAAGTAGACGACTTTAAAATGATATTGCCAATATTGTTGAGTTGCGCTCCTGGGACGACTTTACTTATAAGATACTTGATTCGATTACATGAAATCAACTTTAACTTGAAAATATCCGTCAGAAAAAAATCATAGCATGTAATTCGTCTTTAAAAAGACAAACACATGACATGATGACAGTAAAATTCTCCTGTTAGTGATTCCATAGTAAATTATGAGGGAAAAACCAGGAAAAAAACCTCATAATACTATCCCGACATTGTAAGTATTTGTTCGTGAATTTAGTTTACCTTCAACAAACACCAAAATTCTGATTTTATATGTTACGTTATTTACAAAACATAAATGATCCTCTATATGTTACTGACTTACTAACACTGGTATTTTCCTATTAATAACTTCCTCTTTCAGTATTGGTAACCAGATCCTACTACATTCTGCCGAGGAATTTGCGACACAATTGGCCTCATTTAGCATAATTAGAGCCGTTTTGTTTACATATTTGAGATCTATCAAATTCTCTATTTTTAATATAAGATTGATGTTCACTTATTCTAACATTTAATGGCCTTGATGATTCTTCTAAATAAAACTGATCGCATTCACAAGGTATTTTATAAATGCAATTCTTTGTCCTTTCTTGTTCACTGTTAGGTTTGATTTTGGACAAAATAGATCTCAACGTGTTTGTTGTTTTGAATGTTGTTGAAATGTTGAATGTATTTCATATCCTTTTAAGATTTTCTGATAATCCTTTTATGTACGGTATTGTTATTTTCCTCATATTATTCCTTGTATATGCTGTAGGATCTCGTTATATGTTGTTTTGTTCTATTCGGTCGATTGTTGAAATTTCCTTATTTATAAACGATAAAGGATAATCATTTTTTAATAAAACAGATGTTAACAAATGTTTCTCCTCCAAGAAGGAATTTTCGTTAGAACAAGTAATTTTGGCTCTATCGTATAAGGATTTAATTATTCCCTTTTTTACATTAATATTGTGATTTGATTTGAAATTTAAATATCTATTGGGGTGTGTTGGTTTTCTATACACCTGAGTCTCATATCCAGTATCGTTCTTAGAGATTAAAACATCCAGGAAAGGTAGCGTGTTATTATATTCCTTTTCCATGGTAAATGTTATTATCTCTTCTTTATGGTTTATATCATTTAGGAATGTGTCCAACAACTCTGATCCATGAGGCCATATTGAGAATACATCATCTACATACCTCCACCATACTGTGGGTTTGAAATTTTGTTTAGAAATGATATTTGTTTCAAAATCTTCCATAAAGAAACAAATATCATTAGAGGATACATCATTTATGTTTTTAATAACGTAACATATAAAATCAGAATTTTGATGTTTGTTGAAGGTAAACTAAATTCACGAACAAATACTTACAATGTCGGGATAGTATTATGAGGTTTTTTTCCTGGTTTTTCCCTCATAATTTACTATGGAATCACTAACAGGAGAATTTTACTGTCATCGTGTCATGTGTTTGTCTTTTTAAAGACGAATTACATGCTATGATTTTTTTCTGACGGATATTTTCAAGTTAAAGTTGATTTCATGTAATCGAATCAAGTATCTTATAAGTAAAGTCGTCCCAGGAGCGCAACTCAACAATATTGGCAATATCATTTTAAAGTCGTCTACTTTAAAATGCATAATATATGTCTGAATTGTCAATATAAATGAGTCAGATAAAATTAAATTATTAGAAGAATTTTTCACTATGTAACAAAAAAAAAATAAAATTTGTTTAATTTACTGTTTGTATTTTGAGAACGATTTCCAAATTGGAAATTGAAACGTCAATAAACGTATTTTTATCTTAAATTGTGGCTTATTCCCAGTTAAATAGTAATTAATTTACAATGCCACAAGAAAATAGCTTCAGAACATTATTTATATAATATATTTTTAAATATACTGTATACTATGTTCTTGTACTATTGACTGCTTAACTTCTTAATGAATTAACTCCATACTGTCACTGTATTATTGTACTAATAATTAGCTATCACTGTATTGAACTAACTATATAGAATTAATTTACTCTTAATGAATTCTTCTAAGTTAATCCTTTCTTCTAACTTAATTTAATTATAACTGTCTTGAACTAACTTTCTTGATGAATCTAATTTATTGTCACTAACTTAATGACTTAATCGTAACTTAATTGTAACTGACTGACTTCATCTCCCTTCATGCTTGCCTGCTCCAAATTACCTGGTATTTATATCATTTTATCGTTCCAGACTGTTCTAGCAATAAACCATGTTCGAAACTCTTCATATCATTAATATATGAAAGTTCTGGAATAATCGACTATGCAAATAGGATTAACTGTCTTCTATATTGACGTTTTCCAGAAAATTCTAGTGAGAAGCTTATGGACATTTAGGCTTTTTAGATCGGAATACACTATTAAATATAAACTAAATATCTTAAACTAATACATTATCACTATTTTACATCCATAATTATATTTAAATTAAACATCACAAACTAATAAATAACCCCACTTCACATCCGCAACCATCCAAATGTCAAATAACACAGTGTATATTTGGTTGCCTATGCACATGACTTACTTAAATATATTTATTAATAAAATAAAATAAAATAAAATAAAAAACTTTTTAAACTTAATCCTATGCTAAATTTTCAAAAATACCCTCATATAATTATTTTTTTAATAATATTCGCTAGCATATAACTTATAAATTATTTCTTTAATCATTATTTAAGTTTATTAATTATTAAAAATCATAATATTTCTATGCTAATTTCTTGTATATCTATTATTATTCCAATATATATATATATATATATATATATATATATATATATATATATATATATATATATATATATATGTTGGAAATATCGGGTATGTGGTCTATATTAAATAAAAATCTTTGTTTTTTCTAAAGCTCAATATTTCGCCATTTATTTAATAGCTTCATCGGGAGTAACTGTAAAAAACAAACATTTCAAAAAACTGACGTACACTTAGATTTACAATACTTACAGAAATTAAAAGTTTTCAAACTTAAATAAAATTGACATTAAAATAACATTTTTGTTGATGTACATGTACATCCAATAAAATGCATGTTAAAATATAAATATATTAGACCACGTTCGTTAACAATAAATAAGATGGAAACAACTAAAATCTATTTCAAATGCAAAAAGTAACAATGTAAGAAAACATTAGAGAAATATTATTTCTTTAATTAATCATTAAGGCTAGTTAGTATGATTAATCATTAAGGTGAGCGAGTTTTAAATTTTGTTCAATATATTGCAATATATGTTGCTTAATTGCCCCGTGTCTGTTTTATAAATTAAAGTTTGTTTATTTTTGTTGATGTGGTACATCTCCAAAAATAACCAACTTTTGTAATTTTCAATCTGTGCCAAAATACGAGCATTGTTATAGTCTAACAGATGACCGGTATTTTTATAATTCTCGACTACTGCACAAGTATTTTTTCCTAAGTATACCCTAAGTTTACCCAGTACCAACCTTATATAGGAGTAATGTGGTATATGAAATACCGTGTCTAGGATGTGAAAAAAGCTACATTGGCCATGCATCGCAGTGGCTAAAACAACGTATCACACAGCATAAAAGTGATTTCCGCTTAGGATTAATGATTCTCATTGATCCTTTCTGATTCTACTTCAAACCATATTAAATTCTTAATCAAAAGTTCATTTCATTTTATAGATAGGGCAATATGCTTTCTTGCAAACTTGTAATGAAACTTTTTTATCGTTAGAGAGAAAGGTATTCAAAAGATCCTTCAACCTGTGTCGGATAGGTATGTGGAATTTATAGGCACTTGTTGAACATACACTTGTTTAAAAAAGCATAGTAGATGTATATAGTTTAATATATTATCCCGCAGTAAACCAAAACAGCTATGTCCTCTGAACACATGAGCTAGATGATAGTATGTTCAACGTGTTTTCTTATTTATAATCAAATGCTTAATATTTGGTTTCATGAATTCGTTTTGTTAATTCTTAATTTCACCGATTTATCTACACCTGACATGGCAAAAAGGTAAGTTCATGCAACATTTTTACAAACGATTTTAAAAATTATTTTACTTTAGCAACTGGAGGTATTATCGATTAGTTTGACCTTACCGACAAAAATAAAGCCTTGCATGTTTTAAAAAGTTTTCGTGTCTCTTTGTTTCTAAAACTTATCAATTTCACTGCTTCAAAAACTTAAAATTCACTAATTGTTATTTCTTAAACAAAAAAACTAATCGTTGAAACTCGATATTTCAATCAATAAATTAGTTATACTTATTAATATTCATCTTACTGAAAATCTTGTCCCAATTTGTTTGAAGAAACACAAATACTACTAATGCTTAAATTCGAAATTATTGCCCCACCTATATACCTAATTCTCATATTTAAATAAAAATTAGAATATTTAGTAGAATATATAAAACAAAACAAAATAGTTCACTGTAATCAATATAGCTTGAGAAAAAAAATCAGTACCACACAAGCTGTTCACGAAATTGTGAGAAACAAATTGCTTCGGAAAGGGAAACTTTGTGTTATTAACAGAGTGTGGCTTATCCACAGCATTTTATTGTGTCTCGCATACATTACTTCTTAATAAAATGTGTAAATATGGAATATGGTGTACTGCTCTTGATTTATTTAAATTTATCAAATAGAAAACAGGCAGTATTTTGTAACAATGTTTCCTCCGATTTAAACATAATAATGAACATATGTAATTTCTCTAGGGTCTTTACTATAATGTATTTTATTCCTTATGCATTAAAATGATCCATTTCACTAGACATATTTCTTAAAGTTTGAATGTTTTTAGTTGATTGAAATAAAAAAAAATCAAAACTTTTTGGTTGAGATAGTAGAAACATTTTTGGAGACAGTGTAAAATTAATGGTAATTTTTTTTAAAAAATCTTTAATTTTAGAATGATTTTTGGTGATGACAAAGTATGTTTTAGTCTAGCTAGTGCTAACTTTATAATACGTAGTTTAGTTTATTTGGTTTCTAATGTAATGTGCCATTTTTCATGGTTTCATAACCATATTCAGTTCGGAATAACTGTTTGGGACACTTCTTGTCACTCGGATGTACTCTGAAGTACTAAAGAATGTGCTAAGGATAAGTGCAGATTTTAGGAATCATTGTGTACTTACTTACTTACTCCGTGGCGTTACAACCCTTCGTGGGTTTTAGCCGACTCGACAACATGCCTCCACTGTTTTCTGTCTTGAGCAACCTCCATCCAATTCTCCACGCCCATAGTGCTTAGGTCTCCTGCTATATTATCTCGCCACCGAAGACGAGGGCGTCCGCGTGGTCTCCTTCCAGTTGGGACTTCCTCCCACACCAGTCTTACTGTTCGTTCGTCAGAATGTCTTCTGAGGTGTCCTGCCCATTGGAGTCTTCTGGACTTTATTTCTTTTATGATGTTGGCGTCTGGGTAAAGTTCTTCAAGCTCTTTATTAGTTCTTATCCTATATTGTCCTGATGCTTCATCAAGCACCGACCAAAGATCTTCCTTACGATTTTTCTTTCCCAAACACGTAGTCTCTCTTCATTTGCCTTTGTTATCGTCCACGTTTCGCTTCCATACATCACAACGGGTCGTATGATTGTTTTATAGACCTATATCTTTATACGTCGTATTAGTTGTTTTGATTTTATAAGGTTTTGGAGGGCAAAAATACATCTGTTGCCGGCCTGAATCCTGTTGTTTATTTCTTGTGATCCGTTATTGTCTTCAGTTATTGTTGTTCCAAGATACTTGAATTCTCTAACGCGCTCAAAGTTAAAGTCATCGATGGTAATGTTCTGACCGATTCTGTCTCTGCTTTGGTTATTGCGGCTCATATACATATATTTCGTCTTGTTTTCGTTGATTTGGAGCCCCATCTTCTCTGCTTCCTTCTCAAACCTTACGAAAGTCTCCTTCATCCTTGATCGCGTGTTTCCTATTAGATCTATGTCATCTGCAAATGCCAGTAGTAAGTTTGGTCCTTCTCGATGAAATACTGTATTCGGTTTTTCGATTCTTGCACTTCTGATTATGTGCTCCAGAGCTAAGTTGAAGAGTTTTGGTGAAAGTGCATCTCCCTGTTTTAGTCCATTGTTTATTTCAAATGTCTCCGAGTATTGTTGTCCAATTCTCACCTTACATCGTGACCGTTCCATACACATCCGTATCAACCGGACTAGTTTTTTTAGAAAGCCAAGTTCCTGCATCGCTGTCCACAGTCTGTCCCTACATACTCTATCAAATGCTTGTTTGAAATCTATGAACTATTTATTGTGAATATCTGGTCAATTGTAGAGCGGCCCGGTCTAAATCCGCATTGATAATCTCCAACGATTTCTTCTGTGTATGTTTTGGTTCTTTCTAGCAGGATGTTTGAAAGGATTTTGTAGGTGGTATTTAGGAGTGTTATTCCCCTGTAGTTAATACATTGCTTTTTGTTTCCTTTTTTGTGTATTGGTACAATAACCCCTTCTTTCCATTCATCTGGCATTGTTTCTTCTTGCCAAATGTCTTGAATTAGCTTGTATATCGAACTGTACAACGCTTCTCCTCCATGTTTTAAGCACTCCGCGGGTATACCATCGCTACCTGGTGTCTTATTATTTTTGAGTTTTTTAATTGCCTGTATTATTTCTTCGTATGTCGGGTATTGGTCTTGTATTTCAGCTGTATGTACCTCTATGTTAGTTAACCTCTAGACAGTTACTACCCCTCCTGGCATCTACTAGAACATGATTAATCTGATTTCTTGTGACGCCGTCGTTGGAGACCCATGTTTGTTTGTGTATATTCTTGTGTTCAAACATTGTCGATTTTATTAGTAGATTGTGGGATGCTGCAAAGTCTATTAGCCTTGTTCCATTATCGTTGCTGACATCGTGAAGACTATGGTTACCTATTGCTGGTTTTTACGCTGCTTCCTTCCCAATCTTTGCATTGAAATCTCCTAAGATAATATGCATGTCCTGTTTAGGTAAATTATTTATCAGTTCCTCTAGTTTCTCGTAGAAGTTATCTTTTACATGCTCTTCTTTTTCCTCTGTCGGTGCATGGGCAGCAACTAGGGAATAGTTATGTAGTTGTCCTTTGATTCTGATATAACAAAGTCTTTCATTAACGGGTTTGAAAGTTAAAACTGACCCCACAAGACTTTCCCTGACTATAAAACCAGTTCCGAATTGATGTTCTCGTTCGCTTCCGCTGAAAAATACTATCGATTTATTAGTTTTTAGTGTACCTTCTCCAGTCCATCTAATCTCTTGTAAAGCAGTTATGTCCATGTTTCTGGATTCAACTTCTTTGACCACCTGAGTTAGGGCTCCAGGCCGATATAGGCTTAGTACGTTCCAGGTTCCTATATTCATTGTCCTTTGTCGTCGCTTTTGTCGTCTTAAAAGATCCGTCCTTATCCGAGGCATGTGCTTCGTTTTCATAACTATGTTTTTTTACAAGAAGGAATAGTTAGTCCCTTGCTTAACCCTCCTCCTTTCTCATCCTGGACTTGGGACCAGGCAACGGCGGAGCTAATCATTGTGTACCTTTATTTTTATACTTGCAGCACTTGCAAATCATTTAAAGAAAAATCGCATCTCAACCTATTATAAACAATAGAAAAAGACGCAGAAAATTAGAGTATGGGCAATTACAATAATTTACTCAATTAATAAACAAACATGATTTCAAAAAATAAAGCCATCATCTCTATCGGTTATGATAACTAACAGCATCACTGATTAATTTTACTTAAAAATGTACATACTCACTACGTATATTATACTTACAGTCGGTTACAACTATATTATTAATATGAACGGTAACTCGTGCGCGCTGGTACCTAACTACCAGTTAAAAAGGTATTAAATCCGCTATTCAAGGAAGCTGCTCACATGAAACAGCAGTTACTTAAGAAAATCTGGGTTTTTGATACACTGGGTGATGGTAGCGTAGCGATCGAAGCACGAGGACACTAAATTGTTTAGTAACGTGACGGCAAACAAAAAAATTTATAATTTAGAGACCTTTTCCTTGGTAGCATGGATTTATTAATAAAGAAACCGACGGAATAGTTTAAGAGTCAACGATGATTTTAAATAAAAATAACTATAGCATACATATTGATCAGTCACGAAATTTTGTACATATCCAGTTTTTTAACGTTTGGAGTTACTAAAGAGAATATTCCTTAATACAGGGTGATTGATTAGTGTGAGGAAGCTCAGTAGATCTGTTATAGTAAAAATTACAAAAAAAAAAGTTATTAACAAAAATTGTAGGCAGCTTTAAACTCCATATTTTAAAATTAGTTACAATCCTACAGGGTGTTCCATAAGATGGTAGCAGACCAAACTTATGTTTTTTTAAATAAAACACCCTGTATTTTATTTTAAATTTGAAATCTGCTTCACTTTCACATTACAACAATGTAAAGTTTTATTATGTTATACCGAGTATTTAAAAAGTTATAACCAATATTACCTGAAAATCGTATCAAGTTTAACTCCCTGTATAATTAAAAAGGATTGTAGGAACATTGATCTATTGCAACCATAGTTTTTTAATAATTGTTAAAAACTATAAAACATATTCATTTTCATAATATTCTTTAAATCAAATACAGGGTAAGTCAAAATGCAAGTACATTATTTTCTTGGTAATTTTAAATAGAACATCCTGTATTTTATATCACTATCGAAAAGAACTAATATCGTACTTCATATTTTATGAAGTACTCCCTATACCTAAAGTTATTAGTTTTAAAGATATTTTTATTTTTCCATCACAGTATTAATTTGGTAGATATTTTAACGTTTACCAATAATTATTGTGAGTTGGCCATGATTGATTTGTCAGAAACTGACAGTTTGACATTAATATTTATTAATTCAGTATTGGGGTACACCGTAAATTAGCTACAATTATTATTTAGTCATTCAGTAATTGATTCAATTTAAATTAGCAATAATGAATTGTACTACTGATGAAATGGTAGATATGATCTGGATATTGGGGGAATGCAATAAAAATTCATTACTATCAGCTAGAATTTATCAAGAACGGTTTCCAGATAGGCGACAACCTAGACAAGATACATTTGAAAAATTGAAAGATCGATTTAACCGCACTGGTTCAGTAAATTACGAAAAACATGAACGAACAAAAACTAGTGTGACAGAGGAAAACGAAATGAGTGTGTTGATGGCGGTTACAGAAAACCCACACACAAGCATAAGGACTATTTCCAATGAACAAGAACTTAGTTACTACTCTGTTTAAAACATTCTATCTAAAAACAAGATGACCCTTATCATATTTCAAAGCACCAAGAATTAATTAATGATGATTTTCAGAAACGAATAGTATTTTGTGAATGGGCCTTAGAAAAAATTAATGAGCAGAGAGATTTTTTTGATTATGTCCTATTTGGTGATGAAGCTACATTCCATCGAAACGGTTCTTTTAATAGGCATAACTTTCACTACTACTCAACAAGTAATCCATACCACATAGTAACACATAGTCAAACAAGATGGTCTCTAAATGTGTGGGGAGGTATCGTCGGTAACCATGTAGTAGGACCATATTTTTTTGAAGATAATTTAAATGGTGAGATTTATTTAGATTTTATCGTAAATCAGTTACCGATATTATTAGAAGAGGTTCCACTTAATATACGTGAAAAAATGTGGTTTCTACATGACGGTGCTCCTGCGGTGACGGTAAGGTGGCCCCCCAAGGTCACCAGAATTCAATAAAATGGACTCATTTTTTTGGGGTTACGTTAAGAACGAAGTATATAAAATACCCCCAACAACAAGGGATGATATGAAAAATAGAATCCAAATTGCATTTCAAAATATTTCTTTACAAATGCTTAGTAATGTAACCAACTCTTTCAATGACCGTTTTCAAGCATGCATAGATGTTTTGGCAGGTCATTTTGAACACCTTACTTAAGTAAGATAAGTTAAACTTACTTTTGTTTTTAATTTTTCTATGTGGTGTTATATTATTTTTTATTTTCCGTCGGTTATTTTTTATAAATTTTATTTTAAATAAATTGTTTTCTTTTCTGTGTCGTTATTTGGTTACTAAATTATTAAACAATAATGTCAAACTGTCAGTTTTTGACAAATCAATCATAACCAACTCACAATAATTATATTGTGAGTTGGTAAACGTTAAAATATCTACCAAATTAATACTTTGATGGAAAAACAATAATATCTAGAAAACTGATAACTTTAGGTATAGGGAGTATTTTATAAAATTTGAAGTACGATATTATTACTTTTTGATAGTGATATAAAATACAGGGTGTTCTATTTAAAATTACCAAGAAAATAATGTATTTGCATTTTGACTTACCCCGTATTTGATTTAACGAATATTATGGAAACGAATATGTTTTATAATTTTTAACAATTATTTAAAAACTATGGTTGCAATAGATCAATGTTCCTATACTCATTTTTAATTATACAGGGAGTTAAACTTAATACGATTTTCAGGTAATATTGGTTATAACTTTTTAGATACCCGGTATAACATAATAAAACTTTATATGGTTATGATGTGGAAGTCAAGCCGATTTTAAATTTAAAATAAAATACAGGGTGTTCCATTTAAAAAAACATAAGTTTGGTCTGCCACCATCTTATGGAACACCCTGTAAGATTGTAACTAATTTTAAAATATAGAGTTTAAAGCTGCCTACAATTTTTGTTAATAACTTTTTTTAGTAATTTTTACTATAACAGATCTACTGAGCTTCCTCACACTAATCAATCACCCTGTATATATGATAAATGGACAATCTGGAAGATTGTTCACTGAATAATGCCAAGAGGATCTTCGATCAAAGATATGCAAAAATTTAAACGAAATAAAAAAGTTTTATAAACAATGAAAAGACCTCCTGAAATAGGCTATAGTTTGAGAAAACACAATTAGCAAGATTGCAATAACACGATGGATATGTAATAACACAATTCTGTCAAGGGGAAAATGTCATCATAATAAACATTTTATCCAAGCTTCCACTGCGTAGCCTCGATATTTAACAGTTCCCGCAATGTAGTATAAATAAATATCTTCTAAAAACAAATAGACTTTATAATCATCTGATACCTACCTAATCATTTAGAAATTGTATTCATGGTATTAAGACATACCCCGGTATTGACGTTGGATCGGACCACAGTTCTGTCGTGGAAAATCTAAATTTTGGATTCAAGAATAAAGTTTTTAAAAAAGATACAAAATAAAACAGTTATATATATTACAGGATCCAATTTGTAAATAGAATACATCTTGGAGACGGCTATCGCCGTATTCCCGTCCTCCTCCGCCAATCCTCTCGGTCCAAGGCATGCTCCTCCTCCAAACCTCTCGATTCCATTGCTCTTCTAATACCTTCATTCCATGAGCGTCGAGGTCTACCTCTTTTTCTTCTACCAGGGGGCTTCCATCTGTGAAGTTTTTGGGGCCAACGTTCGTCAGGCATTCTTAACAGGTGTCCAAACAATTTTAAACCTCTTCTTTCTATTCTGTCTATGACCGTATCTGTAGCATTCATCTGATTTCTTATAGATTCGTCGGTTTTCCTTTCCAGCCTTGATGTTCTAGCACTTCTTCTCAAATAATCCATTTCAACTGCCAACAATCTTCTTTTCAGGTCTGCATTAATTGTCCATACTTCAGAGCCATAACAAAGAACTGATTCAACCATCGTTTGCCCTATTCTTTTTTTGTTCCTTTTGGAAATGTTGCGATCCCACCATAAGGAGTTCAAACATCCTACAATTTTACGCCCCTGATTAATTCGGTGTTTAATTTCGGTTTCACCCAAGCCGTTCTTATCAATGAATGCATCTAAATATTTAAATTTTTCCACTTGTGTGATTTCCACGTCCTCGTCTATCAACACTTCAAACCTTGCATCTGAATTGATAACTAGATATTCCGTTTTCTTCATGCTGACTTTTAACCCCCATTTTACATATTCTCTGTATAGACGCTTTATCATAAATTCTAGATCATAAGAATCTTGAGCTAGAACGACTTGGTCATCCGCAAAGTTCAGGGAGAACAGTACGTCATTTCCTATTGGGATTCCCATTCCCTGGCAGTGGTTTTTCCAATTTTGAAGGGCTGCCTCAATATATAAATTAAACAGTAAAGGTGACATACTGCATCCTTGTCTCAGTCCTTTTGTTACTTTTATCGGCTCTGATAGTCTATTTCCGATTTTTAGGTAAGTGGTGTTATCCCTGTATACTTCTGTGATTATTCCTAAAAGGTGTGGACTAATGCCGAGTTGTTGTAAAGCTTGCCACAATTTAGGCCTTGGTACTGTATCATACGCTTTTCTAGATCGATGAAGGCTAGATGTACTGCGTTACCAACCGCTATTCTTTTTTCTATTAATTGTTGGAGTATAAACAAGTTATCAGTGCAAGATCTACCAGGCGTAAATCCGCTTTGGTCTTCGCTAATTAGATGTCCTACATCATCTTGTATTTTTCTATTTATTATCTTTCCAAACAATCTGCCGAAAGTAGGTAGGACACTCAATCCTCTGTAGCAGTTAGGATCTTTTCGATTAAGCTTTTTAAAGATGGACACTTGGTGAGCGGTTTTCCATTCAGATGGTTTGTAAATTTGTTGGCAACATTGATTCATTAGAAAACTTATTCGTTCGATTAGGAGTGGACCTTCTGCTTTAAGTAACTCTACAGCTATATTGCCAGGTCCTGAAGATCGCCCGTTTTTCATTTTAATTAGCGCAGTACGGACCTCGTTGCTGGTAGTATTAATGTTACTATTTGTTTGTCTCTCCATACTGTATTCTTCTCCCATATATTCCAATCTGGACTCTTGGAGTAAATTTTTATAGTGATTTTCATATTTTTCTATAGAAATTAAGTTGCTTAATGAGTTATGGGTGTTCTTCTTTAGATTAGTGATAGTTCTCCATGCTTCCGTTGTCTGAGAACCACCCATTAAATTTTCAACTTGGACTTAAAACAGTTGATCTCGCTAAATATCAGCATTAACAAAACAGACAGATGTTAAAGACTTAGTAAACCAGAAACTATCAATCATAGACACCGACAACTTTTAAAAAAATATAGAGAAAGATTGGCATATTTTAAAGAACATAATAATTACGCTATAAAAAGAAGATACAGGACCAATAAAAACAAAAAAGAGTAAAAAATGGATGATCGAAGAAATATTTCAAAAGATAAACAAGGGAATATCATTTAAAAACATATCTTAGTAAAATAGTAAAATAAATAGTAGATTAAACATGCAAAGAGCCAATAGTTTGTAAGCATTTAAATAAATGCATAGAACTGTTTGCGCCGCAAAAACTCCGATATTTCAACAACAAGGAACATCTCGAGGAAGCACTGATATACTTGCTAACTTTAGAAGTTATCAGAGCAACTAAAAATAGTAAAACAGGAAAAACCAGTGGTCTGAATGAGGTATATACAGAAATATTTACAACGAGAGCGTTCATTGAACTAAATATTTAAATCATTGACACTCAGTGACATATATGTCTTAAAGGAATTGATGTGTGCTATATAGCAAAAGGAGAGTTTCTGGCGCCTTAAAACTGGAAGATGTCGACCAAGGGAAGAAACCCCAACAGAAAATTCTGTCCTCCATCCTCCATGCGTGGACGTTAGAGCGATAGGCTAGTCCCTCATTATCTAGAAAAAAAAACTATTTTGACTAAAAATTCTAACGTCTGGCCTCGGAATATGGATGAAAACTTACGACGACGACACCTGGCAAAGAACAGGACTTTGAAAATTGATACTTGGAACACTCAAGGCATAACTCACAAGACAATGGAAATTTTAACTGAAATGATGAAGCAAAAAATGGACATCATAGTGCTCTCTGAAACCAAAAAGAAAGGCCAAGGAAATGAACAGATTAAAGACTACATTCATATATGGTCAGGAGTAGAGAAACACTCTAAAACACATACACGCTAAATGAGGAGTCTTAATTCTTATAAAAAAATCGTTAAAAAAATATATAAAAGACTATGCGTACATCTCTAAAAGAATTCTGAGAATAATTATTACATTGTAAGGCATCAAAACAATGGTTGTTGGAGTCTATGCGCCAAGAGACGATTCAAATCAACAAGTTAAAGATTCCTTTTATGAAGAGTTATCAAACATTTGTGATTCCACTTCATAGTATAGTACACTGTATACGTAACATTTAGTTAGGCGTACTTTAAGAGCTAATGTTAAATCTTTGTCACATAGGACCTTTTTCATTTTCATAAAATTAGAACTTGCTTTTTCGATTTTGACTTTGATTTCTGCAGTGTAGTCATTATTTTCTGTTATAAGTGTTCCTATGTAAGTGTACTTTTTTACTCTTTCGATCAGCTGACCCTCTACTATCAAGATTTCGTTAGTATTATGGTTGTTTTTACAAATTTTCGTCTTTTTGATATTGAGCGAGTCCATACTCCCTACTACACATTACCATTTAACTTATGAGTCTTTCCAGGTCTTGTAAACTATCGGCTATTATTACTATATCATCTGCATATCTGATCTTATTAACTAAGACTCCATTTACTTTTATGCCGACTGTTTCAACTTGAAGAGTTACTCGAATTACCTCTTCGGAATAAGCGTTAAATAATAGAGGTATAGTCGGCAGCCTTGCTGACTCCTCTCTTTATGTCCATTTCTTCAGATGTCCTTTTTCAATTCGTACTATTGCTCGCTGGTTGTAATAAAGGTTTGTTATTAGCCTTCAATCTCTTTCATCTAGGTTTTTATTTTTTAGAATTTCCATGAGTCGTTCATGTTTTTCTTTATCAAACGCTTTATTGTAGTCTATAAAACAGACGTGAAGAGTCTGGTTAATATCCAAACATCTCTGTGCCAGCCCGTTGAAGGAGAATAATGCCTCTTTAGTACCCATACCATTACGGAACCCAAATTGTGTGTTACTAAAATCTAGCTCCAGTTTAGAGTGAATTCTGGCGTGTATAATTTTCAACAGAATTTTCAAGGTATGTAACATTAAGCTTATGGTTTGATAGTCACTGCATTCTTTGGCATTCACTTTCTTTGACAAACACACAAATGCTGATGTCAACATTTCTCTCGGGATGATTCTCGTAGTATAGATATCATTGAACAGTTCTACTCTTATGTCCAGGTTTTTTGTCGTTGACCAGCTTGGTAATTCATCTGGACCAGCAGATTTATTGGTTTTCATTGAGTTTAATGCCTGACTAATCTCTGATGTAGTTATCTCTGGGCCTACATCTCCCGTTTGGTTATCTACAGATGTACTAGCTTCTTTCTGGCCATGAAATAATTCCTTGATGTACTTTTTCCATCGTCGTAGTTTTTGTTCTGTCTCTAATATAATATTTTTATTTTTGTCGAGCAATATATTTGAGGTTCTTCTATTTCCTACTCCGGTTAGTTCTTTTACTTTTTTATGTAGATTAAAGTTGTCATATCTGTTCTGCAGTTCATTACATTTTTCAGGGATGTAGGTTTCTTTAGCCTCCCTAAGTTTTCTTCTTATTTGGTTTTGCAGCTGTTTATAGTGGATCGTATTGATGGTTTTGTTTTTCCTCCTTTCATTTATCAATTCTAGAATTTTCTCGGTCATCCACTATATTTTCTTATATTTAGTTGCTGTAAGTACTTTTTTACTTGGCTCCGATATAGAGGTTTTGAAGAATTGCCACTGCTTCTCTAAAATTGCAATTATTTCTTGGGTTTCTATCTAGAGTTGTGTTTCAGATTTTATTTTGTTTCTTTTGACATAAGTTTTTGTATGTTAAGTTCATTGTTGTTGCGGTTTCTTTGCGACTTCTTTAGTTGAAGTTAAAACCTAGCACTAAGAAGCCTATGATCAAAGGTTCGATATCTGTGGTTTATTAGGATGTAGTCAATTTAAATTCTGATGATATTGTTGTCTCTATCAGCTGGCGATTTCCATGTATAAAGGCGTCGCTTAGTTAATTTAAAAAATGTATTTGCGGCTATAACATTATGCTTCTGGCAAAATTGTATTAGGCGATCTCCTCTGTCATTTGGTTCACCAAACCCATATGGTACTACATTAGGGTAGCATTTTCCTTCGCCAATTTTTGCATTGTAATCACCTATGATCACTGTTATATTTCTAGATGCTGTTAGATGTAATGTTTTTAAAGTTCGTTGTAAAGGTTTTCTATTTCTTCTTCATTTTTGTCAGCAGTTGGTGCATAAATCTGAATTAAGTTCATTTTTCCAAGAGTTGTCAATAGCTGCAGCTTTATAATTCTTTCGGACATCGGAACGAAGCCTGTTACTGATCTCGTTACTTTTTAAGGATCATAGCAACCATATATCTGTGTTGAGTGTCGCTGCTTTCAGAGTAATAAATTCGTCCATTGATTGTATTGAGTTCGCCAGAGCTGACCTATCTTGTATCGCTTATCCCTAATATATCGATCTCCAGTCGCATCATCTCTTGCTGTATATTACTCAGTTTCCCAGGTTCATACATACTTCTTACATTCCATGTAGCGATTTTGTAGATGGATTTGTATATTTTTAGTGAACAGGGATTTCGCTGGCTAACGGCCTGGAAAGTCCTGTCGTTACTATTGTTTTTTCCCTGCTAAATCTTGGCATCCAAGAACCATGATTAGTAGGTTGTTTATTGTCATTTCTATAAGCCATGACTTACTTTACTTTTTCGAGTCTGGATCCGACTACAGTTTTTCTGCCCAATATCGGGCTACGTCTACAGCCTTTGTATTTGCGAGCCATAAATCATCGAGGGTGCACTGTGATGGGCAAAGTCTGCATACTCTCAGGTGCTCCACGTTCTGTATTTCCCCACATTCACAGAGTGCCTCGCTATCTGTCTTGATGCCCCATTTGATGAGGTTTTGTTTTACAGGGGCAACACCAGTGCGCATGCGGTTAAGTGTCCGCCGGGTTCTCCAGTCCTCGTTCATTCCATTAGGTCGTTCTGGATGTAGGGGAAACACTTCGGGTGGTTCGTCGCTGACATTTCTCATAAACCTTTTCCTTGATTTAAGTCGGCTGATTCCTGGCGGTTCGTCAAACCCGTATAATTGGTGTCGTTCATCGAAAGTTTGCCTGAACTTCTTCACATATTGTGAGGCACACCTACGGTCGTCTGGTGATGCGAATTTAACTACCCGGTACCATAGGTGTAGAGGCGTAGGCTTCATACAACCGGTAATGATTCTACATGTTTCATTTAACGCCGTGGTGACTTGTTGGGCGTGTCTAGATCTACCCCAGACGGGACAAGCATATTCCCCTGTTGAGAAACGTAAGGCCTCAGCTGTTGACTTTAAGACCTGGGGGTTTGCACCCCACTTGCTCCCTACAAGTTTCCGGAGAAGGTGGTTTCTCGTAGAGACCTTTTGTCTTGTGCTCTGACAGTGGAATTTATATGTTAGTGACCGGTCTAGTATCACTCCAAGGTATTTGGGCCTATCAGTATGTTTCAAGCGTTGTCCCTCCCAAGAAACATTCAGTTTTATATGCGCCAGTTGGTTGTTGAGATGGAATGCACATACTTGGGTTTTACTAGGGTTTGGCTTTAATGAGTTTTGTTTGTAGTAAGTTGACATCATGTTTAAAGCATCTTCCATTGTCGACTCTACTTGTGTGAGTGTTTTCCCCTTTACAGCTATACCAATAGTTGGTGTAGATGTTAAATAAGGACGGCGCCAGAACGCTCCCGTGAGGTAGGCCATTTTTTTGGGTTCTCCATCTACTCTCCTTTCCATTTAGCACAACGTAGAAGCGTCTATTACACAACAGTGATCTAATGATATTTACCAGGTCATAGTCAAGCACAGTGTTATAGATCTTAGTTAGCAAGGTTCTGTGGTTTATCATATCATAGGCCGCTGTGAGGTCTATCAAGGCTACTCTTACTATCTCTTTCTGCTCAAATCTCTCCTCTATGTATTCTGTTAGGTTCAGCACTTGGCCTGTGCATGATTTACCTGGTCTAAAGCCTGCTTGTTGTGGGATTAGTTTTACATCTAATGTTTCCTGGATGCGGTTCAAAATGAGGCGTTCATACAATTGATATAAATGGCATAGCAGAGATATCGGACGGTAGCTACTCGGTAGTTCAGGGTCTTTGTTAGGTTTCAGGAGGGCTATTACTTTTGATTTGCGCCACAGTTTTGGAATCTGGTAGGTAGAGCGACAGATGTTAAATAGATCGAGCACCCATTGTCTCGCTTTTTGCCCGAGATGTTTTATCTGCTCTGTTTCATTCGCCCCAGGTGATTTTCCATTTTTCATATAGTCAATACCATTTTTGAGCTCTTCGATGGTAAATGGGTTTCGTAAGAGAGTTGTTTCCTGGTCTTGAGTTATTATAATATTTGGCGTTTTGCAACGATTGTTTGTTTTGCCATTCAGAAGCAGTTGGTGGGCTATCTGATTTGGCGTTATTGCACATAGCTCTTTCATCTCTGTGGGATCACCATTATGTTTTTTGATCATATTCCAAGCCTGCTTACTACTGTGCGTCATATCCATTTTACTTAAAGTCTCGCTCCACCGTTGTTGTCTGGAGGCACTTAGTATTTGCTGCAGTCTCTCCCCTATCTCTGCCGTAACTTCGCTAAATGGGTCTTTACTATATTCTTCGGTGTACTTTGTCATAATGGCTTTTGCTTCATCGTTCAGACCAGATATGTAATGTTGTTGACATCCTCTGGGTATGTGTTTACATGAGATTCGTTTTATAAGTTTGATGAACGCATCATAGTTTTTGGGATCGGGACTATATTTTCCACCTGTGTTTCCAATTCATCAGTAAATTTTTCCCAGTTCGCTTTTTGAAATTAAACCTTCGTTTGAAAGGGATTTTGGGAGCTTTTATAGCGCTGTATACAGTTATTCCCACGGACCTATATTGCGTCTTCGGTATAGGCTTATATACCTTCCTAACGCAACAGTCCTCTAAAGACATGCTGGTGAAGGTGAGATCAGAGTTGTAACCTTTCTTCCATATTTTGCTTTGGAACGAATAGGGCAGTTTTGGGTCATGTATAAGTGCCAGGTTGTTTTCTATGCCATGACGATATCTAGGGATACTCATGAGTCTTACACGAGTCTTTAATGCAGTGGTTTCCCGTTTCCTTGTGCATTCTTCTGCCGTTGACCAAATTATTGGTTCTTCCGCCTTTGAAGTCGATTTCTCAGCTACAGGACAAAAGAGTGGCCTACTACCTACCGACTCATCTGCCCGAAGCCGTTGGTCGGTAAGCAGGGGATTGCTTAAACCGACAATCATTCTGTGAATTACCTGTTGGTCCATGGAGGTATTTTATTTCTCTCCTACCCACCAGCAAACCGGCTCGAGCATTCCCCTATCCGCCACCTGTGGACGCGCTCTCTAGGAGTTAAAGGTTCTCCCGAGAGATACAAACAATGCAAGAACTTATTGAGGCGACCATAACATCAAATAATAGAAAAGCAACAGGAGCGGTCAAAATTAATGTTACATGGAGCTCTCTTGCTATACTTAGATTACTGTATCTGATAAATCAATATTACATCTGATAAGTCAATGTTACATCTTAAAAATCAATGAAAAGATCTTAAAAATCAATAAAAAGACGGAAGTTGTGACGTTTGAATGTAAATACTCCATAAGAACCAAAAAAGATATTTTAGATAATAATTATTTTTAAATTAGGATATCGATCGCAAAATTAAAAGGTTCCAGTATATACACGGAACAATTCCCAGAATATTCAAGGGAACGAAGTTTAATGCTGGAAACATGGACCTATAATTCAAGATAGGTTGATTGTTGCAATATCAGCCCGTTCACCCCAGTGCAACAGAGAAAACTGATGCAAAGAAGTCTGCATCTTTTTCTAACTTATAACCAATAACAAGGTCACGTGGTTGATAAACCCGACCCATTAGGTAGAGATGTAGGGATTGCTTTGTGTCAGTTTTGTTTGTCGCACTGGAGGAACGTGACTGTATTGAAATCTTGAATTATATGTCTATGACTGGAACAGGAAATAAAGCCCCAAAGCCTACAAAGAAGGATAAAAAAACAACTATAAATTATTATTTTTATGTTGTAGCTCATTAGAACTACCCTATATTAAAAGTAAACTTATTTTAATCAAAACTGTGAAGAAATATGACTGATTGCATCACGTACCTTGTACATAATGCATATTTTAAATTAATTTTATCTGTCCCTAATTTGTACAATGTATCACATTATCGTCTTTAATGAACCTAATACAATACTCTATTTTAATAGATTCTTTAACTTTTGCAGGTGGAATATTTCTGCGACCCGATGACGGAAATGTATATACAACGCTAGAACCCACACTGAGCAGTAACCCGAACGTGTACTTTCAAAGAGGAAATGGAATGCATCCTGGAATGATGTACTGAATGAAAAATCACGATGACAATGAAGACAATCAGTATCTGGTTACTTAGTATTTATCGCGCTTGATAATTATTTATTGAATGGACTCTAGTGTGTGAAAGAAAAGGTCAAGATAAAGACCGTTATATTACAATTAACAGAATTATGTTAGAACTGTTCGCTGTACATAGTTTATTATAACGTAATTTTTAAATAATTAGTTTAAATGTCTAAATTGGAATTATTAGATAGCTTACTTGACCATACTGTATTTTATTTGTACTTATAAGCAGAAGGTGGATTAGGTATAAACAAGTAGTTTGCAAATGATAAATATTTAAAATAGTTCCTTCTTTTTTCAATGTTGCATTCATGTTAGCTCTCAAAAGAAAAGCCTAGTTAGAATTATCTATTTTATATTATGTACCATAGATATTATTCGACCACTTAATTAATTAATGGATTCATTTTTTTCATCTTACATATTTTCTTATTTATGTTAGTTGTTAATTTTTCCCGGAACCTTTTTAGTTGTATTTTAGAAATGTCTATAATTATTGCATGCAATTTGAGACAAAGCTGACATTGTGCCAGGATTTTATTAGTAATCATCGGGTTTATCACGTGGTTGATAAACCCGACCCATTAGGTAGAGATGTAGGGACTGCTTTGTGTCAGTTTTGTGTGTCGCACTGGAGGAACGTGACTTTATTGAAGCAGACAGTTCTGATATTAACGTGGTATTTTATTGCAATTCGAAATAAAAAACAAAACTTGTTTTGTAACATAGTTTGGTATAAAGGGGTCAAATTATAATTACGCAGAGAAAATCAACATTAACCGCATCTACATCTTAAAATATACAAAAATTCATAAGGGGCTTTTCAAATTTTTGGTGAGGATGAACACGTTTAAGTTTCCATTTTGCCAGTAGCGTACTGTTTTTACTGGAAAAATGGAAAAAGAGTTAATGATTTTGTTGGTAAATTAATTGAACATCACAACAGTAGCTATTTTGACGAAAACGAAATGAAGTACTTAATGGTAAGTCTATTATTTTCACAGTATTGAAGAGGATAGGAAAATTTGTTTTTTGTGTTTCTGTTCATTCGCTGAATATTTTATATGAGAATAAACTGTAGTTAATTGTAATAAAAATTAAATTTTTATCTACCAAGTGTAATTAAAATGAAATAATTTATAATGGGTGTTCTGATTTCTATGTCAGTTAGTATAAATAGGTATCTGTTGATGTGTTACGGTTTTCTGTCTACTTTATTTACACATTCAGATATGGTAGTAAATGGTGGTCGTTCTTTTCCATAGTAAATTTGATAGATTCTTCTTTACAGCTGATATCCATCAAAAAGTTGTCTAATGTTATTTCCACCTTATTGAGTTTGTCAATTTTTGAGTATACCTAACAATAGGAATTGAATATTGATAGGAATTAGTTAAATACTGTGTTTCCCAAGTATTGAGGTATTTTGCGGTTCTTTAGTATTCAACTTTAAGGGTATACAAGGCAACTATCAAACACGGTGATTAATTTAATCTTGCCCAAGTACTTTCGATCAATAGATCATCTTCAGGGGCATCTGAAATAAGCCAAGAAACGTTTTTTATAAAAAGGAAAATTAATTCACTTGGATAAAAAACTCCAAGTTTATGGTTGAAAAATTTTTATATGTGATAAACGTTTATAGACTTACTTCGTCAGTTGTGGCCTATCCGACATAGTAGAATGTCGTAAATGTAAAATTTGGACATAACAATATAAATTACAATACACTAAGATAATCAAACGACAATCAAACACAAGGGCAGTTATGTGATCTGCACCTTTCAAAATTCTATGACACTAAGTATTGACCAAAGGTCCAACTGACACCACTATAGGAAATCAACTGATGAAATATAAAATTATATAGTATATTTTTTATGTAGATTGAATAATCCCAATCTTACACTCAAACCTGTCTATAATAATTAGGATGTTAGTTTGAGAGCAATTGAAGTTGACATAAAGTATGAATGTGAGAAAAGGCTAACAATATATTAGACAGTGGATGGTTGACTACAATAAAATGGTCCACCAAGCGCTATCAGTACGGTAAAATGGAAAATCTGAATATGCAGTTAAATTACTAAAAGTTAAAATCAAAATTGAAGAAAAAATATATAAATGGGTTATAGTCCACGTAGTTAATAACCTCCATCCTAACATCTCTTTTACTCTGGAACCAAAATCTGACAATAAGTTGAACTTCTTGGATATGACTATTTCCCGTAAGAAAGATTCTTTAGAGTACAACATTTATAGAAAACTCACCCAAACAAATCACGTTATACATGAAACGTCTAATCACCCAACTCAACATAAAATGGCTGCTTTCAACAGTTACATTCATCGGTTACTTAAATTTTCTCTTTCTGATGATAATTTTAATACAGAACTTAATACTCTTAAGCAGATTGCTTTCAATAATGGCTATGATCCCAACATTATATACAAACTTCTAAATAGAGCTAAACTAAAAGTTGCAGAAAAGCTTGCATATTCTTCACAGTTTTTTCAACCGAATGCTTCAGATAACATCAGATATTTCTCCTTCACTTATAGTAGCATTTCCAATAAAATATCTAAACTTTTTACTTCTACAATTGATAACATCAAAATTTCCTTTAAATCACATAACACTTTAGGTTCCTTCTTAATCAATACCAAAGATAGATGAATACACTTGATAAAAGTGGTATTTACAAATTAAAATGTGATGATTGTGATGCCTCTTATGTAGGTAGAACCATCAGAAAGTTATCCACTAGAGTCTCTGAACATTTGAAAAGACCAAATTCTTCAAGTTTTGGTCAACACTTAGTATCTAGCAACCACAATTTTAACATCAATTCTGGTTCATCTATCTTACATGACATTAGCAGAAAGAAAAACTATCTTGAGTTGGATTTATTGGAAGATTTGGAGATTACAAGGGAAACAAATGAAAACTCTCACTGTCTTAATACTCAAATTAATTTAAATTGTACTAAATTTAATCCTATATTTAAAAACTTTATTACAGCTTCACCTGTAGAGGACCCAGCTCGACTGTTTAGACTTCATGCACTGAGCATTTCCATATTAATTTTAAAGTTCTTCCATTGACTGTGGATTCAACTGAACTACTTGGACTATAACCCATTTATATATTTTGTCTTCAATTTTGATTTTAACTTTTAGTAATTTAACTGCATATTCAGATTTTCCTTTTTTACAGTACTGATAGCGCTTGGTAGACCATTTTATTGTAGTCAACCATCCACTGTCTAATATATTGTTAGTCTTTTCTCACATTCATACTTTATGTCAACTTCAATTGCTCTCAAACTAACATCCTAATTATTATAGACAGGTTTGAGTGTGAGATTGGGATTATTCAATCTACATAAAAAATATACTATATAATTTTATATTTTTATCAGTTGATTTCCTATAGTGGTGTCAGTTGGACCTTTAGTCAATTCGCTGTGAGTTTCGCCGGTAGCGCTCTCTCGCGGTTTGAAACTTGTACTTTTCTTGTAAAATCAGTGTAAATGAAATATGACAAAACGAGAAAAATAGATATTTATTTAAAAATACAAAATAATGAACTGAAATATTATGGTAAACTGATTAATGAACGAATACACAGAATTAATAGTAAAAGTAATTACGCCTTGTTATTTTATTCATTATAATTATAATATTTAAGATATAAGTTCTTGCGACTGGATGACTACTTACGCAAGAGGTCATTGAGAAAAAGAAGAAGTTTATATGAAAATATTTAATGGTTAAAGCAAATATTTAAGGTTATAGACGCTTAAAACGTCTATATTCTTTAGTTAAAGGTTACCTTTAACGTTGTAATTCTTGTTTTTATTTTACATTTTTATTCTGTTTTTGCACAGTTATTTTTTGTGTGCGTAGGCCTTAGTGCTTAGATATCAATTTGTTTTAATTCTTCTTCTTCTTCTTTCGTTTTATGGCCTCCACCTCTTAAATTTGTTTTAATTTTATCAAAATGGATATTAAACATTATACTGGTTTTAAGTCTATATCACATGATATCCCATTTCAACCAGCTGCACCAAAAAAGGGAAAAGGTTTAGTTGATGCAGGGCATGTACGCAATGTTTCGGAATATAATAGCTTTTTAATTTTACACCATACAAATATCATGTTTGCATTATAGGTTATTTACTTATTTTTCTCATTGATAGCAATAATCCATTTTTCTCTTTGAACTATTTTATGCTTGGCAACAGGAAATGAATAAAATTTACAATGACTGTTGTACCCAGTATTTTTACATGTATCATATATTTTTCTTTTTGAAAAATCCATATTCGCCATTATTTGAATGTTTACAAGTTAAATGCACAAAACTGCCACTAACAGCGTTGGTGAAAACTGTCAAATCCCCTCTACTCATCGGCTCACAGCGAAAATACTTAGTGTCATAGAATTTTTGAAAGGTGCAGATCACATAACTGCCCTTCACAAGCTATTTGTCACATATCTATATTTCACATCTCTATATTTCCGTCAGACCGGGAGCACATTCTGTCTCCGGCTCTATATACAACATGTAGCTTCTCCTTAAAAATTTTAAAGTGTTTGTTTGTCTTAGGGCCGGTTTCACCAACAACAAATAAATCACTGAATAGTTAATCGTCGAATAAAATTTATTAGTAGAATAAATTTTATTCCGTTTCAATAACTGTTTGTAATCCACAGTTAGTTATTCGTCGAATAAGTTCAAAGTGTAATGATTTTCCACAGACTGTACTCGTTGACACCTCTCTTGGCCTCCACCTCTTAGGTGTTTGGCCAGGCACATCGCACTATTTTTCACTGTAATCAATGACGTATAATATATAGACTCGGTGAACGCTTTAAAAAGTGTCCAAAACATGAATACCTTTGTTATTGTTTATTGTTTTGATACGAAGATGCACGAAGTTCATGATTTCTTACGAAGCATCACGAAGTTGATCTTGTGTTTGAAAACATCATGGACGTATGAAAACATTTTCTCCATTTTGTGTGACAAGCAAATTTTATTTTAAATTGTTGAGAGTTATTTACTTACTATTTTAGTAAAATGCCATACTATTTTATCAAAATAATTATTTCTCTTATAGACGGGAACAAAAAGAAATCATAAATATTTAATTTTAATTAAAAAAATAATTATTGTCATTAACATATAAATGAGCACGCCGCTGTTCTGATAAACATACCTTCAACCTTGAGCCGAGATCTTTCGGACACTCGATTCTATAGCGAGAATAGGGGACTGCGTAGTCTATATATTATACGTCATTGACTGTAATCATATACATAACCTATAATATTTGATATTGGTTGATTAATTTGTCAAAATAATAATAATTGTCAATGCCAATGGTCATTACCTATTTGAAACGATCCTGTTGCATAAAAACGCAGAGCAATTAACAATTGATTTCGCACATCTATGGGTCTATTTTTGTTGCTTACAGGATGCAATTTGTTACCGATCAAATTGAATAAATGATCTACTGAATTTTTTAATAATCTAAACCTAGTTTTAAAGTCCACATCATCAAATTCAGCAAAAGGGTTTCTTTTTTGCAGCTGCCAGCAGCGTGGTCTTCTCCTTCGCTGCTCATTTCCGTCATCAGAGGATGATGATGATGAAGATAATATTCGAAAATAAATATATATGTATACAAAATTAAATTGTCTGATATAATTACGTTAACCTGCAATACATTGTTGATAATTTCAAGTTAAACTAATGAATTTTCTTTATTATTGATATTAAAAGTGAGGTTAGCTGTCAACTTATTCGAAGAATAAATATTTATTTGGCCGATATTGGACTAATAACTTATTTGGAGTTTATTCATAGAATAAGTCTTATTTGACGTTGGTGAAACGCAGATATGTCAGTTTTATTGGTCGAATAACTTTATTCATTGAATAGACTGCTATTTGTCGTTGGTGAAACCGGCCCTTAGTGTATTGTATTTTGTATTGTTATGTCCAAATTTTACATTTATGACATTCTACTATGTCGAATAGGCCACAACTGATGAAGTAAGTCTATAATCGTTTATCACATATAAAATTTTTTCAACCATAAACTTGGAGTTTTTTATCCAAGTGAATTAATTTTCCTTTTTATAAAAAACGTTCCTTGGCTTATTTCAGATGCCCCTGAAGATGATCCATTGATCGAAAGTACTTGGGAAGATTAAATTAATCACCGTGTTCGATAGTTGCCTTGTATACCCTTAAAGTTTAATTATTCGAACATTCAACCTTATATTGCTTTAGTATTCAATTGAGTTTTCCAAATCGTGCACATGCCAGTGTTGCTCTTCTAGTGATTTTCGCACTTTGGTTGTCTTTGTCAAATTTCAGAATTTGGCGTAGGTTGATGAATGTCTAGACTTGTTCTATCTCATTGCCATTTATAGTTATACGTCTGGAACTGTCTGTGTCGGTCATTATTTTTGTTTTTGTCATATTCATTTTAAGGCCGACGTATTGGGATCTGTATGCGAGTTCCTTTATCATGATTTGTAATTTCTCGAATGTGCTCGCTACAATTACGATGTCGTAAGCGAATCTGAGGTGGTTTAACTTATTGCCATTAACGTTGATGCCATCTTCTTCTCCTTCTTCTTAGCCTTCTGTCGACCATGTTTGGATATAGGCATCTTCCAACTCCCTCCATCGGTCTCTATCCTGAGCAACATATTTCCAATTTGTTCCGGCTATTCTTTTAATGTCATCAACCCATATCATCTGTGGTCTTCCTTTGATCGTTTACTTTCGTAAGGTCTCCAATATTGTATTGTAGTATTCCAACGTTGGTCTTTCTGTCTAGCAGTGTGGTCCACGAAGCCCCATTTAAGTTTTGCAATTTTTATTGTTATGTCCTCGACTTTAGTTTTGGATCTTACCCAGTCGTTCCTCATGTTTATCTGACAGTCGTATACCTAACATTGCTCTTTCCATTGTTCTTTGTATTGTGGCTAGTTTATTCATGTTTGCCTTGGTTAGGGTCCAGGTTTGACATCCATATGTCATGATGGGAAGGATGTATTGGTTGAACACTTTGCTCCTCAAGTATTGGGGTATGTTGATGCCATAAGTTGACCAATTTGTAGTTTTGAAGACTTCTTCTAGCTCTAAATTAGAAAGCTTTAGAGATATTACGTCATCTTGTCTAACTTATCTCTTAATGGGGATGGTATTTGTATTTTTGTCTAGTTGTACAATCATAGTTGCGTTTTTCTATACATATATTATGTATTAGTTGCCTATATCTCAAAATCTTTTCTACAATTATTAATAGCTTGTTCTATAGCCCACATCTCCATACTATCAAATGTCTTTTAAGAATCTATTAACGTAAGAAATACGGGTAGTTGTACTCATTTGCCTTCTCTATCAACGTTCTCATTATCAGCAGATGGTCTAATGTACTATATCCTTTGCGAAAGCCAGTCGCTTCAACCAGTTGGTAATTATCAATTTTGGAACTTAACCGATTCGGTTTGTACACAATATTTGTTTCAAATACTTTTATAAATATATCTGCCGATAGAGTAGAGAACGAAGAGCTCAGAGATAAGTAAAAGTTGTGTTTGTTAAAATTATTCTTTAACTAAAAATATTGATGTCCGCGTTATTATCCTCATGATCACCTGTTTTTATTAAGTTCAATTAACGTAAAGACCTTTAAACAAATTTATAAACAAAAACCTAATCACTTAATAATGCTTTTGAGCCAATTGAAAATCTTGCATTAAAGCGTAGTGTGAACATTTAATATTTATATGATACCCATAAAACCATGCTCCGTTCATATAATCCGTGTTTTTTGACAAAACGTCTAAAATCGCGAATTTCTTGGAAATACTCTTTTGCTATAACGCCATTTCGATTTTCTTGATTAAGAAACTCTTTAGAATTCTTCTTCAAATTATATTTTTTGTAATATTGTCCAGTACATTTTATACGGTTTTTCTAATTCAGGATTTTCAATATTTTTATTAGACTTAATTATTCAAAAAACTGATCGTGTAAAGATCAAATCTTCACATAATCCTGCAACATACTCTATTATCATATCTGAATTTCTTCAATGTAATCTCTTATATACGGACTAAACTATTTATTTTTCTCTCGTAGATAACCAGACATTATTTTACCTTTTTTATCGACAAATGTACTGCATGTTGGTTGCATTTTTATTTTTCTGACTGATTATGAATATAAACATTACAGTATTTCCTTTAAAGTTTGTACACGTCATCTAATTGTATCACTGACGTTTTCGCACAAGTTGGCGTGTCGTCAGGATACTATACTCTGTTTTTTAACCAGGAGGAGTAAACCAAAAAGACAGATTCACACTCAAGAAAGTTACTAGAAAAGTCACCAAATACATCTTCTTTTTTTGTTGATTATCTCGGCCTTGCGGTAATCGAGTAATCAATATTGGACAACCTCACACGTCAATTTTACCTAACTTTGTTTATTTATGTTTGAATAATAAAATAATTTTTTTCAATTCACTTCCAATATATATTACAATTATTACAATAAAAAAGGACGTTTTTCACATTTGGTCCCATGTATATATATTTAAATATCGGGTGATCCAGTTTTATAGATAAGTCTATGGTATTTAATTATAATTTAGAGAATATTTTGATCAGGAAGAGTCAATAATGTTACAGATCTAAGTATGGTTTTTCTCAGAAATTTGTCTTTTAATAGTAGACCATATTCTTATTCTGGTATGATCAATTTCTTGAATCTAGTTTTTTTTCTTACCAGATACTTTGTATAAATAAGTGTGTACTTACAATTTCTTTAATGCTGGATTCTTGTTTAATTTTGACAGTGAGTTTGTCCATTTGTTATCAACAAATAAAATTTACTAAAAAATACTGGATTTCTGTGAGATAATCAACAAATCCAATCTATTATGTTACATTCTTGCATAATTTTGCAGTTTTCTTGTGATGATCTACAACCAGGAAGAACAAAACCAACTGTATCATACAATCAAACTAAAACACAACATTACTTTACTAATGTTCTTTTATTGTGATGAAAACAAAATCGGAAATGCTTCTTAACAAGTATACACTAAATTTAAAAGATAGTTGCCGTTTTTCTTATGATAATTAGATATAAATAACATACATTTATAAATTTATAAACACTTTAAACTATATTTAGTATAATATCATCTAGAAAAATATCACATTAAATACTATTCGCATATCACCAAGTCCAAGTTATTACAAACAACTTAAAGAGTCAGAAATCGATTTATATATTAAATATTAGAGGAAAATAATAATAATAAATAAATTTCACAAATGTCATTAGTGTCAATATGTCATAATTTAGTGGAGTAAACTTGCCTGCGGTTGGACCAATTGCAAACAAGCATTACGGCGCGGAAAATTTGAATTACTCCTCCTGGTTAAAAAACAGACTATAGAGAATGTAAGGCGTTATAAAATAATAAAAATATAAGGTTACCAATGTCCGTTTCACCCTTTTTGACCGATTTTATGTTGAAAACCACCAAAATAAGATCTGTCAATCAAGTTATTTTCGAGTTCACATCGATACTCCATACCGAGCGGACGTTAAATGGTTCTCTGTTATCAACATTCGACCGGTTTTCTCGATTTGAACAGATAAATGTGAAGTGATTAAAAAGCAATCAATTAGTAATAGACTTAAAAATAATAAACTCATCAAATTAAATTTAAAAACAATACAGTAATTTATTTATAATGTTTCCAACGGGAAATGGACCAGGATTCGACAACTACATAGTTAGCCAACAAATACAAAATGTAAACAGCCAGCCATTACCAATCCAGTATCCATCAAACCAAATGAATTGTTACCCACAAATGCAGATTCCAAACAACACACAGGGTCAATCACAAATCAACAATATACAGGGTTATCCACAAATCTCATCACAAATACCAGGTATGTACAATATGCAAATAAATCAACCAACCACTAATTCTTCGACGAATATGATATTTCCGCCCAATCAAGAACAATATATAAATCAACAAAACGCGGCACACAACAGCAATATAAATAACAGAAATAGCCAGCAATACTACAGAATGTCATCAACAAGCGATGACGAACCAGAAAGTGCAAATGTGTCAACAAATAACTCATGGCAAGTAGTTAAAACTACAAAACGCAGAAAAATCAGATCAAATGTAGAAACAGACAAAGAAGATGATACCATTACACTATCGAACAAATATAATACCCTAACGGATACCCAAGAAAATGAAACCAATCAAAATGAAACAGCGCCAAGAATACCTAAACCACCACCAATATTTGTTTACGATGTAAGCGACTTCCCAGAAATGAGGAAAAAATTTACAGAAATAGCTGAAGCTGAACAATACGAAACCAGAACTATGGCAAATAATACAGTCAAAATAATTTGTAGCGATCCAGAAATATACAGAAAATTCTCCAGATATATGAGAGAGAACAACATTATTCATCACACATATCAACCAAAGGAAGAAAGGGCCTATAGAGTCGTAATTAAATACCTTCACTATTCACATGCAACAGAAGACATCAAAGAAGAACTGACAAAACTGGGTCACAAGGTAAGAAACATCATTAATGCTAAACATAGGATTACAAAAGAGCCGATAAATATGTTCTTTGTTGACCTTGAACCATCAGACAATAACCAAGATATTTATAAAATTCAGAAACTACAACACTGCAATATACAAATTGAACCACCTATAAAAAACAAAAATATCATCCAATGTATGAGATGTCAATTATATGGCCATTCAAAAACATATTGCAATAGACCATATGTCTGTGTGAAATGTGGAGGACAGCACAGTACAAGCAGTTGTAAAAAGAACAAGAACACACCAGCTACATGTGCTTTATGTGGAGGAGATCACCCAGCTAACTATAAAGGATGCGAATATTATCGTAATTTAAATAGAAATAAAAATATAGCACAAACTACATATAATCATCACCAAAATATGTCGCAAGCACGTAACAGAAACTTTATACCCAACACAGTAAGACCAAATGTAAGCTATGCTAATGCAGCGGGTAATAGACAACCTCCTGCTGCTCCTTCAGATAACCAAGATTCAAACACCATTCTTATGAAGTTTTTAGAAGAATTCAAAGCCATGTTTAATCAAATCTTGCAACAAAACAGCATGGTAATAAACATGCTAAGTAAACTCATATGCAAATAAAATTCTTTCTACGAATAGCAGAATGGAACGCCAATGGCCTGCTGAATCATAAGGACGAGGTGATAATATTTCTACAACAAAATTTTATAGATGTATTATTAATAAGTGAGACACATTTTACAGACAAATCGTATTTTAAAATACCTCAATATCTAACGTACCATACTAACCATCCAGACAAGACAGCCCATGGAGGTACAGCAATTTTGATCAAACAATCAATTAAACATTTCATGATGGAAAGTTATATAACAGACTGTATCCAAGCTACAGTAATTAAAGTGTGCTCATTACCTTACGAAATAACAATAGCAGCAGTGTATTGCCCTCCAAAGCACAATATTAAAAAAACCGATTTCGCATCCTTCTTCAATACTCTAGGTCCAAAATTTATCGCAGCTGGTGACTTCAATAGTAAACACACGTACTGGGGATCAAGATTAATAACAACAAAGGGGAGAGAGCTTTATAGCTTAATGCAAGAAAATAAATACTCATATTTATCAACAGGAACACCAACGTACTGGCCAACGGACCCCAAAAAAAGACCAGACCTCTTAGATTTTTGCATCATAAAAGGAATATCTAACACCTTTATGGACATAGTTCCAAGTTATGATCTATCTTCAGATCATTCACCAATTATTGCAACAATTAGCACCTGCGTTATTAACAAACAACCTACTCCAAAACTGCATGGACCTAGAACAGATTGGAACGTTTACCGAAAAATACTGGATGAAAACATTAAACTAAATGTAAGACTAAGAAGCCCTTCAGAAATAGAAGCAGCTACAAACAACTTTATGACATTATTACAAAACGCTGCAAAAGAAGCGACACCGAACGATGCAGATAAAAATAAAATCGAGAATAGAATAAATATTCCACTAGAAATTAAAAAGCTCATTGCTGAAAAAAGAAGAGCAAGAGCCAAATGGCAACAAAGTCGGAACCCAGCGGATAAAACGTTTTACAATCGCTTAGCCAATAAATTAAAAACACAACTAAAAATTGCAAGAGAAGAGTCAGTCAAAAAATATGTAACACAACTTAATAGATACGACCATTCAATATGGAAACCAATCAAATCATCCTTAAAACCTCAAGCAATATCGCCACCAGTAAGAAAAACCACAAACACACAGAACCAATGGGCAAGAAGCGATAAAGAAAAATCCGAATTATTTGCTGAACATTTAGCAACAGTATTCCAACCACACAACAATGAAGAAGATCAAGAAATTATTAATTATTTAAACTCAGAACAACCGTCAGTAAATCCAATAAAATTAACAACACCCAAAGAACTTAAAGAAGAAATCTTAAAACTAAATATCAAAAAGTCACCAGGAATTGACCTAATAACTCCAAAAATGCTAAAGGAATTACCAAAAAAGGGTATAGTGATCCTTACATATATATTTAACGCAATATTAAGATGTAATTATTGGCCTAACAATCTAAAAATTGCAGAAATACTTTTATTTCCAAAACCAGGAAAGGATCCAAGTGAAGTCTCATCCTATCGACCTATCAGTCTGTTATCAACAATCTCCAAATTACTAGAAAAACTTTTAATAAAAAGAATAGATCCAGGCCTTACAGGCGCAGACTGGATACCAAATTTTCAGTTTGGATTTCGACGAGAACACTCAACTATCCAGCAATGCCACCGAATAACCCATAAAATCAATTCCGCATTAGAAGAAAAGGAATATTGCCCAATGGTATCACTAGATGTACGTCAAGCTTTTGATAAGGTTTGGCATAAAGGACTTCTTTATAAAATTAAACAAATATTACCACCCTTCTTTCGAATACTTACATCATACTTGGAAAACCGACAGTTTAGAACAAAAGTAAATGGAGAAATATCTAAAATGCATCCCATTAAGGCGGGAATTCCACAGGGCAGTGTCCTGGGACCTTTATTATATATATTATATACTTCTGATCTACCAACTTCGCATAACGTAACAATTGGCACATTTGCAGATGACACAGTAGCACTTACCAGTCACAAACACATTAACATAGCTACACAACAACTCCAAGATTATTTGTATGAGCTTGAAAACTGGCTAAAACAATGGAAAATAAAAATTAATGAAAACAAGTCAACCCACGTAACTTTCACTTTACGACGAGAAACACCACCACCAATATATATCAACAATGAGGAAATACCCAGGACTAAAACAACCAAATACCTAGGGCTACACCTGGACCAAACCCTGTGTTGGAAAGAACACATCACCAAAAAAAGAAAACAAATACAACTAAGACAAAAAGAAATCAATTGGTTAATTGGAAAAAACTCCAAACTGTCAATAAATAATAAAATTCTAATTTATAAAACAGTTATTAAACCAATATGGACATATGGCATAGAGCTGTGGGGCTGTAGTAGTAAATCTAATATTGCTATTATGGAAAGATGTCAATCAAAAATCTTAAGAGCAATTGTTGATGCACCCTGGTACGTAACCAACCAACGAATCTATGAGGATCTCAATATCTCAACAGTGAAAGAAGTATACCAGCAAAAGAAATTACAATACATTCAAAAAGTGAACACACACTCCAACCCATTAATTTCCGCAATACCTCAACATCAAGTTATCCGAAGACTAAAGCGACGTTGGCCAACAGACCAGTAACATGGACCCGTGATTCTCTCACTGGAGGGGACCACATCACGCCAGAACCAAGGGACAGGACTTAAACTCATCACATTAACTTATAGAATATATTGTTTTATTCTGATTGTTAATTTATTAGTTATAATAAAAAAAAAAAAAAAGTTATTTTCATTGTTTCTGTAAGTCATTATATTAATTTTAAGTTTTATTATTTTTGGTACAATAATGTCGATTTTGTATTTTACTTCTATATATTCTATGTTCTAAAAATTTTTAAGTCACCATCACCTCCTCCTTTATCGGACCTTATGACCTGCAGCAGTACTATCGAGCTACTCAATTCACCCGATGCTATCACAGGAAGAGTTGCTTAGTTTTAGTATTTTTTATGATATACAATAAATAATTGCTTATTTACGGTATTTGAGGTCTTTTTTCGTTAGAAAAAATTTCGGGACATTACAAAAATTATATCAACTCATAGAAATATTACCCACAGTTGTCTGCTATTTGATTCCATAAATTAATATTGAATTGGCGTACTGTCTTTTTACGATATTTAATGTACATTCTGGTTTTTGAGTACGTACTAAATTTTGTCGATACATTTTATTTTATTTTTGTCTCTAAATTATTGTTAGAAAATTTGGAAGTATTTAGTTGTACTGCAATGGACCGCAGGAGTGTGACGTCACGACTGTCACATTGTCATTATTACTTTCCAAATAAACATTGAAATGTCAAATCTCAAGACTTTTTAATTTCTATAAAGTTAACATTTTGCTTCCTCTGCTGCTTTTTCTTGTAAGTATAGTGTTTTTTACGATAATACCATCATAATTCAGAGTTCTATTTCTATGAAATGTAGTTTAAAAGTTCTGAAACTGAGAAATTCTAACGTTACTTTATTGATACATGCATTTTACTGCTATTAACGTAAAACAATGTGCTTCATTATTTACACAACCTTGTAAAATTGTTGTAGTAACTATTAGAATACTTAAATATTGCAAAAAGCGGAAAGATTCTATAAAATAAATGAAAAAATAACGAAAAATACAAATTATCCACACTAAACAAGGTTTGTTTGGAAAGTGAAACTGACAGATGTCAATAAAACTACGTCATCACTCCTGTGGTCCATTAACGTAGAAATGTCATTGATGGCGTGCAATGAATATTATAGGATTTAACGTATATATTTATCAAAGTCAGATATTTTTTATTTCGCATATTATAACGTTTATTCACCGTTGGGATTCCTAAAAATAATAATAAGATAAATACTGAACGAATTGGTAAGTTTAAGAAGCATCACCTGTTTGGTGGCTTTTTACTTCAATCAATATTCTGCTTATTTGTAATCTAGTACCACTCTTTTAACCGATAAAAGTTAGGATTAGAAACTGCCATAATTAACTATATAAATATAATTCCCAATAGCTTTTAGTGAAAATAAAAATTTCACATCAATTAACGAATAAATGATCCAAGATGAATCAACTCGAACAATTCATTTTCAAGGTCTATTTATTACTCTCTAGGATTTGTTATTTACAGAAATGTAATCGTTTTTTATATTAACGCATTAACCACGAAGGGTTATTAGCGTGTTGATAGGTCATTAATATAATGTTTAGTAATTTTGAAAGTAATTTTGTATATCAATATTTTTAATATATAAGGAAAGATTTTATGAAACAGTTTACAGTCTTTAAAAAAATAATAAACAGTCTTTGGCCATTTGTGTTTTCTTCTAGGATAGTTTCTAAGTTCTCGGAGATGTATTTTTGTCACTTTTTGTTTATTATAGGGGAGAGGTGGGATGGTTTATTCCTGTTTTAGTGTTTAAAGATTATTTCAGACCATAATAGTTATTTTCTTAATTTCATTAATTAAACAGGTTGATAAAGTCGTTATCTCCTTCCACTGGGTGTTCGCCTAGAATCTCTTTCTTGTAGAACAAGTAAGGTAGATCAATTCTTGTAAAACACTAGTGCGGTTCAAGAACCCCTGTCCATGAGGGATACTTGATCTCCGTGAAGGGGCTACTGGATCCCTGGGATAAAGTTTTCCACCTATGATGCATAGCCAATAGCAATTATTGCCAATTATGAAAGGTAATTAAACAATGAAACAAATTAAACTAGAGTAATCGTCAATTCGGAAGGCATCTAATTTGCATATTATCGCATTGGGCAATGGTCAAAATTTGAGATTTCTACCTAAGCCACGCCTTAGCAGTAAATCATTCCAATACTCAGTAGCGCAGCAGTGCAGTTGAGAACAAGTTGTGTGTGTCAAATATTATATACTTTTATTTTCAAACAATCTTGCTGAAAATGGACGGAAAAAAACGTACCTAATGTTATTAAAGAGCAGGGTCGTCAAATAATATTTAATGTGTATAATTATTTTAAAAATATGAAAAGTGAAATGGACACTCTGCTAATGGTAAAAAATAAGACTGCTGAAGCAACAGGTAAGTAGTTTCAAATGCATTTAGTATTAATTTTTGATATTCAAATTTAATGTTCCACTTTTCCAATGTTTCCAAACAGTTTTTACTTTAAGTTCTCAATGTTACTTATTTGTCAATCTTTTATACTATGCTCTTGTACCCCATTTTGCCTACCTTCGCTTTTCTTTTGTATTGGGTGAGTTAAGAATACCATTTTTGACATATTTCTTGTTTCATTCCTTCGATGTATCCTAAATATCATATTCTCTGCACTTTCATTGCAGTCGTTATTTTTTAGCTATTATTACACTTATTTCGTTATTTTGTTTACTACTTCTTGGTATGTCTGTCGGTAGTTCAATTACTATGTGATCATCTACAATTCCGTAATGTGTTTCCATTACTACTTAATTTTGATTTACCCTAATTTTTTGTAAAATACCAACCACATTTACTGTAAAATAATTTTGCCAAATTGTCATTATTCTCCTAGATAGTTTATTTATTAATAGATAGTCATCATTTTTCATATGTGGAGAAATAGTTCATAGGCTCTTGTTTTCGTAGAAAGCTCTTATTTATTTATTTTTTAATTTTCTACTATCGCTTTGAGTTACTTCTCAATGTACTCTTTTGTTTCTTTATGTTGTCTGTTTAAAATTTGAATAATTATTTCTGCAACATACCAATCATTTGAATTATTATTTACGTCATCATCATAATTTTCAATGACGTTACAACTCTTCGTGAGTATTTGCCGCGTTTACTATTGCCTTTCATGTTTGTTGGTCCTGTGCCACTATTTCCCATTGTCTCACTCCCATTTTCTCCAGATCTTCTCTTACTGCATCTTTCATTTTATTTATACGCTGATTATATTTACGTCTTTATAGGCATTTCTGTACGGAGCGTATCCAGAATACTACAAGAGAGCAAACAGTCTCTAGATAATAAAAACAAAGTTGAGTTTTCTTCAAAGGACCTATACGAAAGTCACCTGTGACAGATTTACCAGAATATCAAATTACAAATATTCGGCGTATAATACACGATTTTCATAGAACAGAGAATTGTTGTGTTACTGTTAATAAATTGGAGAACAAAATTGAGAGAGATTTGGACATTAAAGTATCAGAAGCCTTGCTACGAAGAATTCTTCGAAATTTGAATTTCCGTTGGAGGAGAGCACAGGACAACAGAAAATTGTTGGTCGAAAAGACAGAACTAAGGACTTGGAGAATCAAATAGTTAAGACTTATCAAACATTACAGAAACGAAAACAGACCCATTGTTTACCTCGATGAGACATATGTACACAGTGGACATACTTTGTCGAAAACTTGGAATGATAATTCTAGTAAAGGGTTACTGATGAACATTTCGAAGGGTCAACGTTTAATAATAGTGCATGCTGGTGGTAAAATGGGATTTATTCCAAACGCGCTTTTAATATTCAAGTCTGGTAGTAAATCCGGTGACTACCACTTAGAAATGAATGCCACGAATTACCGCAAATGGCTAAAGGAGAAACTAATTCCAAATTTACCCCCTAACTCAGTAGTTGTTTGCGATAATGCCTCATACCATTCGGTACAAGTGAATCCTGCGCCTAATAGTAATTAAAAAAAAAATGATATGATTGATTGGCTGATTAAAAACAATATAACATTTAATCCTCAAAGTTTTAGACCCGAATTGTTTGAGTTGATTAAGTACCATAAAAATAGTTTCAAAAGGTATGAATTCGATGAACTTTTACGTAAATATGGTCACACTCCTTTACGGTTACCTCCATACCATCGGGATTTAAATCCGATAAAGCTAATATGGGCTGCGATTAAAAATGTTATCGCACAAAATAGCATAACTTTTCAATTGGAAGATGTGAGACACCTGTTGGAAAAACGAGTTTCCGAAATAACCCCAGATGAGTGGAGAAAACGATGTCATCATGCAATTAAAATAGAAGACAGTTATTTAACATCCGAAGTCCAAATAGACCATCAAGAAGATACTAATCCCATTATAGTAAACTTAGGAAGTGACGACAGTGACATCGAGTGTTCTTCGGAAGCAGAAAAATAAATTAGATTTTGTTGTTCTTCTTTGAAACATTCACATTAGGTATATGAATTTTTAAAGGGTATGTATATAAAGTTAATTTTATATCTTTAAAGTTTTCATTTACAAATTTAGATGTGCATATATTTTATAATAACAGCAATACTGACGGTAGTCTTTATTATATCGCTAATATGTATATATATTTAAAAGAAATGACAAATCGGATAGGTACATGAAATTAGGCCTTTCCCAAAGACATGAATATTTATGTTTGCATGACTCTATTAGATCACTAAAAAGCTTCTAAGAAAAGAATTAAATCAGGTAGAAGATCTAGGTACATATAATTGGGACCGTTCATTAGCATATAAATATCCTCACTTTTTAATATTTTGGTATTTTATTGATATTTGATATTTTGGAAAATACGCTTGACATTTAACTGCTATTTTAAAAATTCATTTTATTAAACTTATCAATATTCAGATCATAATAATTCTTTTGTACAATAAAAATAGTTTGTTTGTTCATGTAAAACGTATTACGAAAGTAGTATTGTTTTGTCCCATCAAATATCTTACTGATCATTTTTCAAATGTTGGCTATAGGTATGTTCAAAATTATTAAAAACTAAAAAATTTCCTTTATTCAGAATAATATGTTTTAGCTGTATCTACTAAATAGTGCGCGCCACTGTCATTTAGTTAAAATTTTAGTAACCAATCACCAACTTCATAGGCGGATTTTATACAATTTCGGCATGCCTCATAATATGCAAATTAGATGCCTTCCCAACTGACGATTACTCTATCAATTTGTCAAAAATGGGGTCAAAATTTTGCGAAAATCAATTATTGTGCCTACTACTTGTACCAATATTTTTGTACGACATTAGGTCGCAGGTCAATATTTTTATATTATCTACCTAAGTTATAAAAGCCGTACAAAATTTTTTGACCAAAATACCCTCACATCTCTTGTGGTAAGTTTATCTTACCTATGTAGCCACCTGTAACGATAAAAATTGACGGCATAGTTTCCAAATTTGTTATTACATATTGCAGTATTGATTTATATGTGATTTATTCTGGGTCAAATGACCCCTTAAAAATGTTCCATGGGCTTGTAGTCTACTGTTATCTATTAAGAACTTAAAGAGTATGTGCTCTTTCATGTTAGTCTCCTTTAATTTCTAAAATTATTTTAGTTACGATATTATTACCAAACAATCTTAAGTAGTCGGCATTTTCCCTCCTTAATATATCACAAAACAATACTGACAGCTCTTCTTCTTCTTTATGTGCTGTCTTCTATCGAAAATTGGCTATAATCAAACGAGGTTTCTCTGTTTTATGCCGCGCCGAGTCTAGTATTACCCCCAAGGAACTTTATCATATTTAGATTTGTACAATTCAGGTTTAGAGCACGTATTCTTTTTAAATTTTTCCTTTTTATGAACCCCTCTTTATCTTTTCTTCTTATCTTACTGAATTCATTATTTGTTTGTTAGATATGTGAAAATTTATAATAATTGAAGCTCTTTACACGTGTGTTTTGAAGCTTATGCATTTTGAAGAAATCTTTAGTACATTGTCATGTTTTTATGTTAGTCCTGTATTTAAAATTTTTCTATTTAATCTTTATTATTATTTAATTTATAGTATATCTTTATCAAACTTCCAAAATATATCTAGGATTTGTTTCAAGTTATGTGACATTGAATGTTGATCTCTTGGATATGTTT
Organism: Diabrotica balteata; assembly: GCA_918026665.1. Classification (NCBI taxonomy): domain Eukaryota; kingdom Metazoa; phylum Arthropoda; class Insecta; order Coleoptera; family Chrysomelidae; genus Diabrotica; species Diabrotica balteata. The sequence continues at coordinate 77,406,460 of OU898280.1, read as the reverse complement.
TGGCTTGTTTGAATCTACTTTGATGGTCAGTTATTCTTTTCTTGCACCACAATATACAATATTAAAAATTTTCATACAGATTAAACCAAATTAAAACGGAACATACAATTTAATACATGTCTGTTTGAACTGCATTTGAAATAGTGGACCAATATAAAACTTGGACAAAAATAAATTCATAAATGGGTATAGACATTGTATAAAATATCGTTCAACTATCTGTCTCGCAACAAAGTTGTTTGCGTAAGACGGGTTTGTCTAAGGAAGATAGTTCAGGAAATTAAGCTCGAAAAAAGTTAAAACCTCGCAATGTTTTCGTCCTGCATGTATCCAGTTGAAATTTTAGCAGAAGGTAGGTGATAGCCCAAGGATCAAAATCTATATCGAATCGAAGTGCGCTGAAGGGTTTTAGGGGTGAAAACTACCCCTAAGTGTCCAAAATTATAAAATAACATATTAAACCTGAATATGGGTAAGATTTGGTTTGAATTAGTTAAATAATGATTATTTTATACTTTTGAATAGAGTTCCATCACATTTCAACCCTTAAAAAGCAACCCTTGTTAAAGATTAATGTAAAAAAAATTACTAATTCTAAAAAAATTATTTCGCCTTGGATCGATTTGGATAAAAATTTGGATTTAAGCTCAATTTACCCGCTGCTTTATCGTTTATGTCATGTCGACGAACCCTGATTGTTCTTAGGGGTGAAAACTACCCCGAATTGTCAAAAATTATAAAATAACATATTAAACCTGAATATGGGTAAAATTTGGTTTGAATTAATTAAATAATGATAGTTTCGTGCTTTTGAATAAAGTTCCATCATATTTCAACCCTTAAAAAGCGACCCTTATTAGAGATTAATATAAAAAAATTAGTAATGCGAAGAAAATGATTTCACCTTGGAATGATTTGCATAAAAATTTGGAATTAAGCTCAACTCACCCTCTGCTTTATAGTTTAATTCATGCCGATGAACCCTGATTGTTCTTAGGGGTGAAAACTACCCCTAATTTTCAAAAATTGTAAAATAATATTACAAATCTTAAGATGAGTGAAATTTGGTTTGGATTAGTTAAATAGTGATTTTTTTATACTTTAAAATACAAATTCATACATTTTCAACGCTTAAAAATCAATTGTTATGAGTGCTAAAGGTGAAAACAATTTTTTGCCAAAATTTTGCAACTTTTCAAAATCACCCTTTACAACATTCCAGTTTTTATAAACTAATTTATAAGATATAAATTAAAAAAAGTAGAATTAAATACAAAAAAATTTATCAACATAAAAAGGCACCATATATTCTTATACATTTACATAAATAGTTGAAAATATTTACATTTATAGGTAAAACAATTATAATATTAATTTTATTCGTCATCAATTACATCTTCATCGTGATCTATGTCATCATCATCTTCTTCAATTATTGGTGGACTATTATTGCACCCTTCACCTGAGCACCCAGAACAAGTAGAGTTACAGTATAAACCAACTTTTCTGCACCCACATGAAACGCCGCATCCTTTTTTGCTTTGGCAAAAAGTAATTTTCAAAAGTTCATCGGGTGCAGGTTGTGTGTTCATGCGTACGGGTAATAACAAACCATCTTTGGAATACCATCCCCAATCTGTTGCTCTGATATTTTTATTGCCAAGCCATAGACACATGAGCAGATCTTTTATTCTGTTGTATGGGATTTCAAAATAAGAACGCTTACAATTTCGAATGTATAACGCCCCACTAGCTAATATACCGGTTTTTTAGATTATTATGCTCCGAAATGTACTGTACTATACTGATGGAATTTTCCGGAAAAAAGTTAATTGTTTTTTTAACTGTTTATTTTTAACTGTTAATTGTTTGTTTTAATTAATTGGTTTTTTTAACGTATTTCCTTTAATTTTTAACGATAGAGTGTTTCTTCAAAAACGATTTGTAGAGGTTTTTAAGAGCTACAAGGATCTGTGAATTAAATCTTTTTGGAACCCTTGGTTTTTAAATGGGGTGAGTTTAAAGGACTCGAAAAAGATAGTGCTTGATCCTAAATCGATGCTTTAAACGGCTATATCTCGCCAAATATTCATTGTACAACAAATCTAAATAAAGGATAATTTTAGTCATTAAAAAAGCTACAATTTGGTAATTTTTATTTTTTTCATATATTCAGGGTTTTCGGGCATATTTAAAAAAGAAGGGTAAACAATATGAAATTGTAAATCGTTTCTCGCTTTAAGCTGTACTTTTTCTAAAACTAAGCATTTTAAATGGGTCAAACTTCTTGGACGTATTAACAATACATGTACAAAGGGAATTGCAGAAGGGTGAAGATCGATTTTAATTATGGGGGTGGTTAGGGGGTTGTTTTCATCGATTTTTTCGTAAAAATGAGGTATTGACCTTATTTTCATCATAACTCACTCAATTTTTGAGCTATAGTCTTTTTTTATGATAGGTCTATTTACGCTCTTTAAAAAAGGTTTTGTGAGTTTTCTTCCAAAAATGCATCATTTTCCCGATATTTGACTTTGAATCTTTCAAATTTGGCATTTGAAGAAAACCGCTGAACATTGTTAGGCCGTATTCGGTTCCTATTATATCGCAAAAATATTTTAAAAAATGAATTGTATTTGTCTTTTTTAAAGCTACAAATTTGTTCTCTACAATTTTTTTGATAAAATGCACCATTTTCGAGTTATTCGCGAAAAATCGATTAAAAACGTGGATTTTTCATCTAAAAGTTGTTACTTTCAATCGCGAATAACTTGAAAAATATCATTTTATAAAAAAAATGTATAGCACATTTTTTGTTTAGAATCACTTTTTTAATCGAAACCTGTAGTTAAAACGTAAAAAAAATTTCACCCCGGAGATGGGGTGGCAACCACCCCCTAGGCTTTGGCGCACTTTGATTCGATTAGATTTTGATCCTTAGGCTATTACCTTCTGTTAAATTGCAAGTCAATCCACGCAGCACGAAAAAATTGCGAGGTGAAATGCTTCATTTACTGGACTATAACTGGTTTGACAGCATAATAAAATCGTAGATTTATGTGTAGCTTTCAATTTTTATGAGTTCAGAATCCAGCAGCCCGCCGAAGTATGGAACTTTTATAATGTAATTATTTGAGAATCTTTTGTTGGTCAACCATTTACAGCAGAATTGAGCCGAAATACATTATATTCCTATGTTCCGAATTTATTTCGTTCAATCTGTATATCTATATTGCCTCAATTTGACCTCAATTTAAATTGAATTTTTATTGCTCCCAAAATACAATCTTATCATATATCATAGATAAAGTCAATAAAACCAAATTCAGAAGAAGGAAGCATAGTTTGATTGCCCTATAAAAGTGAACATTTATTTAATAAACCTGTATTACTACATTTTTCAACTTGCTAATCAACACCTCGACTTCATATTTATTATCAATTAATGTCAGCAACTTCATGATTTGTATATGCCCAACTTTTAACACACTTTGTAGGTACATACAAAATAGCTTATTGACATGCATATGTACGTGTAAACCGAGATGCTTGTACACCGATGCACAACTGTTCAGTTCAGTAGATGATAATTTTTATTTCACCTGAAATCACTACTTAGCATGTTTAAAACATTTTAGTATATTACAAAAATCTCGAGAATCATTAAAACTAGAGATCCACAACTTATCGTATATGTAGCTACTGAGAGTATGTTGAGATAAGTTGTGCGGAATATATGAGGAGCTTTTTTACAAAACTGCATACATCCTCTTTTCAAAAATTTTCATTAGACGTAAAAACGTGCTGCAGCTGTTGTACTAAAATTTTCGAAATATCAGCGATCGTAATCAATTGCGGTTAGAGAAATAAAAAGTTAATTAACATTATTTTTATTGACTTGCATTAACAAAATAAAGCCATGTGTCTGTTGGAGATATCGCGTTTTAATGATTTTAGGAAATGAAAAAATAGATTTACCAAGAATCTGTCAAGAATGCCGTAGAAACAAATGTTTTAAATAAAAAATGTAGCTGAGATAATTTTGAACAAAAATGTTTAATAATACTATATATATAATATATATATATATAATATATATATATATATATATATATATATATTGTTGTGCTATTTAAATTGTATTCTATTGCTTATTTAGAAAAGATCTTGTCTATATTTATTAAATGATCTAATCTCCAATTAATCACAATAAATCAGCATTAATTAATTACAATCTCAGGCTATTTAACTTGTACTATTTACCTTTGATCGTGGATTCAAAATATTTTCCAATTGGCTTCCTAATTGGGATAGGTAATATGACCTGAATAAAATACACAGAATTTCAACTGAACTATATGTGAGAGGTCCTTTATTTTAATGAAATTTTATATAACAATCAATCCTGTAATATTTGCAATATAATACTTTAAATATATGAGAAGTTGTTTTCTATCATGGACCCAAATGTTATTTTACATTGATTTTTAATATGTGTTATAACTAAGCTCTCTTTATAATTTTTTTCTTTAAATGATCGCAAAATTAACTGTCTCTATTATTTATTCAATTTATTTAATTAATAAATGAAAACCACACTCCTGCTCTAATGAAAATTGACTGACCTTTCGTTCTCTGCCGTTGCAATTCTATGGCCACGCCATAAAAAAAACCTTTCTCTGCTTCTGCTCCTATTGTGGTCCAGAAGACGTACACCTTTCTCCTATCTGTCCTTGTATCTGCAACCCAACAACTCGTGTAATTCTATGCAGCCTCCTTTTGAACCAATCTCCGCGCCTGTTTATAACTTCAAATGTTTCCGGCTTCGTCTGATATTAATATTCTTATACCCTTTGGTTTTTCTATCTCTCTGTACCCCGTTCCTCACACTGATCAGCTTTTACACAGCAAATAAACACACCCGGTAAATTACGTCTTCGGGACTTCAAACAAACACAAACCACAAAGCTCCTTCCTTCTTGGGCGACGAAAACTGACTAACTCCTTTTTTCTCTCTCCTATCTCATAGCCAAAACCACTACCTCCTTGCATTCAAAAATTGACCAATAAAATCATCCACCTCTGTGACGTATATCGTTACCAACCAACTCTCTTTATAAAACGTCATTCGGGTAATTCCAGAAAACAACATTCTTTAATTATTCTAACTAAATCTATCTGCTTTACAAATATTTCTTACTAATAGCTACAAACGATACCTGTTTCTCAATTCAATGTCTTTTGTTAATAAACTTTTACCGATATAATCTTTCGGGGAGAAAAACCACCGCAAATCCCGGTCTATTGTTTAAACACTGTCTATATACACTTTTATTCCGGGTAAATCCATTCCACAATAACCGACTTATTTAAATTTCTTATCGATAATATTTGAAAGTCTTGTCTCTGAGGCCTAATGAACAATTCTTCGAACAACTTAAAATACATATTTTGTCTTATACAGGATGTTTGAAAATTTATAAGCCCGTGTCTTTATGAAATATCAATAATTTTAATTTTTATTTAAGTAATAAAATTTGTATATCGGTTTTTTATTGCTAATGGACATTCAAAAGTACAACAATATATATATATATATATATATATATATATATATATATATATATATATATATATATATATATATATATATATAATACTGGGTACTGGGAAGTACCCTTTTATAACTGAGGAAGCAAAATAAAACTAGGGTGCTTCGTTCGATGTGCTTTTAATTAAAGGTCTAAGCTTTCGTCAATGATTATTGACATCATCAGAGTAAACTACAAACAAACGAGAGAACAAACAATGAACAAGTGGAACCTAAGTATACAAATTTATAAAACACTTACCCTAATTCTAGCAAGTAACTCAGTGACTTGGGTTGAACACAAAGAAAGTATTGTCTATGTATATATTAAACATAGTTGCAGAAATGGTATCCATAGTATACAATGTGTTTTTTTTAATTTAATTATAAACGATATATTTACTATAAATCTAACCACAAACAATTGAAAAATTTTACTAGTTTAAAAACAATCTAAAAGTAATTAACAATTATCGGCGGTGTCACTAAACTTGTTTGAACTAGCGGGATAATTTAAAATGTAAACATGACATATATAATCTAAAATGTTAACAACGAATACTGAAATAAATATAAAATATAAAAAATAAAATAATTAAAATTGTCATTAAACGGGTTGATTGAAAATATAATAAAATAATACAGATGAGGAATGTTTTTATAATAATGATGGAGATATAGTATTTTTTTATATTACATATTTTTAAATTAAAAGTTGAAAAATCTAACCTATATCAATCATATATCTAGTAGACAATATTTGTATAACGAAACTATTTTGTTTGAGCATGAAAGTGTAGATTAACAAAATCACAGGTTTACATGGTGGGCTACTTCTCCATTATGTCGAAATTGTGATGAACAAATTATTGTACTTTGTTATTGACCAGGTAAATTTCACAATTCCATTTATTTATCTCTATGTTGATGACTTAATTATGGCTGTTCCACATGATAAGGTACAATATACACTTAATATCTTTAATTCATACAATTCACACTTAAAATTCACAGTGGAGGAGGAGTCTAACTCATCTGTCCCTTTCTTAGATACTTTATTTGTTAGAACTGAAAGTAATTTGATTTGCCTTGATTGGTATCGTAAAAACAGTAATTCCGGGAGATTTATTCCATACAATTCCTATCATCCCGAAAAACAGAAAATTAATGTTGTTCTAGCAATGAAAAATAGAATCACTAAGATTTGCCATCCTAAATTTGTTAACAAAAACATTAAAATTTTATATGATATATTGTTATCTAATCAATATCCAAAAAAAACTGCTTAACAAATTGTTATTCTCTAATCCTATTGTAAACAAAGATGCAAATCAGAATGTTACTCTAGTTGATACTCATACGAGATATGGTAAACTACCTTTTATACAAAATCTATCTAGATCACTCATTAGTTTATTTAGTGAATTTAATATAAAAATATCTACCTACAACCAAAAAACACTTAACTTGTTTTACACCCGATTAAAAGATCCTACTCCCACCTTACAACGTTCCAACGTAATATATGGCATCCCATGTGAATGTGGCTTAGTTTATATTGGTCAGACTGGCCAAAGGTTAAGTAAAAGATTGGCCCTTCACAAAAGTGATTGCAGACTCAAACCACAATCTACAAGTCTTAGTATTCACGTCAACAGCAAAGACCACAGAGCCCTCTATAATGACACATTCATCTTAGATGTATCTAATAGAGATTTTCAGCGTAAAATACTTGAGATGTGTTACATTTATAATGCGAAAAATGCCATCAATCACAAGAAGGATGTGGATAATTTAAGTTCAATCTACACCTTCCTGCTTAAACAAAATATTTCAGGAATAAAAAAATTGTCTCCTAGATATATGAGTGATATAGGTTAGATTTTTAACTATTTTAAGTTAAAAATATATAATATAAAAAAATACTATATCTCCATCATTATTATAAAAACATTCCTCATCTGTATTATTTTATTATATTTTCAATCAACCCGTTTAATGACAATTTTAATTATTTTATTTTTTATATTTTATATTTATTTCAGTATTCGTTGTTAACATTTTAGATTATATATGTCATGTTTACATTTTAAATTATCCCGCTAGTTCAAACAAGTTTAGTGACACCGCCGATAATTGTTAATTACTTTTAGATTGTTTTTAAACTAGTAAAATTTTTAAATTGTTTGTGGTTAGATTTATAGTAAATATATCGTTTATAATTAAATTAAAAAAAACACATTGTATACTATGGATACCATTTCTGCAACTATGTTTAATATATACATAGACAATACTCTCTTTGTGTTCAACCCAAGTCACTGAGTTACTTGCTAGAATTAGGGTAAGTGTTTTATAAATTTGTATACTTAGGTTCCACTTGTTCATTGTTTGTTCTCTCGTTTGTTTGTAGTTTACTCTGATGATGTCAATAATCATTGACGAAAGCTTAGACCTTTAATTAAAAGCACATCGAACGAAGCACCCTAGTTTTATTTTGCTTCCTCAGTTATAAAAGGGTACTTCCCAGTATTATCTCCTTTTCACTACATAGTACTCGTACCCGTTATCATCCTTTTGGTTATATATATATATATATATATAATATATATATATATATATATATATATATATATATATATATATACATATATAATATATATATATATATATATATATATATATATATATATATATATATATATATATATATATATATAACAAGCGAGTTTTCTACAGCTGGCGCCGCTTCTCGCATCCTATTTTCCAGCGTTTTCTGTCGAAGCAATTTTCAGTTGTTAGATCTCTGGCGGTCATTGCATCGTCGACATCGTCTCCCCAGGATCGTCTTGGTCTACCTCGTTTTCTTCTAATTGGCGGAGTCCATTCTTCTATTTTTTTTTGGCCATCTATTTTCCGGCATTCTCTGAAGGTGTCCATACCAGTTAACTCTTTTGGCTTTGGCTTTTTAATAACACTTTTTATGTAAAATAAACGTTCTCTTAGAAACATCACTTGAAGCGATCGGCAATTTTGAATGCCAGTTAAACGCATGAAATAAATCATAAATTAAATTTGTATCAACTCGACAAAAGGTGTTGAATAAACGTTGCGCGAATTTTATCATTTTTTATGAATCTCATAAGATCAATAAAATATATCACTTTCATTGACCGGCCCCTATGGAATTTCGGTTTTGAGTTTTATCAAAAATTGTGAGGTATTTAAAATATGCCTAAAAAGGCTGAATTTAAATTTTCACATTACAAACGATCTTGTTTAAAATTGCACCTTTTCAATTACATAAGTACGTTTTTAGAAACGAGGACGCTTCAACTACAAATTCTACCCAATACTGTCTTCGTGGAGGCATTTCCCGTGACGTACGATCCTTTGTAATCTAAAAGTTTAAATTTTGAGTTTTTGGACATATTTTAAATGCCTATGTGTTGCGAAACTCGAAATTTCACAACCGGTCAATGAAACTGATAAATTTTATTGATCTCTTGAGAATCGTAAAAAATAGCAAAGATTGAACGTTTATTTATTTAACAACTTTATAAAAACTTAGTTTATATGGGTCGAGTTGATAAAATTTTCTTTAAAATTCTTTTGGCGCGTGTAAATGACATTCAAAATCGATCGTTCGAACCGTGAGAACAATCATTCTACAAAAAAGTGCTTATAAACATTTTTGTTAAAAATTATATCAGCTACATTGTTTTAAACATTTTTTTCTGTGCCTACAGATTATTGTTAAATCGATTTTTTCCGTAATCCTCCTAAGAATGGGCGTTTTTTAAATATTTTTTCAATCCCAAAATTAACTCAAAAAAATTCAGCTTATTCGTATAATTTTTAGAGCTCAAATCTCTGACGACTGAACTTTGTGTTTCTTTTAAAATCGTGTTTAATGTAATTAATTTTATTCATGGTTATTTTTTCAGGTGCCACGTAAGTATTCAACTAAAACAGGAGCAACAAAAAGAGTTCCACCTGATGCAGAAAATGTTAAAGAGGCTTTAAATGCGGTAAAAAATGGAGATAGCTACAAAGCATGCGCTAGGCAGTTCGGAATAAATGTCATGACATTGAAGAGGTTGTGCAGAAAAACAAGATATCTCTCCCAGGCTACAAGGTGCGCAAGGATTTTTAACTTGACCAGGAAAAAGAACTTGGTATATTTTTGAAAGATATGTCTAGGATGTATTACGGTTTTACTGTGGTGCAATTGGGCAAATTGCATACTCTTATGCTGCAACAAATAGGATATCATATCCCCCTGCCTGGGATAAAACAAAGCAAGCTGGCCGCTGGTACCGAAGTTTTCTTGATAGAAATCCTACGCTGTCATTAAAGACACCAGAAGCCACAAGCTTGGCACGAACCTCAGCATTTATTCGTCACACAGTTGGTACATTCTTTAATTAATTAACAAATTTTTATACACGGTACCAGTTTCCTCCTGAACGTATATGCAATATTGACGAAACTGGCCTCATTACAGTACACAAACCTGCTAAAATAATTGCTGTGAAAGGGTCGAAGCAGGTGGGTAAAATTACATCCGCAGAACGAGGCGAACTGGTTACAGTGTGTGCTGGCATTAATTCTGCAGGGGGCATATGCCTCCTTACATAATATTTTCCAGAAAAAACTGTCAGGACAGGTTTATAGGTCATGCACCTTCTGGCAGCAATGCAACAACATATCCCAATGAATGGATCGCTTGCTCTGGTTTTCTGAAGTTTTTGAAACACGTTGTTTGTTTCGATCAGCCAAGCCTAGATCGGAAATATTTAATTGTTATGGACAACCATAAGAGCAACTGCTCATTGGAGGCTGTAAATTATGCGAGAGACAACGGCATCGTATTTCTTACAACTTCGCCGCACACCTCTCATAAGTTGGACCACGACCAGCCATTGGACCACGCGGTGTTTGGTCCACTAAACACTTACTACTCCCAAGCAAATTTCAATTTTATGCTCAAATTTCCCGGGAGAACTATTACCATTTACGACATTAGTGGGTAGTTACAACAAACAAACTATTTTTATTGTACAAAAGAATTATTATGTTCTGAATATTGATAAGTTTAATAAAATGGATTTTTAAAATAGCAGTTAAATGTCAAGCGTATTTTCCAAAATATCAAATATCAATAAAATACCAAAATATTAAAAAGTGAGGATATTTATATGCTAATGAACGGTACCAATTATATGTACCTAGATCTTCTACCTGATTTAATTCTTTTCTTAGAAGCTTTTTAGTGATATAATAGAGTCATGCAAACATAAATATTCCTGTCTTTGGGAAAGGCCTAATTTCATGCACCTATCCGATTTGTCATTTCTTTTAAATATATATACATCTAAATTTGTAAATGAAAACTTTAAAGATATAAAATTAACTCTATATACATACCCTTTAAAAATTCATATACCTAATGTGAATGTTTCAAAGAAGAACAACAAAATCTAATTTAATTTTCTGCTTCCGAAGAACACTCGATGTCACTGTCGTCACTTCCTAAGTTTACTATAATGGGATTAGTATCTTCTTGATGGTCTATTTGGACTTCGGATGTTAAATAACTGTCTTCTATTTTAATTGCATGATGACATCGTTTTCTCCACTCATCTGGGGTTATTTCGGAAACTCGTTTTTTCCAACAGGTGTCTCACATCTTCCAATTGAAAAGTTATGCTATTTTGTGCGATAACATTTTTAATCGCAGCCGATATTAGCTTTATCGGATTTAAATCCCGATGGTATGGAGGTAACCGTAAAGGAGTGTGACCATATTTACGTAAAAGTTCATCGAATTCATACCTTTTGAAACTATTTTTATGGTACTTAATCAACTCAAACAATTCGGGTCTAAAACTTTGAGGATTAAATGTTATATTGTTTTTAATCATCCAATCAATCATATCATTTTTTTTTGAATTACTATTAGGTGCAGGATTTACTTGTACCGAATGGTATGAGGCATTATCGCAAACAACTACTGAGTTAGGGGGCAAATTTGGAATTAGTTTTTCCTTTAGCCATTTGCGGTAATTCGTGGCATTCATTTCTAAGTGGTAGTCACCGGATTTACTACCAGACTTGAATATTAAAAGCGCGTTTGGAATAAATCCCATTTCACCACCAGCATGCACTATTAGTAAACGTTGACCCTTCGAAATGTTCATCAGTAACCCTTTACTAGAATTATCATTCCAAGTTTTCGACAAAGTATGTCCACTGTGTACATATGTCTCATCGAGGTAAACAATGGGTCTGTTTTCGTTTCTGTAATGTTTGATAAGTCTTAAGTATTTGATTCTCCAAGTCCTTAGTTCTGTCTTTTCGACCAACAATTTTCTGTTGTCCTGTGCTCTCCTCCAACGGAAATTCATATTTCGAAGAATTCTTCGTATCAAGGCTTCTGATACTTTAATGTCCAAATCTCTCTCAATTTTGTTCTCCAATTTATTAAAAGTAACACAACAATTCTCTGTTCTATGAAAATCGTGTATTATACGCCGAATATCTGTAATTTGATATTCTGGTAAATCTGTCACAGGTGACTTTCGTATAGGTCCCTTTGAAGAAAATTCAACTTTGTTTTTATTATCTAGAGACTGTTTGCTCTCTTGTAGTATTCTCGATACGGTCCGTTACAGAAATGCCTATAATGACGTAAATATAATCAGCGTATAAGTAAAATGAAAGATGCAGTAAGAGAAGACTGGAGAAAATGGGAGTGAGACAATGGGAAATAGTGGCACAGGACCGACAAACATGAAAGGCAATAGTAAACGCGGCAAATACTCACGAAGAGTTGTAACGTCATTGAAAATTATGATGATGACGTAAATAATAATTCAAAATGATTGGTATGTTGCAGAAATAATTCTTCAAATTTTAAACAGACAACATAAAGAAACTAAAGAGTACATTGAGAAGTAACTCAAAGCGATAGTAGAAAATTAAAAAACATCCCATTGAGAACAATAGAAGTATGAAAGTATTGAGAAAAAGACTAAAAACGGGGACAAGGCAGATAATAAAGATTACAGTAGAAATGTCATCTTACAACCAACATAAAGGAAACCCTTAAAATAGTTGAAAACTTCTACAAACTGCTGAACACAAGCCAATACAAAGCAAATAGAAGAGAAGATCAAGTACCAGAAATATTAACAAAGAAAAAGGGTATTGTCAACCAAGGATCAGAACTACTACCGGAAATCACAATGGACGAAATAAAACTAGCCCTAAGAAAACCTAAGATTAACAAATCTCCAGGCGAAGATTGTGTAGTTACTGATGCAATCAAAATCGGAGGCACTTGCATTCTTAAGAAGATAAAAAACCTTTGTAACATGTGCCTTTTGGACAGTAATATACCCGACAAATGGCACAATGCTGAGGTAATTCTATTGTACAAAAAAGGAAATCCCAATGAATTAGAAAATTACAGATCTATAAGTCTTCTTAGTCACCTATACAAACTCTTTACAAGAATACTAACGAATCGTCTTGAGAAAAAACTTGATTTCTACCAACCAATAGAGCAAGCGGGATTTCGTACCAGATTTGGAAGAAATGATCACCTACAGAGCATTAAAACGGTAATAGAAAAGACTATCGAATACAATCGACCACTCGTTCTGGCTTTTGTAGATTTCCATAAAGCCTTTGACACGGTAGAATTTGACAAAATCCTGGAAGCACACAAGCATGCCGCATTGACTACCGATATACAAGATTAATTTACAATACATACAAAAACGCAACTATGTCGGTGAAACTACGTGAAAAGACGGATCACATCCAAATCGGCAGAGGAGTGCGACAGGGTGATACCTTATCTAAATGATAACAAGTCTAAAATTCGCAGACGATATAGTTTTATTCTCGGATAACCTCAATGAGATATGTACAATGCTACATGAACTTCAGTTAGTGTGTGCCAGTGTGGGTCTTAAAATAAACATCTCCAAAACAAAATTCATCACAAACCTAGTATATATATATATATATATATATATATATATATATATATATATATATATATATATATATATATATATATATGTATATATATATATATATATATATATATATATATATATATATGTATATATATATATATATATATATATATATATATATATATATATATATATACCTATATATATATATATATATATATATATAATATATATTATATATATATATATATATATATAATATATATAATATATATATATAATATATATATATATATATCGCACATTGAAAATCAAAAGTGGCATTATACAAAATTCGGTGGTTTTTAGTTACAGCGGCATCTAAAATCTACGAGCAAAACTACGTGTTGCAAAGATCTCCGTTTATAATAGCTCGCTCGGTTTTCTGTAGACGTCGCTAATGTCACTTCTTACTTTGTTATACACCGACACTAAACCATTATTTTGATAAACCGACACTAAACCAGTAAAGGTCCAGTCGCCGCAACGAGTCTTAGCTGAGGTGAGTGAAAAAGTGACATATTTTGTATAATGTCGTTTTTTTAATTACTTGATAGTAAAAATACAACAAACTATGATTTCGTTATTGGCATATTTTGTAAAGTGTCGATATTTTACTCAACTATTCCAGATAACTGTTTATATACAATAAATAAGGAGCATATTGTGCTTAGTGTCATTTTGTGGTTTAAATGTCATATTTTTAATTTCTTGCCATATTAAATAGACGTCATTTTAAGTAAAGTGTCATTGTTTTATTTAAAAATGTATATTTAATTAGAGAATTAGGATATTAAACACCGACATTTTGTTTTTATCACGTTTATTCCGTATTATCTTATAACTTACCACTTATCCCCAAAAAAGAAACGCCGCCGATCTACTTCGACTTCATCATCCTCCAGTTCATCCTCATCTTCATCCAGCTCTTCTTGTTCCTCTAGTTCCTCGACTTTTTCATCAAGTACGTCGTCTGATTTGCCTACAACCTCTAAAGCTAATCAAGGTACTCATGATACCGAAACTTCTGCAAGCAATGTTAATTTTTCAAAAACTGATGAAGCCAAAGTATCTAATTGCAGGATAAATAACGACCTAAATTACCAGTTACCTGAAGTTACTTAAAATGACGAAAATCTTACAAATGACCAAACTGCTCATAATTATGTCGGCAATGATGTCGAAGAAAATTTTGCAAAAGATATCTCTGGTACGCTGCTGAATGACGATTTTTTGGAACGGGATTTTGACAATAATTATCGAGTTGATAATGTAGCTCCTACAGCTTCAAATTCTCAGTTAGATGACCAAAACAAAAAAGATTTTTCCGGCAAAAATTCTAAAACAAACTTGTGGAAATAACTGTCGGCTAAAATGCTCAGATAAAATATCTGGAGTGTCAAGGCAAAAACTGTTTGATGCTTACTGGGCTATGACCTCCTTAGACAGACAAAGAGAATACATAGCTCGTAGTATTCAAAATATTATCCCGAAATATCAATACAAGAAAATGAATTCAAATAGGAAGGCAAAAAATTCTTTTTATTTTGAAATAAATAGTACCAAAACCAGAGTATGCAAGACATTCTACAAAACTACACTAGATATAACTGACAGGTGTATCAGAACTGTACTGAAAAAAAAAGATTCTTTTACTGGTATTCTAGAAGGTGACAAGAGAGGAAGACATGAAAATCACAGAAAGTTGTTTATCGATTTGGTAGAAGGAGTAAAAATACACATAAACAGCATCCCTCGAATCGAGAGCCATTACTTGCGTCAGCAAACCTCAAAGCAATTCATCGATGGTGGAAAAAGAGTAATGGATCTACTCAGACTGCAAAGACAATTGCATAGAGCAAGGACTACCCTATGTTATGGTACATTCGTATCGAAAAATTTTCAACGAAGAATTTAATATTAGTTTGTTCGTACCTAAAAAGGACCAATGTGAACAATGCACAATATATAAGCTGGCTGAAGATCCCAGAAAGGAAGTTTTAAAGAAAGATTATGACCGCCATTTAGCAGAAAAACAAAAAAGTCGCAAAGAAAAAGCTAGTGACAAAGAGAAAGTGACAGATTGTTTTATCTTTGCATGCTATGACTTACAAGCGGTAATGATGGTTCCTAAAGGAGACGTATCAACATTCTATTATAAGTCCAAAATAAATTGTTTGAATTTTACCATATCGGAGTTGAAAACAGACAATGTTGAATGTTACTTTTGGGATGAATCTCAAGGCAATCGTGGAGCCAATGAAATAGGTAGCTGTGTTTTGAAGTTTTTGCAAAAGAAGTCTTCTTTCGCTAATAAAGATCTTGATATAGTGTTCTATTCTGATAACTGCTGTGGCCAACAGAAGAACCAGTTTATCATTGGAATGTATGTCTATGCAGTATTAAATCTCAAAGTAAACTCAATAACCCCTAAGTTCTTAATCCGAGGCCACACACAAAATGAAGGGGACGCAGTACATTCAACGATTAAGAAGGAAGTAAAAAAAGTCTTAAATCTGGACCCATTTACGTACCTTCCCAATACGTCTGTGCCATCAGAAGTTCGAAAAACGTGGGACGCCGTACATTGTAAATGAGATGGGATATTATGGATTTGAAACAACTGCCAGTTATTAAGCTGAATAGGAGTGTTAATGGTGCGGTTGTAAAGTAGTCTGATATAAAAGTCATTAAAATTGAAAAGAACGTAATGAATGAGATTAAAATATTCCATAAAACGTCTTATTTTGATGACTTCAAGAAACTTGATTTGACAAAAAAAAACATCCAGAAACAGCCGACCTCAAGAACTTAAACCATTGTACCACCAAAAATTTGATATATCCGAAAGGAAGAAAAATTACGTGAGGAGTCTTGTGGATGCGGGGTTGATTCCTGGATATTACCGATCCTACTATGAAAGTATTTTTAGTTAAAAATGTAATAGCTAAGTATTATCACATTTTTACAAATGCCTATAATATGCATTTTTTGTTACGATTCGTTTATTTTCTTAGCTTATTCTGATAGTCTTAAAATATTTTATTTTAATTAAAACATTGCGTGATATTGTCGTGACTGATTCGAGTAAGACTTTCTTTTGTAGTACATACAAATAAATACTTTATTTATCTAAAATTAGTTTTTATTTTATTCCTGACATTCATTTACTCAATTGGAGTAGTAGAATAGTAGAAGAGTTAATGAATTAAATATGCCATTAAACAATAAATAATTGATTGTATAAAAACAAAAGTGACACTATACTGAATTTTTTTTTTCAAATACCTTTTTTTTCAACAAACACTAGTTAATTTTTTTAAAAGTTATTTTATACTGAAAAAGAGATAATTAAATTATTATTTAAATCTAATCATATTGCTTGTTTTCAATTTATTTTCAAGTCTGGGCATAAAAATCATGTTAAAAAACTTTAAACAGCTATACTGTAAAATTGAGTTTTTTATATAGTGCCACTTTTGATTTCAATGTGCAATATATATATATATATATATATATATATATATATATATATATATTATATATATATATATATATATATATATATATATATATATATATATATATTAAAAACTTTAAACAGCTATACTGTAAAATAGTGCCACTTTGATTTCAATGTGCAATATATATATATATATATATAATATATATATATATATATATATATATTCGTATGAACTTTACACATTGCAGTTTTTATATAAAGAAAAGGAAGAAAAAAGTGACAATAACAATAATAAATAAGTAAGTAAATAAGTAAACACTGACACAGAACATATAAAATTAAAATTTTTAAAATTAAAGTCGAAGGTTACATCCTCGAAGCCAATTTGTCGCCTTGGGAGTAAGTTGGTGGATTTCTTGAAGGCTGCCAAAGAACTTGGTGGCTGGACACTCGAAGACGATGTGGTTAATTGTTTGTTCAGCGGCGCTGCATTTGTCACATTCCGTGCTGGCATTTATACCCCATTGATTCAGCGATTTGTTACAAATTCCATGACCAACTCGTATTCTATTTAGATTGCACCATTCACGACGGGGAAGAGAAAAGCCGTCTGGTTTGATTGTGGGGTTTTCTATCAGATTGGAATTTCTGACGTCTGGATTCCATTCGCCCATCCAGTGCTCTTCGGTAGTGAAAACAGCCAATTTTGTAGCAGTTCTAGTAGGTGGATGTCTGGATTGCCGTCTTAACTGCCTTTGGTGTAGTTCAGCGATGTCTGTGTTTATCGGTAGTTCTGGGTTTTGTTGGCACTTTTGAACTAGAGTGTTGTGTTTAGTGCGGCTAGTCGTCTTGTTGCTGGTGGAGCGATGTTGCTTAAAACTGGAAGGTACTGGATTGGTGGGGGCTTTACAGTTCCCGTTATGTGCCTCATTGTTTGATTTAACTGGGTATCTATGACTTTTGTGTGATGACTGTTTAGCCAGACAGGAGCGCAATATTCTGCAGTAGGATATACTAAGGACAGCGCGCTCGTTCTTATTACCTCTGCATTCGACCCCCATGATGTATTTGCTAACTTATGGATAATATTATTGCGGGTCTTAATTTTTGCTGAAGTGTTTTCCAAATGCTTTTTGAACGTTACGGCCTTCTCCAGCTGATTCTCCAAGGTAAGATAAATGGTAAGAGAGGACCGGGAAGAAGACGCATTTCTTGGCTTCAAAATTTACGAAAGTGGTATAACACGACTACCACTGAACTCTTCCGCGCTGCAGTAAACAAAGTAAAGATAGCCGTGATTATTGCCAACATCCGGAATGGATAGGCACTTTAAGAAGAAGAAAGATTGTCTTGTAACAGTTTATAATTAGTCATCAGCCATCATAATTCCTTTATGCTATTGTAACATTTCATATGATCTTTATAATAAAACCACAGCATATTACAAAATATTTATTCAAAAAATGTCATACAAGAACGCATACGAAACATTAAAACCATCTGATTTGGAATATTCTAATGGAAATAATTTATTACACTTATGAAAATTGGTCAACAACTCTACCATCATAGGTTTAGATATGTCTACGCTAGTAACCAATGAATCGTTTTCCCATTGTTGAAGGAGATGTTCGTCTTTACTGACAAACTTAAACAAAACTTTTGCTACATTATATTCCTTTACATTAGTCTCTCCAAAGAGTATTTGAAGTTTCTTTTCTAACACCCACAGCATTATTGTATCTGTTTGTGTGGAAGAAGTGTGACAAGATAATAAAATTTTTGTTGCATTGTGAATAGAATACCTTAAACTGTTTTTTATGGTCTGGAAAGCGTCTTCTAAGCTATAAGATGAAATTGATCCGGAATAATGTGTAAATTTTATAGTATTAAACCATATTTTTATTGTGTTATGGTTGTGCTTTGTTCCTAACCATTGCAGGCAAAATCTGCATACCAAAACTTGTTTGCAACTCTTGATATTGCTGATACATTTTGCGTTCATGTGAACAAAACATTGAGAATAAAAAATATCACTAGGTTTGGGATCTAAGCTGATATTCGTTTTCTCACCGTGATTATGGCAAAACCAGTCACTCGCATCCGAACTTTCGGATGGTAAAGGCAATATCCTCGTATATTCGATTGGATCTGACAGAGACCTATTACAGTTAATACACTGTAAAACATATTTAACACCATTTGATAGTAATGGTTTGTTGTTTAACGATTCCTCATTAGCTACAGTGTTATGCAAAAGTTCTGTTTTAAAGCTACCTATTTCCTCAGCCGATTCTGTGAGAAATCTAAATGTAAGAAATTTATCAGTTACTTTTAAACAAGTGACACTATTTGATATTATTTTGATACCTCGACAAGGAATTTTAGCTACTTCTGTTCCTATTGTCAATATTACAATTTCATCATTCAAAGTTACTTCAATAGTTTGATGACCAGTAGACAATGTGATGAATGCATTAACGCATTGTAGTCTTGGTCTAATTTCGAACAAAACAGATTTATAGAGGCTTGTCATGCTAAGACTTTGAAAGAACCCCTTTTTCTTCTAATTTTTTGAAAAATTTATCTTGCTCTCGTACTACAAAAGGTATGGTTGCTTTTTGATAATAATCTGGCAATAGCTCAATGTTACTGATGACCTGAGAAAGAAGGTGAGCTTTTTCTGTTAGGATACCAGGAGCTTCATGTTGTAAATAACCGAAATGGATATGTAAGTGATAGAATGAAGGTTGGTAGTGAAGATAAATTCTGAGTCTAGAGCTGTCCAATGAATATTTTGATTTGATAGCTTCCTAAAACCAAAATATATTAAATTCAATTTAACATAAAAAATAGTACTGCCAATGTAAAATGTTTTTGAAATAATAAATACTTTTCTATACTACGTTCCACGTTTAGAAGATAACATTGCGGAGATAGGGCCATGTATTTCTTATGGACGATAGCAACGCGGCGTTGCCACGACACACACAAGCACAATTTAGGGTTGTATAATTTGTATTTTTGTTTCCACAAACATGAATTAAATTAATGTTTTTTAACGTAATTGACCAAAAGTGCCCATTCGAAACAAGAGATGAAAAGTAGGAAAAATGATTTTAATTAGATAAATAGTATTTACAAAAGATAATTTTATTTTATCTTATTTTAATTATAGTAACGACAGTTTATTTGTTTTTCGGTGAGAATACGATATGCCATGAATCATAGAAATCAGTAGAAAATATTGACCGCTTGGAATGCGTATATCTAATTACTAATTGCAACTTAAAATAATACGATGTGCGTATGTAAGCTATTTTATGTCGTTCTCTGACTACATAATGATAATAAGGCTTTTATTTAGTAGTTATTCTGACTACAGTTAAATGTTAATTGAAAATGAAAATTCAAAAATTAAGCAAAGGGAATATCTTGGACATCCGTGCAAAAGAGAGTGTCTGAGAGTTTTGGCAACACTGATCTCCATAAGCGTAATGTTATTTTCTTAACTTGAAACAAAGAATACTAACAAATAAATACAACCAGATGATTGACCAGTACAAATTGCAACACATTATCCATGAAGATAATGTTAAATAGATACTTAATCAGATCCCAAAAACATGCAGTAATGTAAGATATAAAATGTAATCTAAACTCGAAATTCAATAGGATTGTCAAGGATTCATTGTATAAGTTCTAAACACTTGGTGCAGAGTGGTTAAATACTAATTCATTTATCATCACACAAATTCTCCTCCCAATTAATATTTTTTCCTGTAATATCTGTAATAAAAAATAAAAGGTGGTAGTTATCCGCGAGATAAAAACAAATGATCAAGTCGGTATGTAAAAGATTTCGTACAAGAAATAAAGATATGATAGAGGATGTCGCAGCATTGTGTGAAGATTTGACGAACTTCAAAAAAAACTTGAAAAACCTTATTCACAAAAGACATACAAAAATTGTATTGGACAATATTAGAAAAATATAATCAGTTAATATTGAAATGTCCTCGTTAAAAGTCATTTAACAAGAAATGAATGTAAATACAAATGATATTTTAAACAAAATATTTTTAAGGGTATTGATTCTAAATCTTGAAAGACATTACAAAGGCGCAGACTAATTATTAAAGAACAAAAATATAGATGTTGATAACTCAATCCTAGGATAGAATTACTTGATATAGTGCGAAAATTATGAGTTCTTACATCAAATTTGCATAGATGCAATGACACGTAAACATGGTTTCACCCAATGACGTATAATATATAGACTCGGTGAACGCTTTAAAAAGTGTCCAAAACATGAATACCTTTGTCATTGTTTATTGTTTTGATACGAAGATGCACGAAGTTCATGATTTCTTACGAAGTATCACGAAGTTGATCTCGTGTTTGAAAACATCATGGACGTATGAAAACATTTTCTACATTTTGTGTGACAAGCAAATTTTATTTTAAATTGTTGAGAGTTATTTACTTACTATTTTAGTAAAATGCCATACTATTTTATCAATATAATTAGTTCTCTTATAGACGGGAACAAAAAGAAATCATAAATATTTAATTTTAATTAAAAAAATAATTATTGTCATTAACATATAAATGAGCACGCCGCTGTTCTGATAAACATACCTTCAACCTTGAGCCGAGATCTTTCGGACACTCGATTCTGTATCGAGAATAGGAAGGGGACTGCGTAGTCTATATATTATACGTCATTGGTTTCACCTTACTAAGAACTCCGCAATACAATTGCGAATTAAATTCGATCGAGCTGAGTGCGCACAAGTCAAAAATGAGGTAGTGCGTAAAAACACCACATTAAAATTAAAGGATATCAAAGTGTTACAGGACAAGCCATATGAAATGTAACAGCTTCTAACTGGCAGTCATGCATAAAATATGAACAATAACAACAAGATAAAACGACAAATGTAGACAGCCGTGTTGAAGTTCTTAACGAGCCCAGTATTACTACTAGAGGAGGAGATAATATTTTAGCCTCTTTAACCCTGCCTCAGTCATGCTTTTAAAACAATAACTTGAGAATCCTATAGAATTTCGAGTTTACACTGCAATAAAAGACTTGAGAAGAACTTTCTTACATAAAAACTTGGACGACCAAACAAAATAAACCCAGCCTGAAATTAATTTTCCAAATACAAAAATATTCAGTCAAAATATACAACAGTATCCACAAACCATCAATGCTCACTCTCATCATCACAAAACACCAATAATTACACGGATAGCGATAGCGACATAGAACTTAACGAAACAGAAAACGAAAATAAACATTCCTGGCAAGAAGTTGACAATAAGAGAAAAAGGGTGAAAAGACAAACAACTTCAGAAATTCCCAACCAAATCCAAACACAAAACAGATTTGATTCCCTCTCAAAAGAAAATCTAGATGAACAAACAGACAATTTATCAAATACACAAAACACAAATATAATCAAAAAAGATCCGTCACCGCCACCAATCTATATTTATGGAGTTACTGCCTATAGTGCTATGATAGCAAACCTTTCAACTGCAACTGCGGCAGAAACCTATCACACCAAAACCATTTTGGGCTCGATCAGATATAGAAAAATCCAACAGATTTGCAGAACATCTATCAAATGTCTTCTCCACCCCACAGGCCAACCATATTAATGACGAGAAAATTAGAGATTTCCTTAATGCACCCTGTCAACTATCATTACCACTAAAATACTTCTCACCAAACGAAGTCCGTAACCAAATTAACTTGCTTAACCCTCATAAAGCTCCAGGATTTGACCTTATAACTGGCGAAATCTTAAAAAAACTTCCAAGAAAAGGTGTCGTCTTAATAACCATTATTTTTAATAGCCTCCTGAGACTATGCTATTTTCCAGTGCAATGGAAGTATGCACAAATTATAACAATACCTAATCCTGGTAAACCTCTTAACTGAAGCCAGTTCGTACAGAGCAATAAGTCTCCTTCCAACTTTATTAAAAGTCTTCGAAAGGTTAATCCTTAACAGAACAGAAACAATAATACCTATAGAAAACCTTATCCCAGATCATCAGTTTGGTTTTCGCTCAAATCACTCAACCATACAACAGTGCCATAGATTAGTCAACAAAATAAAAGAGAGCCTAGAAGGGAAACAAATCTGTCTATCAGCATTCTCTATATACAGCAGGCATTTGATAGAGTGTGGCACGAGGGTCTTCTGTTTAAAATAAAAACTCACCTAACTGACCAAATCTACCTCCTCCTTAAATCATACTTGACCGACAGATACCAGGTTAAATACGAAGGTGCTCTATCCAACTTAAATACACCAAATAAAATCTGGAGTACCTCAAGGCAGTGTACTTGGCCCATTCCTTTACCAAATCTTCACTGCTGATATTTCTATTAGCGAAAATACATTAATGGCAACATTTGCGGATTACACTGGTATACTAGCATCAGATATTAATGAAATATTAGCATTTAACAAATTGCAAAATCATCTCAATGAACTAGAAGACTGGCTTAAATGCTGGAAAATAAACACAAACAAGTCATGTCAAGTAAATTTCACAAATCGAAGAATTAGATGTCCACAACTACACCTAAATAATTCAGCTTTACCAATAAAAACAGAAGTAAGGTACCTGGGCCTTCATCTAGACGAAAAACTTACTTGGAAATCACATATTGCAACCAAACGACGACACCTCGACCTAAAAGTTAAAAATATGAGCTGGCTAATCAACAGAAGATCGCAACTTTCATTAGAAAACAAACTACCCATCTATAAAACAATACTCAAACCAGTGTGGACATACGGAATTGAGCTGTGGGGCTGTAGCAAACCATCCAACAGCAAAATACTGCAGTCATTCCAGTCAAAACCTATTCGTATGTTAGCTAAAGCCCCATGGTATGTGTCAAACCAAACCCTACATGCAGACCTCAACATCCCCTTCATCAATGATGTGATTGCTGACCATTCCAGAAGATACATGAATCGCAGCGCAGACCATCCAAACCATCTCATAGACGAATTATTCAGCCCCTCACTGGTTGACAGATGTCTAAAAAGACTTTGGGTAAACTTCCAGAGAGTCGTCAATGGACGACACCTGCCACAAGCCAAGAACATACATCATATTTACTTATTACTGTATTGAAGTAGATTGTAAATTAGCAATAAATAAATAAATAAAAAAAATTTAAAATCGTTAAATATAAACCGTCTATTTAAACCAGATTGACTAGGGCAATCTGGTTTAAATAGAAGCAAATTGATAACAATGTAAATCTCACAATCAGATGTGAGGTTTTATGTTACCATATTAATGTACAGACAAGCAACGATGCTCAATAAACTGTAGGTCGTTAAAACATTGATTGATTGCTGTTAGAACAACCAACAGATGGATCTTATGACAAATGGGATTAGAGAAAGTTCTTAAAAGGAATAAAATTTGGATAGAGCATCCTTGGCCATATAATAGATATTATAATATTATCCCTACTTATAATAGATAAAAATATTAAGGGCAAGAATGGAATAGGAAGAAAGCCAATGTATTAGTTATAGTATAATTAAGGAATGAAATACACTCTGAAATCTCAGATAGCCAGCCTAAGATAAAACACATAGGGATATGAAACAATAGACTACTATAGTACTTCAAATAATAGAAAAGATAAAATAAAGTTTTAACGTGTAAATTGTAAACATAATTCGCTTACCGTTCCTTTTTGTTGTATATTCTTCAACAATGGCAAGTGTTCCCCTGTCAAGTCCCTTATTGATTTAATATCACGTCTATTAACAATTGCTAGTAGATATAGTGTATCCGCTTTTCCATTCCATTTTAAATCAGGCACCATAACAAATCCATTTATAGTATCTTTATCTTCAAACACCAATCTTTCTACTTCTGATTTGTGCTCAAGAATATTGTATACCCACTAAAATATAAATATTGTTACACTTCTTTAAAATAACTTTATTCAAACACCAACTTGTTTACAACACTTTAACACAATGACAACCATAAACTTCAAAAAATTAATTACTACTGTTATTAAACTATTAACTCTATCTGTTTATAATACATTTTGTGATGGTCCAGACATTACTAGACATTTTGGTATTATTCGATGAGATCTCGAATATTCTAGATTTTTTTATACTTATTCTTTTTCGTCAAGAGAGTTTTTATATGGAATAGATCTCACGGCCCTGTCGTAACAGTGCTCCCTCCTTTATAATTGGTGGTTATACAAAGCAAATCCATCCTGATTTGCTGTGTATAACCGAGTCATGGCGTAGTTCTTCTTCTTCTTCAAGCTCCACTCCTATCGGAGATTGGTAATCATTCTGGCAATTATAATTTTATTGGTTACTCGCCTGAATAGTTCAATTGAACTGCATCCAAACCATTCACGGAGATTGCGTAGCCACGAGATTTTACGTCTTCCTACGCTTCTTCTACCTTTGATTTTACCCTGCATTATATTCCTTAGTAGTTCGTACTTTTCACCTCTCATGATGTGCCCCAAGTATTCCAATTTCCTGATTTTTATGGAATTTAAAACTTCGCATTGTTTTCCCAGTTGTTCGAGAACTTGTTCGTTTGTTTTGCGATCCATCCATGATATTTTCAAAATACGTCGGTAACACCACATTTCGAATGCTTCTAGGTTTTTAATGTTGGATTTTTTAAGTGTCCAAGCTTCAACTCGATACAAAAGGGTAGAGAAAATATAACATCGAAGCAATCTTATCCGGAGCGATATATTGATATCGCGATTACAAAAAAGTTTTCTCATTCTATTAAAAGTCGACCGCGCAATTTCAATGCGGCATCTTATTTCTTTTGTCTGATCAGTATCTTCTGTGATCCATGCTCCAAGGTATTTGTACGAAGATATTTGTTCAATTTCTGTATTATCTAGTACTAGCTTAACTTTGATGTTTTGTGCTTTTGTAAATACCATGAACTTGGTTTTCTTCAAATTGATTTTTAGTCCATAATCGTTGCAATATATATTTAGTTGTTCAGCAAGGTGTTGCAGTTCTTCTAGTATTCCTGCCAGAAGGACGGTGTCGTCAGCATATCTTATGTTATTAAGTGGCTCACCGTTTATTATAAGGCCCTCACTGATCTCGGCAAGCGCTAATTCTGAGATGGCTTCACTGTATAAATTGAATAACAAGGGTGATAAAATACACTCTTGGCGGACACCACGGCGAATCTGGATATCCTTGGTCAGTTCGTTTTCAACTTTCACTTTTGCTGTTTGATTCCAATAGAGGTTACAGATGATTCTAATGTCTCTACTGTCTATGTTTTTATTTAATAAAATTTCTTTAAGTCGATTATGCTGCACTCTGTCAAATGCCTTCTCAAAATCAATGAAACAGGCATATACTTCCTGATTAATATCTAAGCATCTCTGCGAAAGAACACTTAATGCAAACAGTGCATCTCGTGTTCCCAGTCCTTTCCTAAATCCCATTTGTGTATTACTTATGCCTTCATGTTGTGCTATATATTTCTTATGTATTCTATTGTGAATTACTTTTAAAAACAATTTCAAGACATGACTCATTAAGGCTATGGTGCGATGTTCATTGCACTCCTTTGCATTGGCTTTTTTGGGAAGCAGTATAAATGTTGATTGGAGCCATTCTTTAGGTATTATACCTGTTCTATATATGGTATTGAATAGATCCAAAAGAAGATCAATAGATTCAGTATTCACAATTTTAAATAATTCGATAGGAACTTCATCAGGCCCAGGAGATTTACCACCTTTAGCTTGTTTCATTGCATATTCAATTTCTTCTCGTATAATGTCAGGCCCAGTATCATCCTTAAATTCTTTTGGTGCTTCTGTTCTCTCTTTGTCTTCAAAAAGTTGTGCTATATATTGTGTCCATCTCTGCATTTTTTGGTTTATATCTGTTATAAGTGCACCCCTTTCATCTCTTAGTTGCCTAGTTTGAAGTGTTTTTTTCATTCCTGTTAATTCTCTAATTCTTTTATGCATGTTAAAAAAGTTATATTTTTTCTCAATTTCTTCTAGTTCTTGGCACTGCTCATGTAATGTTCTCTCCTTAGCTTCTTTTATTCTCTTTTTTATTAATCGATCAGTTTCATTATATTTAATTGGATTTTTTGTTTTGAGTGATTTTCTTTCATTCATTAATAGTAGTATTTCTTCAGTCATCCAATCTTTATGTTTTCTATTCTTTGATTTTAAGTTTTCATTTGCTGTTTTAATTATTGCTACTTTTATATTTTCCCATTTCTGATCAATGTTATAGCTACTTTTATTCAGTTCTTGTGCATTACGTAGATTTTCAGTAAGAGTTTTTACATTTTGTTCCTTTGTTTGTTGTTCCCTTAATCTCTTTCAATCAATTCTACTTTGTGTGGGTTTTTTAACCAGTTTTAATTTGGTTCATAATGTGACTATTATGGGGTTATGGTCTAAACCGATGTCTGCTGCAGGGTAAGTTTTGGCAGACAGTATAGAATTACAAAATCTTTGTCTAATAAGTAGTGACATGGATCATGGCGTAGTGACAACAATATAATTTACTTTTATCTTCCAAATTATCTCTTAGGTTCGTTGAGAACCTAATATTGAGTATGCTATATCGAAGTGATCATATACATGGTGGTGTACTTATATTTGTAAAGGTTAATTTTAAATTTAATATTCCAAGTTTTCTCACGAACATCTATCAAGATTTTAACTTTGAGTGCTGTTGTATTAGTTTTAGATGTGACTCAAAAATATTTTGTTTACCCAATGTGTATCGCTAGGAAAATAGTCAGTTTTGACACTATAAGTAAGGGGACGAAAAATTCTAAGAAACTTGTGAAATTTTACAATAGAAATTGAAATACAATTCTAAATAGGTAAAAAGAACCGGTTAAGTACTAACAGGTTCTATTAAGTACTATTATTATTATAGTTGTACATTATTATAATAAAGTTGTTGCAACGACTTTAAACATCTACAAATCATTTATTTATGAGATGACGCCGAATATAATCTTAAGATCAAATGAACTTACCTGAAGTTTGATCTTGATTATATGAGGCCTTATCAAAATAAATCAAAAGTCCCAACCCACCCTAACATTTTGAAAAAATGCCCATAATATGTTACAACAACAACTTTCAAATAGACTGAAGGTATAGATTAGGGGTCAAGACGATGGTAAAGTGGTTTTGTTTATACTTTGAAATCTGAGTAATTAGCCAGAGGGGGAGGTACTACAAATTATTTATTTATTTAAGATCGAACTTCTTATAAGTTCATTTGATATTAAAATTACAGCTGTTTTAATTGTCAACAACAAAACTGTCTAAAGACAGTCTACCTTCTTTCTCATCTGGTAGCCAAACAATATTGAATATTAAGAAAATTATTGATATGAAATTAATTTTTATATCACCCAAAATATCTGAATTAGAAAGTTTTAGATATTATGAACTATTTAAGAAAAAAAATGGTAACAAGGTTAAATGAAATATAAAAATACATGTATACACTGGAGTAATATATGAACTCAGTTCTAGTTTAATAAAAGGGTATCATTTTAAATTTAAAAGGTCTCTTCTTTTTATGGAATAAGTCATTTAGGTATTTTTTTCTTTTCTTTAGATTGTTCTTTTTTCACAATTATTATACTGCCCTACTAAGCGAAAAGGGGGTATCTACACTTTTTTCTAAAAATGAGATATTAATGTCTAGTCAATAATTACACCTTATTCTATCTAATACTAAAGCGAATTGGTCGTATCTACTTTACAAATATTATATTTTAGGCTATATATTTAGAGGTATCTACAAAACATACGTTATATACTAAGCAATTTGGCAGTAACTACTGATACTAGGCAATAATGGTTGTATCTACACGAACTTGTGCAGTTACGGCTGGAACCGCTTAGTACACGTCACTTAATGCCAGAATCGCTTAGTAATTTTATATAATAGTAAGCACATTTATTCATCGTGTCTAGACATATCATACACAAAAATAGCATTTCTTTTAGTTTATTTGTTTATTTTTGGTGTAATACAACCTAGTAATATTAAAGTGTGTATTTAAATATTCAATTGTAAACATTGAAATATTGAATAGTGAATGATTTACTACAGATTTAGAGGTAAGTTGTTAATTTTGCTACAATAACCTCAAATTAAAATGTGTAGACTGAATTGTTTTACACGACAATAAATGAATTTCATTGCGAATTTACTTATTTAGTTACTGATTCTTTGCAATGTTTTTACAAATTGAAGATACTTAATAACGAAATAATTTGTCATTTATTAATGCATTTTATTACAATCTAACTTTTGTGTTTATGGATAGAAAGTCGTGTAAAACATTTTTTTATTTTAGATGATGTAGTCTGATTTGTTTTACACGACAAAAAAGTACTACCAATTTCATTGCGAAATTACTTATTTCATTTAATTACTGATTCTTTGCAATGTTTTTACAAATTGAAGATACTTAACAACGAAATAATTTGTCATTTATTAATGCATTTTATTAAAATCTAATGTTTGCGTTTATGGATAGAAAGTCGTGTAAAACATTTTTTTTTTATTTCAGATGAGTAAAAGTAGAGGAAAAAGGTTGTGTGACTTAGCTATGGCCAGCTCAACATACATTAGTAGTGGTGTGGAATGGGAAAATATTATTTAAAATGCGCCAATTGTTTTATTGGAGAATAGTGATATTCAAATTCCAACAAATTCTGTTGATACAACAAACATTACAAATTTGCTTTCAGATTCAGAAACTTTTATAGAAGCTGAAGTAAATATGTTGGAACTACCTGATTTGGCAACAAATATGACAATGGAGGTCGTATTGGACAATAATCCTGAATTAGCCAGCTATAATTGTAAAAATGAATTTCAGCCTGCCAGTTTAGAAGATGGTGGAAGAGAAATTGAAGAAAGAGATGAAAAAGAAATAGACACACGCTTTAGTAAAAAAGGGGAACAACGAAGACGTAAAAAATTTAAATATTCAATTAGAGAATGAAAAATAATTAAACAGAATAAACTAAAGGATTCACATTCTGTTAGGGATGGATGTGGTAATAACTGTAAGAAAACATGTAACACAAAAATAAATCAGGAAAGAAGAATTGATATAAACAATCAGTTCTGGAATCTAGACCGTCAACAAAAGCATCAATTTATGTTGTCCAGCATTAGCCAGACAAACGTAAAACGTAAAACTGTTGGATTAGATTCTCGAAGATCGAATACTTTAAGCTACTCTTTAAAAACGGCGGATGGAGAATGTAAGTCAGTCTGTAGAACCTTTTTTCTTACAACTATAGGGTTTCACAAAAATTATGATAAAATTCTACAGAGGTTTTGTAAATCTTCGAACTCATTAATCTCACCAAAGCCACATAAAAACCGTGGAAGTCTACCTCATAATAAATTGGATCATACAGTAATAGAAAAACATATAGAATCTTTCAACCCATCGATATCTCATTATCGTAGGGAACATGCACCTAAGCGACGTTATTTATCAAGTGATGTAAACATCAAAGATATGTTTAGCAATTTTCAAGAGAAGAATCCTAAAATAACTTGTTTTTATGATTTATACCGCTTAATAGTACAAAAGTTAAATATATCTTTTGTAACGTTGGGTCACGAAGAATGCGAAATGTGTGAGCATTTTAAAATCCATCCACACTCTGAAGAAAATTTACAAAATGATTGTTCCGAGTGTCAGAGGTGGTCCAATCATATAAAAAGGAGTAAAGATGCACGTCTGCTGTACAAAGAATATGCCAATAAGAAACCAGAAGAAGGAGAAATTATATATTCCGTTGATTTGGAAAAAGTAATTAATGTTACCCCGGTGCGACATGTTTAAATCGGTTATATTTACTCAAAGATTGATTGCTTATAACGAAAGTTTCGTTCCGGTAGGGACTAAAAACAGAAACATTAAACCTGTAGCTGCAATTTGGCACGAGGCAATTCAAGGGCGAAAAAAAGAAGATATAATAAGTACCTATCACAAATTCTTAATATTTCAGAGAGATGCGAAAAAAATTGTTCTATGGGTAGATAATTGTACCTCTCAAACTAAAAACTGGGCGTTTTTTACGTTTTTAGTTTATATATTAAACTCAACTGATATTTCTGCTGAAGTAATAGAAATAAATTACTTCGAACCAGGTCACACATTTATGAGTGCCGACGCATTCCACCATCAAGTAGAAAAATCTCTACGAAAAACTAAGAAAGTTTACGACTTTCCAGATTTTAAAAAAGCTGTTCTACAAGCTAATTCTATGAGGGTTATAGTTTTGGAAATGGAACTACATGATTTCTATGACTGGCAGGATTTTTCATCTGCTTATAAACTTAAAAAAGCACATAGTGAGCGGCCATATATTCAGGATATTGTTCAAATCACAGCCCACGGGGATCAATGTCACTAATTTATAAAAACAATTTTAGTGGCCCTGATTTAACATTAAATTTTTTGAATGCAAAAAATTACAAAGACTGGAATAATACCAGCTCCAGGAACCAAAGAAAACTCAAGAGGCATCACAGAAGAAAGACGAAATAATATTATTTTAAAACTTTTAGAAGCCGACAATGCCATCATGCCAAAAAATCGTTTAAATTTTTGGAAAGAAATACCTACCACTCAGTACCTTGAGCAAAATAATGATGATGATTAATAATTAATTTAGTATTTAAGTTATTTTATGGAAATTACTTTGATAATTAAACCAAATCATGTAAAAATAAATGTGTACATGTAGATACTGTGTTTTTATCTTAGTATCTAACCTATAATGGTTTCTTAATAATGGGGGTAACTACAATTTTTTTAGTAAAAAATTTAAATGGCCTAATTTTATTATATTTATAAAAAAAAACAAAAGAAAACTATGTATATTTTCAATTTAAACTTAAATATTATACACAAAACAACAATGCGAATAAACGAAATCTAAATACCTTCTTAACTCAAAACAATGTAAATTACAGATACCCCCTTTTCGCTTAGTAGGGCAGTATATATCATGTATACATATATCCAGAATATGGGTATACACTACATTAATAAATTTGCTTATTAGTTCTTATTAAATAAGTCAGGTATTCGGTGAGGTTTGGTTAGATTAGGTTGTCTTTTTTTCACAAATATTTATTAAAAAGAAGCTTTATATTTTCATTAACTTGTTTAAGTGATTTTCATATTTTTCAATGATTTCCAAGTGGCACCAAGGTGACATACATAAAATTTAACTTTGTGAACATATGTCATATTGTTTTGGATGATATAGAAATTTTGGTTATTTGTTAAACATGTGTTTATATGCAATTTAATGGTAAAAATCATTGTTATGTATTATTTTTTGCTTAATTTGTTATGAATTAAACAATAAAGCATTTTTGAATTTTCAAATGAAAATTTTATTAAGTATTACATTTTTTATCAATTTTACTAGTTTGCAACAAAGAAAACATTCAAATTTGAGCTTTTATTTACTTTTTTGCATAAGTCCACTAGAAATTGCACATTTTTAATACTTTATACTCTTTTATTAAATACTTACCACTAGTAGTCAACTTAAACACTGTTCAGATTAATTGATACAAAAATATGTTATATAAAAAATTTAGATACAGTAGATAAATAAATATATTTTCATAAATACTAAAGTACCTGTAAATGAAGTTGTTCATCAGACAATTGTGGCAAAATGACTTCCTCATATAATTTAGGTGTCTCATCAACAATATAGAGCTTCTGTGTTGAGAATTTGACTATGTGCTTCTCAGTTGCTGGATGAATTACAGTAGTTTTAATTACTACAAATAAAAATGAGACCACTTTTATAGATACTGCAGTGTAAAATAAACATAAAATATTGCTTTACATTTATCTGTAAAAACTTTAAACTGTATTAGTTACATAGTTTGTTGTTCCTGTTGAAGGAATCATAATATAAGTAATTTAAATGCCTCCATATGAAGGTGTTGACTTCAAGGTGGACTTAAAATTTTATTCTTTAACTTATTAGTTTGATTTGAGTATACCTATTACATAAAATAAAGTGTTAAAGAAAAGTGCACAAGTGCTGACTTACCACTTAAGTCTCTATTGGGAAAGTAGTGGTAATCTCCATAGATATCATTCTGGAAGGTCTTCTCCAATAAACTACTTTTATTGAAATATTCTTTTGTTTTTAAATCCTCCTCTACAAATGCAGATTTTTCTAATATTACAACAGCTTCACCGTCTTTAGAATCAAAACTGCCTCTTAGGCAAACAGTTTTCCGATTTGTATTGTTAGATAAAATTTCACTTATATTAAAAGTTGACAGATCTGTAAGGTCATTGTGTATACTTTCTTGTTGTATCAAGTTTTCATCTGTATTTAATTTCGATTTCTTCTTCGCCGGGCTTATTTCGGCCTCAATAATCTCAACACATGAAGATGCAGACATTTTATAACCTCAAACAATCATCAATCATGGTGCATGGTATAGAGAAACTCCCTCTGTTATCCGAAATTTATCCTAATTTTTATCGGAATCTCCGGAACAACGGTAATGTTTCGGTGTCGAATATCCCTCTCAAAGAGGTATCGTCGTTTATCGCGAGATGGCCACAATAGAGAGTTATCACGTAAAATTTTATCCTTCCGTTATTTTGACACGTAAACGCTATTTTTTACGGTATAAAGTTTTAACGGATATGTAATTTTAGAGTTATCAAATGGTAGAATTGACCACAGGAGTGATGACGTAGATTTTATTGACATCTGTCAGTTTCACTTTCCGAACAAACCTTGTTTAGGTGGATAATTTGTATTTTTAGTTATTTTTTCATTTATTTTATAGAATCTTTCCGCTTTTTGCAATATTTAAGTATTCTAATAGTTACCACAACAATTTTACAAGGTTGTGTAAATAATAAAGCAAATGCATGTATCAATAAAGTAAGGTTAGTAGAACCCACAGAATAATAAACAAACAGAATACCCACTCTCCACGGAAAATTAAGTACGCGCATCTCCTCCGCGCAGACGTTCCGCCATGTTTTAGGAGGATTTTAAAGAAATTAGTGTTGTTTATGTGGTGTGCATGGAAAAATTAACCAGGTTTATTTGACTTACGGCAATCAAAGACATACAATACAATTATATTAACATTGTTAAATATAATAACATAAGTATAATATAATTAAACATAAATATAAACAATTACATAACCACACAAATCATATGTCTGTGTCCTCCTAAAATATGGCGCGCGTGCTGAAAAACTTCAAAGGCGGCATCTGAGAGTGGCCCTTCTGTTTATTATTCTGTGGTAGAACCTTAGTTCTATTTCTTTAATTTAAACTTTTAAACTATATTTCATAGAAATAGAACTCAGAATTATCGTAAAAAATACTATGCTTACAAAAAAAAGCAGCAGAGGAAGCAAAATGTTAACTTTATAGATATTAAAAAGTCTTGAGATTTGACATTTCAACTTTTGTTTGGAAAATAATAATGACAATGTGACAGTCGTGACGTCACACTCCTGCGGTCCATTGGCAAGAACCACAGCCACCTAAAGCTTACAGAACGGTTGGCGAGATTACGGATCCTAGTGCAACTGTGAATGGACTTATTTTGATGGTTAGTGATTGGCTAAAATCTAAAAGTTTGCGTCGGCGCGTTAAGGGTTGCGGTTGACAGTGACAGTTAATAAATATAAATATTTGTTTTTGATTTCTTATTATTCAATTATTCAAAATAAAAAATCCCATAATCTCTTTTTAGATCTGCTAAATAACTTGTGTTTTAAAATTTAGCAATTGCAAAACGGTAGATCTTATTAAGTTTGAAATTAATGTACCAGAAGCATACAAGGCTGAGGTATGAATGTGTTTTATTAAAACTAATTTTGATCTTATTAAACTGATCTATTTTATTTTAGTTATTAAGATTATTTCCGCATGTCCTTACAAGAGTTATTGAACATGATGACCCAAAAACCAAAATGACCATACATACAACAGAAAAAGGCGTTTCACTGCTAGTGACATTCCAGTCCCTCAGAAGAAAGCTGTCTCACATTCGTTAACATTATATGTAGATCACAATATAAGTTTAGGTAAAAATCATTAAATTGTTTATATATTATATGTTGATAAATAAACAAATAGATATTAATTGATATGTTTTATTGTTTATATTTAAAATAAAAATATCAACCCTTATTTTCCAGAGAATAAGAGGAATACATTTATTTTATTATTTTAATGGGAAATAAAGCCACAAGTTAACGAAAAAATGAATTTATTGGCGTTTCAACGTCCACATCGGACGTCGTTTTCAAAATGACAATATTAATTAATAATACGTCAATAAATTTATTTTTGTAGTTAAATTGTGGCATTATTTCCCATTAAAATAATAAATTATATAAATGCCACAAACAAATAGCTTCTCCGAACAATATTAATACACTTATTTACTATATATACTAAAAATAATAGTACAATAGTGTACTTACTCAAAAGATTCTACTATCTGAGATGTTATATTTTAATAGGAACTCATAAGAGCTATTTCGCTGAGATTTTTAAAAATATATGTTAAATAAGAACTGGTTACATAAGTGCTGTGGCAATACATTAAAGTAACTATTAATTAAATATAAGAATTGATTATAACCTCGACAGATTTGTTTAAAAGATTTCAACGCGATTTGTTTTTTTCCAGATTTAGGTATACAGTTTTCCTATTAATAATACAATAAAAAGTGTAATAGATGGAGATAATCTATTTTTTTTTGAACATATTATACAATATTTTGTAGGATAGCTCAAAATTTTGTTTTTCATTAAATGGTATGCATTTATTATTAACGTAATGTTATTTAAAAGTAAATTTTTTATTTCTATTTTTCAATGTCCACTTACAAAAATTATTATTAATGTTTATAAAATGATAACATATTACATTAGTGTCTAAACTACTCAAAAAGAACAAAAAACATCTCTGTAAGTAGTCGTTAATGCGTTTACAAGAACTTATAATAATTTTTAAATATCCCGCTACTTTCTCAACCAATTACAACTCATCAAAATAAGTATATTCACAGTTGCACTAGGATCCGTAATCTCGCGAACGATTGACTATATGACATGACGGTTGACTTCTATGTTTAAGGTAGATTCCATGTAGATTCCATTGATATGCTGATCTCTGGTAGATTCAGACACATCAGTCCCGTCATAGTCTCGGCGCCGAACCGGTCCTGTTTGGTCACAGAACTATCAACTATCTGACAGCTGGGAAACTGTTCGTCGCCTGATGAATGTGAATGCCGGCGCCATATTTCTATTAAAGAATATTTTGTATGACGGATTGTTCGGTTCGGCGCCAGGACTGTGACGAGACGTGACTGATGTATCGGAATCTACCTTTAGTGTCCTTGGCCCAAGGACACTAAACACAGATCTTGGCCCAATGGTGCTTGACGTTAATAGTTGGCAGCTGTCAGACAAATGTTGTTCGGTGGTTGAGGTTTGAGGTTCTGTTAACTTGACTTTGACAGATAATACCCAAAAAAAAATATCATTTGATATCAAATCCTATATGAAAATAATAGTGTTTGAAAACTAAATTTTTGTGTTACTACATAACTATATTTTTAATTTTGTAAAACATGAATTGTATCCTTAGATTTTAGATTTTTTATTACAATTAATTTTCAATTCATAGTTGTAAAATCAGCATTTAACATGACCGTGTTTTCCAAAGTTCAAGGATTTATTTCAAGGCATAGGAACAAGTTTTACATTGGGGGTGCTATTATCTCAGGATCTATTTTATTAACAAAATATGCCCAGTATAAGCTTAGGGAATGGCAAGAAAGGGAAACCAAGGAGTTCTTTGACAGAAACCGCAAACAGAATCATTTTGAGAGCATTGAAAGAACCAAAAGTCAAACATTTTCTAATTTTGCTGTGGCTCTATTAGATTTAATTTCAGATACAGTAAACACAGATGAAATTATTGAACGTCTTAAGACAAATCCAGACAACAAAGTTGAACTTTGGAACAATTTAAAGGTAAGTCATGAGTGCAAGACATATTTACTGGTTAATATTAAGTAGGTAATAAAGTATGTGTCTATATTCCTTGTTAATATTGTTAACTTAAGTCAAAACCATATATCATGACCAATAAGTAATTAAGCCATGATCAGTGGGCCTCAAACCATGGCTTTAAGATTTAATTCCAATTACTTGAAAAATAAATGGCTTATAAATTAAGAACGGAAAAATGTTCAAATATTGTTAGACACAAAATGGTAGCGTCTATTTGATAAAAGCTGAGGATTTGGAGCAAATCTATATACTTATCCATAATGAAGATATAACTAATAAAGAAACTAGGTCAGTGAAAAATATGGTAAAATTTTTAAATTAAACATGGCTAATGAATGTAAATTTACAAATTTAATTTAGGTTAGATAAAGTTCAACTACATGCTACTGAGCTACTTGTATTGATTATATAGTGACCAACAACTTAAATTATGGTGATAAGCTATATATTGTGAAGGAGTACTTAAGTGATCACCAAATCCACTTAAGTAACAAATATAAACAGAGAGCAATTTAGAAGTCAAATAAACAGTCTGAGAAATCAAATGTGGAGTGAACCCAATTCCTTATGTGAAGAAATCATAAGAATTGACTTAAATAACCTTAGTACAACAACAATAAAAACAGTTTTCAACAAAAAAGTGCACCATGGTTGAATTACATTACATATCATTATTTAACCTTGTTTCTAAACAAGATTTCAATTATTAATAGAAGGCATAAACAGTTACCAAATAGTAAGTTACTGCAGGATACCTATAAATCTAAACAAAAAGTGTTAATTGATGCAGTGCCTACAGCAATAAAAGATTTTTTCTCAAATAAATTATCAGAGGGACAAAACAACAGCAAAAAATATAGTTAAAATTAAACCATATTATGCACAACTCAAAGCATACAAAAAAGATAGTAAAAATTCACTCAAAGACAACTGAGGATATATACAGTGTAGGTAAAAGTTTATGGTCGGTATGGTAAAATTTAACAGGATTTCTAACGCAGATATAAAATCATATTTTCAGCGAATAGGCAAAGATAACAATCATATTTCCCCTTGGTCTCCCCTCCATAAATATTTTTAACACTCATTGCCCATTAGTGAGACGAATAATTCTGATCAGAGATATTTTACATATTCTCGGTTCCGATTATAATATACCTAAAAAACTAGAGGTGGGTCCTCCCGTTTTTAAAATTTTTATCGGAACCGTTTTTCGTAAACTGCAACTAGTTGATTGTTTACCAGTATTCAAATTAGCGAGTACACAAACATATTGGCTATTATCGTTTATGTGTATAAGTATTGAAGTGAAAGAAATCTAACGAAGGATATATTTATTATAACTTGAAAAATAAAGTAAACAATACAAATAGTAAGTACTTACATTTACATTACACATTATTAAATCGTGAATCGTCTAAATTGACATTTAAAAACATAAGTTTTTCCACATTTCTTGTAACCGTGTTCTTCTTTTATTTAAAATTAAACCAGATTTTAAACATGTCTTCACAAGGAAAAGATTTTGTTACAATACTACAATATTTTATGAATATAGTGGTTAAGTTAGGTTATACATGGCGATGGTTTCCACCACGGTTATGGACAGTTCTAATCTCCATTCGAAATTTTTTGTGGGTAATATATCATCAGACAAATACATGTCAACTTCTTTTATATCTCTCG
Organism: Diabrotica balteata; assembly: GCA_918026665.1. Taxonomy (NCBI): domain Eukaryota; kingdom Metazoa; phylum Arthropoda; class Insecta; order Coleoptera; family Chrysomelidae; genus Diabrotica; species Diabrotica balteata. Next base: position 77,367,484 of record OU898280.1, on the reverse strand, counting down.
ATACAGGTGTATGTTTAGATGAGTCATGTCCAATTAATTCATCAAAAATACACCATAGACTTAAGTTATCTTTATCAGTTTCTTTTTTTTGTACTGGTTGATTTTCAAGATTTACTAAACTTATGCAAAACTCGTTTTATCAGTTTTCCATAGTTGAAGAACCAGCTTTTAAAAAGTTTGCAGGGTGGATTCCTGGATATAAACCGCCAACAAGAAAAACTGTCAGGTTCATTACTTCAGGAATGTTATGTCAAAACTGAGCAAATTATTAGATCACAAGTTGTTAAAGAAGTAGAAAATATCTGTATTACTACTGACCTCTGTACATCTGGAGTAACTGAGAGTTACTTCCCATTAACAGGACAATATTTAACCGAAAATTTAGTATTTAGTTTCCAGAAAAATGGCTGCTGCCATTTTTCTGGAAACCATAATTGATTAGTGAAATTATTAATCAGTGGGGTCTAAATTTTGCAGTAACTGATAATGCCTCAAATATGTTCAAAGCTATTAAAGATGTTTTAGAATGAAAACATTTATTTAAGTTGTTTTGCTCATATGTTAAATTTATTGGTAGAAGATGCACTTAAATGCTGTCGTACAAATAAATAAAATAAAAAGTCCTTTTTTGACAATTCTGCAAAAAACACATTAAAAAAAGTACCTTATCTTCAGAAAGGATTTTAAAGTATTAATTACAACATAACAAAGTTCCCAAACGGCCAATCCAAGACGTGGAAACTAGGTAGAACTTCGCCTATTACATGTTAAAAAGAATGACCGAGTTAGAAGAGGCAATCCGTTCCACATCGGTATTAAATAATACAGACTTAGACTTGGACCAAATCTAAATAAAGAACACTGGATTATTTGTTCTCAACTTTCCCAAATTTTACGGCCGTTTAAAGAAATAACAAGTACAATGAGGGACCAAAAATATTTGAACGGTAGTTCAGTGATTGTTATGGTACGCTGCCTGCAGGAATCTTGCCATAAAATTTTAGCAAACGGCAACCTTACATCCATAGTATCTGACGTAGTACAATTACTAATATCGGGTTTAGCAAAATGATTTAAAGGGATAGAACAGAGTGGCACATTGTCATTATGGATTCACCATTTAAAGTGCAGGGTTTTTCTGATAAAAATAAAGTTAAAAAAATAAAAGAAAAAGTTAAGAAGCTGGTTACTTCTATAATTAACGAACAAGAAGATTATACTATTGAAAATCAACCAGTATAAGAAAAAGAAACCAATAAAGATGACTTAAGTCCATGGTGTATTTTTGATCAATTAATTGGAGATGACTCACCTACACGTACACCTGTATCGAGAGTCCATTACAATGGTGGAAAAAACCATCGCCATGTATAGCCTAACTTAACCACTATATTCATAACGTATTGTCAATGTGAACACATGTTCAAAATCTAGTTTAATTTGAAATAAAAAAAGAACATGGTTAATAAGAAGTAAAGTAGAAAAACTTATGTTTTTTAATGTCAGTTTAGACTATTCGCGATTTAATAATAACGTGTAATGTAAATGTAAGTACGATTTACTATTTGTATTGTTTAGTTTATTTTTCAAGTTATAATAAATATAATCATTAGTTTCTTTCACTTCTATAAATATACACATAAACGATAATAGCCATTATGTTTGTTTATGTAGGTATTCTCTTACTTGAAACTACTTTTAATCAGTCATAGTTACTTGTTTACGAAAATTTAAATTTTTAAATGCATTCATTTTTTTGGAATCCTGAGAAAACTAACAAATATTTTTGAAAAATTTAAATGCAAAATTAAAGATTATATTATTACCGCGGGCCGAAAGTCCCTTAGAATAAACAAAAAGTTTTTTAAATGAGATATTTGAAATTAAAAATCACAATTTTTTTTTCACCTCTATAACTTATTAAAATAAACATTATAGAAGTTTTCAGGGACTTTCGGCCCTCGGTAATAATGTATTGTTTCATTCTGCGTTTAAATTTTTCAAAAATATTTATTAGTTTTCTCAGGATTCGAAAAAAATGAATGCATTTAAAAAATATTGCCCCGAAATTTTGTGCCTACGTTCTTAACGATAAAATTACCACGACCCACCTCTACTACTCGTTACTCGTTGTTTTGACCAGACAGATGTCAAATAATTATTGTGTATGAATATTTTTTAATGTGGCGTTATTGTATGCAGTTTATTATTTTATATTGGAAATAAGTCACAATGTGACTTTAAAATAAGCTTATTGTGATGTTTAGATTTTTAATTCGGAAATCATACTTAAAATACGAAACATTAATAAATTTCATTTATATAAAACGATTACGTGGAAATCAAAATGTTATATTACACTTATTGTAAAGTAAACTTGTGGCATATTCCCAATAAAAAAAACAGTAAGCCATTTAAATCAATTTCGCCCAAATTTAATTATCTTAGAACATTGTTCAAATGCAAAAAAGACAACAGGTCAAATAAAACCAATAAGTTTGGCAACGTTGAACTTCCCTTTTTTTATTATTTCCACGCTTGCATGTTCGGCGATATAAAGAGCGGACCTAATATATCTCTCTTTTTCTAAACAGCTGTTTCTCACTCCATCTCACGTAAGGTCCATACCGACCATAAACTTTTTTCTACACTGTATAATCAATTAAATCAATACTTCGAACATGTAGGAAAATCTCTAGCAAACAACATACCACCTCCATAAAAAACTTAATAAATATACAGCCAGGAAAATACATATTCAAATGGCAACAAGTCTCAGAAAACCATATTAGGGAGATCATCAGAAAACTAAAAAAACATACAGATTCGCGTGCTTACCGAGTGGATTCGTGAGCTGATCATTATCGCTTAAAATACAGTATCGCACTACAACTAATTAAAGTTAATGTAATAATTAATTTTAGAAATAAAACTATTTAAATATATTATTGTGCATATTATGTGAGCTAAATTAAATTTTATATATAAAATACCATTTTAAACAAAAATTATTAAACATTTTACGCATATGGGAACAGTAAAATAAAGGAAAAATTCTAATGAATTTTCATGTCTGAAGAATAATTTTATTTATCGTGGTACTGTTCACTGGTAAAACACCTTAAATATGATGCAGACGGCTGCACCGCCGTATATGATGAACGCAACCTAATGATGCACCCATGTGCTCACCGTACATAGTGAACAGCCAAGCATGTATGGAAGGGTTGGTTAATGCCATACTCTATAAAAATGGTTATATTGGTACCATTGTATAAAGGAGAGGACTCAAAAGTTACCTAGAAGTTATCAGCCAATATCTCTTTTAATAGCCATGTCAAAGAGGTTAGTCTTCGTAAGTGGGTATATTTATTTAAAAACCCTTAAAAGGGCTACATCAAAAAAACAAACGTTTTCGGACTAAACAGTCCATCATCAGGTTTAAAATCGCTAGTGTTAAAATTCCTGAGCCACCAAAATACATGGGTAAAAACCCTTTAAATTACATATAGTTATAAAAGATTATACATCTTGTTAAAAAACTGTGATGTTCAGTATTAAATTAAATATGACTTCAGGTAACATACATTGTAAAATTGAGTTCCAGAGCCGGGGAGAAAACCTCTACGCACGGAGAACAGCTGGAAACTTTTTTCCAGCCTGTTAAAGCCTTTTTCCAACTGTTAAAGATACAAACCGTTCGCTGATTGAAGATGAAAATGATAAGTGGGAAACTCAAAAAAGAGGTTTTTACAAAACAACTTCGATCCAAAAAACGGAAGCTCAGGAAATACTTATATAAAAGAAACAAAACTGGATGAAAGTGTTATCTGCGAAAAAATAAAAACCAGGACAGATAAGTACAAAAGTTCATTTAAAATTACCGTTCCAGAACTAAAAATACCCCATTTAATGCAGCAAGAATTATGACCGAATGGTGTAATTTTTAACCATTTTCAGAATGTACAGAGGCACCCTAGTGTCAAAAGACAGTCTAAGGCACACAGCAAAAGAAATTATCCGTAATCCACTTAAATACGCAATCAATTAAAATAAGTATTGATGCCATTAATTTTATCCCAGAAGATCATGATGAATGCTTTGCTCTTTGTTTAACTGAGCACTGGAAAACAGAAGAACAACTGCGGGACTACAATGTGCGGAATTTTTAAACTGATCTCTTCATATTGTAGAAGCAGTTCGCAGGAGCATGGTGGCAGTGCGGTATACATCGAAGACACGTTTATTGCAAAAGCCTGGGAAGATATTTCCAGTTTATCAGAAAGAACAAAGTTTGAGTATTCTGCTGCAGAGGTGCGAATTAATAAGAAGAAGATTGTAATTCTATCCATCTACCGAACAGAAGACCCACAAGTTTTAATAAACAAATTAGACCAAATACTTTGTGATTTAGTTGACAAGGACTCCATCATTTTTATTGCTGGTGATTTTAACTTTTATATGCCTCTTGAACATTTTAAGGAAAAGCTTGGGGTGAATAGGACGGAGATGAACCCTGATATACCATTAGACCAAGCAGACAACAGAGAAAAGAGTCCACCAACAATAGCAGAGATTAGAACAGCAATGGACAAATTAAAGAACAAGAAATCACCGGGATCGGATCAAATATCATCGGAACTACTGAAAGAAGGAGGAGACGCATTACTTAAAGCCATACATGAGCTGATAAGAAAGATATGGTTGAATAAACAGCTACCAAAGGAGTGGAATAGCGGCATTATTGTACCACTACATAAAAAAGGAAACCAGTTATACTGTGAAAACTACCGTGGAATCACGCTGTTGAATGCGGCATACAAAATAATGTCCAACGTAATGTATGAAAGACTTAGACCATACGCTGAAAAAATAGTTGGCAAATACCATTGTGGCTTCTGTAGACAGAAGTCAACAATAGACCAGATATTTGTTCTGCGACAGATCCTTGAAAAAACAAGTGAATATAATATCGACACACATCATCTCTTCATAGACTTCGAAAGCGCATATGACAATATAAACCGAGAATTCCTAACAAAAGCAATGAAACAATTTAATATACCAACACAGCTACTAGAATTGATAAAAGAAACACTAAAAGTAGAAAGTAAAATCCGGATACAAAACGAATTAACGAAAACAATAGATGTGAAAAAAGGGACTACGCCAGGGAGACGCTCTATCATGCATATTATTCAACATCATACTTAAAAAAATAATAAGAGACACAAACAGTTAATACCCTAGGAACAATAATTAATAAAAGCGTGCAAGTACTAGCATTTGCAGATGATGTTGACATAATCGCAAGATCAAGAAGAGAAATGATAGAGGCATTTACTCAAATAGAACGAGCTGCAAAAAATAGTGTTCTTAAAATCAATCAGACAAAAACAAAATATATGCCTGCAAATAAAAACGCACAAATAAGGCAGCTGCCAAATTTAACAATAGGAGAATACAACATTGAGGCGATAAAAAACTTTACATACTTAGGATCCCTAGTTACGTCTGATAACAAACGTTGCAGAGGAAGTGAAGAGGAGAATATTTATTGCCAATAAATGTTACCATGGCTTAATTAGGCAACTAAGATCAGATAACGTCTCCAGAAAAACAAAATGCCAAATATACAAAACCTTAATAAGACTGGTACTCACATACGGTTCAGAAACCTGGACACTCTCTAAAAGGGAGGAAACGTTATTAGCCACCTTTGAAAGAAAAATCTTGCTACACATATATAAGGGCACAAAAGAAAACGGGATTTGGCGGAGAAGGTATAACTTTGAACTATACAACATATACCAGGATCCGGATATCATAACATTCATTAAAATAGGAAGGCTACGTTAGATTGGACATGTGGAAAGAATGGAAGAAGGCGAAATACCAAACAAAATATTCAAACAAGTGCCAGTAGGAAAAAGAACAAGAGGAAGACCGAAGCTGAGATACGTAGAACAAATAGAAAATGATATAACAACATTAAAAATTAAAAACTGGAAAAAAAAGCACGAAACAGGTCAGAATGGAGAAGAATCCTTGAACAGGCCAAGACCCAAAAAGGGTTGTCGAGCCAGTGATGATGATGATGATATGCCGCTTGAGGGTGAGAGGTGACCAGACACATTAAAAATGTTTTTGAGCTCTTTTTCTATTAAACCTTCCATCAAAGACTATACACGCATACAAGGTAACAAAAAATACTGTATAGATAATATTTTTACAAATCTTGACATATGTATTTGATTCTCTTGTATTCAATCCTCATACATCTGATCATACTGCTCAAAAGATAAAATTTGAATTAAATGAATTTTAACATTTTTTTTAAATTCATGTTAGGTAATGTAGAGGGTATCTGTTTTTGAGACATTAGAAGTAGATAATCATTTTGATGCTTTTATGAGTATAGTTCAGAAAATTTCACTCAGAAAGAGATAGCAAATACAGCAAATAAAAAAAAATCACAAAAGTACTTTAAAAAATGATGATACAAAGCATAGCTCTGGTTATGGTGAAATATCAACCAACTTAATTAAATATGTTTCATCAGAGATTTCTCTTCCTCTTTCTTTTATAGTTAATGCTTCTTTCAGGCAAGGTAAATAGTTAAATCACGCTCTCTTCCCAAGCAGTTCCAATATACCGCTGTCATTTAGCGTTCGGTGCGTGCGTACTCAGATTGAAAGAAAACTGGTCTAAATGAATGAAACATTAAACTTTGAAAAATGAATGATTGAGTGGTTTCAGGTAGATCTGACAGAATTGGATATGTGAACTAGTTATCTCATGAACTACTAGTTCTATATCATGTTGATCTTTTGCTTTCAGATTATACAATTTTTTCTCTAAACAGTATGTTTTTTTATAGCCCTTTTTCTATCCGAATTGTCGAATAAAGGCCTCTCCCATTTCTCGCCATTCATCCCTGTTGTGTGCTAGGCGTTTCCACATTGGTCCTGCGACTCTTTTGATATCGTCGCTCCAGCGCATTTGAGGTCTTCCTCTTGGTCTCTTCGCATCGTACGGTCGCCAGTTTGTAAATAGTATGTAAACTTTACTAAATGAGCTATAACTTGTATAGTGAAAAATGTCATGAAAATGTCTGTATCATTGTGTCAATATTATCTCGATATGTGGTGGATATGACAGCTTTTGCATATGTTACTTAGCATGTAATAGTTTATTTGTATTATTTTTATACAATAACTTTTTTTTTTACTGTTTTGAATTTTTGACACTTATATTTTACTTCTAACATCATCTTATATTTTAATTCTTACTTAAAACTAATCATTCAGGCAAACAATTCTTTTTCAGCAGAAATTGTTTAACGTGGGAATTAGTATTTTTCAAATTGACGTTTTGCTCTAGATACTATATATTTGAGAAATACTATTGTTGAGAACAGATGTGTACTAAGTGGATATAGTATTATTAATAAAACTGTTAATTTTCATCTAGAAACCAGCCTGGGGCATATTTAAAATTGCTATTACATATATTCAATTTATCTGTGTATAGTTTTAACTAATACTTATTCTTTTCAGATATTGGTAATGACAAAAGTAGCAGTCACAGTATATTCCTTAGTGATGTTAGCTGTTACTTTGAACATGCAACTTATGATAATTGGTGGATATTTATATAAGGATCCCAATAGTATACCCACAGATGTTCAAGAAAAGTATTTGGCACATTGTCAAAATTTTATTAATGAAGGGGTTAAGAAGTTAGCTAAACTTATTGAAAATGAGGTAGATACAGATTCTTTATTTTAAAACAGTCTCGTATATTAAATACCATAGGACAAATTTATTAAGCCCCGTATTTATAGTCGGTACTCAAGATCGTGCTCGAGAACGTGCTTGGCCAAGTCGAACTTACGTCAAAGTCATGCTCAAGTATTTGTTGTTCTATAAACGATACTTCGGGTATTCTCGTACAAGTTTGATCTCAAGCGAAAAAAAATTAGTACGGTAAAAGTAAATTACGAATAAACATCGAAAAAAAGAAGATTCTGTCAATTTTCTCATAATTGTGACTAAACTTTTAGCGCCAAATTTAGTTTATGCTACTTACTGAAATTTTGTGTTTGATATTAATATTTTGTGTTTGAAATTAATACTGGATATTAACTATTTTAAGGTATGTAATATGTTATAAAAAATATTTATTCTACAGAATTAATTTCTATTTTGTTACTGTGTCTGAGGCATAATTTTTGATGTTCAAAATATATGCTTATGTATATTTGTTTTTGGATATATTTATATGTATGTAATGCGTTACAATCATTATAATTATATTGCATGTGTAAGCCGTACGCTAAATAAATTGGTTATGTAAATTTTAGATGAGTGGAAATAGCAGTAAATATGCACCTTACTCAACAAAGGAAAAAGTTCTCCTAATTCAGCTGGTAACAGAAAACGCTGTGGTAGAGAACAAAAGGACAAACTGTTTTTCACTTCAGCAATGGAGAAAAATATGGCTTGGGAGTTCATAGCAACAAATTATAACTGCCAACCTGAGGTCAACATCTTGCTGCCTGATTATACCATCAGGCAGCAAGACGAGATTCATAGGATGAAAATGAAGATTTTAGAAGAAGATATGCTGAAAGCAAAAGCCTTAAGAGAAGCAGCTGAGAAGGAGAGGCAGAGAGCTATTGATGAAGCTGAATTAGCTTCATTGAAGTTAATAGACTATAAAAAGGGTAATTATAGATTTTATCATGTTTGACTTGTCACTGGAATTTGTCTATAATTAATTGTTTATTTTCAGGCGCTAGAAGATCTTTTTCCTTTGTTGGATACTCTGCAGTTTTAGGGAAAATGTAGAAATAAGCCATAATATGTTTATTTATTGATATTTTTCAATCTATATGACCAGAGGCTGTTATCATAGATACAAAATTGTGATTTATTTTCTGAAAATAAATCACAATTTTGTATTTTTGGTAACAATATCTGGTCATAGAGATTAAAACATCAGTAACTATAACATACAAAACATTGTGGCTTATTCCCAACTGAAGATAGTGTTTGGGAAGTGTTAACTCGGTCTTTCAGTGGCCTTTTCACTTTAGGAGCACTGAATGTCAGAGTAGGGTCTGTTTTAGCAGGTAGGCATTTGACGTAGAATCAGCGAAGAGAGGATGTTTTAAAGTACCTCGGGAACTATCGCCGGAACTACGAAGAATGAATCCTGCACTAAGGTCAGTCAGGCGGCATCCTGGACTGAGATGTCTTAAGATTTCAGACCCTCCCCCCTCTATAAAGACGAAAAAAATATACTTTGTGTTGTAAAATCATGTTTATTTTTTTTCTATTCTCGTTCCTGTTTATTTTATTTCTAGATAGTATTTAATGTAGATTTAAGATTGTTAATATTTTAATTTCTGCTGGTAAGATATGGTTTTACCTTTTTATTTGTTGTATAGTCTTTTGTTTTTTGATTATGTATGTTTCTTTTTCAGTTTTTTTAAGTATTGATTGCAATACATAGTTCATAATATTTTTATGTTGTTTACAGAAAATTATTAAAAATTTTTAATAAATTGCTGCTACTTCGATATATATATTTCATCCTCGAAAGAGCTTAAACTAGCATTCAAATGAAGCCATCGGTTAAAATTAAATGAACAATAGTATTCTTACTGTTTTTCTTGTATTTTTTTGTCTCGTTTCTCTTGTTTAGTTTGTAATCTTTAATGTTAAGTTATTATAGAGTTTTTATAACATCCTTTAAAAATCTACAAATTGTTTTTGTAAGTATGAACCCTGGTGGTTGTTTACTTATATGCTAAAATCTTTTTTATTTGTAGTGAACTGATGATGCTTTTAAAAATAAAAGCGAAACGTATTCAAATAAATCAATAAAGTAGTTGACGACTTTTATTTGCCAATTATTGACTGATAAAACCTCTGATATTCAACCATTGAATATATTTTAAATATATATATATATATATATATATATATATATATATATATATATATATATATATTTACTTTATATTTTTGTAATGTTCTAATTGTTGTACAGTTTACTCCTGATAAAGCTATAAAATAAAATAATCTATTTTACATTGTATTTAATTATAACTATAATTTTTTAAATAAAGAATATTAATATTCTAAATTTGTATTAATTTTTATTTGGTAAGGAAAGGTTTTATGAAAGGAATAAACACTTAATTAAAATGAGGGAAACTCCTTGTACTCAGAGAAGACATACTTACTTGAGTTGTCTGAGCATAGTGAGGGAAAACCCTCATTTATTTTAAAATTAAAACAAACACATTTTTATAAATAAGACAAAAACATACTATATCTAATATAATATAGGTATTTAATTCTCAAAATAAACAACTTTGAATTAAACAAAGATAAGATATAAAATAAAAAAAAAACAACAAAAAGTGTAATCAAGTAATGATAATCATTCTGACATTTTGAGAAATAAGGTAGAACATACATAATATAAGTATTCAATATTGTATTTACATTCCCATGCATAACATTGGTGAATAAAATGTCTCCTAAAATTTAAACCTCATTCCACATCATTAAAGTTTCTATTTACTACTTTCTAGAAAATCATCATCACTATCATTATTTTCCTGTAAACATAATATATTGCAAAGTACTGCTGTAGCACTTATTATGCAAGATATGTATTTAATTTGGTTTGTAGGCCTCATTGCAGACAGGGAAACCATATTTTCCAGGTTCCAAATATCCATTTACACATTACATGTGTACTATTATTATATCTATTTTGTTGATCATTGCCTAAAAAGATGTATTTATCAAATAATCTATTTTTTATTTGGCCAATTATCAATAAATACCTGGCTATAATACTGGAGTAAGTAGATTGTGTCTGCACTGCATACATATTCACTATTCATAATAATTCTGGAATTTGCCCTCTTTCCATTCTAACTTTTAATCAACTTTGATCAAATAATAAGCTACCAATACTTTATCCTGGATGTTGAACGACAATATTAATCTCAAAAGACAAAGAAAATATTGTATTGGAAATATTCATAAATATAAACAAACAAGTTAGGTTAGGATCCCGTACTCAAGGCAGGTCGATCGGATGCTTGAGTACGAGCTGTCATTTTTGCATTCTCAAGCTCGACTTCGTGCTTGAGAACGGTTTATAGAACACAAATTTGATTCAAGGTCGATCTCAAGTATCGATCCATACTTGAGCATCGTTTATAAATATGGGCCTAAATAATTTTTGGAATCTTTGTGTTTCGATTCTTAGTAGTTTCAGTTTATTGTAAGGATATTCATTTAGGTAGATAAGACAGTCTCCCAGCAGAAATTTTTAAATTTAGTGGTCAAACATTTGTAACCCTCTTCTGCTACTGACACAGGTATGGCAAGAACACACTGAATACCTGAGGAATGGAATACATATATTATATGCCTCTTACACAAGAAAGGAAACAGCTTGACTGCTATAACAATAGAGGGATTTCCCTTCTTAATAGGACACACCAGGTTTTGTCCTTAAGACTGCACTAACGACTGGCGCATTATGCTGACAATAGCGTTGGATCCTGCCAAAAATGCTTTTTAAAAAGCAGATCTACAATTGATCACATCAACCATTAAACAAATAGAAAAAACAGTGAAATTTGATATAGACTGCTATCTCCATGGATTTTAGGGCTGTTCTGACACCATTGATAAGTCGCAATTATATTCAGCTGTAGTTGAGTTTGGACCTCCATGTGATGACCAGTGGACTATACGAATACTACAATTCTCCACCGTGAGAACAATAAATCTAAAAGAGAGTTCATTGCAATGTCATATTTTCCTTAACGATTTTTCCATCAATGTTAAGAGTGACATTAAGAATCTAAGCGATATGTACCACTTCTTACTTAAATCAAATACCAAGAACAATACAACATCACAGACAACTAACTTGACTGATATATCTATTAACAACTAACCTACTTTAATAATAATTTTCATTAACTAAAAAAGATAACATTCCCTTGCTTTTCTTAGATACATCTCAATAAGATATTAATATAATAATACATGAACAATATACTAATTAAAAAAGAATTTCAATTAAGAAAATTCTTAACTAATATTTTCCCAGACTGGGATCTAACTTCATCGGTTTTACCAATGAACCTTAACGACATAAATATTCAAAAAAACTACTTGTAATTGTCATCGTTTGCTTCTATGAAAACAGAACCTCACATTCAAACTTTATAACAATCAAAAATTTAGTTATTGCCGACAATTCAAAGAATTACTTCCTTTAAATGTAGTTACATTGGGTTTTTCGATTAACCTTGGGTAAACCTTTGCGTTTTAAGTTCAAAGCTACCATACATTTCCAACGTTAACAAAAATAACTTTTTTGCACATAGTAACAAAAAAACACCACTATGTTGTTACTAGCTAAAGTTTTTTAACATCATAACTCGACATTTCTAAAATTTACGGTAAGGTAAATGTTTTTTATTAGATAATATATGGTAGCTAATTATAATTTATTCTCTTTCAGTCCTGAAGAAGCCAAATTAATTCTCTTTGGCGAAAACGTTAGGTGAAATAATTGATACACATTAGAGTTTTTCTTGCAGATTTCCCCAATATTTAAGAGTTTACTATTTAACTTATCTGCAAAGATTAAATTTCTTTTCTATATATATATGACTTACCTGTGATGTAGCGATACGCTAAATACAATAAATAATATATATATTTATAGGTTCAGAAATATGTTGGTAATATGGAATTAACAAAGCAGCTAAAACTTGGAGATATAGAAAATTTAAACTGGTCCGTGCAAGTAGCTTTATCGTCACAAAAGGATGGTCCAATTGAATCATTTAGAAGCTTTATATTTTCTTCAGAAGAAACTAGTGGCAATAGCATTGTATATGACAATATGGTAAGTAGTTTATGTTGTTTTATTAAATCCTATTTTAGGAGTTTTATATTACAGGTACATATTATACTACAGGTATAATAAGTGTATACATATAATTTTAATTGTGATCAGAGGATTCCGGTTCTTAGCTCGTTCGGAGCAACCAATACATATGTGTCTTTCTCTTTTTCTCTTAAGTATATGTTACGTAGAGAAGCCAGGTGCTAAATTATTTTACAAAATAAATATGTAATAAACTAACCATAATGTAATTAAGTCTTGGGAATGTGCTGATATGAAGCAATTAGTAAAGGTATTGTATACTAAGAACATTGTACTTTTGTGATGTATATCCATTATCTGTCTGAATTAAACACTACTTTACAAAACGTCTTTAGAGTTTCTTCAACACGTTGATATATTATATAACAAAATATCTTGACTTAAACTAAAACATTATTTAAATGCAGTTTATTAAGAACATAAATCTGCATTACTAAAAATAATAATGTTATTTTTGAAATTTTTTAGTTGTTTCTAGATTAATATTTACAAATACAAAGTTTTTAATCAAACGTAGTAAACTTTCGTTTTTGTGTCTTCGTCATTTGATTGGTTGAAATATAGTATTTCTACTGTCAATAAAATTAATAATAATAATAATAATAATAAGTCATTCCGAAGAACCTCTTAGAAAACATAAAAAAATTATGCATTATTTATGTTTATGCGTTTTTATTCATCTCGAGTTCTACAAAAGCTATCAACATACGGTTTGCGCCGTTTTGTTACGACTTTAATCCAGTTCCATTATAATTTACAATAAATAGGTGTATCCATTAAACATTTTGAAGAAAAATAAATTTTATTTTTTTCTATTCAAAAGTACCCTCTACCCATGAAAATTAAAACTAAATTCAATTGTTCTATAGTAGATACAAATTAAATAATCCATACTCTTTCTAATGACACTAATTTCGATAAAATCGGTTGATCCAAACCAAAGTTATAGGTATTTATCCACAAATACTTTCCCACTTTCACCCACCCTTTATTTGAAAAAATAAAAAAAAGTACTCTAACAACTTTGTGCGGAATTTAGGCCTCTTTATAGTTTACTTATTTAATACTTGGTATAATTGGCCATATTTCACAAAAAACTGTTTTTCAAATTTTTATTCACAGGTTACGCCCCCTAGCGGTTAACCCAGAAACTTGTAAGTTATTTCCAGCGATTTCTCTTGACCACTTTTACTAAGGAATTTTTTCTTCTAAAGTTATAACATGAATAGTTTCTGACATATAGCCGAGAGATCGGCTTATTGGACCACCCAGTACATATGTGTTACAATTATCGAGCAAAAAGACAAAAGAGGGAATTTAATCGTTATGAAAAGGAGACCAAAAAAGTGGCCTCTGATGGTGGACATATCCGGAAATGCGAATGCGCCAAATTTTAATTTTCCGACACTTATTAACAGTAGCTATAAAATAGTTTTCAGAATGTGTCTTAGACGAGAAAGTTTTAATTAAACACTAACGATAACAGTCTAAAATGTGAAACAATTGTTAAAAAACTTCAATATAAATAAGATTTCATGTGATAGTTGGGACAAATAATAACATAACCCAACTAAATTTGATTTCTTAAACAAGGAAAGACTCCCTTTCCTTGTTTAATTTAATCTCTCAAGATGGCACTTCCTGTCTAATAATATTTTTGCCCCCACTACCTTTACATTCCCTCTTTTGTCTTTTTGATCGATGATTATAACCCAGCCAAAACTTGGGACCATATATCCGTACCTCGGAGGTAAAGGACACTATGTCCATTTTCTTACTTTTTCAGGAGAGCAGTTTTAACATTTTTTAAATTTTTAATCAGTAAATACTGAAATGTTTCTTATATTTAACCAAGATTAATATATTATTATTGTGGTGTGTATAATCGTTTTTCCTTCCATGAAGTGTTTACCTGACGTTTACCGTTCATTTTATATATATTTTTTAAATGTGTAGTTGGACATAGTGTTGTTTACCTCTAATAACTTTTTTAAATAATTGCATGTTAAGGTCTCTACGAAATAAACAATAGAAATACACTAAACAGCCTATACTATTATTTTATTAGAGGTAAATATTATAATGTTATAATAATGAAGTTTTTAAAATCTGTAAGTTTCATATTGTGCACTGTGTATTTACCTGATGTTTGCCTAACTAGCTGTTGCCAGTTCCATGGCGTTAAAATGGCCAAATTGGAGAGTTTCTTTTTGTTTCTCTCGATTAAAGCATAAACACTGTCTGCTTCCATATGTGTGTGCCCTTTCAGTAAAAACTTTTGAGTGATCGTCTTTATTTGAGGGTATGTACGCAGTATCCAGAAATAGCACATTATAACACTTATATTGCATAGCAGTTATCGGTCCAAAGAGTGATATCCTTTACTTGACTACCTGGAATTGTATTGTCAGTCCATTTCAAAATTCACGAGGCAATTTCATTTGCACCTCGGAACCCTTTCAATTCGTCCCACATCATACATTGTACAGAAGAATCACTGCTTCTACAAAAGCTTCCTTTTGTAGGAACTCATACAATTGTGAAAGCAAACATTTTTACAAATCACCAGATAGTACTTTGTGTTGTGGTGACTCTCTAGCCATTTAAAAGTCCAATTGTTGTAAGTTATACCAAGTTTTAAATTCAATTAGGTGAGTATCACGATTAGCCTGTACACTGGTTAGTTCATCTGCAGTAAGATTATTTTTCAATTGAGCTGTGAATGTACTGCGTGTATCGCAAGTATCTATTTCGGGTTTCCAAGTTTTCAAAACTTGGAAATCTTTATTAAAAATATCTGCGTCGAATTACTTTTTTACTCTGAGCTTTGGATCTACATGTATTTCATTGCATTCATCAAAGTACAGTTGATACAACTTTTCTATCGTAAGTTCTGTGCCAAGATAATCTCTCTTACTCCTTTCTCTGGAATAATGAATCTCGCACTTTGGGAATGATTTAATATGTTGATGTATTCTATTTATGGTTTCGGTAGGAGTTTTATTGATTAGCGTGTGTCTACCTCTTTGATCAGCTTTTATTACACCTCCTGGCTCAATTTTTTTCAACATATACTACTACTAAATTAGATATACAAAGTGTGTTTGAAAAAAATAACCTTGCACACCCTCAATCGCTGATTGTTCACTGTAGATAGATGAGATGAGAAGATAAATTGTTTTTTAACATCTGAAACGTTTGTCTCAGTCCAGTATAAGTTGAAAATTTTTTGTCTTTCGTATTCTGGCAATCTTTTAGAGCATTTCATGCGACACATGCAAGGAAGTTTTAACATTTTTGCAGGCATGTCTTTGCCTTTTTTACTGAGATACTCTTTCCCACCAGCTATTTTTGATTTGCGAACATCACAGACCCAATTTTGTTCATTTACTACACGTTTTTTGCCTTTTTGTTTGCACTTAGTTACATTTTGTACCTTAATTTTAAAACTTTTCTCTTCTTCTAAAATAACTTCATTATGTTCATTGGAATTGCCTGCATCACTGCTTAGGAATAAATCGTTCTTAAGAAGATTTTTTGTTATTGCCCCACTAGTCGTAGGAGTAATAATAGCTTTCTCTTTTATCTTTGTTTTCGCTGGTTTACTTATACGTCTCATATCATTGTCGTCGGATTCTGAGTTTAGAGGCTCATAGGTTATATCAATATCCGAATTATCATCTCCAAACAAATTATCATCTTCGTACACTTCCTTACCATTACCTTGGAAGTTACTGTATTGACCAGGTGGTTCTGAAACAAATCCAGCCTTGTAATAATAATTATAGACTAATTTTATAGGCCTATAATTGGCCAACACAAAAATAGTCCTTATAACCAAAGACCGAAATGTACTGAGCAATTTCCGTTACTTCCATTAAAAAAATATAGATCTGGCAACATCTGTTTTCCCTAATCTGTTGGTATCAACAACAACAATATTTTTTAGGGTACCGGTTATGCCTAACGGTAAATAAATTTTACCCAATCTCTTGTAGTATTTTGTTCATACGAGTATATATTGATAATTGCTTGGTAAATTCCTGTCTATGCCTACAACACAATAATATAAATGGCAATGCATGTTACATAAATACCTGACAACAATCAGACCATATTATGGTCATTTAAAAAAACAAACGAAATTCTTTACTAGTAACAAGAACATACTGATACTTCTATTTTAACGGTAGATAGAAAAAATGTATGTACAGTTTAAAATTCTGAGCCCTATACAAAATAATATACAATACTAAATATTTGAGGTTAGAAAAATACAAAATCAGTGTTAAAAAACAATAGCTTACCTGTAAGTTTTGTTTTATTTGGAATATTACATGACAGTAATTGTAATATTATTTTTCCACGTTAGTTCGGATCCATTTTACAATTATTAAACAACGAACTTATTGTACAACTTTTATCAACCTAACACAATGCCGATCTAAATAAAAAGGTTGCAGTGATTTTAGATCATGATAATTCCGCCAGGTACAAGGGTACATAACACTATGTCCGGATGGTAAATGACAATGCACACATTTACTAGAGGTAAACAACACCAAGTCCACATGTTGTTGTGTACCTCTGACTGGAAGTGGACTTGGTGTTTATTAAAAAGTCGGTAACTTGCCGTAAAATTGTCTCCGGACATAGTATGGTTTACCTATGTGTAGAGCCAGAAAAGTTATATTCAAAAGTGCAATAATCTAAACTTTGATAAAAATGGACATAGTGTCCTTTACCTCCGAGGTACGCATATGAACACATAGTCTATTCATAAAAGTCAAGTGTGTATTATTTTTGGTACACTTTTCCACATGGCAGACATTTTCCCACATGACTTTCTCGATTATTAAACTGGGGAAGTCACTAGAAAGTTGCATAATCAGTTTGGAGGAGAAACTTTTAACCATAAAAATATTTGTGAAAATATTCACAAGTCGTCTACACCGTACCTAGAAGTACTCTTAAGGTAACTCAGTAATTTTTGTCTGGTTTTAGACATGACTTTTTGTGATCCATCTTGAGTCTGGAAAAGGACGGCTCCTATGGCAGTGATGCTAGAATCCGTATTCAAAACGAATTTTCTTTTGTTGCCTCGGATATCTTAATACCAGTTCACTGATTAGAACGTTTCGATTTAACTAATATTTTGGAATGTTTTAAGTTTAAATATGCCTATCACAAACTTCCTTTTTTACTTTTACAAAACGTGGGTAATATGTGCATAGGATGAGCATTTAAAGCTGAAGTAAAACCTTCAATAAGATTAGAGTCGGGTAACATGCAAAATAAAAATTGATAAGTTCGCCATGGTAATAGTGACTTTGTGTGAATTATAAAATTGACAAATAGTTTGTTTCATGTTGACAACTTAATTTATCTATAATAGCATTTATGGGACAGTCACACATTTTTATCTTCTTTATGTAGTAGCATATTTCAGCATAGACTGAACTTTTTTAACCTTTTCTTGTTCTTGATATATTTGATTTTAAATGTTCACTAATTTCGGATATAATTTAATTTTTTCAGTTAAGAGACACTACCGACTTCCTAGATAGTGAAGAAGTGAAGTCACTCACCACCCATTGTATCAATCAAGGATTCATTTTATTAGGAGACCAGCTAGCAGAATTGTATACAAAAAGTAATATGGCAGGGGATGCCAGCAATAGCGATGAATCATTTAAAAATCCTTTTGAGCTACAGAAACCTCTAGCTAAGCTAATCCCGTTAATAAATGGGTTACTAAATAAACAGTCATTCCCCCACGCACTTATTCAGCAATTAAGTTCAAATAAAAAACTTCAAACTTTAAACGCAAATATTTATGAGAGTTTATTGTGATAATAAAGATTTATTTTGGTTAATGTATTTTTTTGTACTAAGCTTATGTGACAACGTTAGCCATATGTCGTAGAGGGGCGTAGGAAATTTCGACACTAAGCAGGTAGCGACTAAAATTTAATGGCAATTTTCGACACCAGCCCCAATTTCCCGTTTTTATCATACAGGTATATTCGACACCAAATAAATATAGCTGCGACATAAATAAAATACCATAATTAATTAATTAATTTTTTTAATAAAAGTAATGTGCATTTTATTTCTTTATAACTGTAATAATATCTAAATGGAAGGATGTGTTGAATAAAAAGAAGAATTAAATCTCGAATGAAAGGATTCACAGGCATTTGTGGTCCTCGCAATAGACGGATTCTGATTAGACCATATGTGTGGTGGAAATAGAGCGCTATCGAAAATGTAATTTTCCAGTAAATAATCTGCATATATATCAAGTGTTGCGTTTATAGGTTTCTTCTTCTTAGAGTGCCGTCTCCCTACGGAGGTTGGCAATCATAATGGCTATTTTTATTTTAGAACTTGCTGCTCTAAACAAATCAATCGATCTGCATTGGTACCAATCACGTAGATTCTTTAACCATGAGTTCTGCCTTCGGCCAACAGATCTTCTTCCTTGAATCTTTCCCTGTATTATCAGTCTCAAAATTTCATATTTTGGTCCCCTCATCACGTGGCCTAGGTATTCCAGTTTTCTGGTTTGTATAGTGGTGATTAGTTCTGTTTCTTTACCAACCCTCTCCAGTACTTCTTTATTTGTAATTCTATCAGTCCATGATATTTTCAATACTCTGCGGTATAACCAGAGTTCGAAGGCCTCGATTCTTTTTAAATTACATTTTTTTAATGTCCAAGTCTCAGCTCCATATAATAATATTGAAAATATATAACAGCGAATGGTACGTAGTCTGATCTCCAAATTTAGATTTTTGCACGTTAGGAGTGGCTTCATTCGTATAAATGCTGATCTGGCAATCTCTATTCGTCTGTTTATTTCTACAGTATGATCATTGGTTTCATTGATCAAAGTTCCCAAATACTGATATTTTTCTACTTGTTCTATCACGTTACCATTTATTGTCAATAGGTGATGTATATTTTGTGGCCTTTTTGTAATCAGCATGTACTTCGTTTTTTTGGCGTTTATAGTAATTCCCATCTCAGCACTATTTATACTCAAGCTTTCGATAAGATGTTGTAGATC
The DNA here is from genome assembly GCA_918026665.1 of Diabrotica balteata. NCBI lineage: Eukaryota > Metazoa > Arthropoda > Insecta > Coleoptera > Chrysomelidae > Diabrotica > Diabrotica balteata. Next base: position 77,347,410 of record OU898280.1, on the reverse strand, counting down.
CTCTATACTCGTTGCTATGATCACAGTGTCGTCTGCATATCTTAAATTATTAATTAATTTTCCGTTAACGGTGACTCCCGCTTCGATATTATTGAGCGTGTTTTGGAAAATTTCTTCAGAATATAAGTTAAACAAAAGTGGTGATAACACACATCCCTGTCTAACTCCTCTACAGATCCTCATTTCTTCTGAGTGTTGCCCATCAATTTGAACTATGGCACTTTGGTTCCAATATAATGTTTGCACTATATTTATGATTTTACTGTCAATGCGCTTGTTCATAAGTATTGATATTAGTTTTTCATGTCTTACTTTATCGAAAGCTTTTTCGTAGTCAACGAAGCACAAGTGTAGATCAACATTCACATCCCGACATCGCTGAATTAATATGTTGATGGCAAATAGTCCTTCTCGAGTACCCATTCCATTTCGGAACCCGAACTGCGTCTCGCTAATATCCTCCTCTAGCCTTTCGTATATTCTCTTATGTATTATTTTTAGCAGAACTTTTAAAGTATGACTCATGAGGCTCAGTGTTCGATAATCAGAGCACTCTTTTGCTGCTTGTTTTTTAGGGATGGTTATAAATGCTGACTTTAGCCACTCCTGTGGTATTATTCCCGTATCGTACACCGTGTTGAATAAATCTGCCAATACTTCCAAGTTGTCCTCTTCCACTAGTTTTAAGAGTTCTACTGGTATTTATCTAATCCAGCTGCCTTATTGTCTTTAGAGTTTTTGATAGCATATTTGATTTCATCTATCGTGATCTTCTGTATCTCTAAAGGATTTAATTCTTGTATTTTCTGCATTTCACCTCTTTCATCTTGGAAAAGTTCTCTAACGTACTCCTCCCATCGCCTTAACTTCTCTGGTAAATCTACTAGTACTACTCCTTTTTTGTCTTTTATCTGTCCTTGCTGTCTATTTCGACCCATTCCAGTCACTTCTCTAATTTTTTTGTGCATATTTCTCATATCATATTTTGTTTCTAGTTCTTCTATCTCTTTACATTGCTTCATCAAATAGATTTCCTTAGCTGTTTTGATTTTTTCCTTAATTATTCGTTGTATTTCTTTATACTTCTGTAGATCTTTTCCTTTATATTTCCTTCTTTCTTCCATCAGTAATAGTATTTCTTCTGTCATCTAGTGTTTTTTAGCCTCTGATTTATGTTTTATTAAACTTTCTTGAGCTGGTTTCAGTAATGAGTTTTTTATATTACACCACTTTTTATTTACATCCATAATTTGTTTGTTGTCAGTTAGTGTTTTTTTCATATTAACATTCACATTATTTTTTATTTCGTTTTTTATTTCTTCGTTTTGTAGCATTCTTACGTTAATTTTTGGTTGTTGTTTTCTGAGTTCAATTCTTTTTAATTTTATTTTCACGTCAGCCACTAGCGGATTGTGGTCTGAGTTAACATCTGCTCCAGGATAAGTTTTAACTGAGGTTATAGAGTTTTTATATCTGCTATTTACGAGTATATAGTTTATAGGTTTATATGACATTAAATCATAAAGAAACATTCTTCAACTTCTGCTAGATTTAAATAAGTTAAGCCAAACGTATGCCTTAACAATTTTCCAATTTCTGAATTTGTATCCTTATATTCTTGTACCAAACCCAAAGATTGAATTTTTAAATTTAAAAAATCTTAGACCTTAATAAAGAAAATAAATTTTTGTATGTCATTGACAATTTGTCCTTTAACAAACAGTATGCTAAAGGAACATAATGTCCATTTTCCAAGCCATGTATAGTAAATAATTGTAGAAATAATTTGGTACTATATGAAAATGTACCATCCATATACAAAGTTTTTAATTTACACAACAAACGAATATTTGTCTCGCATGAAAATACAATTACATTTAATTCAGGATGATTTAAAAACAAAAAACTTTCATTGCGACAGGTTTTAGGAGAATAATTACTAACCGCGTTATGGACTTCTGATATGCTTCTTGGTAACGGACCTGGTAACAGTTTACGACGACAGTTGTAAATGCTCTTTCTTATGCCAGCTATGTCAGGAACCGTCAGCAAATTGGCATCACACTCAGCAACAGCAGTTCTTGTAATTTTGGCAGGCTTTTCCGATATGTCCTCTTGGGCTTTTCTTTTACATGCATTGGTTACCATCTTTACTTCAAGCTTTTTTGGATCGGCTTCATGATTATGTACCAAATCACTTCTTGTGATGGTGAGGTCCTCACAGCCTATTGTAAACACTTTAAGTAAAGTAAAGTGTGAAACACTATTTTAAGATGGATTTTACAGATGTTGTGAGTTGTTTGAAACACTAGCATAGTTTTTATATTTTTATTCAATTAAGCACTAGGTAAACATAGGGAAAATATATAACAGGATTATAAAGATTTGTTGAAAAATATATTTGTTTGAAATTTTACATCTCTTAATATTAATATTTCTCAAATACTATTTAGTTAACTTTGAGATCTCTCCATTACAGAGTTAATTTTGAAATCATTACGTAAAATTACCGTTTTCACATTTACATAATGTCATAAAGTGGGTTAGTAGCATCATTCAGCGGAGTTTTTGATAAATACGACAATTAAACCAATATAATAAGTTCTAAGGTTCTAAGTAGTTAAAGTCAGAGGGACTAGAAAGAAATCTCCGGAGAGACCCAGAGGAGCATTTTGTATTCATGAATAAAAGGGGCAAGGATGAGAAGTAGACCAAGAAGCAATGGTTGCAGAACGTGGAGAATTTAAAAGCCATAGAGATCGGTGGTGAGAAGTGGAGTGATGTCACGAATGAGAAAGGACACTGAAAATGAAATGCGGAACATACCAAAGCCCACCAAGGGTTGTGATGCCAAGATTGATGATTATAAGAACTAAACTAAGAAAAATGAAAGCTTTGTGAGTGATATCGATTTATAGTAATAATGGAACGTAATTTCTCAACCGGTGATTTAATCACGGTGATTTAGAAATCACTGGTAATTACCGTTCCCTGCTGACTTCAATAATCAATCTTGGTAAATGTGACTCAGGAAACGGTGACCAATATCTGGTGATTTACCAACAGTGAATATTAGGAATGGTAAAACATGGGGTATTTAATGTTATTATCTACTGATATTTCTCTTTTTAAAATAATAATTTTAAAATAATGTCATTAAACGTCTGGAATAACAGTTTATAAAAATTATGGTAAAGTTCTACAGTTAATTTTTATTTTTATTTGAAGAGGAAGCGTTATCAAGAAAGTTTTATAGTGATTTAAATATTGCTATTACTACTTACATCTTACAGTACTTACTGGTACTTATTTAAAAAAATGATGACCACCGTTTAATACCACCGTTATTCAAAAATCACGGTCAATGATCACGGTCATCACTTTTACCATGACTAATTTGAAGAGTTTAATTTAATAAAAGTAAATTTTATTAATATGCTACAACAAATTAGTTTCAGAACAATATTCATTTATAGAGGTATTTGTAATTGGTATAGTGTATTTTTATGTATGAGAGAGTAATAAAACAATAAATTATGTATGCAAATCCCCAAACTGTTGATACGGGTGACTCAATGAAAAACAAATATTTGTCAACAAGTTTACAGAAGTATATAGGAAAACAATTTTAAATTGAGTATGACCACCAGGTATAAAGGTTGGAGCAGAATAGAATACAATAGTTGTGAGGGTTACTAATCCCTAAATAAGGTTGCCAGTGTCGGAGTGGTGGAGGTTAACAGGTACTAATGAATTTGCAAGAAATGTAAGACGTTTATTTTATTGGTTATATATAACCAATAAAAGTTTAATAAGTACCTGCCTATTTGCAAAATAAAGTTTAATTCTTTAGATAAAATAAAACGTTTTATTTTATCTGAAATGAGTGCATTCCAGGAAGTAAGGGTTTCAACAATCAAACATTTAATTCTTTAATTCCAGGAATCTACGACAGTAATTGACTAGATAATTACCTTCTAAACTTATTCTACAGAAAATGTGATAGTGGGTTTTTCCATTTTGTAGGAAGGTCCAAGTGGCGTATTCAAAATTCTTAACAGTTCACTAAAAGTAGGTACTTCAGTTGCAAGGTGCAGTTTATTGTGTATACTAGTGTTATGGAAAATTTAGAAGTGCCGTGTAAACGCCGAAAAATTGGTCCTTTAACAGTTCATGAAAAAACATTAATATTTAATTGTTTTAAATCATTTACAGACAAACGTTTATGTGAAAGTGTTGATGAGACCGTTGAGTTAGTTAGCAGTACACTTGGTGTTGGGAAATCTACGATTTCAGAGTTATTAAAGAAGAGAAATGTGGTAGTTTTCAAATGCCACGTAATGCTCCAGGGAAACCAAAATTTCAAATAGAATATCATTTTAAAGAAGGACTTCGACGGAAAGTGCATGAATTCTTCTTTGGACAAGAATTTCCAACATTGGATAAAGTTCTTGTCTCAGTTCGAGATGATAAGGATTACCCAGAAATGAGTCGAAGTACGTTATGGAAACTTTTAAAAGAAATAGGCTTCCGCTGGAAAAAGAATCCCAGAAAGTCTATTTTATTAGAAAGAAGCGATATTGTCATATGGAGAAGACATTTTCTAAGAACCATAAAGGAAATAAGAAACCAAAAAAGAAAAATATTTTATCTTGATGAAACATGGATCAACGAGGGTCGTACACCAAATAAATTTTGGCAGGATGAAACTGTTACAAGTCAAAGGCACGCTTTTGTAAATAACTTATCTACTGGTTTAAACCCACCATCAGGAAAGGGACGCAGGCTGATAATAGTACACATTGGTACACAGACGGTTTTGTTGAAGGTGGTTTATTAACTTTTGAATCAACTCGTACCGGTGACTACCATGAGGACATGAACGCTGATGTCTTTCAAGAATGGTTCGAACAAATGATAGATCTTCTTCCTAAGAACTGTGTAATAGTAATGGATAATGCAAGTTATCACTCCAGACTTATAGAAGGACTGCCCACAACTAAGTGGTTAAAAAAAAGACTTGCAGAATTGGCTGAGTTCAAAAAATATTACGTACCATCCCGGATCTATAAGAAAGGAACTTTATTCGTTGTGTGCCCTTCATAAAGAAAAATTTAAAAAATATGAAATTGATGAAATTGCCAAAAATCGTGGAATGACAGTACTTAAATCCCCACCATATCATTGTGAATTAAACCCGATTGAACTGGTATGGGCACAGATAAAGAGTGAAGTTTTAAGAAAAAATACCACTTTTAAAATTCATGATGTTAAACAGTTGTTTTTGGATTACGTAAATAATGTAAAACCTGAAAACTGGGAAAAGGCAGTAAATCACACTATTAAAGAAGAGGAAAAAATGTGGAAGCTGGACAATATTACTGATAAAATGATCGAGCCAGTTATTATAAATCTTGGTTCTGAAAGTTCATCTTCTGAATCTGATTTGGCTTTGTAACAAGTAGCTGTAAGTTTTATATTAATATTTTTGTTCATCTATTTAACATAACTTAGACGGTTTGAAAAACTCTTTTTCTCTTTTGTAATTTTTAAAAATTAAAAAAAATGTGAATTTTTTAAAACCCTTTTTAATGTAGGCCAGTCAGTTCTAATATAGTGTGTGATAAAAGAGGTCACTTTTGTTTACATGCACATAACACTTTATAACACTGAAATAATTCATTTATTTTTTACAATTATTCAAAGTAATTTTTCAATTAATCTTGAGCACGCCCATGGAGTGGTCGGAGATACCAGTTAAAATTATGCTAATTACTGTCTCGTTCATAAAAATAAACTATAGTATGAGACTACTTTGAAACCACTGACATAGAAGACGCCTGCCGATAAGTAAATGTGAAAACGTAGATATACCTTATTTGTTATATATAGCCGGTGACGTCATATAAAAATCATAATGGTAAAAAACAAAACAGATTTTAAAACCAAAAATGATTGTAAGTTATGATATATCGTATCTGTTCGACATTACATGGTTATTAGAACATAGGTTATTTTTTTTATCCGTTTGTACCGTAAATCTTTTAATCATGACATCATCGTCTTTTATAGCATAAAACCTAAAGTGTATAATACTAAATTTCGTTAGGATTACTTAAAATTATCAGTCGCTTAAAAATTCATTCAGATGAACAAAAGTAGACTAAACTATCTAAAATAGTCACTAAGCCCCTAAATTATCTAGTTCTATATTGTCAGCAGGTACGCGCGGATGTGTGTGTACAGTAAAATTATTTTTCCCACAATTGTAGTTGTACGTCATTAACAATAAACTAAACTTGAAATTAAATATCGATAGCAATTAAAGTAAACTGTATAACCCAAGCTTAATCAAGCCATTCAGAGCGATGCTGAGAATATTAAAATTACACTATGCATCAACAATTTACCCATATAAATTACTATCATTTCTGTACTCATTGCGTCGAGTAAGGACAATAATAAAATAAATGACGGTTGCGTTTCGATTTAATTTGAGCCTCTTACCACTCCCTGACACGTGTTTCTGGGTCTACCCGTCATCAGAAGGAGTTTGTAAGAAGACTCAAACTAGAGACCGACCGATTAATCGGCTTCGGCCACCTTCGGCCAATATTTAAACCTTCGGCCAAAATTCGGCTTCGGCCAAAACAAAGCCGAAGGTTTTGCCGAAGGTGACTATAGAAATGAAATAATCTCTGAACAATACGCTTCGGCGAGTCTTTGATAATTTGAATAATATTTACACACTATTTTCTACCCTCAACTAAAACGTTTTACAAACTTTCAGGTCAGGTAATAGTAGGTAGGATATAAATTTTAACAATAGGCCAAGTTGTCTTAAAGATCTTCATTTGAATATTTCTCACGTAGTAAAATTATGATAATAATTATAAGTAAAATTATGATAATAATTTTATTGTATTTGTTAAAACTCACGATTACTGGTGTTTTGAATAGATACCTAAATGGCAAAACATCGACCATCGACTATGAATGCAAATATTAAATATTTTTCAACAGTTTAACTTTATTCTCTCGTGGGTGCAGCTTTGCTAATAGTACTTATTTACCCGTGAAATATATATATATATATATATATATATATATATATATATATATATATATATATATATATATATATATATATATATATATATATATATTATAATTTACGTTGCAAAATCAGTTCAGGTTTTTGTTCTAGTGTTGTAAAAATAACTTTTGGTAAGTCTGTAATTTTTATTTTAATATAATTTTAGTAAATTCAAACGTTTTTAGATAATGTCAATAAAAAATCCAATTTGGGATTATTTTGAAAAAAGTGGCAACAAAGCTGCATGCAAACTATGTTGAAAGTCATTATCACTTGACAGTTTAATATCTAAAAAACAAACTATTACAAACATTAAAAATCATCTACAAAAAATCCATACAGAAGAATGGAAATCATTTTGTGACATTGAAATGGGAATAAAAGTTCGAAAATTGGAACAAATGAAAACTCCACATGATGTTACACAACCAGTTTCCAGGACATTTCAGCCCAACCTACATCAAATAATGGAACTTAAGTCACCTGCTCTATGGCCTGATGATCATCCGATATAATCTAGGATTGATAAGGGTATCACGGACCTTATTATTGTGGACATGTTACCATACTCTATCGTTGAAGGAGAAGCTTTTCAGCGTTTAAATTTTGGAGATCCTAATGTTACTTCCAAATACAGAAAAAAAAAACGGAAAAGTTTTTTAGAACTAGTTTAATGCCAGCTACCTATGACAGAGTTTGGAAAAAAGTATCAAATTTAGTTTCTAAAGCCGAATGGATAAGCTTTACGTCAGATATTTGAAGCAATCCTGCTAAAACCTGTTCTCTTTTGAGTTTTACAGCTCACTTTGTTCATGGTTCAAAACATCTTAAAGTTATATTAGGCGCTAGTGTGCTTAATGATGACCACACTAGTATGTTTATTGCAAGTAAACTTAATGAAATAATTAAAAATTTTAAAATAGAAAACAAAATTCATACAGCTGTAACTGATAACGCAGCAAATATGGTCGCGGCTATTCGTATTACACAATTTACATATCTAAGATGTGTGGTTCACTCATTACAACTTGTAATTCATGATTCTTTATTAAAACAGGAATTAATTGAAAACACAATTAAAAAATGTCGTAAAATTGTGAAACATTTTAAAAGGAGTGAACAAGCGTGCAGGTACCTGAGGCAGTTTCAACAAACTTGCAATTTGCCACAGCATATGTTAATTCAGGATGTGGAAACAAGATGGAATAGCACTTACCTAATGTTGGAGCGGCTATTCGAACAGAAAGTTGAAATAAATTTGTATATGGCTGAACGTGGTGGTATTGAAGTTCCCAGTTCAACAGAATGGGAATTGATCAACAATTTAATTTCAGTTTAAACTTGTTTTTACCAAGCGACGCTAGATCTTTCAGCCGATTCTGCTTGTGTATCATTGGTTATCCCACTAATAAAAATGCTAAATGGTAAAGTTTCTGCGAAAGAGCAGGACTCTGAGGAGATAAGTTTATTAAAGCTACGACATCGTGAATCATTAATTAAAAGATTCGCTAATATTACAAATTTGCCAGAATTGTCAATTGCGACTCTTCTAGATCCTCGCTTTAAATCAAAATATTTGACAGACGAGGAAGTAATTACATGTAAAGCAAGAATTTTAAAATTTCTACGTGAATCTGATAGCTCTAAGTTTAGTTATACAAATAAAGTTCCTATGGCTATCGCTTTAACATCATCATCTACAACTACACATGTAGAAGATCTAGAAAACAATAGTCTTTGGAATTCACATGATACTTTTGTCACAGCCGTTCTAGATACAACAAAAGAAATTCATAACGACAACGATCCCAATGCAGATTACCTAGATTCGTATTTACGAGAGACTTTGCTTTTAAGAAGTGCCGACATATTTCATTATTGGGAATCAAGTCCCTATATTTCTTTAAAAACTGCAGCCAAAAAATTTCTATCGACACCACCAACGAGTGTACCTAGTGAGCAGTTATTCAGCTCTGCTGGGCAACTATACGCTGACAGAAGAACTAATTTGTTGGGAGAAAATGCTGACAAGCTTCTTTTTCTTACGTATAATATTAGGATGTTTGATTTCGAATATTAACTACCAGATCCAGTAATCATAAATACTCACTTGCTTTAATGTTTTTTAATGTTATTTATTTTTATTATCGCTTCTATTACCAAATAATGTATAAATATTTGACTTTTTTATCTCATAATTTTATATTTTTGTTTATCACTTATCAGTTATTAAAAATGTAATGCACATTATTTAAATTATTAACATAATAGGTAATAGGTATATTTTTAGTCACCTTCGGCTTCGGCTTCGGCTTCGACCGAAGGTATCCTTTAGACCGAACTTCGGCATCGGCTTCGGCCAAAAAAATCACATTCGGTCGGTCTCTAACTCAAACTCCTTCTGATGACGGGTAGATTCAGAAACACGTGTCAGGGAGTGGTAAGAGGCTCAAATTAAATCGAAACGCAACCGTCATTTATTTTATTAAACTTGAAATATTTTTATTAGGTATTGTTTTTGTATTTCTAATATTCGTCCGAGAATTTATTGAGATCTGATTGACCTAAATCGGTTCCATAAAAAAAATACTGACTTAATATAACAGCAAAAAATAACTTATTAAGCGAAAAATACGGTACCAGAAGTGTTATTGAAAAGTATAACGTCAAAATATCAAATCAAAGTTGCCTAATAAAAATTTAAAAAAGTATATTAACCGAAATTGTGAAAACTAAAAAATTAGAAAGTCGAGTTGGATGTTTGAAAGGTTTAAGAGGTTAATATATAGACAGTAATAGACAGTAAGCGTGGGCCAGGCAGGAGAAAACACTCGTGGCTCCAAAATCTGCGGAAGTGGTTCGGGCTCACATCGGTCGAACTATTCAGAAGCGCCGTAAACAAGATCAAAATTGCCATGTTAATAGCCAACGTTCGCAACGGACAGGGCACTTGAAGAAGAAGAAGAAGAGGTTAATACTTTTGAAGATTAATGTCCCTCGTATGCGACCGTGAAAAACTGGATTGTAAGCTTCAAAAAGGTAAATTTTTCAATGAAGATGAAAACGACCAGAAAGGCCAGTTTTTGTATCCATCACCGCAAATATTTTGGTATAGTTATCTGTGCCGAATGTTGGCGATCATCATGGTAATATTTATTCGTTTGCGGCAGCGCGGAGAAGCTGCACAGATGTTGTGTTGAAACAGATTTTAAGGTTCTTTAACCAGGATGTTCTTCGATTTTACAGGATGGCTTGTAGAAGGGTATATCTGGATTGTTTTTGTAAAATTTGTCCGAAATATTATATCTTTCGAGATTTGACAGTTCTCAGTTGCTCTTCATTCTTTTGAGGACCTCCGCATTTGTGACTTGGTCAGTCCATGGGATCTTTAGCATTTTCCGATATAGCTATATCTCAAATTCTCTCAGTTTTCTACATATATATTCGTTCAAGGTACAAGATTTAACACTATACAAAAGGGCAGAGAAGACGTAGCATCGTAGCTTTCTTACTTCTATACCAAGAGAAAGGTTATGGCTTTTGAAGATGGCTCTCACTCAGTTGAAGGTGAATCTCCTTGTTGTTCAATTCTTCATTTATTATGATCTCGAGGTGATTGTAATGCGTCATACTTTCTACTGGGGTTTGATTGACATAGAGTTGACTTACTGTTATATCTTTCTTGCTTAGTTATCATAAGCTTTGACTTCTTTACGTTTATATTGAGTTCCTTTTGTTAACTGTAATACGTGATTTTGTTCATAAGTAGGTACTTGCAGATTTTCTAGGTTTTCCACAAATATTGTGGTGTAATCTGCATATCGGTTGTTTAACCGGTACCCGTTAAGTAGAAATTTTTTTTAAATTTTGTGCAAAGCTTCGCTAAATATGCTTTCAGAGCAGAAACTGAAGATTAGAGGAGACAAAATTCAGCATTGTCTCACCCCACTCATAGTTTTTAAGTATTCGATGTGTTCATCTTCAATTCTGAGATTTACGGTCTGATCCCAGTAAAGATTTCTAATTATTTTCAAATCTTGGTTGTTAATTCCGGTTTTTGGTAATTGCACTTTCTCGTGTATTACATTTCCTTGTAATACGTATACGTCGCAACTGACGTCTCTGCATCTCTGGAATAAGACTTATAATGAAAACAAGTTCTCTTTCGTACCAACGACATTTCTGAACCCGAACTGGTTGGACGAAATTTGACTTTCAGACGGCTTAAAAATTCTCTTATGGATTATCTTTAGGAACAGTTTTAGGAGATACGTCATGAGGCCTATCGTAAAGTATTTTTCGAATTTTTTGGTTTCTGGTTTTTTGGAAATTCAATAAACTTAGTCTTAGTAAACTTATCTTCATGAAAACTTATCTGCACGAATCAGAAGAATTTCTTATTGACAATGGCCTTATTCAGGGGGATCCTGGCCATTTTTTGTTTAATTTTGACCGATGCACAATAGTAGTACTGGCCTTTTATGATGATATAAGTACTATTATACAATCCAGTAAAACTGTAAAAAAAGTTTTAAACCTATTTGAAATTGGGGCGACGAAAATTGATCTTAAGGTTAACGAGTATAAGACTAAGTACATAGTAGTTATAAAAAACTCAAGACCAAGAGTAATACAAAATGTATTTATAAATTCATACAATTTCGAAGTGATTAAATAATTCAAATACTTGAGAGATTATGGCAGCCGAAAGCTATGGAATTTATGAAAAGGATGTGCAAGCTAGGGTCATTTCAGAAAACAAATCATATTCCTCAAAAGGTCCAAGAATACACTCACGAGCAGAAAAAATAAGAGTTGATAAGGCCATACTTCATCCGACAATTACGTACGGACGCTGGAAGACATGAACGCTGAAGAACTGGTATTCTAACAAAAGATACTATGGTCTATCTCTGAGCCTTGAGTTACATCAACCAAACTGAATAAGATGACTAGGACCTGTAATGAATCGAGTGATGAAATACTTTTCAATATAACAATTTACAAAAGGCTTAATGGTAGAAGGTGAAATGGTTGCCCAAGGAAGAGATGGAAGGATGCGGTAGCAACCGATTTACATAATATTGGCGTAAAACAATGTAAATAGCTTAACATGACCGGCAGCAGTGGAGGAAAATAGTAAACTCGGCCAAGATTTACCTAGAGTTAATTAGTCGATGATGATGAGGATGATGATTATCCTCTATGTATCCTACTTTATATACTATCTAACTGTATTGTATTATTTTATCTTCTAAATATTCAAGAAAATCTCAATCAATAATTTGCTATAGATTTAAATCCAAGTATTTTATTAATTAAAGTAAATTATTTATACATTTTATGTTTCGTCAAGCATACATGACATGTAGCTAAATATTTATTATTTTTCAAAATTTCCTAAGCACCTATTATGTCAATTGAGGGGCTGAGAAGAAAAGTGGTACAAGTGACATTTTGTATAAAAGTGAGATATGTGCATGAGTGGCTAGAGGATGTTGAGATTTATTAATATAAAAATGGTACAAGTACAAAACACACTACAATACGGACATCTGTATGTGAGAAGTAAAAGCTCTCACCAATTTCTGGTAATGGTTTTCTGTATAAGTGGTCCAAGCGTACATGTCCCACTTTTGTTCTAAACCTTATGTAGTTGTTTGCGACAGCCACGTTTTAAAAGTGTGCAGGAATATTAATACAATTTGTGAAATAGCCTTAAAATAATGCAAGGTAAGTCTTCAATGCGTTTTATATTTTTTCAATTGTTATTTTATAGGGTTATTTTATTTATCTATGTCTTCAAAAAGTAGTAGTTGAAAGAAACTTATAGCATAACCTTAAAATGTTTCTTTTTTGTTTCAGAATCTGACAGTTATTCGGAATATGACGATTCAGAAGAGGACAGAAACTATAATCCAATAGAAGAAAGTAGTAGCGATAGTAATCATGATCTACAAAACATTGCAGATGTTCATTTAAACAAGTCATTAAAGAAAAAGGGCAAAAAACGTTTGAGATATAGCGATTTAGATAAGAGGCAAGTAAGAAAACGAAAAAGAAACGCAGGTGAGGAATACGTAGGCTATAAAAACAAGTTAGTAAAAGCAAGAAGTTTGCAAAATTATATACATACTTGCAGATTTCAGTGTCAAAAATTCACCGATGAACAAAGACAGGAAATATTTAACCAATTCTGGGGTCTAGGAAATTGGAATCTGCAGAATGCATTCATTACGTCTTGTACAGAGATCGCTTTGCCCAAACGACGACGTACAGAAGCTGTTACTAATAAAGAAAAGAGCGTTACTATCAAACTAAAAAATATGAGAGTTTGCAAAATGTTTTTCTTAAAAACCTTGGATATCAGCAATGGACGTTATTCGAGAATTTTAAATGGGATATCTGACGTTGGAATCACCGCTGTTGATAAAAGAGGAAGAGCTCCATGTCCTAATAAACTATCACAGGATGTAATTGATAAGGTAAAACGACATATTGATATGTTTCCACAATATACCAGCCATTACACCAGACATTACAATCCCCGTAGACGGTACCTTCCTTCATTTTTAACCATAAGAAAAATGTATAAGTGTTACCTAGAACATTGTCAAGAAAATAACGAAGCTCCTGTCAAGGAATGGTGCTACAGGAGAGTGTTTAATACCGAATTTAATCTAAGTTTTCATCATCCCTTGTCCGATACTTGTAATAAGTGCGATAAGTTCGAAACATCAGTAAAATCGTGCATAAGTGAGTCAGATAAAAAGAAAATAATGTGCGAGAGAGAGCTTCATCACCGAAAAGCCGAATCGGGAATACAAGCCAAAAAAGAAACAAAAATAGTGGCTGAAACTTCAAGGAATGAAGAAGTGGTATCAGTTTGTTTCGATCTACAAAAAACTTCACCTACACCAGCACTTACAACCAACAAAGTGTTTTATATGCGAGTATTATGGACATATAATTTTGGAATCCATAATTTGGGCAAGAAATGTGCTTCAATGTATATGTGGGATGAATCGGTAGCATCCAGAGGCTCTATGGAAGTTTCTTCATGTCTTTGAAAATTTATTGCTGGTCTTAATCAAAATACACAACATCTTATTGCATTTAGTGATTCTTGTTCGGGACAAAATAAGAATAAAAATATTGTGAAATTTTTTATGTATGTGGTTAAAGAAACTCAGCTAGAAATAATAGACCACAAATTCCTTGAACCGGGACATACCTTCATGGAATGCGATGAAGATTTCGGAGTCATTGAAAAGTACAAAAAGCAAGTACCTTATATTTTTGTACCCAGTGAGTGGATGAATGCTGTGAGAAACAGTTCTAAGAAGTTTAAATGTGAAGAAATGAAGATGGAGCACTTCATTTCACTCGAAAACTTCAACGAGTACGTGCAGGAAAATATTGGAGGAAAATATAAAAAAGGATGATGAGAATAAGCAGATAAAATGGAGAGAAATAAAATGGATTCGGTTTGAGAAGAAAGACCCATTTACTATGAAATTTAAGTACACTCTCAATGAAGAGACTGAATTTATAACTGTTAACTGTATGAAGAAGATGCGTGGAAGAACACCTCAGAATATTAGTCTTAGCAAACTGTATAGTTCACCCATGAGTCTGAAGTATGAAAAATGGAAGAATTTACAAGACCTACTATGCTTTGTGCCACCAATTTACCATCAATTTTACAATCAGCTCAATCACACTGCGAAGAAGGGAAAACAAGGTCAGAAAAAGAAGCCAATGCAACCTGAAGAAAAAAAAGAGAAGGACAATGAAGATGACGATGAGGTAGACGACAATGATAAAATACTTTTGAGCGACTATGATGATGAGGAAGATATTAAGCTCAGTTGGTAGCACGTCTATATAATATCATTTCGTTATTATTTTTATGCATTTTTTGTTCCTGTATTTTTGTGCAATATACATTTTGTTTTCGTATCTAATGTAGCTTCTTAAATAAATGTTCAAAAACTTACGTGTATTTCTTTTATAAAAGATATTATTTATTTGTTTACTCATGGTAAAATTTACTTATACCATTTTTACTCTAAACAACAAAAATGGTACATGTACATTTTGTAAAAAATGTTTCAAAAAAACTAAATGTATATGATTGTAAAAACTGCACATGAAAACATTAAGAACTTACTAATAATAATATCTTGATTAGATTTTAAAATTTTGTTTGGTCTTTTTGTGCCACTACTTAAACTTTAACTCTCGTTTTCTCAAAACTATCTAAATTTCACTTGTACCACTTTTCCTCTCAGCCATTCAATTATGATGTAATTCTGTAAGGTCGCGAAATCATACGATTGAACTGTTAATTAATGACGTGCAACCGATGTAGGAAAACTAGTATATCAGATTACTCAAACCTTACTGGCTTCTGCTTGACTGATTTTATTCTCCGAATTTTCTCTAGTTTTATTGTCTCGTATACTTCCAAGTGAAATAGAATCTGACCTTATACTATTACTCCTCTGTGGAAAAGGCACTCCTTTTAAAATAAATTGTATTTCATCTAACGTCTTTCCTTTTGTTTCTGGAATGTACCATTGTGCAAATATTGCCGTTAGAATACAGGAGAAGGAAAATATGTAAAACGGCAGATCATATCCATAAGCTCCAGACAATCTCTGATATATTTCTACTGACATCCAAGCAAAAAGTACATAGGCACAATCAGCTATGGTCATACCCATGGCTTTTAATTTAGCAGGGAAGAGCTCAGCAGTCATAACAATAGGAATAATACCAAGGCCGAATTTGAAAACAGCCGCATATATCATCACAGCAACTACCGGTATCCAAGATATACCAGACGTATTATATCCAACATTCTTTAATGTGAAGTAAATGGCTAAAATCAACAAAGATACACCAGTTAATAAACTGGATATCGTAAGTAAAGATTTGCGTCCAAATTTATCTACTATAACATCAGCTATAGTTGCAGCTATCAGCATAAGTGCTGCAAAAAGTATCCCAGCTACTTCAGAGCTTAAATATGCAGACTCTGCCGCATGTAAAATTTCGTGTAAATTCATTAACATTACGCTTATACTACTAAAGTGTTGAGCAGCATTTAGCACTACCATTATAATCACCGCCTTACGATTGCTTGCAATCAGAATGAGATCCTTTGGTCTCCCTTTCTCTTTTTCTTGTCTGTTAATGGCATCTGTTATTTCTTTTAACTCTTGGTCGACGTCTTCTCTTCCTCGCAACCTTTGTAAATGTCGTTTTGCTTTCTCCTTTTCACCCTTAGCAATTAAATAGTACGGACTATCAGGCACAAAAGGAAAGCTGACTAATTGTATTATAACTAGAACAGAGCCTATTATACTTGGTACATAGAAAGGTACATACGGCGCTACTGCATAGATCACAAGAATTCCTAATAACATCATAACGTATATAATGCCGGCCAAAAAACCTCTTATTCTCTTGTCGGCGATTTCAGCGATATACATCGGAGCAGCAACAAATGCCACGTCTCCTGACAGTCCTACCATAAATCTTGCAATATAAAGATACAACGATCTGTCAGCTATAGCGATTAATATCCATGAAATAAGAGCTATTGCCGCTGATATGATGATTGAGCCCTTTCGACCGATCGTATCCACAGCAAATATAGTGACCTGAAAAACAAAAGAAAAAACTTTAAAACGAATTGTAAACAGTAAACATATGTTCTTAAACTGTATAACGTGACTAGTATTATATCAAGATATATGGACCAACGTAGGACACCAAGGAGAAAGATGTAGAAATATTCTATCAAAGTTTACATACATTTTATAGGTTAATGTCTACTGTTAAAACATTAGAAGACTTCAAAGCTAAATTGGAAAAGGAAGAAGCTCGTGTAAGCATATTGAAAAAGCATAGTTTGCTTAATAAGATTAGTAAAAATTGACTTAGAATAGCATAATTTGGAACAGTTAATAAATATGTCTCTGTCAGCATTGGGTTTTAGAGAAAAACGTCCACAAAGGGACATGGAAAATGCTAACGAAACAAACATAAATGCGCATAATAATTTATACAAAATAATCATTTATGATTCCCAGGTCGTTAGCCAGCGAAATCCCTGTGAGGAAAACATCACTAGACATACGATGAAAATGAAGAATCCATACAAAGTGGCTACATGGAATGTAACAACCTTATATGAAGCCGGTAAGTTGAGAAATCTACTCTCTGAAATGGACAGATTAAACATTACTATCATGGGGGCGAGTGAAACAAGATGGCCAAACAAAGGGAATTTCAGTGCAAATGGTTACGCCGTTTATTTTTCTGGAAATCAAGACCATGTGCATCGAAATGGAGTAGCAATAATTATCAAACAGCATATTAATAAGTATGTCACTAACTTCATCCCAATATCAGACAGAGTAATTTTAATACAGCTGAATGCTAAACCTGTAAATATAAATATCATCCAAGTTTATGCTCCCACTGCTGACGCAGATGAGCAGAATATTGAAGAATTCTACCATCAAATAGAAGAAGTGCTAAAAATAACAAAGAAACACGAAGCAATAATAATTATGGGTGACTTTAACGCTAAAGTTGGACAGAAGATGACGCAGGGCATCACCGGAAAGTTTGGCTTGGGAGACAGAAATCAAAGAGGTGAACGGCTAATAGAATTCTGCCAAGAAAATGAGTTCGCCATTACAAATACCTGGTTTCAACTTCCAGAAAGGCGTCTTTACATCTGGAAATCCCCTCAAGATGGACATCAAGGCAGAATAGTACGGAATCAAATAGACTACATCCTAATAAACCACCGATTTCGAAACAATATTAAAGATGTAAAAACTTACCCTGGCGCTGACATAAACTAAAATCACAATTTACTCTGCTCCAAAATACAAATTTAATTGAAGAAATTAACAAAGCCAACTAAGCCTTGTAAGATATATCTTGACCCCCTGAAAACCCCTCAAACGCGCGAACACATAACACAGCAAATAAATAGTAAGATACACAGAATATCAAATATACCAAACGAAAACAGAACCATCAACGAATGCTGGTATGCCGTTCAAAACTCGATTTTAGAGAACGTACAAGAGTCTTTGAAAACACCTACCATGTTGGCAAAAAATGAGTGGATGACACAAGAAATTCTAGATCTGATGGAAGTTCGACGGCAACACAAAAATAGAAATATTATCGAATATCGTGAAATTAATAAACGCATAAAAAGAAAAATTAAGCAAGCCAAAGAATCCTGGCTTGAGAATTTATGTAAAGAAATAGAAGACCTCCAAAAAAAGCATGACAGCTTCAACCTGCATAAGAAACTTAAAAATGCAGAAAAATGCTTACATACTTTAAAGCGCGGATGGAAAAATTTGTGATCACGAACAACAGTGCAAAGAATTAGAGAGATACATCACTGACCTTTTTGACGATGCTTCTAGGGAAAATGCTCCAAATACTGCCTATGACAACCAGTTGGACAGAGGTCCCAATATACTGAATTCGGAAGTCGAAAAGGCAATACAGCAAGCCAAAAACAATAAAGCACCTGGACCAGATCAAATCCCTGCCGAACTACTTAAACTTTTGGATGAGGAAAGCATTGCCTGCTTAACCACTTTCTTCAACAAAATTTACAACGAAGGAAAAATACCAGATGATTGGTTAGAGTCACTGTTTATAACATTACCAAAGAAAAGCAGGCCCACCAAATGCAGCGATTTTAGACTAATCAGTTTGATGAGTCACACACTGAAGATACTCTTACGAATTATACAAAACCGAGTATTCCTTCTATGCGAAAGTAAGATGGGTGATAAGCAATTTGGATTTAGAAACGGTCTAGGAACTAGAGAGGCACTATTCTGTATGCGCGTTCTATTACAAAAAAGTTGTGAATTCCGAAAGAATGTTTATGTTTGTTTCATCGACTTCGAGAAGGCGTTCGACAGAGTCCAACACAATACACTTTTTGACTGCCTACGGGCAGCAGGACTTGACCACTATGATATAAGACTGCTGAAATACTTATATTACAATCAAGTAGCCTCTATCCAAATTGGAGACAGTCCCACTGAAAAAATACCCATCAAACGTGGAGTACGTCAGGGTTGTATTTTGTCACTCACTCTTTTTAATCTGTACTCTGAAGAAATCTTTAGGGAGGCTTTGGATGGCAGACAAGAGGGAGTAAGACTAGGTGGAGAAGTAATCAACAATATTAGATACGCTGACGATACAGCCATTCTTGCAGAAAGTTTACAAGATCTCCAAACATTACTAAATCTAGTCAGTGAAGCAAGTTATCGGAGAGGCCTAAAAATCAACATTTCAAAGACAAAGTGGATGGCAGTTGGAAAGATCCATATAGATCAAGGTCTGCTTTCTCTTAATGGAGAAGAGATAGAAAGGGTAAATCATTTCAAACACCTTGGCAGCTGGTTAAATGTAAATTGTGACTCTGATGAAGAGATAATATCCAGGATCGAAATATCACGTAAGGCTTTTATGACCTGGAAACCAGTTTTATTCAACAGAAACCTGTCAATGAACATTCGTAAGAAGGTCCTGAAATGTTATGTGTGGTCGATCCTATTGTATGGTTGTGAGACATGGACGTTAAAAACAACAATGCTAAACAAGTTAGAAGCATTCGAAATGTGGTGCTATAGACGAATCCTAAAGATATCGTGGGTTTCGCACACTTCCAATGAAGATGTTCTTCAAATGATCAACTCAGAACGTCTGCTCATAAACATCATAAAGAGGAGAAAAACAGAATACTTCGGCCATATAATTAGAGGACCCAAATACCATTTACTTCGCCTTATAATACAAGGAAAAGTGGAAGGAAAGAGATGGATTGGTCGAAAGAAACTTTCATGGCTGCGTAATATTAGACAATGGTGTGGTTTCACAGTAGAAGAATTATTTCGCGCAGCAGCCGACAGAGAAAGGTTTCAGGAAATTGTAAGCATGATGACGGCCAACGTCTGAATACGGACGGCACCCAAAGAAGAAGAAGAATCATTTGTGCACCAAGGGTGTTATTAAGATGATTACTCTCGGAGAGCAATATAATCCAGCCAGAGGGCCTCTGGCCCGAGGGATGGATGTTGTTCGATGGGCGTAATCATCTGGTAACACCAGTGGTACATACAAGATTTTATTTTTTACTTCACGTAATAGAAAAACTGAAATTGAGACGTTTTTACTTGTTTGAAGTAGTCTATGGCAGTTATTGATATTTTCACGCTTGTTTATTATATTATGTAGTTGTCAGTTGGATTTGTATTTAGTTATGGATTTGTGTCATTTATTTATATTCAGTTATAAACAAATTGTACTTTTAATATTTATAATGATTGTTAAAGTTAAAAAATGTTAGTTCTATAATATTTAATCTTTTCAAATTTGTTTAAAATATAAAAAAACATCGTTCTATAACAATGCTTTTTTTTCTTAGACAACAGGACGTTATCGGTCATTAAACCCGTTTATTATGCCCTAGGATATAAGCATTGCCTTCTAGGAGCTTTGCCTTCTTTATGCCGACGAAAATTACAAAAATGTGAATTTACAAGAATTGGTTTTAAAGTTATAACCAATTAAAGACATTGTTCCAGAAGCATAATTTGTTTTGTTTAATTCTGACAATTCCGTCGAGAAGCGTTTCCGTAGAAAGAAGTTTTTCATGCTTAAAAAGGTTAAGAACTTTTAGAAGAAACACTATTTCACAAGATAGACTATCCAGTTTTATTGTTATCGCACTTCATAAATAACTGTTGAATGAATTTATGCAGAAGCATCTTTTCTACGAGGATATTATTGATAGATTTTCCTCCTTAAAAGACCGAAGGATGGACTTGATTTATAAAAACTAGATAAGTCAGTTCTATTAGTCTATCTAATACTGCTTTTTTGTTTAAGTATCTCTTCCCCCCCGGTCTTAGTATCATCACCGTCATCATTCCGCAACCTCTTGCATCTCATTTTGGATATAGTGCCATCTGTATCAAATTTCCCACTGTTTTTCTCAAGTCATCCATCCATCTTTTGGTAGTCTACCTCGGTGTCTTTTATCTTCTCTAGATCTCCATTCTATGAGTCTTTTGGTCCACCTGTTATCATTTAAACGTGCTACATGTGCAGCCCATCTCCATTTGGCTTGTGCAATTTTTTCTATGACATCTGTCACTTTAGTCCTCTCTCTATCCATCTCTCTCTCTCTCTCTCTCTCTCTCTCTCTCTCTTTCTTTCTCTTTCTCTCTCTGTCATCCCGTTAGAGGTTTTTGAACCTCCATCGGGCGCCTCCCCAGGTGGCGGATAGGGGAATGCTCCCTAGATATACCGGGGAAATGAAATCCTCAGGGTAGACCAAACCAGTAAACACTGCAGTGTCTGATCCAGAGTGATCGGCTGCAATCAGCATCTGACCCAGAGTGGGCGGCTGAATCGAAACTCAACAAACCTGTTTTACCAGGCGTGATATTTTAATCCCCAAAAAACCCTTAATGAAATGTCGAAGGTTCAGAATTAAAATACTCCTGGCAAGCAGAACGAATCGTATTTAGTGTAAGTGCTCTAAAAAACTGTTTTCAAGTTATTAGAGACATAAACCCTACATTTAGGGTAAGTGCCCTAAAAAACTGTTTTCAAGTTATTAGAGACATAAACCCTACATTTTTTTAACGAATTTTTAATGAGATTTAGGCGCGACGTAGGTACCAAAACTCCTTTTGGTTCCAGCAAGGTTTCCTCATCTTCACCACTTTTTTAGGCCACGAGCCGCCGCTGTCTAAACATTATTAAAACAGAAACAAAATAACTTTTTGTCTTACCGGTAAACCAGTAATGCCTCCTATCATGTATATTGATTCCAGCCAAAGTTGATCCCTTTCCGAAATATGGATGTGTGAATTATTTTGTTGTAAAACTGGTAAAACTGGAGACGTCCATCCATAGTGCATTCCATCAGAAACTGCTCCGATTGTACCTGTTAGCAAAACTATAATTAGACAAATATTATATACATATAATATATCTTTAACTATAAAAATCTCGTGGCACGATGTTTGTCCAAGCTAATTTTAAAAAACTACTAAACCGATTGCAATAAAATTGTAGAAGTATATTAAATATGACTATGATATAAGTATGACAAATTTCATCGGTTCAATTTAAGAGATACAATATTTTTTATTTTGATGAATGGTCATTATTTTTTTTATTTGCAAATTTAAAATGTTTTCTTCACCTCATTTTTCATTTAGATATAAAATATCATAAAACGACGTTTATTAAATATCATTTTATGTTTTTATAAATTTTTTCATAATAAATCGAGAACGATTAAATCCATTTGGCCAATTTTAGTTTTTAAATATTTGAAACGCTAGAAAAGGTCTAATAGAGGAGAAAATATGGTAAAATTATAAGGAAAATAGTAAAAGCAACAGCTTTATTCTCCCATACAAACAGTAACTTTATACTATCATACAATAGTATATTATTTTATGAGGCGGAGAAGCATGACTTTTCTTGACGCGCCCGATATTACGCGCCGAACGAAGTGAGGGAATGCCAGAATTATAGGCCAATTACATTGCTAAATGTAATATACAAAATTCTTTATGGTATAATCTACAATAGATTATTAGAATACTTCGAAAATATAATTGGTGATTATCAAAATATCATAACAAAATAACATATTCATACTAAAAACGATACAAGAAAAAGCTTATGAATACGACATAGACCTATATAATATGTATATAGACTTTAAACAAGCTTTTGATAGTGTGAACATTGCTAAATGTAATATACATAATTATTTATGGTATAATCTACAACAGATTATTAGAATACTCCGAAAATATAATTGGTGATTATCAAAATATCATAACAAGATAACATATTCATACTAAAAACGATACAAGAAAAAGCTTATGAATACGACATAGACCTACATATATAATATGTATATAGACTTTAAACAAACTTTTGATAGTGTGAAAAGAGACAGAATGCTGGAATACCTTGGTAATCTAGGTATACCTAAGAAATACATCAGCCTTATAAAAAAATGACGTTGCAGGGTTCAGAAGCCGCAGTCAGAGTAGATGGAGAACTGACTCCCCTGTTTAACATCAACATGGGAGAGGGACAGGGGGATGCCCTATCAACCATACTATTCAACCTAGTTCTTGAGGCAGTCATCAGAAAAACCAATATAACCAGCGATATAAACACCAAAATCAGTACAAATTACTGCATATGCAGACGATGTAGCCATCATTAGTAGGAATAAGCTACGACTAATGGAAGTGTTCAAACAAATTGATCCTGAAGCAAAAAAAGAGGTCTCAAAATAAACGAAGCAAAAACGAAGTACCTATATGACAGTCAAAAGAATAACTGACAATGAAAATAATATCACAATAGGAAACTATACTATCGAACGAGTGGATGCCTTTACATATCTCGGCACAGAAATCAATCAGAAGAACTCCGTAAGTAGCGAAATTATTGCACGTATTTCCAGCGGGAATCGTACATACTATGCTAATAAAAGATTGATGACATCGAAATTTTTGGACAAAAGAACCAAAATGACTATCTACAGAACACTGATTAGACCTGTAGTAACCTATGGATGTGAAACTTGGGTAATGACGAAAAAAGATGAAGCCCAACTCAGGACATTCGAGAGAAAAATAATGAGGAAAGTATATGGCCCGGTACAAGAGGAAGATGGCACATGGAGAATCAGGAGAAACGACGAGGTTAATGAGTTAAATGAAGATTATGACATTGTAAGATTTGTGAAAAGTCAAAGACTGTCATGGCTGGGACATGTGCAGAGACAAAACGATGCAAAAACAACAAAGAAAATGTTACAATGGAAGCCCATAGGAAGGCGAAAAAAAGGAAGGCCCAGAACGAGATGGTTGGATGACGTAGAAGACGACCTGAAAACAATGAACATAAGACAATGGAGAAGAAGGGCACAAGAGAGATCTGAATGGAAGGACATAGCCAGGCAGGCAAAGACCCATCCAGGGTTATGATGCCAAAAGAAGAAGAACTTATTTGATGATAGCACTGATGATTAAATACTCATTCCGAAAACGTTCTGTAATAGGGTTTTTCGATTAATATACCTTTTATAAAGGATTTTTTATGGAAAATGTTATATAATATATATATATATATATATATATATATATATATATAATATATATATATATAATATATATATATATATATATATATATATATATATATATATATGTATACATATATATATATATATATAATATATATATATATATATATATATATATATATAATATATATATATATATATATATATATATATATATATATATATATATATATATATATATATAATGTGGATTTTTTATGAAAAATCTTCTGTGTGTATAAATATATTATGTAGGGACCAAGACATGTTTCATACAATAATAGTGAAAAATAGTATTTTAATACAATAACACGTCTCCATCAATTTATGTGTTCTGTTCAAATAGGATAAAGTGTTATTAGCGATTCTATGAATCACAGCTAATGGATGAGATAAATAGCAATTAAGAAGTTACATTGATCACAACTAAAATACATATTTAAATCTTAAAATGTACTATACGCGCCGTTGGTATTTCCCAATTAATTTATATTCAACATTTGTTACGTGTACGGATATTTTTAATAATAAACATGTAAACATACTACATAATAAGAAGGTTAGGTTGTTGTTGATGATGTCTTAACATCAATTGATTAGTTAATCGGTTGGTATTATTGATCATTACCAATAGAGGTTGCAGTTCATTTAAAAAGTTCTACATTTTTACAACAGCAATAATAAGTTGAATAACTTGGCTAACCAAACTCTGGACAAAAATATTCGATACTACGATTCTATACTATATAAGTGCATATCTCCTACGGCTATAACCATTGGACCACTGTGAATGACCGCTATATCTTCTGCCGCTATGAATAAACCTGTAGACGTCATTCTTGTCCATATTCGTAAGTTTCACAGCCACGATTTTTAAAAAAGAATGAAGAAAAACATAGGTAGGGTCAACTTTTCGCAGGTATTACGTGTCAAAAAAAAATATCGATTTTTTCGCTCCACCCTAGTGTTTATGTTAGGATATATGTCATTTTCCTCATCACCATGTATCATGTCAACCAATTGGTATAGATTAGTGTTTTTCAACCCTTTTGATCTCGCGACTCCTTTACACGTTGAAATATTCTAGCGACCTCCTTGTGTCATAGAAATCCAAAGAAATAATTTAATTAAAAGACTACATTAGGAAATGATTTTTTTCATACGAAAGTCATATTTTTATTTTTTTGCTTGCTATGTGCGTTTGTAAAATGGATAAATTTCTAAAAAGATCGCAGCCTTCAATATCTGGTACGATTGTCAATAGCGGTAGTGGTGAATCAAATCCGGCAAAAAATAGACATTACGATGACAGTTATTTTAAATATGGGCTCACACTTATAAATAATAAACCTCAATGTGTAATTTTGCGGCGATGTTTTATCACGTAAGAGTACAAAACCGTCAAAGCTTATGTGGCATCTCACAACTAAGCATCAAACGGAAGCTAATAAGCCATTCAATTTCTCTGAACGAAAGTTGAAAGCTCTTAGTCAGCAGTGAAATAGTATAATTTAAATAAGTAATAATATAATAATGTTTTCCTAATCTTCACGAAGTGTTGTTAAAATCCTCAATGCACTTAAGCGATAAGCTTTTTTTCTTTCATTCGGCGTCTCCTGTGGAGGTTGCTGATTAATATGGCTATTTGCACTTTTTAAATTGCTGCACGGAATAATTCGACCGATGTCAATATGAACCATTCACGAAGGTTACGTAGCCAAGAAATTCTTCTACGCCTCACGCTTCTTTGTCCAGCTATTTTTCCTTGCATTACAAGCTAAAGGAATTCATCTCTTGTGCTTCTAGAGACGTGATCCAGAAACTTAAGTTTTCTCTTCTTTATGGTAAATAAAATTTCAGGTTCAATACTTAGTCTTTCTAGCATTTCCTGATTTGTTACTCTTTCCATTCAGGACAGTTTGAGAATTCGTCTGTAGACCCACATTTCAAAGAAAAAACATAACAACTAACCATTATGCTTCTTAGTATCATAGGGATAGGTATGGCTGTTAACATTTTTTTCATTTTGACGAACGCAGCTTGTGCCTGTTTATTACGTGAAACAATTTCTTCAGAATGTTAGTCTTTCTTGTTGACAGTTGACAGTTTTAAGATATTTATGCCGAGAAACTAACTCAATGACCTATCCATTAGAGACTAATTGTTCGCAATTATTTCTAATTTTTTTTGAGACAACCATCATTTCTAACCATAGAGACTTTATCGAAGAATCACTAAGGGTTGCCCAAATTGTTGGCTATATATTATAGCTGTATTGTCAGCATATTTCATGTTGTTGACAAAAACTCCATTTATCGAATTCCAGCTTATAAATTGAATAAAATTGTATATATATCTATATATATATATGTATAAAATTTATATATATATATATATTATATATATATATATATATATATATATTATATATATATATATATATATATATATATATTATATATATATATTATATATATATATATATATATATATATATATATATATTATATAACATTTTCCATAAAAAATCCTTTATAAAAGGTATATTAATCGAAAAACCCTATTACAGAACGTTTTCGGAATGAGTATTTAATCATCAGTGCTATCATCAAATAAGTTCTTCTTCTTTTGGCATCATAACCCTGGATGGGTCTTTGCCTGCCTGGCTATGTCCTTCCATTCAGATCTCTCTTGTGCCCTTCTTTTCCATTGTCTTATGTTCATTGTTTTCAGGTCGTCTTCTACGTCATCCAACCATCTCGTTCTGGGCCTTCCTTTTTTTCGCCTTCCTATGGGCTTCCATTGTAACATTTTCTTTGTTGTTTTTGCATCGTTTTGTCTCTGCACATGTCCCAGCTATGACAGTCTTTGACTTTTCACAAATCTTACAATGTCATAATCTTCATTTAACTCATTAACCTCGTCGTTTCTCCTGATTCTCCATGTGCCATCTTCCTCTTGTACCGGGCCATATACTTTCCTCATTATTTTTCTCTCGAATGTCCTGAGTTGGGCTTCATTTTTTTTCGTCATTACCCAAGTTTCACATCCATAGGTTACTACAGGTCTAATCAGTGTTCTGTAGATAGTCATTTTGGTTCTTTTGTCCAAAAATTTCGATGTCATCAATCTTTTATTAGCATAGTATGTACGATTCCCGCTGGAAATACGTGCAATAATTTCGCTACTTACGGAGTTCTTCTGATTGATTTCTGTGCCGAGATATGTAAAGGCATCCACTCGTTCGATAGTATAGTTTCCTATTGTGATATTATTTTCATTGTCAGTTATTCTTTTGACTGTCATATAGGTACTTCGTTTTTGCTTCGTTTATTTTGAGACCTCTTTTTTTTGCTTCAGGATCAATTTGTTTGAACACTTCCATTAGTCGTAGCTTATTCCTACTAATGATGGCTACATCGTCTGCATATGCAGTAATTTGTACGGATTTTGGTGTTTATATGGCTGGTTATATTGGTTTTTCTGATGACTGCCTCAAGAACTAGGTTGAATAGTATGGTTGATAGGGCATCCCCCTGTCCCTCTCCCATGTTGATGTTAAACAGGGGAGTCAGTTCTCCATCTACTCTGACTGCGGCTTCTGAACCCTGCAACGTCATTTTTTTATAAGGCTGATGTATTTCTTAGGTATACCTAGATTACCAAGGTATTCCAGCATTCTGTCTCTTTTCACACTATCAAAAGTTTGTTTAAAGTCTATATACATATTATATACAGTGGAACCTCGATTATCCGTCTCTCTATTAACCGTCACCTCTGTTAACCGTCAGGGTCCATACATAAGGTATATTTACAATATAAGTAGGTTTACGATATGTGTTGATAGACTACTCTAAAAGCGATTATTAATTATTTATTAATACTTAATAATAAATAATTTCTATCCGAGTTTATACCCACCAATAATTAAAAATAATTTTACTTTTTGTCTGATAATGATGTATTTATGGTGTCCTTTTTGTATTTCTGGTACCCTTTTTTCTACTTCTAACTTTACTTAACTTTTTATAAATTTTCCATTTCAACCATAAATAACTTTTCAGAAGTTACCATTTCCTCAATCACATATTTAGGAATGTGGAAAGTATTTTGTAATAAAAAAATACTTTACAGCACCCAGATAATAATTCTGCAAACAAACCAACAATTGTAGCAATTAATAGCTTTACTTAGAACATTTCTCATTTGTGATTAAAATTATTTCAAGAAATACGCGTGACTCTAACAAAGAACATACTGTGGGGACAAATAAAATGTTATTGTCGATTGTACTTTGTACTTATTTGTTTACAGCAAAATATATAGTTTCACAAGAGTTTAGTCTTTTATATGATTCTTGAATAGTATTTTGGTCCACTAAAACTGTTTTACGTTTTAAAACTGATATTTAGAACGGAGAATAACACGTAATATCTTTGCTTCTGACGTTAAAAGTATAAATTTTTTCAGATACAGATAATATATAGAGAATAGCGTATTCGACAAGAATGTTACACAAGTCGTGCCATTATGATGCGAATAATATACCAGCCTCTCAATTTTTTATATACTGAGTTTGGAAATGTCTGATAGTTATCACTGTTTGTATGGCAGAATATTACACTGCCTGTATACAGGACTGTACCAATGTACAAGTAATAGTACTAGCTCAACAAATTTTAAATATAATATAATATACATTAAATGCAAATGAACAGTCTTAATTCGGGTTTAAGCCAGATTTGCAAGCCTCAGTGACAGAGAATTATCACAGGTTTAGAGAATTTACATAATTTTTCTTTCTTTGCTGTAACATATCACATATTTTTGTCAATTGTTGGACAACATTTTATGATATTGAGCCATTTAAGAAATAACTAATGGCTTCAAGTTTAAATTTGGCATTGTTTCTAGCTACATATCCATTCACAATTCGGTTAAGTTCGCAATGATATGGTGGTAATTGCAACACCGTAACTCCAGGTTTTTTGCTACTTTATCTACTGCATCTTTTTTAAATTTCTCGGTAAACTATATTTACATCTTAATTTTTTGTAGATATTTTACTTAACGCCCAATCTATTATGGTTTGGTACGAACAGGAACAAAATCGTTTAAGAACTCTTCTAGAGGAGACGGAACAAGATGATATACCAGAGATTGAAGATTCTTCTAATTCTGACGAAACCAGTTTAGCGATCACAATTTAAGTTCAGAAAGTCAGCAGCTTCGGACGACGAAGAATCTGTTTTAGACACAAATACTGTTGTAGAAAAGGACGGGACTACAAAATGAAGAACTAAAAGGGGGAATAGAAATGTTCATATGTCATTGCAGAACCTTTTTATTTATTTACCTGATGTAAAACAGTGTGCAAAAAATTTTAAGACAATTTTGAAATGTTGAAACGTACTCATCGATGAAAATATTCTTGAAATAATAGTAAATTCTGTTACACTGAAAAAATAAAAAACTTCGACAACAAACCGGTGATGAAATAAGCATAGTTATTAAAATTGCGTGGCTGAACTAAAGGCGTTGTTTGGTTTACTATTATATTGGTGGGTCTATTCTTTCTAGACGTCAGAATATGGAGGTTATGTAGTAAGAAGGTAAAGTGGGCAAGGACATTTTAAGAACAACAATAAGTCTCCATAGGTACGTCATGCTACTAAAATTCCTTCATTTTGATGACATAGACACACGCAGTGAAAGACGTACAATGAATAAACTTGCTCCAATCCGTAATTCCTTTATATAAATACTGCGCTATTTATGAACAGTTGTTTTCTTTTAGAGGACGATGTTCATTTCGACAATATATACCAAGCAAGCCAGCTAAGTATGGCGTAAAACGAGTATTGCTAAAAAATTGCTAAAAAATAAATTGACGTATGTCGTAAGTATGCGAAAAAATTAAAAATATATCTGAACAGTTTGTGGAAACTAAAATAAGAGCACTCAAAAATTCAGAATTTGCATTTATCGACAATATGACAATTTTATCATATGTACCTAGGAAAAATAAAAATGTACTGATGTTATTGTCCATGCATTTAGAAGATGATTCAATTGATAAGAAAACAGGAGTTACGAATCTTCGAAATATAATTACATTTTACAACCAAACCAAGTCCGGCGTGGACAAGATTGATGAACCATGCGATTTATATTATACTTCCAGAACATGTCAAGGATGGCCATTTGTTGTATTTTTTAGCATGCTCGACATAGGCATCAATAGCCATATTATCGACACTAGGAATAACATTAACAACAAAATAATTAGCCGAGGATTTCTCTGCAAGACTTAATGTTCCATATTGTGAATTATTGGTTGAAAATCAGATCACCTAACCCACATATTCCTCGAAAAATACATAAAAAGCCAACACGATATATTGGAGGCTCTACTGAATTAAACGAAACAACAAAACCGTTCTGAATAAAGCAAGGTGCTCTATTTGTGCAAGGAAAGATGACAAAAAACAAAATTTTTCTGTAAAAATTTTACCAATAAATGCGCCTAAACCACATGAAACACATTTTTTGTGAAAACTGTTTGACAAAAAGGAAAAAGAATAAAAATGCGATGATACCTGTTAATAAGTTTTACTTAATTTGTTTATAATAACTTTCTAATTTTATTTTTTAACTTTTATAATATTAATAGCTAATAAGTTAATACAGCATATTTTTTATATCTTTGTGTTACTTAGCCTATTATTCTGTTTATAAACAAGTAAGTCACAGAAAAGTTTTAAGGGGTGCAATGAGCACCCCACGTGGCAGTTGCCGTTTTGAGCTGCGTGATTTAAAAACAAATACAATTATTTTTAAATAACTACTTTAAAAACCAATCAGTTTTGAATCATTTTAAATATGCTCTTCTGCTTTGTAAATTTTAGTTTAATAGAAAAACAAACGTTACTTTATCTGTATTAACATAGATAACTTAATCACATTTTATAACCGACTTATTTAAATTTATGCAAAACTTATGTATATTTAAAATTAATTTGCACATTGTTGAATATATAAACTGAAACACAAATAAATAACGATATTAGATAAACAGTTAGATTTTTATCAAATACTAAAGAAAAAGGGAATGATTAAGTATACTTGGATTATGTTGTTGAAGCAATGAATAAGAGGAGAAGCACTATTTTAGACTTCTTCTTCTTCTTAGGCCCCTTCTTCACCACCTTTTAAAGGGCCCTCATAGTGGTGTGTTACGTGTTCGTTTTGAATCTCTTCGGGCTATGATCTCTCTGCCATTCTCGTGATATGATGATTCCATTCTCGTCCCCACTATCTTTCTCACTGAACTATATCTTGTATGTAACAGAGATTCCTTATTTAGTTTTCTCAGTTCAATGTTCTCATTTCTGATGTTCTTAATTTTCTCTTGATTTCTGCTATCGGTCTTATGGTCGATTTTATATACGTTCTTTCCTTTTAGACTCATGTCTTTATTTCCTCAGGAATTTGATCTCAATACTTAATACTCTTTTGGAGCTATTTTCTTGTGGCATCTTGATGCAATTACTATTTTCGTTGGAAATAAGCCATAATATAAGTTTAAAATAAGTTTATTATTGACGATTCGATTTCCACTTTGAAATCCTCATTAATTGTTAACGAAAATGCTGATATTTCTCATTGTCAAGGTAATTCAATGTTAGTTCTATAATATTTACTACTTTAAAAATTGTTTAAAACAAAAAACAAATTCAAACACATTTGCTTTTTTTCTTATACAACAGGGAGTATATAGGCCATAACGCCTATAACGCCCCTATAATGCCCTAGGAGCTAACAAGTGTGTTTATGGTAAGCGTATAATGGGTAAAATAATATACAGGGAGGACTTGCACTTGCACAATATACTGCAATATACAGGGAGGACTTGCACGTAAATCTTACGATATAAATTTGATACTTCAAAGTAATAATGTGAATGTTTTATGCCTTAGTGAACACTGGTTGAAAGAAGATAAACTTAAAGTAACTAATATTGAAAACTTTAATTTAGTGTATTATTTCACAAGAAATAATAAAGAAAGTGGAGGTGTATGCATATTTGTAAATAATAAGTTTAGTTGTGAACAGCTAAATTTACGTCAATGGTGTATTGAAAGCAAAGTTGAAATATGCGGATTAAAATTTAAAGTTCATGGAAGTAAAAAATATTTATTTATTGTAACTATATACAGACCTCCTTATAGTGTGAATTTTAATACCTTTATTACGAAGTTAGAACTATTGTTGCAGAGTATTTATAACAATAATGATTTTTACGTTATATGTGGAGATTTCAATATCAATTTTTTAGAAAATATTAATCAGAAAAATATTTTAATAAACGTATTTTTAGAATACAACATTAAATATCACATAAATGTAGCTACTAGAATTACTAAAAATTCTTCAACGTGTATTGCCAACTTTTGTTCCAATTTAGATGTTTAAAAGGTGAGTGTATGTGGCACATTTCTATCAGATCATACTTATCAATTATGTGCTTTTAATATGAAAGTTACTGGAAAAAATCCTCAAACTGTTTTTACCAGAAACTTATGCGATGCCAACTTAATAACTTTTTAAAATATTTTAGCTAATATTGATTGGAGTGATCTATATGTGGCTAGTACCTAGTTTTAAAGAAAAATTTTCAATATTTTATGATACTTATTATTATTTATGATACTTATTCTTATATTATTCTAATACTACTTTCTTAAAACGTAGACTAACTGCCAGACCAAAACAAAAAACGTGGTGTTCCTCATATTAAAGGTTTGCATAATCAATTGTGTCAGATGAATGGATTAAGAAAACAACTCAATATCCCACAGTATTCGAAACGATACAAGAAATTTAAACAAGAATATCAAACAATTGTTAAAAAGCATAAAAATGAACAATATGATAATCAATTTAGAAATAGCAATAATGTAATGAAGGAAAGTTGGAAAATAATTAGTAAAAATAGAGGTAAGAACTGTCAATCAAATCAAAACTTACTATCTTTTAGTAACAACGGTGACTTACAAAATTATCTGATCTATCTATTATCTATCTATTAAGCTGATCAAATCAATAATTATTTTATTAATGATGTAAAAAATAATTCATAAATTTATTTTTATCACCAACCACTGAAAAAGAAGTTATATTTATTGAATTAAAAACTTCTCCTAAAACAGCTGCAGGGGTAGACAAAATTGATTGTTGGTTGTTTACTTATATGCTAAAATCTTTTTTATTTGTAGTGAACTGATGATGCTTTTAAAAAGGAAAGCGAAACGTATTCAAATAAATCAATAAAGTAGTTGACGACTTTTATTTGCCAATTATTGACCGATTAAACTTCTGCTATTCAACCATTGAATATATTTTAAATATATATATATATATATATATATATATATATATATATATATATATATATATATATATATATATATATATATATATATAATTTGACAATACCAATGACAAAAATTTCATGACCATATAAATTTGCTTGTACTATAATTGTTGATACAGAACACTCACTTCTTATCAAAAAAAAAAAATTAAAACTGATAGCAATACGTGTTTTAGAACGTTTTTTATAAGGGACAAAAAAAATCGACATTTTAATGTTTTGTTTATTTTTAATTTTAGTCACCTTATACCATTCTTGATTAATAGGCAAGTTAAAGATATTGTCTTTTGTCATGCAACAACATTTAACGTTGGACGAGATGAGTAGAGCCGTGAGCCTCCTTTAAGCTGGTATGCGACAAACTCAAGCTGCTAACCAGCTGGGTGTCTCCCAAAGCGTTGTAAGTCGTTTGTGGCGTCGGTTTAGAGACACTGGAAGTCCAGCCGAGCAACATCCAGGCCGTGGTCGCTCTACAACCGTCGCTCAAGACCGATATTTAATTTTAAATGTCAGAAGACAGCCAACAATCACAGCACCCGAGCTGGTTAATGAATTACAGCTTGCACATAAAGTAACAATTAGTAGCAGTACTGTGAGAAATCGTCTCCATGAAGCCAATCTTCGTAGTCGGCGACCACTGAGATGTCCACCTCTATCTAGAGGCAATCGCGCTGCAAGATTAACATGGTGTCAAGAGTTTCAGAATGGAACTGACAATGACTGGGCCACAGTTTTGTTTAGTGACGAGTCTAGATATGGATTTCTTCCAAATTGTCGTCGGATACGAGTTTGGAGACGACTCTGAAATGGAGAACGATTACGACATCTTCAAGAAGTATATGCATACAGAGGTGTTACATAAATAATATGGGGCGAAATCATGATTGACGGAAGAACTGACCTCATTTTCCCACGTGGCTTTCTCACAAGTCAGCAATATTTGGACACTGTTCTTGAACCTGTTGTGCGCCCAATTGCTGCTGCTGTTAAAGAACATTTTTACTTTATGCATAATAACGCTCGACCACATGTTGCGCATATTGTAACAAACTGGTTGGATAACGAGGGTATTGATGTATTGCCATGGTAAGCACAATCACCGGACTTGAATCCCATTGAGCATATATGGGACATGCTCCATCGAAGAATTACTCCACATATGGACAGTATCTACAATGAGTTTCAATTAAAAGAGCTTCTGAAAAAACAATGAACACAACTACCTCAAGCAGACATTAATAATGTGATTCGGAGCATGAACAGTAGATGTAGAGCTGTGATAAACCAACGTGGTGAATATACTTTATTTTAAGTTTATAGTTTGTATTTTTGACATTTTATGGTGGTATGTGTAACATGCTTGATTTGCAATATATTTTTTTTGTTCCAATTTTTTGTTTTTTTTTTTGCAATTTATGGTTTTTGATATATGAAACCACAATTTAAACTACAAATTTTGTATTACTTTTTTTTAAGTTTATTACAGATAAAGAAAATACATCGATTTATAAAAATATCCCTAGACTTTTGCGTTGTGTATATATATATATATATATATATATATATATATATATATATATATATATAATATATATATATATATATATATATATATATATATATATATATATATATGTATATATATATATAATATATATATATATATATATATATATATATATATAATATAATATATATATATATATATATATATATATATATATATATATATATATATATATAGCTTTATTGCCGATGAACAGGTAAAAGTGAGTTACAATCTATATCTACCAACTATATAAACTGTGTAAGAATTTTGATATCCATATATCGACAAAAAGACGAAAGTTATGGCACTTAAAGGTACCTACATAAAAAGAAAAATAGTACTTGACGATCAGCCAACTAGAACAAGTGATTAATTTCAATTACCTTTTTAACACAAGTTTCGAGAAAGAGAGATACATTGATCACAAAATTGACAGGTTTAAATTTATATATGGGACAATTCACATGACATCGAACTTGTCTGTAAACAGACAAGGAAAAAACCATACAATGACAAAACTTTATAAGACAGTGGCCACACATATTCCTTATAAGGATGTGAAAGCTAGGCAATGGCGTAAAGAGATATATCTAGATTATAAGCCATCGAAATGAGATTTCTCCGAAGAGTGAGAGGCATTACAAGACTTGATTGAGAGAGGTGAAAGACATAGGTACAAATTACTTGTCTACTAGAATAATGAGAATATAAAAGAAAACAGAATAAAATGTTAATAACATTTAAACTGAACGAATGGGTACCGTTAACTAAACAAACGCTAAATAATAAACATAATCCGAAAGAAAGAATAAGTGTAGCTCGCCGCTCAAAAGGTGGAGCGAATTTTAATGCAGAATGGTCAATAAATAACTAACCTCTGGAAAAAAAGAAGAAAAAGAAGGATATTTATTAACCAAAACCATTAAGATAAATATTTATAATCCTTAATTTTTAAAATAATAACTAACAGTTGTTTTGAGCATTCAATAAATAAAGCGCAGGCAATAAAAAAAAATGAATAATTATAATTGGATTTAGTCAGAAATGATTAATTTTAATAATAACTTTTAAAAACTTACCTGTAAGAACAGCTATCAATTGGGGAAGCGTTCCTTGGAACATTTGCACTAACGATTTCTCGCGCATACTGCTGTTTCTAATTGACGTCAAAGCAACCGAAATATATCTAAGCTTCTAACTTGATTATTTTTAGGACTTCACGAAGTTCACTGTTACCGAATAATGACTTTGTAATTATTGCACTTGTAACCAACTGTTTGATAATGCCACTTTTGTGTGAGTAATGTAAATTCTTTATAGTAAGGCCATGTTTGGAGTATAGGATATTTAAAATTTGATTTATTTGCTTTGGTCTTCAATGGTCACCACCATACTGAAAAATAAAAAAATATATTTAATTCACTATATGGAAATTAATTACAAACTGCCAAAAATTGGAGGAATACATTTTTAGGAGGAAAAATTTACGAATAAATTAAGATAAAGATATAAAGTATTATGAATGCTAATGTAAAATGGTATTATAAATACAGGATAAACCATAAATATTGACTCTCATTTAACTTCCAGATGGTTTATACACAGAGCGAGTTTTAAGTGTGTTAGATTTTTTACACGCATGGATTATTGCTGGTTCCAGTAGCAACGCCAGACCTGTTTGATCGGCAGTGAAGGTTTTGACTAGATTTCAGAACAGAATATTTTAGCACGCCAGTCTAAGTTTTAAGTTTGCACTAGGGATGGCGGTTTTTGACAAAACACCGGTTTTCGGTTATACTGTTTGTTTTTTGCTTACGGTTTAAGCAAGAGGCACATATGTTTAGAAGAAAGAATACCAGCACGATGACAGGAAAACCTAATAGTGCCCATCCACAAAAAAGGGGACAAAACAAAATGCGCGAATGATAGAGGAATCTCACTTCTAAACACAGCATATAAAACCCTCTTAAAGACCTGTGCAATTGGTATGGAAGGAGATTCCCACAGGCAAAAGATCACTTGGACGTCCCAGAATGCGATGGAGAGATAACATCCAAGCAGATCTACGGAAATAAACAGTCCATTTGACCCTAGGTTGATGGAAGACCGAACAAACTGGAAAAAAGTTGTACAGTCAGCCAAGACCCACCCAGGGTTGTAGCGCTACGTAATGATGATGATGATGATGATTTAACCTGGCGGTTATAACCGGCCAAAAAAAACGGTTTTCGTTTTTTTAAGCCAATAGGTTACAAAGTTACATTTACAATGCACTTTAGTTTGCGATAATTATTTATAAAATAAAATAAAATTTGAATTATGGTTTTGTTTGGAATAATTACTTTAGAATAATAATTATAATTGGGATCCAAAATAATACCTAACCTAACCTAACCTAATCCTAATAACCGTAAAAACCTAATAACCGGTTTTTACTTTAAAAATAAAATACCGGTTACAACCAGGACAAAAATAAACAACCAAAAACCGGTTATTACGAAGTAAAATAACCGGTTTTAGGTTATTATATATAAGCCGGTAGGTTTTTCCCATTTCTACTTTGCACAGTTTTTCAATTCTTACTTGTCGTCGTTTACACAATAATAGTAATATGCCAATCAAGGAAATAAAATTTGGAGTCCGTGTAGAGTGTCGTTTGTTCTGAGATCTCCATTTTTTACCTGTGAACACCACATTTTAAGTGATATGCGCTAAAAGAGTTTAACTACAAATTTAAAAATATAATATTTTAAAATATTATCTATATAATAAATCCACATTTAGAATCACAAGAGAAAGAAAACTTCCGTCGCTTTATTGATCTGACAATTCCACTGTCCCTAGGGTATTGACTAAAAGCCAACCCCTTCTGCTAGAGTATCGGTCTTAAAGTATTGATTTGAGGCAGACCTATTCTCTCCTGTGACCAAGTACTGATTGGTCACCGTCCGTTCCTCGCCGGGTTCAGCGTTGATTGGCCTATTCTATCTTTCTTCCTCCGACCCATTTCTTCCCGTCTGTGTATTATCTCTATTAAATTGCCGTTTGGGTTTTATGTCATTAATTATATTTTCTTTTTCGCAGATATTAAACAGCGGATCATATCGCCACAGATGCTGTCGCCGTCAGGATTGCCATTTAAATTGTTGTTATATAAATATATTACTTAGGATCTAATTTTATTTTGTTATTTATTTATTTCCAAAATATTTCTATTTAATTTAAACCTGTATTTTACTGAGTATTCTGTCTAAAAGAGCTACCCGCCACAAGATATGTATTAAATAACCTTTATGTGGAAAATATTAACGTAAGATATAATTATCTAATAAGAAAAACTCAAAAATGTGCTTATTTGAGCAAAATCCATAAAAATATTGACATAGGATCAAATCTGAAGAAAACCTAAAAACAGTCAAGTTCTAGATGAGATATCCAGAAGACTTACCGTGAGTGACTAATCAACCATAATATGAATCAATCAGTCTGTCATCACGAAAACACCAACAATGAATAGAATACAGCGCTGACAAAAACATTGTAAAAAAAGTCAATAGTCTGATCGATACAGAAAACCTACATGTTGTCAATATAATACGTATAAGGAGACAATTTGGAAGATTTGAAATATAATTCACATGTCAATAATAATAAAAATCAAATGGTATATACCATTATGTGGTATATACCATTATATATAAAATCAATATGGTATATATAATGGTATGATAATAAACACTTGTGTAAGTGAGAACTTTAAATGTATGTCTTATTTAGAAAAAACATCATAATTATAAGAAAATTAGTTTTTCCAATAATAATCCAGACTTGTAAGATTACCTTAGTAGAATCTGTCTACATGTTGCGACACGAAAAAGAAATTAATTTTTCTATTAAAAAAATGGAACTCTAGTCAGATGACACAGTCCTGTGGACTTCTCTGGACTGTGTCATCTATCGTATTACAACAAGTTATTAATAAAATAAGTAACCAAAGCACCGCCAATAAATGTACTGACTAAGAGATGTTCATAACCATAATGGAAAGTACGATTAGCTTGAAAGTAAAACTTTAAACCAGAAACAATCTCAAGCAAATCTAATAAAACAAATTTAAGTAGCGGCATACACTCTAAAGAAAGCCAGTACATAAAGTTAACTATGCTTTCGAACTCAGGGTTATGATAAAATAATGATTAAAAGCAAAAAGAATATGATAGATAGTTAGAAATCCTAAAGACAAAAGAATACTCAATAGAATTGTTAACCAGGTTAGGCAAAAAACCGACGAATTTAATCAGAATTAATTTAAAAAGTTTCATAGTGAGCTGAATCCTCATGCAGATAAAGATTACTCACTATGGAAAGCAACTCGAAGATTTTAAAAACCCATCATAAGAGAAATTAGAAAGCAATTAGAAACAAACAAAATCAATGGGTCAGGCGTAATGAAGAAGAAGCCGAATTATTTGCTCAATAACTTGTATATTTCAACCGAACAGCATGGTATCTACAATCTATACAATTCCAGGCTTTCAAGACAAAATGGACAAGAGGATGATGACTATAATGGAATTATCTCAAGAAATTAATACTTATGTCAACCCGAGAAAAGCTCCTGGAATTGAGGCAATTTTACCAGGCTTGCTACGAGAACTACCACGAAATGCAATCATTATAATAACATGCTTATATAATGCCTATTTGAGATTTAAAGATGTTATGGAATAATTTAAAACAGCTCAGATAATTATGTTTAAAAAATCAGACAAACTAGCAAATCAAGAAGATTCTTAAGAGCTATCTCACTATTGCCAGCTCACATTCAACTGTGACACCAAATACTTATCTAAAATAGTCAATTACTGGAGTCAAATCATTGTAATAAAAAATTTTGGATGTAAAATGAAGAGAGTTTATTTGGTGTATGACAGGATAGCGTTTTGGGATAACTCTACTTAATTTATACTTCAGATACTCCAACAACCAATGTAACAATAATAATCAACACATTTTCAGATGTTCTCGGTCAACAGACAGCTATACAGAAATTACAAGTTGCTATTAACAATGTTTATAAGTGGAACAAAAGATTAGAAAATACAATTTAATAGTTCAAAGTTAGTTCCAGTCAATTTTACGTTACGGCGAGGAAATAACAACCTCGCTATATCTCTTGGGGAACGTCGGTTACTTTAAGCAGACTTAGAAAAATATCTTGAACTCCACCTTAATGGATTTGGCTTAAAAATAGACAAATATACTAGTTAGTCGGAAAACAATAATTCAAACTTGACCTAAGGTAAAAAAGACTGATTTATCGGTCTGTATAAAATCCAAATTTGGACGTATGGAGTACAACTGCGAGATTGAACTGTCAAGAAATAGGCTAATAATTCAAAGAAGTCAAAATTAATTGGTCGGTCCGATTACAAAAGCTTACCGCTGCGTAACTAACGAAGAAATTCGAAAGATTAGACGCAAGAGCACGAGAAAAAATTTCTGTCAAACCAACGTAGAACCTATTGAACTCCTGGATAACTTCTTGTACATATGTGTAAGCAAGTGTATTTTTGATAGTATTATGTATATAAGTTAGGTTAATAATTTTATTTTCGGATTTGTATATTGATGCAATAAATCAACTCAAGCAGAATACGTTCTGCTTATTAGTTTCAAATATCGAAATTTTGTTTATCACTCCGATAAACAATTTAGAAATTAAGTGACGGATTCTTCCGTGGCTTAATAAAAGTTCATTTTATAGAACAATAAAACACTGAAATATTTTGTTTATATCCCTTTCACAAAATTTATTATTTATTATCGTGTTTAGGCAGAGTGCCGTTCTCAAGTGGTGTATTTTTAAAATGCTTTTACACTTTATAGTCTTTAACTGAATAATTTGAGAAGAGAGTAATTTGTGACAAGTTAGTTGATTAGAATTATATCTGTATTTTTTAGTTTATTAATTTCTCTAGCTTTTAATGAAAATAGCCTGAGGGCTTTATTTTGAACAAAGAGCATTTGAAATTGGTTTTTAGAAGAATGATTATGAACTTGAAGGTAAAATGCGTACTTCTTTGGCCAGTCAACACATGTAAGTTCGTACACAATGTTTAAGTGCTTTTTCTTCTGACTCTTATTGGGACGAATAATCCCATCGTACAAACCAGAAATTTGCTGTCTACCATAGCATGTTATAGAGAATAACAGAAATTCTCATGTCAAATGATATCTTCAAAATAGAATTAAATATCAATCAAATAGCAATAAATAATTGGTATAATGAAAAAACAAACAAAATTGTTAAGCAAAGACTGCATAAGAAAGCCCTAAAATATGTCTTTCTAGAAAAAAACCTAACATTTTTGGCCGTACTATATCTACAGGCAAAATATCAACAAAAATAGTCAAACACATAAAAAAAGCGTTACTTCAACTTTCCGAATAAACAAAACCTTAAGCAAATATATTCGAAAAAATAAAAGCCAAAAGAAAAAGCACTAAAACAGTATTGCATAAAAACTTAATGTAGTGATTTCCCAAAAGCTAACATTGGTTAAACTAGTAGAACCTGTAAGAATCGTATAGCAAAACACAAAAGGGCTTTTAATAATAGAAAAACAGACTCTACGTACGCACTTCAGATTCTGAATCATAATGATCATAACCAGAGTAAGCTTTCTTTATTAGATTCTATGTAAATTAATAAATTAAAAGATAGATATATAATTCTGAATGATATCTTAATATAAGCAACTCTACTCTCCAATCAACACTTAAAAAAGAAAATCTACTATAACAGCTGTATTCATAATAAATTACATTGTAGTCTTTTATTGTTAAATTTAAAAATTTACAAAAGCGTTTTTATCTCGTCATCAAATGTTTGGGAAAAACACACTTGGTATACCAAATTAAAGTTTAGTTTTATATAGCCACACCAGAACTGGAACTGCTTCAACCTGTTGACACAAGTTGGGCTATGTATATTGTATTTAACTATATGTATATACATGAGCGCCGTAAGAGGGATTTATCCTTAATCTTGGCCAATACATTACATTTATATTTTTAAGCATATCTTAAATCTGTCGTTTATGAAATACAACTCGACGATATTAATAAAGACGAATTACAGAAGCATCCCGTTCGACTCCATCTGAATTCCATTGTAAAAAAAAGCATTGTTTCAAGCTTAGCTTTCCTATACATTACTGTCGCCAAGTGTCAGGTACCTATTCTTGTGTTCGTCAGCTACATATGAAGGGTACAGGGAAAAAACCAGATATGTCACTTTTTATTGAAAATCTCAGTCGAGGCGCCATTAAATTCTTCCAATGATGACCTATATTTTCGAGTACTAAAATTGGGAAAAAATTACCGTAGTATGGTATAAAACAATGTCTCAAATAGGGAGTACCGAATAAAAACCAGCTTAGTCCAAACGTCCAGGGGAAAAAACTAGTGATGTCATGTAAACAAACAAGCTGATGCAATATTCATTTTTAAGAAACGTGCCAGTGTTATTGCAACCGCAAAAGTGTAAGTTCTTGTTGTTTGTTTGTGTGATTACTAATAAACAATTAATGTTATTAGCGATTCTGAGGTGTCCGTTGAGAACAAAATTATGCCTTCAAAAAAGATGAAGACTACCATCCAGATGTCAGAGGTTTCTAAAATGTTTAAATTATCTACTCATAAAGCTAGATAGCCTTGTAACTTCAAAAGAAATGTTGAGAGATTTTATTGATCTGTGCACTCACAATAAAAAAAATTAGTATCTGGCTGGGTTAAATACGGTTTTACCTGTCCAGCATAGAAGGCCTCGTTGAAACGAAGATACTGTCAGTTTCCATGATGAATGTTATGCGTATCGAGTTCGAGTTCGCCATTGTAATATTCTGGCGTGTGCCAAAGCTTTTTGTTCCATTTATGGGATCACAAAAAATAAAATAAATTATGTAAAGGATAATCTCAAAGGAAGTGGTGTAGCTCGTAAGGAGAGAGGTGGAGAGCATATTGCAAGAGATAGAAAGCTGGACGACTTAACAAAAGATTTAATATGTGAACGTATCAAAAGTTTTAATGGTTATTATAGTTTGAAAGATACAAAAATGAAGTTATTTACCAGAGAGCTCACAATAAAAAAATGTTTAACCTCTTCAAGGAAAAGCATCTAAATGCTAAAGTCTCATATGAAACGTACATAACAATTTTAAATAAGGAATTTAATATTGCTTTTGATACTCTAGAAGTGACACATGAGCAAAGTGTGATGAATTTCAAATTAAGCTGAAAACTGATACTGGTGAACTTAGACAATTAACTGTTATGAACGATTTGCATAAAAGAGAGGCTGAAGCATTCCATTCAACGAAAAGGCAAGCCAAAAAATTTGCAAAAAAAAGGTAACAAAAAGGAAGCCACCT
This sequence comes from Diabrotica balteata, assembly GCA_918026665.1. Lineage (NCBI taxonomy): Eukaryota > Metazoa > Arthropoda > Insecta > Coleoptera > Chrysomelidae > Diabrotica > Diabrotica balteata. Next base: position 77,303,658 of record OU898280.1, on the reverse strand, counting down.
GTACTGATTTTTCAAAAAAATGTTTCAATTAGCAAAATTGCCAATACCGATGTGTATTATAAACGCCAATTGTCTATGTATGCCTTTAATATATATGTCCTCTCTTCTAGTCAGTCTATTTTTTTGCCTATCATAAAGTAATAGCTTAAAATGATTAAACGAATTTGCATCTTTTCTTCTCCATTTTATCAATAATTACTTAAAAGACCATGTTGAAGAATTACAAATCTTCTATGACTGTGCTGAAGGATAAAACCTTTATTATTCTTCGATTTATTCGTTTTGTAGTCAACAACAAAATTCATAATCTGAAAGAAATAAATCTCACATTACCTGTAAGAGAATATTCCTACTTGAATTGTGATAAAAATGTACGATTGTGGGATTTGAAGAGCCCCTTTGAGGTTCCGGAAAATAACCTCTTGAAGATGTCATTAGGCATTCCCATTCCAAACCATCGCCGTTTCTTATAGTGAGTCTGTCATAAAACATGGTACTGGATTGGAAATCATTTTTAGATACAAATATTATTTACAAAAGTGTCCATTTGAAACTCAGAATATGAAGGAGATAGTGGCATCATCTGATGATAGCTGCCTTCTTTACTACCGTTCAACATACAATGGACAAGTATTACCTGGATTAATACGAAAACGTTTTGACCAAAACTCAGCTCAAAGATGTGGATAATCTTTGCTGCCTGTTCCAGTATACGATGGTAAGTTATAAGAAACTTTTAAATAAAAATGAGATTGATTAATTTTTTAAAATTTTTCTACAGGTTCTTTACCAATTCCAAAGGCTAACGAGCTAGCTAACGAGTTTAACGAGCTAATGAGTCTGATGCGGTTTTGCAGTCCAAAAATTTTTTCTAGAACCTAGCGGATCTCTAACAGTAAATTTAAATTATTTATATGTTGATAAATAAATAAACATTAACAGATACAATAATTTTCTTTTTTAGTTTAAAAATCAAAACGGCATGTTTTAGGTGACATCTCTGCTTTTGTTCCTGCAAAACTGTGAGTGATGCATATTTTATTTGCAATAAAGCCGACTTTAGTTTTTGTAAACCAAATAACTGTAGTTATAATATTTTATATTAAACTTCTGTTTTATGTAAACTATTCTTTAGAATCACTTTTTGAAATAAAAATAATTAGTTTTGAACATTAAAATTCAATTTACTCAGAACTTTTAGATTTAACTGATAATGTGTATATCTTCATACACCAAAACGTTTTCATTAAGAAATGAGGCAAGGTCCTTATTTTCTTTTCCAATTTTGTGACCGATTACCCACCAACAAGTGTATATTTTACATAGGTATAGGCATACATATATATACAATATATATATATACATATATATACATATATATACATATGTATTGTTATGGATCAGTTTATTGATCAGAAATAGATTAAAGAGTTTTTTATTATTTTAATATACCGCGGGCATATAAGTTAAAATACAACCCTGTACTTATTTGTAATAGTTAAAATAAGAGAAAACATTGTTCCGTGACGGGACCCTAACGAATTTTTCCGTGAAAGACTGAGTGAATAGTGAAAGGACAATACCACCCGTATAATTATAGATTTAGGAATAAACTTGTAATTGTATTTTGCGGTGAGCATTTCTCGAAAATAAATAAGAATTAGATTTAGATAAGAGATAACAAGAATTTGGAAACTTATTTCTGTTGAAAAAGGCAAAATTGTTAATGGTTTATGAAAAGTAATTTGAGTGAAAGTAGTTTATTTGTTTTAAATATCATGTTGGAAATTTTCTAAACCGAAAGTAAGTGGGAAATATGAATGCTTATGATTGGCTTAAAAGGAATGGTGGGAATGAGAGAGTTGAGAAGGTTGTCTGGGAGAGATTGAAAGATTATTATGTTACCAGTAGACCAGAAGAGAAGACGTCTCTTCGTGTAGTGAATCTAAGTACCAGTGTTTTCGTTTGTTAGTGAAAAAGGTGGAAGCTGAGAGCAGATCAAAATCAAGAAGATTAATACCTCTTTTGAGTCTGCATAGTCCACGAGATATAATTGAGAAAGAAAGGAGAATTTGTGAATAAAGAGTACCGGTCAAAAAAGGCTTGGCTTGTGATTTCGGAGAAGTAGTTTGCTGGTATGCGGTTTGGATTGATGCTGAGAACGGGAAAGATTTGAGGGTAGCCGGACATAATCAATCAAGGAAGGAACTGTGGTTTGATCAAGAGAAGACATCATTGGTGTAAAAATAAAGGTAAGTCAAATAATTTGAATGAAAGAAAATTTTAAGATATTCCAAAGATAAAATCAAATATAAGAATACGAACTAAGATTCCAAGTTTCAAAGAGTTATTTTTTTATTTTTGAATAAATTATATTTTTATATGGTCATTTTTTTCTCTATCTATCTATCTAATTAGCCTTCTTCGGTCCATCTTTGGACATAGGCCTCCCCAATCCTTTTCCATTCTTCTCTGTCTGTCGCAACAGTCACCTATCTAGAGTCCACGTGCTTCTTGATATCATCTGCCCATCTCATTTGGGGCCTTCCTCTGCTTCGTTTATATTCCCACGGTCTCCAACTTATAAGAATTTTGTTAAATCGGTCTTCTTTTTGTCTTATATCTTCTTTTTGTCTTATATCTTCTTTTTGTCTTAAAAGTAATTTTTTTTAGTAGATATTATTATAAAACAGATCAATAGATAGTTTGTAATTAAAATTAAATTTAGAGTATAGGAGTTTGTTGGGAAAGATAATTGCCCACAAAAGGTATTTATTAATATTCATCATATTGCTTATTGAAAATAAATAATAATTTGTGTGCATATTTATGTTGTTTTAATGTTAGTTCCGTTTCCTGTTCTATCCCGATTATGAGCAACTAGGAGATACTGAACCCACTAGAAGAGATATATAAAGTAAACTGATTAAAGTAATAATTAACAAAAAAAAGGCACCCTGAGAATTTTTAATAGTAATTGAATTGTATGACTCTGCATAAATTAGTGAATTAATTAATTAAATAACTGGATTAATTAAATTAGTGTTAATTAATAATAAAACATCATAAAGCAGATCACAACAGTATATATATATATATATATATATATATATATATATACATATATATATATATATATATATATATATATATATATATATATGTATATATATATATATATATATATATATATATAATATATATATATATATATATATATGTATATATATATATATATTTACGTTTGAAAGATAAAAAACTGAAGATCAAGTAAGGGTAAAGAAGAATAAGTTTTTAGGTATCGGATAATAAGGAAATGCTATAAATCAATAGTTTATAATGACCATATTTTAATTCATAAACAAAAATATATTTCTAGTGGAAATATTATGGGTATTTCTACGTTGATAAATGAAATAATACGAACAAATATGTATACATAATTTGAAAATGAAGGGAAACTTAAATCTTTTTTTAGAAGCCTATCGTTTCAAAATAAAATTAACACAAAATTATAAAGGAACTTAAATATAAAAGATTGGTTTCAAAATGAGCTGTCCAAAGATCAAATAGACATACTTTATAATTTTTGATTTAGTTTCAAGAAGATAAAAGATTTGTAAAACCTGAGATACTACAATGACAATTTTAGAAATTTACTAAAACTTTAAAATTCTAACAAACTAAAATACCAACATTCCTTTAAATAAGTACAACAGCAGAATAGAAAACAAATTTAAATGTAAATCTATCGACAATATATCCTGAAATACGATTAACAAAACACTTAAACTATACTACAAAAAAGCGTTAAATAAATAATTATTAAATTCTACATAATCTGAACCAAGCAATAAAATGTAGTACCATTAAATTAAAACCATATTAACATACAATTAAAATTCGGTCAATTAATTAATTAATTATTAATATAAAATATAAATATAAATCTACTTACTTTTGACTTTTCTTTGTTTTTGTCTTTCACTAGTACTACAATCAAAAGAATTCAATAACCGTTCCTTTAACGTTGAATTCACAATTACCAGCGGATCTGTATAACAACTTGAAAGTGAACATTCACCAGCAGCGGCAACAGCTGAGATGCAGTTTCTTGAGGAATCTGGTGGGATGAATTTTTTCAGCTACCTGTTTGTGTTCACTGGGTTAACCTATGACAAGAGATTAGCTGAACTATAGGCAGTTTTATCTCCGTGGTAATTATTATTAAAATTGTGGTTACAAGTGCATTATCAAGAAGATGATATTAATTGCTTAAATGTTGACATTCTTTTTTTGTCTGCTAAATAGAGAATTCTCTGAAAAATAGCAGCAGAAATATAAATTATAATTGATGGATTCGACCGTTACTTGATGGAAATTCATTTTATGTAACAATAAAACACTGAAAACTTTGTTTTCAAACTTCCACAAAATTTATTTTCACTATTATCACTACAGCTGTTTCGGCTGATTGCCTTTCTCAAGTCATCTATTTTTGGCATGCGTTTACAATTTATAGTCTCTAATGAAATAGGTTGAGGAGGGGAGAACTGTTTGTCTTAAGTTGGTCATTCAGAATTATATCTGTGTTTTTTAATTTGTTGATTTTCATAGATTCTAACAAAGATAGCTTAAGGCCTTTATTTTGAATGTGAAGAATTTTAAATTTGTCGTTAAAAGAACGATTATGATCTAGAAGGGAAGTGCGTATGTCGAATCTGCTTTTTCTATTATTGAAAGCCCTTTTATGTTCTTCTATTCGTTTATTAAAGTTTCTACCAGTTTGACCGATGTAAGTTTTTGGGCAGTCGCCACATTGAAGTTTGTACACACCACTATTTAAGTGTTTTTTATTTTGGCTCTTGTTATTTTTAATATATTTGCCTAGGTTGTTATTTGTTCGGAAAGCTGATGTTATTCCTTTCTTTTTTATGTGTTTGGCTATTTTTGGTGTTATTTTGCCTATATATGTAATCGAGCAGAAGGTACTGGGTTGTTTCTGGTTTTGGAAATACTAATTTCAGGGCTTTCTTGTGTAGTTTTTGATTTAACATTTTATTAATTGTTTGTTCGTTGTATCCGTTGTTTACTGCTATTTGCTTAATTATATTTAATTCGGTGTCAAAGTTCTATTTTGACATCGGAATTTCTGTTAATCTAAGTAACATACTATGATAAGCTGCCAGTTTATGTTGTGTTGGATGGGACGATGAATTTTGTGTAGTCGTGTCAGAATGTGTGGGTTTATGAAATATGGAGAAGTCATGTTTGTTTTTAAGTCTGATAATTTTTATATCTAAAAAATTTATGAATTGATTTTGTTCTGTTTCTATTGTAAATTCAATATGACTATGAAGTGAATTAATATACGATAAAAATTGGTCGAGTTGCCTGTTAGTTCCTGTGACCAAACCTTGAACCAAAATACCTTCGTAATCGGATTATAATGTTGACCTCTGTATTGTATTTCTTCAGATACAAGGTGGGTTAGTCGAAAACATCTTAAACCGTCAGTTTCAGAAAATTGGGATTAATAAGATTCCGATGAAGAATACATTAATGAAATTGTAAGTTTGGACGTGAATAGGAAGCTTGATCTGGAGATGGCTGAGTCCCACAATATGATGACGAAGAGCAGTGTGAAAGTTGTAAAGGTGGACGCGTTAGGGAATTTTGAGTGTGTGAAGCTTGGTCTGGATCCTCGACAGTTATTCTTGTATTTTTTTTTCGTAAAATACTTTACACGTAAAATGCCAAAAAAATAATTAAAAATGGCGAAAAATGCCGATTTTAACATTTTTCGAGACCATTTTTCAATAGGTTGTACACCAATTTTATAAAACAAAAAATATGAGGTGGAAGTTTACAAAATAGGTTCAAAATGCATAAGTTCAATTTGATTTTATATAGTATGTCAGTTTAAAATATTCATAAATTAATATACCGTTTCGTTTCGGGATATATAGATTTGACAAACATCTAAACTTTGACATCCAAAACACATTGTTTATTTTTTACCAATAAGCTGAATCTTATTGTAATCTAAAGAATAAATATTAAGCTACATCATTACAGTAACAAGTTAACCCAAAGTTTAATACGTGAAGCTGTGGTAAATTTTTCGACAAATAAAAAATTTAATTGGTTTATATATATTTTTAACTGACTTTTGCAATATAACATCAAAATAAACTTGAGCTTTTTTAAACGAATTGACTTAAGTTTTATCTTAATTTTTTTTTTTTTTTAATTTGATGTTCAAACTACTAAAAAATGGCATCGAAAAATGCTAAAATTGGCTTTTTTCGGCTATTGTAGTAGTTTTTTGCAATTTCTTTCGTCTTGAAATAACTCTCAAATTATTAAAATTGTTATACATAAAAAGATATTGTATACCATGAAAAATTTTCTGTAAACTTTTCAACGGGGCATATTGACATCATTATCGATTAAAACAAGTTTCAGCATATAGGTATGAAATTGATCTTTTTCGACAAAAGCCACCCGCGTAGCATGCTTAGCAATAAATAAATCCTAGTTTCTCTGGGATTATTTATTTCCCAAGCATTACATAAACCAATAATATTTCTAGAAATAATTAAATAGAATAATTTGTTTTTCTAAATAAAATATTTACCAAGTTTATTAAAGAAGTACGTATTTATCATAAATATTTATTTTTTACGATAAAAATTATCTCAAATATTTCTGAAAAAATTAAAAACTGAAAAATAAATTTTTTAACAAATTAGATCGTTTATTCAACAATCTAATTATTTAAATACTATATATTCGTGATGAATGTAAAAAGTACATACTAATTAAAAAAAAAACGTTGAAATTCATAAATAAAATACAGAGACAGTTCCAGATACAGCTCCTTCCCCTCAAACGCTCTCATCAGATTTTTGAAGCATTGTGAATGATTTCATTAAAATGCAATATTTTTTGAAATTTTCACATTAAAACTTTAAAATATTTCTTTCAGACGACCCTAATGACATCTCTTATTTGTTATAAACAAAGCTGCTATCAATTTATAAAAATAAAACTAACTTCGTCCCAAAGTGTTCTGGATCAACTACTGCTTTTGAATATGTAAAAAAATTAGGCTGTATAAATTTTAAAAAATTAGTTTTCTACATTCACTGGTTAAAACGGTATTCTAATTATTTATAGGCAAAAAGTCGACATGTTTTTGCCAAATTATCTGGCAAAATTTAAAATTATTTTTCCTCATTTTTCTTAAATAGTGATAATAGAATAAATCTTCTTCTTTCAGAAGTATCCGTATAGCTAATATAAGTATACAATTTTCTGACTTACCTATATTGTTGCAAAAAAATAATTTGAGATAAAAAAAAATAAATAACTTTTAAACTATTTGACCTTAGATCATCCTCTGGTAAATTGAATACATGACATATATAATAAACTTACTGACCATAGAGTAATTGTCACTATTGTCTGGGTACCTTTACATGTAGGAGTTGTAGAAAATGAGGCTACAGATGTAGTTGCAAATGAAGATTCTACTTTGGATATCGCTTTATCAAATAAACAGCTGCATAGTGATATTAAAAAAATGTTTAAAAAGCGTATATATGACAAAGGGAAAGCTAATTGGAAGACAACTCCGAGTCATTTACACGACATACAACCAGTCATACCTTTGTTAGAGCTGCCACCTATGTTCAGAAGACACAAGGTTATTCTAAGAAGATTAAGAATTGGACACACTCGACTTACACATGGCTTTCTCATGGCATTTACCGATTCACCTACATGCGGCCATTGCAGCAGTCCCTTAATTGTCAAAAATTTCCTTAAAGAATGTCCACATCTTTCTACTATATTCTAAACACTCAAGTGCTTTATAAAGTCTGAATTGTAGTTATGTATAACATTTAAATTTGTAAAAAATAAGTAGGGATTGTGTATAATGTACTGTATATTGTCAAATGTAAAACTGTATTTGTAATACACTTATATTGTATTATACTGTCATCATGTCAATAACTTCGTAATCGAGACAAGTTAATTAAAAAAAAAAAAACTATTTGACCTATCAACTTGAAATTTTGAACATACTTTAAGCACCACAAGATCCAATGTTTTGTGTAATATGAAGGTTTATGTTTAAGTTTATTTTAAAAAAAGTTAGACAAAAGTTAGTGTAGACGAAAAAAGCGAAAATTTACCATTTTTTGACCTTAATTTGTTGACAATTAATTAAGTCCAAAAAATCAACTGCAGGAAACAGATTTTTGTTATAGGTCCATACTACTCAAAACAACTGTCGTTTTCCTGGCCGGTTCAGTGTCATAAACAGGGTACTTTTTTTTGCTCATTTCCCCGGTCTATATTGCTAAGGCGAAATTATAAAATTTAAAGAAAATGATGGACCTTATTGCTACTGATGCAAATACTGATCAAAATTTGCAGGGTGCCAAGGTAACTGAAGATGTTAGGGTTACAATGTCAATGGAATATTTAGATTTTGATGTAGATAACGTAGATTAATGTTAACATTTATTAAATTAATACGTAGGTATATACCCTTAACTTTCCAGTAAATAAAAAAATTACTTTTTTTTGTCTTTATTTAATATTGTTGTTATTTCACTTTGTAAAATGCAAAAACCTATCAATCCACAAAAAGTTGACATTTCTGTTTTTTATTTTATAATTAAAATATACAAACCTAACAAAATATCAGAATACCTATCCACAGTCAAAAAAAGTTACAAAGTAGTAGCAACATTACAGATTTGTAAAATCAATAAAAATATTAGGTACACTTAATTATCCCAGGTTGTCACTATAGAAGGTTTTCTGCATAACGCCGTCCAATTGTAGCTACAAAATGCAACTATCAGTTACTTACTTTTTTGTAAGAACAAACGATATCACAAAAATGACTTTATAGACATAGTTGAATTATTAATCGTTTTTTGTTCTAATTTAAACAAACATATCGTAGAAATGAGATAATAAATTCAGTATTACTAGGTGCTCTTTTTTTATGTCACTTAGTATATTTTTAGATTCACATTATTATCAATTTTAAGTTCGCTCATAAAACAGAATTATAAAATTTTAATGAATACAAACATTTAAAGAATGTTGACCTTTAAAAGTTTTGTCATCTGCTGTCAATAAAAATAATAGAACGTTTGTGAACAAAGCTAAGTGTTGGCCATCTTTCCAATTAACTTTAATGAAATGGTCAACAATTCCTTCACTGCAACAACGTTATAAAGTTTAAGACAATTGTCATTACTTAATGGTGGCACACTGGTGTTAAAAAATATGCCAAAGCAAATAAATATGGCATTTCAGTTGTTAAATTATACTAAACATAAATTATTGAATATATTTTTAGACTAATAACGATTTATATGGAAATATTACTCGCAGTTATAGGCTCGATTTGTTGGTATTTGATGACTCTAAGTAGTCCGGGAGCTTCTTTCACATTCTCTCAGCTCCGTAGCAGCTGACCTGGTACTAAAATGCTAATAACACTTAGAGAATGTGGATCTGGAAAAGATGCAGTTTTCGACCAAAGAGAATATTATAAAATTTTTTAACTTGTGGATATTGCTTGAAGAATTCTTATAACTATATAACGATAAATACTTTATTTAAATAACCAATACTTTTGTTTTTGCAGTTAAAACATAGTTTTTTGGAACTGTTCATATAATTATTTGACTTTAAGACCTCTATATCTATACCTATATATCAAAAACTTACGAACCTACGAACTTTAGAATAATAGTGATACAAATTTCCGTTCGGAGTCCGGCCCCGATATCTAGCGTATCATACAGCTTAATATCGGTTCTGACAAATTTGTTAATTACTAGTAGTTAAAATTAAAAATATAATTTAATTTTTATACTGTTTGCAACTTAAAGTTAAATGTGACAGTGCACTGAAAATCGTAGAATTCTGTGAGTACAAAACTGCATTATTAATAACCTTAAAATCAGAAGTTTAAAAGGCAAAATATTTTATCGATTTCAATTCAACTTATCGATTATCGACAGCAACTTTTTGCTGGTTCTTGCTTCTAACAAGTAATAATTAGGCTAGGCTGCTGCCCAATTTTATCAAGCGGCCAGGTCCGGCTTCAGATCCTCTGTGCCAATGTACGAAAATTCTCAGCGGGAAGATGGATGAACCGGAATCAGCTACTACTTCACGAAATATACCCACTACGTCACATATACCTTACTCCAATGCATTAAACAGTTTCAAATATCCTTCAAAAGACCAAGGTATTATACTTTCAACCATACAAGGAATAAAAGTTTTCGAATATGTAAAAGCTGTTGGATCAATAGTACAGCCCAAAAATGTTGTTTGGGCATCCAAAATAGCAAACAACCGCATCTGCATCTACCTCTCCTCTAAATATGTAGTTGATCAATTTCTTAGCTCCTACAAATATATAAATATTGATGGTAACCAGATTGAAGTAAGAAGACTTATAACCCCTGCCCAGAGACTCATCATATCTAATGTATGCCCTACTATACCTAATAGCATAATTGAAGAGCACTTAAAAACGATGGGTATAAAATCTGCCTCCAACATGACGTTTCTACGAGTAGGCATGCAAGACACAGAATACAGCCACGTGCTCAGCTTTAGGAGGCAAATGTTCATAACTCCTTTAGAAAATGCATCAATTCCTGACTCATTTTTAATCTCATTCGACAATACATCATATCGACTATACATTTCTATAGATGGTTTAAACTGCTCCAAATGCAAGATTGTCGGACATCACGATTCTGACTGTCCTTCCTTCTCATCATCTAGTAAATCAATTAATCAAATGGAAACTGACCACCACGTGAATATACATAACTCTACCCATGAAGAATATAATCAGCTACAAGATCAACCACGAAACCAATACCAAGAAGATACCGAAACATTAATGGAACCAGAACCCAATACCATACAAAATCATGCATCAGCTACAAAGGACCAAACCACTTCCTCACAAACAAACAATGAAATACAAATTTTGAATCAGCCAAAAATATTCCAAGATAATTCCTTAGTAATTGAAAGCGATAGAAAAACCACTGAAATTACTCCTGCTACTAAAAGACAAATCTCCTCTCCTGAAATCCTTGAAAATGACCTACCTCCTCCCGATACTCAAAAACCTAAGAAAAAGCCCAAAACCCAAGTAGATATTCCAATTATTCTAAATCAAATTAAAGAAAAAATTGAAAATAGAAACCCTTCCTTTACACTAACTTTTCATGAAATATGTGATTTTCTCGCAAATTCCCTTTACTCAAAACATCCTGAACACATTGTTAAAAATTATTCAAATGAAAGCCAAGAAATAAAAGAAATTTTAAACTTTATATATTCTCAAATACAAAATAAAACTTTAAAAAACAATATCACCAGATTGAAGAAGAAGCTGCTTCTCAACAGTCCTTCTTCTACTGACGAAACTGACTACGAATCAAGTTCCCAACAATAACTAGTTAACACATAAAGAGTTAATGGCCAGCACATTCATATTACAGTGGAACCCCAACGGTTATTTTTCACATATAGAATCCATTAAGCTTCTTATACACGAATATCTTCCTTTAGTCATATGCCTAGAAGAGACCCATTTCAAGCACCAAAATGTTACATTAAAAAACTATGTTCCTTTTCTAAGAAACCGAGTTGCAGATCACTCAAGCGGTGGAACAGCAATTTTTGTAAGGAATGATATAGAGTCAACTGAAATACAACTGCAAACAAATCTCGAAATAGTTGCAGTTTCAGTCACCCACAAAATGAAAATCAATATTTGCAATGTATACTTACCTCATCCTACTGATTTAGACATAACTGAACTGAGCAATGTTATAAACCAAATTCCACACCCAAAAATAATATTAGGCGATTTTAACTGTCACAACAGTACTTGGGGAAGTAGCAAAACCGACAAATGCGGTAATCTCCTGAATAATCTAATTGATAATTTAAATTTAGTTTTACTAAACACTGGCAAATCTACTAGGTTCAATGCATACAATGGTACATTTTCTGCCATAGATCTCTCTTTATGCAGTCCGTCGCTAGCTCCTTTATTGTACTGGGACACATTGGGGTATTTATATGATAGTGATCATTTCCCTATCACAATAACCACAAACACTAATGTTAAATCAACTTTTCCAATTCACCAGACATGGAAAATAAAGTCAGCTGATTGGAATTTATATCGAACACTGATTGAAGAACAAACAAAAAAATCTAATTTAACCAATAACGCAAACCAAAATCTTGAAATATTTAATAACATTATTATTTCTGCAGCAACAATCGCAGTGGGAAAAACAAAATCGAGTCAAAGGCAGCCAGTTCCATGGTGGAATAACGAAATTGCACAAGCACTCACTTTGTCTAAACACGCTTTTAACGTTTACAAGAAACATAAAACTGTCGAAAACCTTTTAAGGTTTAAAAATCTCAGAGCTCAAAGCAGACAATTAATCAAAAAAGCAAAACGAGAAAGTTGGAAAAAGTACGTTTCTTCAATAAATCCTTCCACTCCCTTAGGCAACATATGGAACAAAGTCCGCAGAATAAAAGGGACAAAATACTTTCGAGGTATAGATACTTTATCATACAATAACCAAACGCATTCAAACAAAGAAGATATCCCAGAAATTCTAGAAGATATATACGAACTTAATTCTGGTGATTCCAATTACAGCCTCTCCTTTTTAGAGCACAAAAAACTAACGGAGTCTTCAAATATACAAATCACAGAAAGCGGCAATCCAATAAACAAACCAGTAAGTCTTCAAGAATTAGAATTTTGTTTAAGTGCTAAAAATTCTAGTCCAGGTCCTGATGATATTCATCCTCTTTTCTTACGAAATCTTCCTCTGAATGCAAAGCTAATGTTAGTTGATATTTTTAATAATATTTTTATTCACCATGACTTTCCTGATCTATGGTCGCAAGCAACTATAATTCCAGTCCTTAAATATAATAAACCAAAAGACGATCCAAATTCCTATCGTCCAATATCACTTACGTGTTGTACCTGCAAACTTTTAGAAAAAATCCTTAATTATCGTCTTAAATGGTACCTCGAAAACAATAACCTGATAAGTATCAGACAAAGTGGATTTCGTACGGGTAGATCCACAACAGACAATCTAATAACACTTGAATCAAGTATACATGAATCCTTTCTGCACAACCAAAAACTTATTGCCGTATTTTTTGACATAAGAAAAGCGTTTGACACAACATGGAGACATCTTATACTGCAAACACTTCAAGAATGGGATGTTCAAGGGCACATGTTGTTCTTTATTAAAAATTTTCTAAAAGCACGAACTTTTCGAGTTAGAACCAATGGATTTACATCTTCCAGACGAGTACTTCAAAACGGCACCCCACAAGGATCTACTCTAAGTCCTACTCTCTTTCTAGTTGCAATAAATAGTATTATACATCAAATAAAACTACCTGTATTTACTAGCTTATATGCAGATGACTTAGTCATTTATCTAAGAACAAACAATGTAATTCTGGGAACACATATACTGCAAACTACCTTACACACAATTGAAAGCTGGTCGCAAAACACGGGTTTTATATTCTCTAGTGAAAAGACACGTTATTTAATTTTTAGCAAAAGAAAAAATTATCCTAATGTTCAATTAACACTAAATGGAGTTGTCCTAAAACAAGCAGAAGAAATAAATTTCTTAGGACTTTCTTTTGAACGTAACTTAAACTGGGAAACCCACATCACCAATCTGCAACGTTCTTGCCAGTCCAGAATTAATCTACTAAAAATGCTGTCAAATACCTCTTGGGGGGCAGATATAACAACCTTACTTACGCTATATAGATCATTAATACGAAGTAAACTAGACTACGGCTGTTTATGCTACGATACTGCTAACAAAACTTCTCTAAAAAAACTTGACTACATTCAAAATATGTGCTTGAGAGTAGTTTTAGGTGCAACAAGAACTAGTCCAGTAAGTAGCTTACAAGCTCTGGCTAATGAACTGCCCTTAAGCCAACGAAGAAAACTCCTATCACTAAATTACGTTGCCAGAATTTCAGCAAACAACAGC